>OZ018330.1:164926252-165592151 GCA_963969495.1 Ceratothoa steindachneri | reverse complement strand
ACAACTCACTTGTCCGACCGCACCTGGAGTATGCCGTACAATTTTGGAGTCCTTTATTGCGAAAGGACATCGCGAGATTGGAACGCGTACAAGCCAGGGCAACCAAGCTGATTCCCTCTATCCGACATAAAAGTTATGAGGATAGACTAAGGGAGTTAGATATGTTCTCGCTGGAAACCCGTAGACTGCGTGGTCAGCTCATCGAAGTCTTCAAAATACTTCGAGGGTTCGACAATGTTGACTACCGGGATATTTTCACACTGAGTGAGAACAGAACGCGCAATCACGGCTTCAAACTTGAACTGAAGCGTTACAACCGCAATCTGGGTGGAAACTTTTTCACCTACAGTATCTGCGGTAAGTGGAACGCACTTCCAGTGGAAGTTGTCAACAGTGAATCTGTTGACCAGTTCAAGTCAAGACTAGACAAAGTCTTGAAAAGTGGCCGTTTATGGACGCAAAACAATTGAGCAGCCATGTGCCCGCTCAATTGCTAGTCCAAAGGTACCCTCTTTGAATGGACCGTAAGGTCTCCTAGGGTACTTACTTTCCTTGTTGTTACTCCTTGTTGTTACTCTCTCTCTCTCTCTCTCTCTCTCTCTCTCTCTCTCTCTCTTCAAAGAATGTAGAGGGACTCTCTCTCTCTCTCTTCAAAGAATGTAGAGGGAGAGGTGACGCCCCCTTGTCGCGGGAAGAGAGCTTGTGTGTACCTTTGACTTTTCGAGCTATGTCGGCGGGGGTACCTCTTCTGGGTACCCCTGGTAGGGCTTCCCTTGTCGATTTGGTCGAAAACGAGATTCCAGACTAAGTGCGTCATTCCTTCCTTTTTTTTTTACTCTATCCTTCTCTTTTTTTACTTTTATTCTATCTCTCCCACTTATACAAAAAGTAAAAAAACAAAAAAAAGCCTACTCCTATCATGTCCCTGTTTCTCTTTTCTTCCTCTATCTACATATAAGGACCTGGCAGCTACCTCATGCGTCAGAAGAGAGGCTTTGGAACCTCTATAAACAACGCCAATCGACGCTCACTGGTTGCGAGAGACTAGGACTAGAGGTGTCCTAGGCGTTGGGGCACGATGAATGGGATGAGGGTAGTGCCCCGTTAACCCCTTCCCTGGCGCGTAATTATTGACCGTTCCCAGTGCCCGTTGACGGGTGCCTCTGGTAGCATCGGTCCGAGGTGACGGCCCTTTGTTCCCAGGTTGGTTGCCAGGCCAATAAAAAGCCTTGGGTCGAGTCTCTTGGTGGGGCGGGATATCCATTGAACGCTGCTCCGAGATCCTGGCCGTTGTGAAGGGAACTAGTAGGAGTTTAGTAAGGGGCGTGCTTCGTTGTTGTTCACCTGGTGACAAATCGATGGCCCCTTCGGGGACCGTCTGTGCTGCTTGGTTGGGAGCCACGGCACGCCGAGGCTTGACGACTCGGTCGGACGAACAGCAGCACATGGAGCGTGCCTTCTGAAAGATCCGAAACGTCTCCGATCGATAGGCGGGAGCGACTCACGCGGGGAGAACTCACCAACCCCCTTTTTTCTATTGATTGGTCACAAAGTTTTGAAAGAGAGAAAGTGTTTAAAATGACAGGGAAAAAAGGTCCAGCTGCACTTAAATATACATGTGCGATATGCCAGAAGGATAAGTGGTGCGTGGACTTCCCGGAAGGATGTTTTTCGAAATGCTACCCGGGAAGTATATGCACCGATTGCATCCTTAAAGGAGAGATCCGAGAGGCAGTGGCATGCTGCAATGAACTCAAGGATCTCTTCACAGCCTCTGAAGAAAAAATCTAGGGCGCTGAAAAATAAACTGCAGACCCTAGAAACGCAGCACGCGCTTCAGATTCGGCGTCTCGAGGAAAAGATCCTAGAGCTAGCCTCTAAACTAGAGGCCCAGTCGGCTCAAGCTCGAGACGAAAGTCCCACTGACTTGGGTGGTTCCGCCGATGTGACTCCAGCCCAAGGAGGTGAAACTGCATTGGCAGTCCCACTTCTGCCATGCGGAGCCAATGAGAAGAAGAAAAAGAAAAAGAAGAAAAAGGACCATAATGCAGCTCACCCCAGTGTAGAGGATTCGAGCGCTACTGGTGCGCATGGGAAAGTGGAAAGAGAAGAAGAGAAAAGAGAAACGGAAGAAGAGAAAAGAGAAACGGAAGAAAAGAAAACAAATGAAGAGAAGAAAAATAAGATGAGGAAGAAAAAAAAGAAAAATGCAGAGATACAAGAGGAAAGCGGCAAGTCGCTTCCGAGAGGAAAGAATAAGTCGCCTGCTGACAAATGTGCAAGAGTCACCCTTATTGGTGATTCTCAAGCACGGGGCTTGCAGTCCCTGCTAGCGGCCCGCCTTCGCACTAGTGTGAAGGTAAGCTGCCTGCCAGGATGTGGTAACCACCACATCAGAGTAGAGGCTGAGAAATCACAGATTTCTGAGAGCTCAGTCGTTGCTCTGATGGTCAGTGGAAACGACCTGTACCTGAGAGGAGGTAGGGTAGGCCCTACAGATAAAATCCTCCACACGGTCATGGGTGCCGTGGACGACTGTGGGCTGAAAACCCGCAAGCGTGTGGTAGTCGGGATGCTCCCGAGGAGAGGTCCAACACGGACCGCTCACTCGATGAATGTGTCTCTAAACCGGCGGCTGGCAGATTTGTGTACGGCAGAGGGGGTCTTTTTTGTGGACCCGTACCGCACCTTTTATGGTAGAAATGATCTCTACCAAAGGGATGGGGTACATCTTTCCTTTAAAGGAAAGGCCTTTCTGTCGAACATGATCCAGAATGTCGTAGAGAGGACCGAAAGGAGTATCCGGCCCAGAGTGAGGGCGGACGTACGCCAGTACGCCCGTGTCACTCCAGGAACGACCTTCTCAGAGGTCGCAAAAAGGGGTGCCTCGCCAACAAAGAAGCCGGGAAACGGAAGAGCATAGGGAGTCCTACAGTCGGGGACTCCCTGAAAGTTCTTCTGTTCAATGCGAGGTCAATCAGGAACAAGTTTCCTGAGCTCCGTGGCCTCGTAGCGATGGAAGAACCCGAAATGGTAGCCATAACAGAATCGTGGATAAAAACGTCAAACCGAGACTTTGAAGGCGAATTCACGATTCCCGGTTACCAGCTCTTCCAGAAAGATAGGCCAGACAGAGAGGGTGGCGGTGTGATGTTGTATGTCAAGGATACTCTCAACTCGACGGATTGCAACATCGTATCCGACCATGAACTACTAGGTGTTGACCTAGAGATAGGTGCTGCCAAATACAGGACCCTGGTGCTTTATAGACCTCCTGCCCAACTCGTTGAGAAGGACAGGGAACTGTACCAGCTGCTGGGTGAGCTTGTTCAAGGCAGAGTGTGCATCGTTATGGGCGACTTCAACAGACAAGTTGACTGGGAAACCAGAGCAGCCTGTGGCGATAGCGAGCTACTCCTGGAGTTCGCCAAACAACGAGTTCCTCACTCAATGGGTCAGAGAACCGACGAGAGGAGACAATATCCTCGACTTGGTCTTCACCTCTGAGGATGATATCGTTGAGGATGTCTCTGTAGGCGAAGAGCTCGGTGGCAGTGATCACCAGCTAGTTAGATTTAGCGTCAAGATCCCGAAGGTAAGGTCTGTTGCCAGTCAATCAAGGAAACTTGACTTGAGAAGAGCAGACTTTGCACGCCTTCGTGCTGGGCTGACTGATGTAAGGCTAGCGGTATGCGAAGAGGTTGAGGATTCGTGGAACAATTTCAAAAATAAATTCATGAGTCTTCAATCAAGTTGCATCCCTCTAAAATGCCTCCGTCGGTCTTCTGTTCAACCAAAGTGGTTTAATCGAGAAATCGGCCAACTGCTTAGGGAGAAGAGAAATGCGTACCGGCGATCGAAGATCTCGGGTGCCTTTGACGAGTACCGGAGGCTAGCCAGGAGAGTGAAGTCCAGCATAAGGGCGGCTAAGCGTATGAGGAACTCCGAGTGGCGAGACTCTGCAAGGAGAATCCCAAGGAGTTCTTCGGCTATGTAAATAGCCGTAAACCAATCCATCGTAGGATTGGGCCCCTAGTGGACCGAGGAGGGTGCATTAACTCAGTCAGATGCAGAAAATGCTAACCTTCTCAATGACTACTTCTCCTCAGTGTTTACTAAAGAGTGTGGTCCCATCCCCCAGCCCACGGATTCCTACTCGGGGGAAAAGCTGGAGGCAATGGACTTCACCGAAGGAGAAATAAAGAAAAAGATCGCTGACCTAAAGACGAATAAGTCCCCTGGACCGGACGGGTTTCTACCCAAGGTGTTGAAGGAAGTGTGCGATGAAGTATCACGACATCTGTGCGCTATCTTTAACATGTCAATCCGGACCGGATGCGTTCCTAGAGACTGGCGTGAGGCGGAGGTGACTCCGATCTTCAAGAAAGGATCCTCCAGCCATCCGTCAAACTACCGACCTATCAGTCTGACTTCGATAGTCGGTAAACTCATGGAAAGCATGATGGTGGAGAAAATAACGTCGTATTTAGAGTCAAACCTGCTACTGAGGAGTTCCCAGCACGGCTTCCGAAGGCAACGGTCATGCCTGACGAACCTTGTGGAATTCTTCCACTTCGTGTTCAGTGAGCACGATCGGGACAAGGCGGTGGATGTGGTTTACTTAGACTTTCAGAAAGCCTTTGATAAGGTACCACACCGCCGCCTTCTCCGGAAAGTGCGAGCGCTGGGCATAGACGGAAAAGTAGCCGGCTGGATCGAGAACTGGCTAAGTGGCAGACGGCAACGGGTGGTGGTGAATGGACAGGCTTCTGAGTGGGTGCCCGTTACTAGCGGAGTGCCTCAAGGTTCTGTCCTGGGACCACTACTATTCATCATCTACGTCAACGACATGGACGGTGACATGGTTGCGAAGATTTCCAAATTTGCCGACGATACCAAGCTTTGTATGAACGTTGCAAAGGATGGAAATACTGCCCGCCTGCAGGAAGACCTTGGGAAGATTGGGGAGTGGTCGGACACGTGGCAAATGCCGTTCAACGTGAACAAGTGCAAAGTAATGCATATCGGCCACAGAAATCCCCAATCTCATTATATCCTTAAGGGCACTGCTCTCGAATCGAGTGACACTGAGAAGGACTTGGGTGTTACTGTCACTAGCGACCTCAAGTTCTCGAAACAGTGCATTGAGGCAGAGAAAAAGGCCCAAAGGATGTTAGGCTACATAAAGCGCCAGTTTGGATACCGTAACAGGGAGATAGTACTTTGTCTGTACAACTCCCTAGTTCGGCCGCACCTGGAGTATGCCGTACAATTTTGGAGTCCTTCGTTTCGAAAGGACATCGCAAGGTTGGAACGCGTACAAGCCAGGGCAACCAAGCTGATTCCCTCTATCCGACATAAAAGTTATGAGGATAGACTAAGGGAATTAGATCTGTTCTCGTTGGAAACCCGTAGACTGCGTGGTCAGCTCATCGAAGTTTTCAAAATACTTCGAGGGTTCGACAATGTTGACTACCGGGATATTTTCACACTGAGTGAGAACAGAACGCGCAATCACGGCTTCAAACTTGAACTGAAGCGTTACAACCGCAATCTGTGTGGAAACTTTTTCACCTACAGTATCTGCGGTAAGTGGAACGCACTTCCAGTGGAGGTTGTCAACAGTGAATCTGTTGACCAGTTCAAGTCAAGACTAGACAAAGTCTTGAAAAGTGGCCGTTTAGGGACGCAAAACAATGAGCAGCCATGTGCCCGCTCGATTGCTAGTCCCAAGGTACCCTCTTTGAATGGACCGTAAGGTCTCCTAGGGTACCTTCTTTCCTTGTAACTCTCTCTCTCTCTCTCTCTCTCTCTCTCTCTCTCTCTCTCTCTCTCTCTCTCTCTCTCCTCTCTCTCTCTCTGGTTCGCTGACAGGCTCACGAGTCCCTGACTCGTAACAAGTACCCTCTCGTATGGACCGTAAGGTCTTCTAGGGTACTTCTTTTCCTTGTGACTCCTTGTGACTCTCTCTCTCTCTCTCTCTCTCTCTCTCTCTCTCTCTCTCTCTCTCTCTCTCTCTCTCTCTCTCTGGTTCGCTGACAGGCTCACGAGTCCCTGACTCGTAACAAGTACCCTCTCGTATGGACCGTAAGGTCTTCTAGGGTACTTCTTTTCCTTGTGACTCCTTGTGACTCTCTCTCTCTCTCTCTCTCTCTCTCTCTCTCTCTCTCTCTCTCTCTCTCTCTCTCTCTCTCTCTCTTCTCTCTCTCTCTCTCTCTCTCTCAGTCTGTGTCTGGCCGTTCCTCGAATCGCATGTGTTTACTCTGCTCTCTCAGTGAAATAATTACCAAGTGCCTAATTCTTACCCTTAACCCGCCTTTATTGAATAAAAAGGCCATAAAGTATATTGTGAATGTGAAATAACCTAATTAATTTAGTGCGGATAGTGAATTAATTTATTTAATTGTGGAAAGTATACCATATTGCTATTTAATCTCCATCTTGAATTTTTAATTCAAGATCCAATCATCTTCAAATACGGTAAGTGACGTTTTACTTTCTGGACCAATCAACGCGCATTCTTTTTTGACGTCATCACAACATCTCTGACGTCATAATCTCCTCGCCCAATCAGCGTATATCATTGTTCCACGTTACGCAACGTCACATAGAGCAACCAATTGGTGTATAGGTTATCCATTTTAAACTATAGCGACAAGCGCCATCTTGATTCTTAAATTTTCCGTTACTCAGGTGAATAAAGTCTTTCAGTAGTATAAATTCTAAAGCATTGCCATTAATCTTTGGAAAGAAATTCTTTTACGATTTAACACTGTATCTGACCTACATAATTGTACATTATAATATTAGAATCTTATCATTATTTGTTGAAAAGTAGGTTTTGCACGAATCTACCCGTATCTCGCCTCCATATTTGTATAATATAATAATCAAGGATAATACAATAATTAATTATGCCAGGAGCGGAGAAATTAAAAAGCTTTTGTGTTTCAAGTGCAAGACTCTCAAGTGTGCATAAATTTTCCGGAGCAAAACTTCAACAGCATCACCTCCATCAGCATTTGTTTATTCTGCAAAATAGAAGAAAAACATACCAGGGAAAAAAGTGACTTTTTAAAAACTATCGGTGTCCTGGAAAACAAATTTATAGCACTGGAGTCTAAATATCTCGATGTTGCTACAAGGAGCCCCGCTTGTCAAAATTCCGAAGCTAAAATTAAGGAATTAGAGAATAAAATACTTTACCTCGAGTCAGCAAATCAAAATATTTCCCAGCAGAATGTTAACTTAAGTGAGAAAATTGTTCGTCTTGAACAAGCAGTTGCAATACTGGAAAATAAAGTAGAAAGTAAAGATAGTGCTTCTACAATAGTAAGGAGCAAACAAACTGTAAATGCAAATACATCACAGAATATGCAACCTGGATCCTATAATAGTTTTTCAAAGTCCACTAGAACAAAACAAAGCTCTTTGGCTTCCAAAGAGGAAAAGCAGACGACCCTTATCGGAGATTCTCTCGTAAGAAATCAAAGTGACTTTTTTGGCCTAAATGAAAAGAAAAATAGGGTGACTTATTGTTATCCAGGTGCTACTATTAGGAAAATTGAAGAAGAAATTTCGAAACTAAAATTGGACAGTAAAGACAGTACCGTAGTAGTTCATGTTGGTTCAAACGACACGTATGTAAAAGATGGAAAGACAAATACAGAGGAAGTAGTTTCAAAATTCGAATCATTAACGAACAAAATCAAAGACAAAACGGATAAAGGCATTATGATAGGTATATTGCCAAGACTGAATGCATCAAGAGAAGTAATGAGTAAAACCATTGGAATAAATATGAAGCTCAAAAGAATGTGTGAGTCAAAAGGCATTAAATTCGTTAATCTCTGGCTAAGCTTTATCGATCGTGGTGAGTATTTCTTAAAGGATGGGACTCACTTAAATAATAAAGGTAAAAAAAAATATGGAGACCTTCTGAACATCAATGTATATAATCTATATGAATGTACTCGTATAAGGAATATTTCACAAATAACAAACACTGCGACCAACCAGCCTTCGGGAAACGAATCGCCTCCAGAAATTGTAAGAAACCAATGAAAGCGGTTCTTCTAAATGCACGTTCTATTAGAAATAAGTTATTAGAATTCAGAGCTTTGGTGGCTGCAGAGAATTACGACATAATTGCCATCACTGAATCATGGATAAATTTAAACCTCAGAGATTTTAAAGGTGAATTTGAGTTGAAAAATTATAAAATGTTCAACAAAGATAGAAAGGACCGAGTTGGTGGAGGAGTGTTATTATACGTACGAGAACATCTTTACCCAACTGAAATAATCCTAGATACTACTCTCGAAATGATAGGAGTTAAGTTAAATTTAGATAAAATAAATATATGCATATACTTAGTCTACAGAAAACCGCACCAGTCTTCAGAACTTGATGTAATGCTATACGGCCTGCTAACAAAACAAATCGACAAGAAGACAGCTGTAATTTTGGGTGACTTTAACTGCAGTAAAATAAATTGGACTACAAAGCAAGCTGACAGGGAAGGCCAGAGACTTCTGGACTTTATCGATGAAAATTTCTTGACTCAGTGGATTAGTGAGCCAACAAGAGGTAAAAACATATTAGACCTCATATTGTCCACTGAAAGCGAATTGATTTCAAACACTTATGTTGGCGAAAAATTTGAAGGTAGTGACCACAATTTAATAGAATTTAATATCATAATATCAGCCTTAGAAAGAATTAAAAAAATACAGAGACCCCAATTTAACAGAGGAAACTACGACGCCATCAAAGCAGGCTTAGAGGCTTATGTGATATCAAATGAAGGTGTAAACAATAATTGGATAGAATTTAAGAATTTTGTCATGGAACAGCAAACAAAGAATATTCCAATTAAAACCCGAAGTTTAACCGTTAAACAAGATCCTACGTGGTTAACCAAAGAAATAAAAAGAATGATAAAAGACAGGCAAAAAATGTATAGGTTACTAAAAATAAAAGGTACTCAACAATTAAGGCAACAATATCATGTCTTAAGGAGAAAAATAAAAAGAGAGATAAAAATAGCAAAACGAGAAGAAGAAATACGAGTCGCTCAAAATTGTAGAATAAATCCAAAGGAGTTTTATGCCCTTGTAAACAATAGGAAGCCAATAAAGAACAATATTGGGCCATTGAGAGATTGTAATGGTACCTTAAGATACACTAACTACGATATAGCTTGTCTACTCAATAATTACTTCGCGAGTGTTTTTACTACTCAAATAACTTCTCCTATACCCGAGATAAATATTGTATACGACGGAGACGACCCATTCGAGAATGTTAGCTGTACAACCGAAGATGTTGTAAATTTAATAAATAAAATGAACGTCAACAAATCTCCTGGACCTGATATGTTTTATCCTAGAGTTTTGAAAGAAGCGAAGGAAGTTTTTAGTAAACACCTAGCCAAAATTTTTAATCAATCATTAAACAGTGGAACAGTTCCCATTGACTGGAAATATGCAAATGTTACGCCAATTTTTAAAAGTGGCTGTAGCGAGGTCGTGAAAAACTATCGACCGATCAGCTTGACGTCAGTGGTAGGGAAACTTTTAGAATCATTTATCTGCAAAAAAATTGTTTCGCATCTTGAATCAAAAGAGTTGCTTAGAGACTCACAACATGGATTCAGAAGAAACAGGTCCTGTCTAACGAACTTGCTGGACTTCTTTCAATATGTATATAAACAATATGATGAGGATAAGTCAATTGATATAATTTACTTGGATTTCCAGAAGGCGTTTGATAAAGTCCCTCACAATTTACTCATGGCCAAAGTTAGAGCAGTTGGAATTACGGGAAAAGTAGGAGATTGGATTGAGGACTGGCTTACCCATAGGTATCAGAGAGTGGTAATAAATGGATCTGCCTCAGAGTGGACAAAAGTTTCAAGTGGGGTGCCACAGGGCTCTGTGTTGGGCCCGCTGCTATTCATAATTTATATTAATGATTTGGAAACCAGTCTCGTATCGAAAGTTGTTAAATTTGCGGATGATGCGAAACTTGGAAGAGGAATATGCAACAAAGAAGACGCAACTGAGATTCAGAGAGATATAAATCTTATCGAAGAATGGTCAAAAAAATGGAAAATGCCTTTAAACTTTGATAAGAGTAAAGTAATGCATGTCGGAAGGAAAAATCCACAAGCGGTGTATACATTGTTCAATATGGAGTTAAAAGAAACAAAAGTCGAAAAAGACTTAGGGATTTATGTATCGAGCGATCTTAAGTTTAGTATGCAATGCAGTGAAGCGGAAAAAAAGGCATCCAAAATCCTAGGATACATAAAACGACAATTTAAATGCAGAAACGAGACCATAGTATTAAATTTATTTAATGCATTAGTTCGTCCCCATCTGGAATATTGTGCTCAATTGTGGTCACCTTATCTGAAGAAAGATATTGAAAGGCTTGAAAGAGTTCAAGAGAGAGCGACAAAATTAATACCATCCTTAAGAAAACATAACTATGAAACTAGATTGGAAAGACTCAAACTCTTCAGACTAGAAACGCGGAGAATGCGAGGCCAGCTCATAGAAACATTTAAAATACTAAATAGGATTGAAAATGTAGACCCTAATATATGGTTCAAAGTTAACGAATGTGAGACGAGGAACAATGGAATGAAGCTGGTTCCGTTGCGGTATCAAAAAAGTATAACAGGAAACTTTTTCTCATATAAAATTGTCAACCTCTGGAATAAACTGCCAAATGATGTAATTGCGAGTAAGACTAAAGAGACATTTAAACAAAGACTCGACAAAATAATACATACACTAGATTATTAATTAACTTTAAAAATATAAGGGAAAACCCCATGTAAATAAAAGAGGACCAAGACGACAGGATTCTGAAAAGAATGGAATTCAATACATTATGAATGCATATTGTAATCAAGAAAAGTGTATATAAATTAATTGACGGGATTTCCATTATTATACAAAGGTCCTAAGATAAGCATAAATATTGGAACGAAATCCAATAGTGGATTAAATTCAACGATGGTGTATATAGTTTAATGACGAGATACTTATATCATACCAGAAAAGAATATTGAGATTTTCAGCTGGTTAAGTTTCAAACTGTACTGTGAAATTCCTGGATCAGCACTATATTTCAACTGACCAGGTATCTTTTCAGTTTCCGTACCTGCGTTGCAGGTGGGAGAGGAGGGTGGGGAGAGCCTTCAACTTTACTGTCACTTTATCTCTAGCATTGTCTGTTTTTTTTTTAAATGTAAATATCATAGGTAATTGACAAAGGCACCTTCTCGGCATGGATCGAAAGATCTCTAGGGTGCTGATTATCCTTGTAACTCCTTGTAACTCTCTCTCTCTCTCTCTCTCTCTCTCTCTCTCTCTCTCTCTCTCTCAGATGGAGGAGAGGTACAACGGGCAGATCGCCGACCTTAAGAGCCAAGTCGCCCTCCTAAAGAATGCACTCGACCTCAAGCACTCGAGTGACGACTCGAGCGCTACGGCTGAGGAGAAGACCGCTGAGGGTAGTGGAGGGGACAATGATGGCAGCTACGCAGCCGCCGTCAAGAAACCCCCCAAAACTCCCATCACAGAAGATGAGAAAAAGGAGAGAAAGCGAAAGAAGCAAGAAAGGAAGAAGAATAGAAGGAAGCAGAAAAGGGAAGAAGAGAAGATTGAAAAGAAGAAAAAAGAAGAGAGCGAAGCTTTAAACACGAAAGAGAAGGAAAAGAGCACGAAGGCAGATGGCTGGAAGAAGGTGGAGAGGAAGAAGGAGAAAGCGTCCAAGAAACCGGAGGTCACTGTCTATGGTGACTCTCAGGCTCGAGGACTAGAACCGTTCCTGCGAGCACGGCTCCAAAAGAAAGTGGAGGTCAAGTGCCTGCCCGGCAAGGGTAATAAGGCACTGAGAAAGGAGGTGGAGAAGAGTCCCACTCCTGACTCTTCAGTAGTTGCCATTCTGGCTAGTGGCAACGACCTCTACTTCCGCAACGGAGGAGCAGGGGTGACAGAACCAATACTCCAGAACGTCATGGGGGCAGTCGACGACTGCGGACTAAAGACGAGGAGGAGGGTCGTTGTCGGGATCCTTCCACGGAGGAGCCCTAACCCCATTACATACCGTCGCAATGAGCTGGTAAACCAGAGGTTGAGAGACCTCTGTACAGCTGAAGGGGTCTTCTTCGCGGACCCTTTCCGGACGTTCTTTGGTAGGAACGACCTCTACCAAAGGGACGGAGCCCACCTGTCGATGAAGGGAAAAGCCATGCTGGCTAACCTCATCCAGGAGACGGTTAACCGCTGCGTCCGGTCTGTTCGGGAAAGGAGGACCGTTCCTGCCGCCAAGCCAAAGGCGGCGGGAAACGGTCGAACTTAGGGAGACCACCAGCCGGGAACTCCCTTAAGGTTCTTCTGTTCAACGCGAGGTCCATCCGGAACAAGTTTCTGGAATTAGTGGCCCTCGTAGCAACGGAAGAACCAGATCTGGTGGCCATCACGGAGTCGTGGATTCGAACCTCTGTTCGTGACTTTGAGGGCGAATTCGCAATCCCGGGCTACCAGATCTTCCACAAAGACCGGCTGGCGAAGGAGGGGGGCGGAGTGGTGGTGTACGTGAGAAGTGTATTCACGGCAACGAGCAGCACCACCACCGCCCACCAAGAAGTCCTATGCGTGGACTTGGAGCTGGGTACCACCAAGTACAGGACTGTTACAGTTTATAGACCCCCATCCTCGACGGAGGATCAAGACAGGGACCTCTATAATCAACTGAATCAGTTAACTGAAGGCAGGGTGAGTATCGTCATGGGGGACTTCAACACTCACGTTGACTGGGCAACCAGAGAAACCCGCATCGACAACATACGGCTCCTTAACTTCGTAAATGAAGGATTCTTCACTCAATGGGTGAGAGAACCAACACGAGGTGCAAACATCCTCGACCTAGTTCTCACATCCGAGGATGACATCATTGAGGAAGTTAGTGTAGATGAGGAGCTAGGTGGCAGCGACCACCGCCTCATCAGGTTCTGCATTCGAGTCCCAGCTCGCGAAGCAGTAGCTCGTGCTGCAGCCAAGCTGAACTTCAGAAAGGCAAATTTCGCGGGACTTCGTGCTGGCGTGGCAGCGATAGAGGTGGTAGATAGTAACAACGTCGAGCAACCATGGAAGAATTTCAAAAACTCATTCATGGCCCTGCAGTCACGATTCATTCCATCAGAACGCGGCCGAGTCGGAGCTACTCAACCCAAGTGGTTCACCCCCGAAATCGGGAGAACCCTACGGAAGAGAAAAACCGCCTATCGCCAAGCGAAGAACACTGGAGAATTCGAGCACTACAAAAGTCTATGCCGAAGTGTCAAGTCCATGATAAGGGTGGCGAAACGCGCCGAAGAAGTCCGTGTGGCGAGACTCTGCAAAGAGAGCCCCAAGGAATTCTTCGGATACGTAAACAGCCGTAAGCCGACACGTAGACGGATCGGTCCCTTGGTGAAAGAGGATGGTGAGCTAGAGCTCAGTGACGAAGCGAATGCGACCATCCTCAACAAGTACTTCTCGTCAGTTTTCACTGAGGAGAAGGACACCACCCCTGAGCCTCGTGACAAGTACGAAGGCTCAGAGCAATTGGAGAGATTTCACTTCGAAGAGACGACAGTGCGTTCAAAGATCGACGCTTTGAACCGCTACAAGTCGCCAGGGCCCGATGGCTTCTTACCACGGGTGCTGAAGGAAGTGCGAGATGAGGTCTCCCCACATCTCTGCTCGATCTTCAGGAAATCGCTCGAGACTGGATGCGTGCCAAAGGACTGGCGAGACGCGGAAGTCACCCCCATATTCAAAAAGGGTAACGCGAGCGAGCCATCTAACTACCGGCCGATCAGCCTGACGTCGGTAGTAGGAAAATTGATGGAAAGTATCCTGGTTGACAAAATAACGCAGCACGTCGAGTCCAACCACCTATTGAGGAATTCCCAACACGGGTTCCGGCGGCACAGGTCATGCCTAACGAACCTTTTGGAATTCTTCCACTTCGTGTTCAGCGAACACGACCGGGAGAAGGCGGTGGATGTCATCTACCTCGACTTGAAGAAGGCCTTCGACAAGGTGCCCCACCGCCGATTGCTGAAAAAGGTTCGAGCGCTAGGCATCGCCGGAGCTGTAGGTGACTGGATCAAAAACTGGCTGCATAGTCGAAGGCAGCGAGTAGTGGTGAACGGGCAAAAGTCCGGTTGGCTACCGGTAACAAGCGGCGTTCCCCAAGGCTCCGTGCTGGGCCCCCTACTCTTCATCATCTATGTAAACGACATAGATGATGGCATAACTGCGAGGATTTCCAAATTTGCCGACGATACCAAACTAGGTATGAACGTGGCAGACGCGGAAAACGTCGAGAGACTCCAAGCCGACTTGAGGAAACTCGGGGAGTGGTCAGACAAATGGCAAATGCCGTTCAATGTCGAAAAGTGCAAGGTGATGCACATCGGCCACAGAAATTCCCAAGCCGTCTACAGCCTCAAAAACTCGGCGCTCGAGAGCACAGACATGGAAAAAGACTTGGGAGTCGTGATCACCAGCGACCTCAAGTTTTCCAAGCAGTGCATCGAGGCGGAGAAGAAAGCCCAGAGAATCTTGGGGTATATCAAGCGACAGTTTGGGTATCGGAACAGGGAAATCGTTCTCACTCTCTTTAATTCCCTGGTCCGACCTCACCTGGAGTACGCAGTCCAGTTTTGGAGTCCATCCCTTCGGAAGGACATCGCCCGACTGGAGCGAGTACAAGCCAGGGCGACCAAACTGATCCCCTCGATCAGGCACAAAAGTTACGAAGCCCGCCTAGAAGAACTAAACCTCTTCTCACTGGAAACCCGAAGACGGCGCGGTCAATTAATCGAGGTCTTCAAAATCCTCCGAGGTATTGACCACGTAGGCAACGGGGACATGTTCCAACTAAGCGAGGGCGTAACGAGAAACCACGGCTACAAAATTGAGCTGCCGCGTTATCACCGGGACAGATGCGGGAACTTCTTCAGTTACAGTATCTGCAACGAGTGGAACGCGCTTCCGCCAGAAGTCGTGAACAGCGACTCTGTGGAGCAGTTCAAAAGGCGCCTGGATAAAGTCCTGGTTCGCTGACAGGCTCACGAGTCCCTGACTCGTAACAAGTACCCTCTCGTATGGACCGTAAGGTCTTCTAGGGTACTTCTTTTCCTTGTGACTCCTTGTGACTCTCTCTCTCTCTCTCTCTCTCTCTCTCTCTCTCTCTCTCTCTCTCTCTCTCTCTCTCTCTCTCTCTCTCTCAAGAAAGTAGAGGGAGAGGTGATGCCCCCTTTTCGCGGGAAGAGAGCTTGTGTGTACCTTTGACTTTTTGAGCTATGTCGTCGGGGGTACCTCTCTTCTGGGTACCCCTGGTAGGGCTTCCTGTGTCGATTTGGTCAGAAACGAGGTTCCAGACTAAGTGCGTCCTTCTTTTTCTACTCTATCCTTCTCCTTTTTCACTTTTATTATATCTCTTCCATTTATTATACAAAAAGAAAAAACAAACAAAAAAACAAACCCTACTACTATCATGTAACTCTTTCCCTTTTTTTCCTCTATCTACATATAAGGACCTGGCAGCTACCTCATGCGTCAAAAGAGAGGCTTTGGAACCTCTATAAACAACGCCAATCGACGCTCACTGGTTGCAAGGGACTAGGACTAGAGGTGTCCTGGGTGTTGGGGCACGATGAATGGGATGAGGGTAGTGCCCTGTTAACCCCTTTCCTGGCGCGTAATTATTGACCATTCCCAGAGACCGTTGACAGGTGCCTCTAGTAGCATCAGTCCGAGGTGATGGCCCTTTGTTTCCAGATTGATTGCCAGGCTAATAAAAAGCCTTGGGTCGAGTCTTTTGGTGTGGCGGGATATCCATTGAACGCTACTCCGAGATCCTGGCCGTCGTGAATGGAACTAGTAGGAGTTTAGTACGGAACGAGCTCCGTTGTTCACCTGGTGAGAAATCGATGGCCCCTTCGGGGACAGTCAGTGCTTCTTGGTTGGGAGCCACGGCACGCCGAGGGTTGACGACTCGGTCGGACGAACAGCATCACATGGAGCGTGCCTTCTGAAAGATCCGAAACGTCTCCGATGGATAGGCGGGAGCAACTCACGCGGGGAGAACTCACCAACCCCCCTTTTTTATCATTGATTCGGTCACGAGTTTTCAGAGAGAGAGAAACCGCTCAAAATGACAAGCAAATAAGAACCCGTTCGTCTAAAACACAACTGTGCAACATGCCAGTTAGAAAAGTGGTGCGTTGACTTTCTGGAGGGCTGCTACTCAAAATGCAGCCCGAAAAGTATCTGCACTACTTGTATACTGACACCAGAGGTGGAGAAACTGAAAGACCTCTATAGAGCCTCAGAGGAGAGAGCTCAAATTCTTGAGAGAAAGGTGGAGAAACTCGAAGCCCTTCACGCAGCTCACATTCGATGCCAGGAAGAGGCGCCGCCCACTGACGTGTCGGAATCTCCTGGTGCCGTAGTACTTACCCAAGCGGAGATTCAGGCATCATCTGAGGTTAATCCAGCTGAGACAAGAGAAAAAGACAAAAAGAAGAAAGGAAAAAATAAGAAAAAGAATAAAGTTGAAACAAAATAAGAAGAACCCAAAATAGAAGAAAAACGGATTAACAAGAAAAAAAAGGGGAATAAGAAAAAGAAGGATAAGAATGTGGAGAGAAAAGAGGAAAAGGAGAGGCCTCTTCCACAAGGCAAGACCCCGTCTTCAGAGACCAAGTGTCCGAAGGTCACCCTCATTGGTGACTCGCAAACACGGGATCTGCAGCCGCTGCTAGCGGCCCACCTTCGCACTAGCGTGAAGGTAAGCTGCCTGTCAGGACGGGGTAACCACAACATCAGAGTAGAGGCAGAGAAAGCTCAGATTTCTGAGAATTCAGTTGTTGCTCTGATGGTGAGCGGCAACGACCTCTACCTCAGAGGGGGTAAGGTTGGCCTCAGTGGTAAGAGCATCCAAACGATGATGGGAGCCGTGGATAACATAGGGCTTAAAACCCGTAAACGTGTCGTGGTTGGGATGCTTCCAAGAAGAGGTCCATCCCGAACTGCTCACGAGAAAAATGTCGGAGTGAACCGACGGTTGGCGTATCTCTGCACGGCAAGAGTCTTCTTCGTGGACCCCTATAGTACCTTTATCGGTAGATAGGACCTCTACTAAAGGGATGGGGTACATCTCTCCTTTAAAGAAAAGGCCTTTCTCGCCAACCTAATTCAAGATGTTGTGGAACGCACCCAAAGGAGCGTTCGAAACAGAGTGAAAGCGGACGTGCGCCAGCACGTCTGTGTCACTTCTGAAACGACCTTCTCGGAGTTCGTCAAAAATGGTGCAACCACGAAAACAGAAAAGCCGGGAAACGGAAGAGCGTAGCGAGTCCTACACTCGGGGACTCCCTGAAAGTTCTTCTGTTCAATGCGAGGTCAATCAGGAACAAGTTTCTTGAGCTCCGTGGCCTCTTAGCAACAGAAGAACCTGAGATGGTGGCCATAACGGAGTCGTGGATAAAAACCTCAAGCCGAGATTTTGAAGGTAAATCAACGATTCTCGGTTACCAGCTCTTCCTGAAAGATAGGCCAGACAGAGAGGGTGGCGGTGTGATGTATGTCAAGGATACTCTCAACTCGACGGATTGCAACATCGTATCCGACCATGAACTACTAGGTGTTGACATAGAGATAGGTCCTACCAGATACAGGACCCTGGTGCTTTACAGACCCCGTGCCCAACACTTAGGACAGGACAAGAGTCTGTACCAGCTGTTGGGCGAACTTGTAAAAGACAGTGTGTATCACCATGGGTGACTTCAATACCCATGTTGAATAGAAAACCAGAGAACCCTGTGGCGAGAACGCACTACTCCTGGAGTTTGCGAACAATGAGTTCCTGACTCAATGGGTGAGAGAGCCAACAAGAAGAGACAATATCCTCGACTTGGTTTTCACCTCTGAGGATGACATCGTTGAGGGCTTCTCTGTTGGCGAAGAGCTCGGTGGCAGTGACCACCGACTAATTAGATTCGTAGTCAAAGTCCCCAAGACACAGCCTGCAACTAGTAAATCGAGGAAACTTGATTTAAGAAGAGCAGACTTTGCAGGTTTTCGTGCTGTACTGACTGACGCGAGGCTAGAAGTGTGCGATGCTGTTGAAGACTCGTGGAACAGTTTAAAAACAACATTCCTGAGTCATCAATCGCGTTTAATTCCTCTGAAATGCCCCCGTCGTTCTTCTGTTCAACCAAAGTGGTTTAATTGAAAAATCGGGCAACTGCTTAGGGAGAAAAGAAATGTGTACCGGCAATCGAAGATCTCGGGTGACTTTGACGAATACCGGAGGCTAGCCAGGAGAGTGAAGTCCAGCATATGGGCGGCTAAGCGGTCTGAGGAACTCCGAGTGGGGAGACTTTGTAAAGAGAATCCCAAGGAGTTCTTTGAATATGTAAACAGCCGTAAACCAATCCGTCGAACGATTGCCCCTTTGAGGAATGAGGAGGGGACATTAAAGCACTCAGATGCAGAAAATGCTAACCTCCTCAACGACTACTTCTCTTCAGTGTTTACTGAAGAATGTGGTCCCATCCCCCAGACAATGGATTCCTACTCGGAGGAAAAGCTGGAGGATATGAGCTTCACCGAAGGAGAAATAGAAAAGAAGATCACTGACCTTAATGACGAATAAGTCACTTGGCCCGGATGGGTTTCTACCTAAAGTGTTGAAAGAAGTGCGCGATCGAGTGTCATAACACTTGAGCGCAATCTTCAACATGTAAATCCGGACCGAATGCGTTCCTAGAGAGTGGCGTGAAGCGGAGGTGACTCCTATCTTCAAGAAAGTAGACCCTAGCCAACCGTCGAACTACCCACCAATCAGTCTGACTTCGATAGTCGGTAAACTCATGGAAAGCATCATTGTGGACAAAATTACGTCGCATTTAGAGTCAAACCTGCTACTGAGGAGTTCCCAGCACGGCTTCCGAAGCAACGGTCATGCCTGACGAACCTTGTGGAATTCTTCCACTTCGTCTTCAGTGTGCACGATCGGGAGAAGGCGGGGGATGTGGTCTACTTAGACTTTCAGAAAGCCTTTGATAAGGTACCACGTCGCCTTCTCCGGAAAGTGCGAGCACTGGACATAGACGGAAAAGTAGCAGGCTGGATAGAGAACTGGCTATGTGGAGGACGGCAACGGGTGGTGCTGAATGGACAGACTTCTGAGTGGGTGCCCGTTACTAGCTGGGTGCCTCTCAAGGTTCTGTCCTGGGACCACTACTATTCATCATCTACGTCAACGACATGGACGGTGATATGGTTGCCAAAATTTCTAAATTTGCCGACGAGACCAAGCTTAGTATAAACATTGCAAAGGATGGAAATACTGCCCGCCTGCAAAATGATCTTCGGAAGATTGGGAAGTGGTCGGATACGTGGCAAATGCCTTTCAACGTGAACAAATGCAAAGTGATGCATATCGGCCACCGAAATCCCCAATCACCCTATATCCTTAAGGGCACTGCTCTTGAATCCACCGACACTGAGAAGGACTTGGGTGTAACTATCACCAGTGACCTCAAGTTCTCGAACCAGTGTATTGAGGTTGAGAAAAAAGCTCAAAGGATGTTAGGGTATATAAAGCGACAGTTTTGGATATCGGAACAAGGAGATAGTACTCTGTCTGTACAACTCCCTCGTCCGACCGCACCTGGAGTATGCCGTATAATTTTGGAGTTCTTCGTTTCGAAAGGACTTTGAGAGATTGGAACGCGTCCAAGCCAGGGCAACCAAACTGAATTCCTTCTATCAGGCATATGAGTTATAATGATAGACTAAGGGAATTAGATATGTTCTCGCTGGAGACCCGGAGACTACGTGGTCAGCTTATCGAAATGTTTAAAATACTTCGAGGCTTCGACAGACTGAACTACGGGGATATTTTCCAGCTCAGCGAGGGAAGAACAAGAAATCACGGCTACAAACTTGAACTGAAGCGATTCCACCGTGATCTGTGTTGGAAATTCTTCACATATAGTAACTGCGGTAGTTGGAACGCACTTCCGACGGAAGTTGTCAACAGTGAATCTGTTGACCAGTTCAAGTTAACACTAGATAAAGTCTTGCGAAATCACCGTTAAGATCCTCGCGAGTGATCTTCGAGGTTGCCAACGTACAACTTCGAGGATTGCGCCAAAAGTACCTTCCTTGTATAGGCCTTCAAGGTCTTTTAGGGTACTCTTCTTCCTTGTAGCTCTCTCTTTCTCGTCCCCACCTTTTCCAGGCTTTGCTATTTTAAATCTTTTTGATATGATTCTTCTCTTTTAGCTTTAATTTCTTTCACAGCCTTCTCTAAATCTGGCCAGTTCGTTTAATACTTTCCTTAGACACACATAGTGTCGTTGTTTGTGCAGATATGATGTATATTTTAGTTGCTTGGATTTTGCACATGTAAGTTTACAAAATGACGTATATTTATTTATTTTTTTCTAGTATTGGTTCATACTTAGAGAAGGGCTTTCCCTACCTTTCTCTGTAGTTTATATATGGTTTGATTCTGTTGTTATATCTATTCTTTAATAATGAACTTGAAAAAATAGTTCAAAAGTACTCGGATTCTTCTTTTCAATTTTCTGTGGGTCATTTTGTACAATTATTGTTTCCCTCGCATGCCAATTTATTTATACCATATATATATATATATATATATATATATATATATATATATATATATATATATATATATATATATATATATATATATATATATATATATATATATATATATATATATATATATATATATATATATATATATATATATATATGCAACAAAGCCCACAGGGAAAATTAATACGAGGATTCCAAAGACTTCCGAACTTTATTTCGAGTTCTTTATCAAGGAATAACAAAAGTATTGAAAAGTGTAATATTAATAAGGATGATACAGAGGAGAGGAAACGCTCACAAAAAAGCAAAAAACCAATTAACAAAATGATTTAATATGAAATGGAAACCTTAGGAGGTGCGGAGATAAATAGAAACTAAGATCATTAAATCGGGTAAATTCAAAAGGTTGACAAGAGGATTAAAATACCGCCTAAGCAATTTGGGAGGGAGAAAACTGAGTGAGGGATTAACCTCAAAGGTCAGGATCTAAAAAGCAAGGTAGAATAAGTCCAAATGTTCTAAAGACTTCACTCAAATGGAAATAAATACACAGACATAAAAATAAGGCTACAAAGATCCACAAAGAATACCATTAAATAGTTTATTAATATAAATATTTAGTCTCAAATTAAAAGTTTCGACGTCGCATTGTGAATATAATTTTAAAAATAACCATCGAGTTTATATAAGCCAGGAATTAAATTAAAATTTGGGAATTTACTAATAAAGGTCGATTCAATGATATTTCGTGAAATTGTATCGTTATTATGACATGATTTTAGCAGAATTCCAATCAATATTGTGATTAAGATATGACATATGAACATAAAATGAGCTGCTTTCTTCGCCACGACGGACATTATATTTATGCTGAGAATTTCTTTTTTTAAACATTTACCTGATTGGCCAAAGTAATATTTAGAGCAATTGATTAATTTTACGCAATAAACATTACCAATAGGGGAAGGGGCGTTCTTGACTATTAGTTTAGATATAATATTATTATAGTTAAATACTACACAAATGCCTAGAGATTTTAAAATATGAGGGAGAGAAGCAAAAGATGAATTAAAAGGAAGTACAAGAGTATTCTTGTTATTAAAAGGCGCGCGAGGTTCAAAACGATAAAGAATTTTTAGCTAACTGAAGGCATTTATCAAGGAAATGAAAAGGATATCAAAGTTTATGGCCAATGTAAAAAAAAATTGGGGAGGAGGAGGGATTTAACTAATACTATCTCTAAACTATTAGTCAAGAACGCCCCTTCCCCTTTTGGTAATGTATATTGCGTAAAATGTATCGATTGCTCTAAATATTACTTTGGCCAATCAGGTAAATGTTTAAAAAAACGAAATTCTCAGCATAGATATAATGTCCGTCGTGGCGAAGAAAGCAGCTCATTTTATGTTCATATGTCAATCAGCAATGAGGATATAGATATATTATGCGTTACTGAATCATGGGTTAATGAAATAGAATTTAGTGACACTATAAGTGAATTTGATTTTCAGGGCTATAATATGTACATTAGTCAAAGGACAGGTAGGATTGGTGGAGGAATAATTATCTATATAAAAAACAACATTGTTTCAAGTTTAAATACTTCAATAAAGCAGGATGGAGTTGAGTCACTTTGGATAGATATTAGGTTCAGTAAAAATAGAATGGTGCATTTGGGAGCTTTTTACAGGCCACCTGGGCAGACTGATGATATAGATGAACTAATGATAAGGGAAATAAGTAAGGGATGTGAAACAGATGCAGTTATTATTGGGGACTTCAACTTAAACTCTGTGGAGTGGGAAAATATGATAGGTAGGGATAGAACAAGTGGCAGGTTCATAGAATGCTTTGAGGATAATTTTTTGAATCAATTTGTTAACGATTCAACGAGGGGGGACAATATATTAGATTTAGTACTTTCTAACAGTGATCATTTAGTTCAAGAATTGACTGTTGGGGAAGCATTGGGAAATAGTGACCATCAGATAGTTCGTTTTAACTTGGGAATTGAGAAGGGTAAAATAACTGAGAATGCTGAAAA
The DNA here is from genome assembly GCA_963969495.1 of Ceratothoa steindachneri. Lineage (NCBI taxonomy): Eukaryota > Metazoa > Arthropoda > Malacostraca > Isopoda > Cymothoidae > Ceratothoa > Ceratothoa steindachneri. The sequence goes on along the minus strand of OZ018330.1, from coordinate 165,569,396 downwards.
AGTTCCAAATTTTCATAAGGGAGATTATGTAAAACTTCGAAGCTTGCTAAATTTGGTAGACTGGGATATAGAATTCAGAGGTAAAAATGCTTATGGGATGTGGGATACTTTCAAGCATATAATAAATGTAGTCCAAGAACAATGTATCCCAATGAAGGCCATTAGGAACAAAAGTAGGAAACCATTATGGTGGAATCAGGAGATGGCTAGAAAAATTTCAGAGAAGAAAAGGGCATATAAAAAATTACAGGTAGAAAATAATATTCAAAATTTAAGTGATTATAGAATGGCTAGGAATGAGTTAAATAAGATTATAAAGAAGAACAAAAGGGTGTCAGAAATTAAATTAGCTCAGGATAGCAACAAAGATCCTAGAAAGTTCTTTAGTTACTATAAAATTAATAACAAGTGTGGCAGAGTTAAAATAGGACCTATCAAATATGAAGGGTTTGTGAGAGAAACTGATGAGGAAATAGTTGAGGTACTAAATGGTCATTTTGCATCAGTATTTACAAAAGAGAAACTAAATAGTCCTATGTATAGTACTCATAGGTCAGGAAAAGAGGTGTTTACTAACATTTGTGTGGATCGGAGGATGATAAAAGGACTAATAGGTGATTTAGATACTACCAAGGCCTCCGGCCCTGATAATATTCATTCTAGGATACTTAAAGAAGGGGTAGAAAGTATCTCAATAGCTCTGGACAAGTTATATACTAGGTCATTGGAATATGGAGAAATACCCGATGATTGGAAGAGAGCGAATGTAGTCCCCATTTTCAAGAAGGGTAGTAAAGAGGATCCAAATAACTTTAGACCGGTTAGCCTAACTCCTGTAGTCTGTAAAATTCTTGAGAAAATAGTTAAAAAAGGGATTTGCCAACATCTAGAGAGGGAGGGGTTAATCAGCGATGCTCAGCATGGGTTTAGATCAGGTAGATCATGTTTGACTAACTTACTAGACTTTCTGGAGTTTGTAACAGATCAAGTAGATAAGGGAGAGAATGTAGATATAATTTACTTAGATTTTAGTAAAGCATTTGATAAGGTACCACACAGGAGACTAGTTCATAAATTAAAAATGATTGGGATATGTGGGGGTGTTTCAAATTGGATAGCTGAGTGGCTGAAAGACAGGAAGCAAAGGGTAGTGCTAAATGGTGTAAAGTCAGAGTGGAGGGATGTTATCAGTGGGGTTCCTCAGGGATCAGTTCTCGGTCCATTATTATTTGTCATCTATATAAACGATCTTGGGGAGGCAGTTAATAATAAAGTGTCAATTTTTGCGGATGATACCAAATTAGCAGCTGTAGTTAAAGATATTGATGATAATTTTAAAGTGCAGGGGGACTTAAATAAATTGTTATCCTGGGCACATAAGTGGCAAATGACTTTCAACCTTGATAAGTGCAAAGTTATTAACATGGGAAAAGATAATAGAGAATTTAACTATGAAATGGATGGGCATTGGCTGAGCTCAGTAGAGGATGAGAAAGATCTAGGAGTAGTAATAGATAAGTCATTAAGGTTTTCTAAGCAGTGTATTGAAGCAAGAAATAGGGCAAATAGAGTGCTGGGTTTTATTAAGAGAAATGTCAGTTACAAAAGTAAGGAGGTTATTCTTAAACTCTATAACTCTTATGTTAGGCCACATCTAGAGTACTGTATACAGGCATGGTCCCCACATTTTAGACACGATATTAACCTTCTTGAGTCAGTGCAACGGAGGGCAACAAAGATTATTCCTTCCCTGAGGCACCTTGAATATGAAGATAGACTGAGGGTATTAAATATGTTCTCGTTCGAAAGGAGGTGTGTTAGAGGGGATATGATTGAGCTGTTTAAAATTTTTTCCGGGATAGATAAATTGGATGTTAGCAAGTTTTTTGAGTTAGATGATGGAAATCGGACTAGAGGTCACCACTTGAAAATTAAAAAGCAAGGGTGTAAGTTGGATTTAAGAAAATATTTTTTCACCAATAGAGTGGTAGACTTCTGGAACAAATTGCCGCAGAGGGTAGTAGGTAGTCCAAATCTAAATGTATTTAAGAGTAGGTTGGATGAGTTTATGGGAAGGGAAGGTTGTGATGGTTCCTAAGTTTTGTATATATTAATATTGTTTGTATATATCTATAGCTGCATGATTTAGTTCTTGACAAGCCTTGATTGGTGATACCCTTGTTTCTGGATGCAATCCTCTGGATGTAGTTTTCCTGGGAGTTTGGGTGCCTTGAAAAAGAGGCCGCTTGACTCGGATGACCTATGATGAGCCCTTGTGGCTTTTGTCATCCGTTATATTATATTGTGGGGGACTTTGATTTTGTCTTCCCCTGGTGATGGTGCTTTTTGTGGGTGGGTTTTGACGGAGGCGGATGACCTTTGATAGGCCCTTGTGGCTTTTGTCATCCGTGTAATTATGTTATGTTATGTTATGTTATATCTTAATCACAATATTGATTGGAATTCTGCTAAAATCATGTCATAATAACGATACAATTTCACGAAATATCATTGAATCGACCTTTATTAGTAAATTCCCAAATTTTAATTTAATTCCTGGCTTATATAAACTCGATGGTTATTTTTAAAATTATATTCACAATGCGACGTCGAAACTTTTAATTTGAGACTAAATATTTATATTAATAAACTATTTAATGGTATTCTTTGTGGATCTTTGTAGCCTTATTTTTATGTCTGTGTATTTATTTCCATTTGAGTGAAGTCTTTAGAACATTTGGACTTATTCTACCTTGCTTTTTAGATCCTGACCTTTGAGGTTAATCCCTCACTCAGTTTTCTCCCTCCCAAATTGCTTAGGCGGTATTTTAATCCTCTTGTCAACCTTTTGAATTTACCCGATTTAATGATCTTAGTTTCTATTTATCTCCGCACCTCCTAAGGTTTCCATTTCATATTAAATCATTTTGTTAATTGGTTTTTTGCTTTTTTGTGAGCGTTTCCTCTCCTCTGTATCATCCTTATTAATATTACACTTTTCAATACTTTTGTTATTCCTTGATAAAGAACTCGAAATAAAGTTCGGAAGTCTTTGGAATCCTCGTATTAATTTTCCCTGTGGGCTTTGTTGCATATATATATATATATATATATATATATATATATATATATATATATATATATATATATATATATATAAAAGAAATCAATGGCGAGTTATAGTATATGATAGTGAAGCCACTGTATAGGAGCCAAAAGTTTAATTTACGAGACTAGTTTCAGTATGTAGTTTATCATACGCTCTTCAGTCGTATGATAAAATACATACTGAAACTAGTCTCGTAAATTCAATTTTTGGCTCTTATACAGTGATTTCACTTTCACACACACACACACACATATATATATATATATATATATATATATATATATATATATATATATATATATATATATATATATATATATATATATATATATATATATATATATATATATATATATATATTATATATATATATATGAAGAAACACCCACAAAGGAAAGGTGAAAAAACTATTCCGAGAGCTTTTGTCTTTATTCTAAAAAGACTTTTCAAGACTAACAAAAGAGGGGTAGTACATGACACATTTTGGAGGGTAAAAGATGCAGGGATGGGCTAACGAAACCCATGAAAATGCCATTGTCAGCCCAGATGGCCGTATTTCATCGTTCTTCTGTAGATAATGGGAGAGAGTAATCACCCTATTCTAATTATTTCCTAATTTCTTTCTTCTCAGGTGTATATTCTTCAAAATGGCAAGAAGATAATGAAGAAAAAGACCACTGTCAAAAAAGGAACAGACAACCCTGTCTTCAATGAAGCCATGATTTTCAACGTCCCATCTCCTTCTCTTCATGTGAGATGTTTCCTAAAATTATGTAGTTGAAGTCTCGAGACTTGTGATGCCAGTCACGCTTAGCTACAAAAGAAAACACTCGAAAATCACACACATCCTACTTGAAATCTTCCCTTAAGATCCCCCAATCTAAACCTCTTGACCACCAATAAGTTAGATTTAAAATAAAAACCTACCAATTGCCCTTATTTCTCAACACTATTAAAGATACCCTTGAGTAAAAACAATTAAAACCATGGTAATATTTTCTTTTCAGGACATACAGCTACGCGTGACAGTTGCTGAATATAATGGGGAACACTGCCGACCTACGCCCGTTGGCCATGTCATTGTTGGAACTCAGGCTACTGGAAAACCACTATCGCATTGGAATCAAATGATGACCTCGTTAAGAAAACCGATAGGGATGTGGCATGGATTAAGGCGATAAATTATGAACATTTCACTAAGAGTCGTCTCTATAATGATTAAATTATATTTAGCTCAGAAGTTATTAAAGATACGAAAATCTCAGTATAGCTGAGCAAGAAAATTGGCTTGATTTTCTATCGCTATTTTTCTCTTAATATTCGAGTAGTTCAGACTAACACGAACAAAGGGGGATATATTACTTATCTCAAAGCCTATTGATAAATAGGTATATGCTAGTAATTGACTACCCTTTCGACTCTTTGGGTTATAAAAAGCAACGTCGGCGGTTCTATAAATGCATCGTATTTTAATATATAAAACAAAGAATTGAGAATTGGCTAATTTTTAGGAAATAATTGGAATATAAATTTAATAGGAATATGGGAAGATACTCTAAAAACCTTTTACAAAATAAACCATTAAATAAAATACGTTAAAATTGGAAACGGGCCAAAATAGCCGTATGTAGCCATATTCATGATTGTATAAAATTACGGTTACATACTAATTACTCTTCCCATATGGAGCTTGTAACCAAACAAATTTTCAATTCAGATAAAAACTTTGGTCTATTCCTGTAGTTTTCACCATTGAAAAGTAGATTACGACCCATTAACTATCAAAATTAGATAAAGAGAAAACTAGATCGTTAAAAAAACCCAGGAAGAATAAGAGATACAATTTGTCAAACAATTTAACTACCAACGAGGGGGATAAAAAGAATCCTTCATTGAATCAGGTACCGTCAACAAACCATCCTATATAGCTGAAGGATATAATCCCAGACACCGTCTACACTTCACGAGTGATCACAAAGTATGTGGAAAGTAACAACTTTGTTCAGGGATGTCCCAAACATTGAGCTGGAGTCATCGCCATCACTTTCATACTGGACACGGACGTTTCAATCAAAACATACCTCTTCAATTACTACAATTCCCTTTAGTCCTTAAGGATCCCTTTATCTAGAGTTATTGGAAACGAAATTTGAGGCCTACCGTACAGTGCATACTAATATTGTATAATGTTTGTTTAAAAGTTGAATCTTTCAATATATATAATGTATAAATAAATTACTTAGAAGCAGCCTACTGTATATATACATACATATATATTTGTAAAATTGTTCTTTGTTCTGTTTGCCAAATTTTGTTACGTTCATGTTGTTAAATGTTGCACAAAACTATATATTTCTTGATATTGCACATAATCAAACACAAATCTAATTATTTTTAGAGATGTTATGTACAAACGTTAAATAGTCCATTGTGATTTTGTACAAAGTTATATATATATATATATATATATTATAATGGGTATATGAATGTAAGCTGGCGTGTATGTGAGTGCTATACATCATCATTCTGTTATATTTCCTAAGGCAATTTCACTAAAGATAAGAGAAAAGTCAAAAGCTCCCCAAAATGATGTTAATTTGTTAAAATTCATCACTAAGGTTTTGAGGAGTTACAACTGAGATTAATTTAATGGTTCAACTGTTAAAATAGTATCCATTACACATAAATTTACAGCTATTAAAACCAAGAGAGATTAATATAGAGTGAGGAAGAGGACAAATAAATTTAGGATGTATAAGCAGAGCCCTAAAATAATTTCGTTAAGCTTTCCCAAAACATGACTATTTGTAAGAGATAAAGACAATCTAATTGAATGCAGCGTATATTTAAACAAACAGCATATAAAGTAGCACGACAATAGAGCTCTTAAAAAAAAAGGGTTGAATTCACATTGAGCAGCAAGAGTCTTGAAGCATGCATGAAAGGAGTCTCTTTTATTTCTATCCTAACCTACCTTGACTGAGCTTGTAGGGAGAAGATCCCCTTAGGTATTCCAAGCAGGCTTTCTAGCTCCGATGGGGACGATGATGTTTTAAAAAATTGAGGAGTTAAAGACCCAAATTACCTTAACTCTAAATTAAGGGATTCCATTTGTAATAACACCAATGCCAAGGCAAACAACTTCACATTGTCAGAACAATCATATTGTAGCCATCCAATCTTGTTTACATTGGACAATGGCTTCTTACTTGCCTTTAGACCAACTAGTTGGGTATTTTCTACTTATTATTCAGTGTTTTTATCTTCAACTGCCATTTCTTTGTTAGTTTCTCTGTAATTAGATCAGTTCCTACTTTTTTAGAGGGACACAAATTGGATTTTCAACGATTTCTTTTAATTCTTCCATAACAAGGGTTTTGTGAGTGTTCTGCAGGAAGAGTTCAAGGTACTGGTAGGCTCATCTCGTCCGGTGTCCTTTATTCTGTCGTTTCTGCCATTCTGATTTCTAAGGATGCATTCTAAATAGGTGGTTTCAAAAGAGTATTTGTTAATTTCGGACCTGGAAGACATAGTTAAGATGTTATACAATGAAATGGAGTTTCTAGTTATATAAGTGCGACGAGATTTAAGATCAACAACCAGAACATACAAGCCTGAGTGAATTTTACATAATTATTTATTTCTAATTTAAAAAGTAGGGATTACCAAAAATAATTACCGTCAATGGGGATCCTTCGGAAATTAACGTACTCCTCTTGGCTCTTCGAGACCCGCATCGATATACCAGCTGAACTTCTCCCCTCATAGGCTCTGGATTGTAGGCTTTCTGATCTTTTGCCTGTCTTAACTTTAAATGAGGCTGATACAAAATTGGGGAAGTCATTTATCTTTACCGATCACAGTATTGTAAATAGGGACAAGTAAGAGAAGGCTAGACGCCAAAGAATGGCATACCAATTTGACAAAGGAAAATTGGTTATTAATAAGTAAATTTCCTGAATCATTTGGGAATTTTAGAAGCTCAAATAGGTAATAGGCTAGGGTTGCTGAAGTATAGTCTGATAACATCTTCAAAATTCGATAATAGGCCCATTTAGTGGTCGTACATATTCCTGTGTCTTTGTGTCATGATAAACACAAACAAATTCAAAACTCCGCTAAATTTACCTTTGGTTTCTTACAAAAAATACACGGTATAAGCATTTGGTTCTTTTACACCTATCGCAACGGGCCCCCAAACTTATGAATTGCCCATAATGAACCTTCGAATAATGACTAATCAATTAAACAAGAACCAATTACGCCTAGAAATTTCACCTTACACCGCCTATATTAAATCTCAGCATATTCTTAAACCAAACAGTAGTGGCTTGATCTCACATCTTTTCTACTTTTCTCTCCCCGGCCAAATACCACTCCACAAGCCCTATGCGGGTGCTTTTATAGTCCATTTTACCCGCAAACATTTTCCAATATAGAAACATTATTCTCTCAAAATGCCCCATTTTAATATTATCAAATTACTCCTTAAACCTTATTTCATGCTTATCATCTCCTTCCTAAACAAAGGTAAACACTTCACTTTACCATCTTCCACTCTAGTTCAGATGGACGGACCCTAAGATGACAGGAATTCCATCATTGGCACAAATAAATGCCTTTTTTCTCATTCTTTACAAAATTACCTCCACTAAGATTAATGAGAGTTATCGCCTTAGTGTCATACACAACTACGTGTCCAATATACTTGAATCATACACAGCTACGTGCCCAATATACTTGAATCATACACAGCTACGTGCCCAATATCCTTGAATCATAGACAATTACGTGTCCAATGTACTAAATCATCCAGTTTTATTCCCAATTTATTCAAATCATACACAACCACCTGCCTAATATACTTGAATCATACACAGCTACGTGCCCAATATACTTGAATCATACACATCTACGTGCCCAATATACTTGAATCATACACAGCTACGTGCCCAATATACTTGAATCATACACAGCTACGTGCCCAATATACTTGAATTATACACAGTTACGTGCCCAATATACTCAAATCTTGTATATTTACTCCAACCAATGTATGTAAAGCCTGAGATTTGAGACCTCCGAGAACTGTCAATCAGCAATTTCGGCACCACTGGAGAAGGTCGTGCCCAATCATCCTTTCGCCCACCCTTTCTGATCTTTCTTCGTAGCTACAGGCTTTCTTATCTACACCACCGTAACTCACTACAAAAAAAAGTTAGTAACATCCTAATACATTTATTAACGCCTTGATCCTCATCCCTATAGTAATATTTCGACTATGTCTCCCCCATTTTCCTACCCCAATTTTCATTTTTCTACTTTTCGATAATGATCAGCTTCGCTCAGTAGGAGGCATTTGCTTCGATCGGCCGTCGAAGCCTTTCCTCATTAAAAAACAACAACAACCCGTGTATGTATTTAACGTTTATGGTATTTTTGTGGTTTAATCGTTAAAGTACACACTGAGAGTTTCATTTTTAAATTCTGAAGAAGAAGAAAGTCCTCAAAACACTAGTTAAATTAACAAATTACTAGAGGAGCATTTATCACTACTCTCCTGTCTTTATATATATATATATATATATATATATATATGAGAACAATAATGAAAATATTCCGTATGAAAGTTTTAAGTAAAAATGAATTCCTGGCATTTTTTTTATATATTTGCAAAGACGCCCGACAGAAGTATATACGTTAAAAATCTGTATAAATTGACGTAGGGGGAAAGTTGACATCAACCTTATTTGAAGAGTCCCAAGAAGAAGACATTGGGAACTAAATGTAAATAAATGAATTTCGCTTCTCTCCTATTACGATTTCGACCAGAAGAGATACTCGTCATATGACTATATAAAGTCATTTTATGTTTTCATTACCCAATCAAATATTGGGAACCATACTGTAAACGCTTATTTTTATCTTTTTCTGTAGGTAGTTTTGGTAAATAATATACAAGTTTTTGAATCAAGCTTGGTGAGTAAGTTAACCAGAAAAAAAACTCAACAAGGGTAGCGCTTTTGTCTAATTTATTCAGAATAAAAGTTCTTTTCATTTTCTTGTATAGTGGTCTTCATTTGTTTCCAAATATAAACATCACTAAAATTTTTTTCCATAGCAAAGTAGCATTTGTGTAGAAGAGGAGATACCAAATTGTTCTATTTCTAGCTTCTAACCAGTTCATTTTGACAAGAGTCTCAGAGCTTATTTCAGTAAGGACATTGCTCGTGAGAGTTCTTTATCTATATGATCTCACCGAGAAAATGACCCCCTTTGAATGGTATTGGGTCAAGAAGGTACCCCTGAAATGAGGGTAGATCACCAAAAAAAAACACGTCTACTCAAAATACACATTAATCTTGGATTATTTCATTAAAGTTCTGTATTAAAACAAATACGATTATAAGCTTTCAACTTTCCTAATCTGGTCCAACCTGTTAACAGTAAGATAATTGTTTCTTGTGATTCATATATAGGTTTAGAACCTGCAATCAATGCAAGTTGCAAAGGTATAGAAGCATTTTTTTCAAAAACTTTGTAAATTGCCGAAATCAGTATACGCAATTCTTGAGTAACATGAACTTATCTACAACTAAATGCCAGAAGGTAACAACCAAATGCTTCCAAAACATATTTCTACATTCTTCACAGTCTTCAGATCTTCCAATATTTCGTTATTTTCATGATTTCTCCTCTTCAAAGTGACAAGCACAAGGGAGAATTAGTGTTTTAATCTTACCCTAAGAATTGTTCTGAATAAATCTAGAAACACATCGAGATTTCTCTTCAAGTATCGATATCTACCATCTTTATTGTTATCATTATTTTTGTTGTATATTATGGAAATATGTGTAAAAATACGTTGGTTAGATGACCAAAAGGTCATATTTATCGTGTAGCAAAGTGCATCGAGTTTTCTTTGTTTTTAATCCTTTTTTTATACAGCTACCATGACATTATGGAATCTAAGATGATGAAGAAATATGTACGGTATAATCGAATTGGTATTTCTTTACGATCTTTGGTCACTTTTAGAATTACCAGAATGTTTATGTATTCACGAGTTTATTAGATGCAGCTACTTTGTCAGAAACGTCTGTTGGATTTGTATTTTGTGTGGTTCGAGTCCAGATTATGACAGTTGCCTATCTTGTCTCAATGTCAAGATACCATTTCTTGGGTCCTTGAATGTTTTCAGTTTTCTTTCTTTTTTCTCTTTCACCGTGCGGCTTAATGGGTTGGGTTTTTTTTCATTTTATGAAATTCTACTTACCAATTTGAGTTGTATCACTGACGTATTATACATTTGTCATGCATTGTATCCTACAAACCGATGTCCTGATAAGTCCAATTGTTTCTCATATCAAAATATTTTTCAAGAACTTTATTATTTGAGATTGTCTCACCGCCATTAAAGCGGACTGAATTAAAAGAGTCGATTTCATGGATAACCTCTATACCGAATTCCTTTCCTGGTTCACTGTACAGAGTGGTACGAAAGTCTTGTCACTCCATATAAATATCGTTTTAATTTTATATTCCAGATGACCGAAAGTGTTGTCATCCCGTGTTAATAATGTTTTAATTTTCTCTTTCAGATGACTGAAATTATCGTCCTCCCTTGTTAATATTGTGTGTCAGGATGCACACGATCATCTATCCTGCCTGACACTTACAATCAGTCTCTCTTCCAAACTGTAGGAGCTCGTTTCAACCATCGGAATTAAAAATCAAAACAATATTTTCAGGGGATGACAAGACTTTCGGGCATCTGGAATATAAAATAAAAACAATATTTGAAATAGAAAATTGAAACAAGATTAATAGGGGGTGACAAGAATTCCCGTCATCTGAAATTGAAAATTAAAACCATATTTGAAAAAAAAATAATAAAAAAAAATATATACAGAGGGTGACAAGATTCGGTCATCTGACGTAGAAAATTGATACAATATTTTAAATAGAGAATTAACAGAAAATTTGAAATAGAAACTTAAAACAATATTTACAGCGGGTGACAAGACTTTCGGTCATTTGAAATAGAAAATGAAATCAATATTTGAGATAGAAAATGAAAACAATATTAACAAGGGATGACGAGACATTGGGTTATCTAAAAAATAAAATTAAAATAATATTTGAAATAGAAAATTTAAACAATATTTACAGGGGATGATAATAGTTTCGGTCATTGAAGATTTAAAATTAAAACAATATTAACAAGGGATAACAAGGCTTTCGGTCATCTGTAATTGAAAATTTAAACAATATTTAAAATAGAAAATTAAAACAATTACCAGGGGATGACATGACTTTCGGTCATTTGACGTAGAAAATTAAAACAATATTAACATGGAATGACAAGATTTCCTGGTCATCTCAAATATAAAATTTAAACTATTTGAAATTGAAAAAACAACAATATTACACAGGGAATAACAAGAATGGCGGTCTCTGAAATATAAAATTGAAACAATATTTGAAATAGAAAATTAAAACAATGCTTACAGGGGTGACAAGACTTCCAGTATTCTGAAATATAAAATTAAAATAACATTAACAGGGGATGACAAGATTTTCGGTCATTTGAAAGATGAAATTAAAACAAAGTTTGAAATAGAAAATTAAAACAATATTTACAGAGAGTGACGTGACTTCCGGTCATCTGAAATATAAAATTAATACAATTTTTTTTTTAAGAGCTCATCTGGCGACTGCCTACTTGGGCATAAGTCGCCGTACTCCACACGTCCTAATATTTGGCTATATTAGAAAATAAATAACAAAACAAATAATACGAACCTAACAAATAACTATAAAATAATGAGAAAAAGCAAGAGGACAAGAAGGAAGCATCTCCGGCGTCGGGGGTAGGTCCGCCTCCCCTCGGCGCAGGAACATGCGACCTACAAAAAGAGGCACAAAAAAGTTCAAATAAAGAAGAGAAGGCCGGTCTCCTCCAAAAAGTCTATAAGTTCACTAGTCAATGTGCACGAACTCGTCCCAAGTACAAGGGAGAGGCGGTAGCGACCCCGTCCATCCCGGTACCGGGACAGGTAACGCGCGGATATCGCCCAGACTGGGACATTCAACAAGAATGTGTCGAACAGTCTGGGTGACAAAGCAGTCTTCACAGTAGGGCGCAGGCGAGCGCTCCATCAAATGGCGGTGCGTCCCACGAGTGTGTCCAATTCGGAGACGACCGAAAGCAACCTGAAGCCTTCGCCGCATTAGGGATAGGTCCATGGAACAGTCGCGGCGCAATGGCACGCAACTTTAAAATGCCTTCGATCGTCTCCCATCTTCTTTGCCAAGCAGTACGAAGAGCTGCCCGTATTCCTGCCATGTAGTCAGTGGGAGGAAGAGCGAAACGCTGGTCCGGTCAACGAGTCATCGCGGACTCTTTGGCACCTTTATCGGCGCGCTCATTCTCCGGAATTCCTACATGTCCAGGAGCCAAGCAGAAGATAATCTCTACATCCGCCCGGCTTTCCAAAACCGTGGCGTCACGGATATGGTGAACTAGGGGATGCGGAGATTCCAATGCCCCGAAAGCACTCAGGGGGCTATGTATGTCGCTATAAATCACAATCCGGTGTCCGAACCGGGCACGTCGCTAAATCTCCCGTACCGAGTGGTGTATTGCCACCAGCTCGGCCGTGAATACAGACGCAGCGCCTAGCAGAGCCCCGCTGACTTCAAACAGAGATGATACAGCGTGGAAGCCGACCCCTTCTTGGTACTTTGAGCCATCCGTATATACTGACCACGGTTCCAGCGTGACACGAGGTGTGCTCCAAAAAGGTCCAGCGCAATACTCCCGGCGCTGTACAAGCTTTGGGAGCAGAGGGGTGGCGACAAATAGCCAAATGTGGTACCATCCAGGATGGCGTCCTGGGCCGAACTAAGGATGCCACCGGCCCGAAAGCGATACTTAACTCTCGAAGTAGTTTCCTAGCTCTAAACATAAAGGGCTTAGGGTGTGACTGGAGTCTATCGGCGGCATAGGCACCGTCGAGATCAGCTGCGGATGCAGTGAGAGTTGCGGGCGACTGATGGAGGCACCGAGCTAGCGCGTACAGGCGAATAATGCACTGTGCACGGCGTAGAGTGAGTGGTATCTCCCCAGCATCGACAAGTAGACTCTCAATGGGGGAAGTACGGAAAGCACCGGTCGCCAGGCAAAGGCAGGTGTGTTGGATCGAGTCCACCTTTCGCAATATACGCTCAGCTGCGGATGCATAAAACTCGCATCCGCGTCGATCTTCGAACGAACAAACGATCGATAAAAAAGTAAGGCAGTCCGTCCTATCAGCGCTCCAAGCACTGAACGTTGTAAAACTTAGAATATCCATGGCGCAGGTACAAGACCCCCTAAGGCTGCAAATATAAGCCTTCCAGGTGAGGCGTCGGTCAAATACAAGTACAAGGAAACGGTGCGATTCAACCACTTTCAGGCGCACCCCATTAAGAAACAAATCTGGGTCGGGGTGGAGGCGTGGATGGCGGCAGAAATGCATCAACTTAGTTTTGGTCAAGGAAAAGCGAAACCTGTGCGCTTCGGCATAGCGAGAGACGCGGTTCAATGCCTGTTGGAGTCGACGCTCCAGAGTTGGCATCTGGGCCGCGCCAAAAAAAGATCGAAAGGTCGTCCATGTAGAGCGTAGCCAGAACATCCTCCGGCAACACCGAGGTAATGCCGTTGATGCTCAGGGGAAAGTGTGTGACACTGAGGACACTTCCCTGCGGAACACCCTCTTACTGCTCCATTGGGCCGGAGAGGGCTTCCCCCACCCGTACGCGGAATCGAAGATCTCATAAAAATTCAGTTTTAAAGACTGGGAGTCGTCCCCTCGCCCCATCGTGTGGAGAGTATACATGATACCGTATCTCTTTTCTTATCATAGGCCTTCTCCAGATCGAAAAACACCGTAGCGTAGTAATGTCTATGAAGAAAGGCCTCGCAGATGGCATTTTCCAGTCGGAGCAGAGCATCCGACGTGGAGTGGAACTTGCGGAAGCCGCACTGTGCAGAAGACAGATGGCCTCCGCTGTCCAGAAAAAAGGCTAATCTAAAATTTACCAATTCTCCAACAACTTGCACATGCAAGAGGTTAGAGAGATTGGCCGAAAACTGGCCGAAGTAGAGTGATCTCTCCCCGGTTTGCGAAAGGCGAACACAGTAGCGATTCGCCAGGAATCCGGGAGGAGACCCTCCACCCAGATCCTGTCGAACAAATCTAACAAAAGGCCCATCCCTTGCTCACCCAGGTGTCCAAGCATGTCGTACAGGGTACCGTCCAGACCATGGGCGGTGTCCGCGCTCGAAGCAAGAGCGGAACGCAACTTAATCAAAGTAAACCTGTCGTGGAAGGGTTCTGCGCCTCTAGAGGTAAAGTTCAGCCGGTGCCTTTCCGCGACATCACGAGGTGCATTGAATGCTGGCGATACAGCATTAATTGCTTGAGAGGTCCTACCGTTAAGTGAAGACACGTATGCCTGCCAAGAAAAGCGGCGTGCGTACTTCGAAATATACCGGAACCTAGCCCTAGCCCGACGAAATTCACCGATAGTGAAATCGTTTGGGCGGCGCTTATAGTGCACGTAGGCATAACGCTTCTGCTTGAGGGCCGTCTCACACACGGCTGAACACCATGGGAGTGGTCGGGTTGCCAAACGTCCAGACCTCCCAGGAATAGCAGTTAGGCCCGCGACGATGAGTTTGCCAGAGAAGAACTCAACGGCCTCATCTACTGACCTAAACTCCTCGACTAAGATATAGAGAATTCAGTCATTCCTGAAATGCAGACCACCATGCCTGTGCCAAGCACCACCGGGGCAGGCTCTCTGGCGGCAGCGGCCCAGAAAATGATAATTGAATGGAAAAGTGACCACTACCATGGAGGGCATCGACCCCCCCCCCCCCAATCAAAATCAGGCTGTGTATCCGGAGAGCACAAAAATAGATCGTGGCAGGAAAATGAAGCGGTTCTCGTACAGTGATGCGTAGACTCATCCCCATTTAGGACACCCATCTCAAGCTCGTCGATCAGGTCGGCAAGAACTTGACCCTCTGGATTAATAGAGTAGTCTCCTCAGAGGGGGTGTCTACGGTTTAGATCTCCGAGCAAAAGAAAGGGCCTCGTCGATCGTGCCACGACGCGGAAGAGGCCTCCCGCGTCGAAGTCACCTGACGGTGGAATGTACACGGAAATAACAGTATACCTCCTATCAAGGTGCAGCTGCACAGCTACTGCCTGAAAAGAGGTATCTAAACCAAAGAGAATAACGGAGACATCATGCCGGGTGTAAATCGCACATCCTCCTAACCGGCCCATATCCTGTGGTGGTGGGGTCACAAAACCCTTATACCCTGGGAGGGTGGGCAGGGGACATGCGCCCAGGATGGTCTCCTGCAAAGAGATAGCCAACGGGGAACGGGAGGAGACGAACCGCTGCAACTCCTCCCAGTTGGCCAGAAGTCCGCTGCAATTCTATTGAAGGAATATGCCCTGAAGTCCTAGCTCGCAGGAGATGCGGGGGCCCTCTTCGAAGAGAAGACCCTCACTTGAATAGCCGTACGCTTACGGAGGCAGAACTCCGAGTGCTGTTTTGAGGACCATTCGCTGAAGTCGCTGTTACCTTCGAAGACTTATTAAGAGAGGTTGGGCTCGCCATGCGAGTCTTTTTCCCCCTTCGTCTCGAAACCTTAGGCGGGCGTTGCAGTTTCGGAGGCTGGGGGCGCTCTTTTCAAGGATCCACCGTCTCCAAGCCACCCAGCCCACCACTGGGCGTGGGCGAAAGAGCCAAAGCTCCTTTTGTGCTGTCCTCCTTTTACGGGGGAAGCTTTTGGAATCCCTGTAAGTCTAACGACTCAGGCGAGGCTCGTTTCCGCTTCGCCTTGCTGGAAACGGTCACGCTAGAGGAAGGGGGAGGGGAGCCGGTTTTAGACGGAGCTGGGTTTGGACCCTTTGTGTCGCCAGCATTATCAGTGGAGCGTCCGGGGTTGATAGAACCCGAGGAGGTTTCCGAATTAGCGCAGAAACGACCGTACTCGTTGGCCTAGAGGGGCCAGGAGCAGAGGGTGTCTTTTTCAACATTGAGACATAGGACGTCCCTGGCAGCGGCGGGCGCGCCAGGATCAAGTCTTTAGCCTCGCGAATTGAGAGACGATCTTAAGCCTGAAAGGCCAGTATTTCCTTCTCAAGGAGATACGCACCACATTGCCTCTAAGAAGCGGGGTGCGGCTCTCCGCAATTGGCTCACTTGGCCACACACGATTTGGACTTATCGTGTGCGGCCTTAGAACAACTTACACAGGCTTCGAGTAACCCCGACTTTGCATGTCGACAGTGATTAGTATGGCCAGAGCGGTCGCAGTAATAGCACTCCCGCAGCAGTGGCACGAATGTCTTCACGCGGTAGCGATACCAACACAGCACGCACCGACTAAGGGAGCTTGTCACAGTCGAACGTGACAAAGAGTGTAGGGGTGGGTCTCGAGGCCCCTCCCTGTTTTCTCATCACAAGTTCGACCTTGACCGCCCCATGGTTGGCCAGCTCTAAGGTGATGTCGTCTCTGGAGTAGTCCAGGAGCTCCCTCACATAAACTACCCATTTCACGAAGGTTATGGTAGAGTGTGGCGTCACACTCATGGGAGTACCATCAAGTGTCCAAAGGGCCTCCTCGGAGGGATTCGACGCATTCGCCAAAAGGCTCCCGTCCGAGAAACGGGTCATCTTTGGCTCTCTACCAATCACACTAGCTAATGCTCTCCTCTGATGGATCATGTTGCCCTTAGCCAATATGCTGCCATCAGTGGAGCGAATAACGAGGAAACGTTCGAAGCCAGCGTGCTCGAAAATGCCGGGTAGTCTCTGAATGAGGGGCCCCGACGTAATCGATGCTCCGTTCTGCGCACTTGTACTTTTACATTTAATCTTTGTCAGGGACTCCGCACCCGGAGGGGGCGGGGGGAGGGTAGCGGGGCCGGACGTGCCAATCTTGGTTTGGTCGCTTACTGAAGCAGCAGAACCATCCATCCCCGCAGCCCCCGCAGATGGAGAGGAGCCCAGAGTCTTTTTCGTTCTTTTCTTGCTGTATCTCTTCTTTTTAGGAGAGGAGCGTGGGAAATGAACCCGCTTCTCCCCTCCGCCGGCAAGAGCCCCCAAGCCAGATGAACCAGACTCAGCAAGGTCCTTCCTTGAGATGGAACAAGTCCTGGTGGTCGCAGGGGTACCGGCCGGAGGAGGAGATCCCTCCCCTCCTTGTACTGCCTTGGAGACCCGAGCCGTTTGAAGTGGACCTTGCTTAGGGGCGGACTCGAGTTCGGTGGTTGGCGGTGAGCCCGGATTTGCCCCAAGGATGATGTTTATCTCGGAGGGGGGGGGCTTGCATTTGGCCATCCTCCCAGGACATCACAGGTCCCATTGGCAGCGGTGGGACGAGTTAAGTCTGGGGAGGCACAGTCCTTGACCACTACTAAAGTCAGTATATGAGCCAGCAGGTCTCTGAAAGAAGGGGCCGATAGGCCCTATCTTCCTTCTACCCCCTAAGGGGGTTTGCCCAACAGAGCCGCTTCAATGGGGAGCGGTCGGTTATGGCCTGCTTGCTGGCTTTCCTAGGAGTCCTCTTGGAAACTAAAGGGATGACTGCCGCTGTAAAGAGGGAGGCACCCAAGGGCACCTACAGACAAGGAGGTGAAGGGAGCCCCATACACCCGTAGGCAAAGGAGAGGAGTAAGACTATCGGTCATCTGAAATGAAAAATTAAAACAATATCTGAGATAGAAAATTAAAAACAATATTACACAAGGAATAACAAGACTGGCAGATATTGAAATATGAAATTAAAACAATATTTGAAATATAAAATTAAAACAATATTTACAGGGGTGACAAGATTTCCAGTCGTCTGAAATATAAAATTCAAAAAAATATTAACAGGGGAGGACAAGACTTTCCCTCATCTGAAAGATGAAATTAAAACAATATTTGAAGTAGAAAATTAAAACAAAATTTGAAATAGATAATTAAAACAATATTTACAGTGGGAGACTGGACGTTCAGTCATGTGAGGTAGAAAATTAAAACAATTAATAGAGGATGACAAGACTTTCAGCCATCTGACATAGAAAATTAGAACAATATATAAAATAGAAATTTAAAACAATATTAACAGAGAATGAGAAGACCTTCGGTTATCTAAAAAATAAAATTAAAACAATGTTTGAAATCAAAACTTTAAACAATATTTTCAGGGGATGACAAGACTTTCAGTCATCTAAAATTGAAAATTAAAACAATATTTGAAATAGAAAATTAAAATAATATTTACAGGGGGTGACAAGAATTCCGGTCATCTGAAATTTAAAATTAATACAATATTAACAGGAGGTGACAAGACTTGCGGTCATCTGAAAGATCAAATTAAAACAATATTTGAACTAGAAAAATAAAAGAATATTAACAGCGAATGAAAAGACTTTAGGTCATCTGAAATTGAAAATTAAAAAAGTATTTTAAATATAAATTTAAAACAAAATTTGAAATAGAAAATTAAATCAATATTTATAGCATGTGACTGTACTTTAGATCATCTGACGTAGAAAATTAAAAAAAAATATTGGAGATAGAAAATTAGAACAATATTTACAGGGGGTGACAAGACATTCGGCCATCTGAAATAGAAAATTAAAACAATATTTACAAAGACTGACAAGACTTTCGGTAATCTGACGTAGAAAATTAGAATAATATTTGAAATAGAAAATTAAAACAATATTAACAGTGAATGACAAGACTTTCTTTCATCTGAAATTGAAAATTTAAACAATATTTTAATAGGAATTTAAAACAATATTAACAAGGGATGACAAGAATTTCACTCATCTGAAAGATGAAATTAAAACATATTTAAAATAAAAAATTAAAACAACAATAAACAGGGAATGAAAAGGCTTTCGATCGTATGTAGTTGAAATTGAAACAATATTTGAAATAGAAAATTAACACAAAATTTGAAATAGAAAATTAAAACAATATTAACAGGGAATGACAAGACTTCTTGTCATCTGAAATATAAAATTAAAACAATATTTCAAATAGTAAATCAAAACAATATTATCAGGGTATGACAAGACTTTCGCTTATCTGAAAAATAGAAGTAAAACAATATATAAAATAGAAAATTTAAACAATATTAACAGAGGATGACAAGTCTTTCGGTCATCTGAAAGATGAAATTTTAACAATATTAACAGGTGATGACAGGACTTTCAGCCTTCTGAAATAGAAAATCAAAACAATATTTGAAACATAAAATTAAAACAATATTAACAGTGAATGAGAAGACTTTCTTTCATCTGAAATTGAAAATTTAAACAATATTTTAATAGGAATTTAAAACAATATTAACAAGGGATGACAAGAATTTCCCTCATCTGAAAGATGAAATTAAAACATATTTAAAATAAAAAATTAAAACAACAATAAACAGGGAATGAAAAGGCTTTCGATCGTATGTAGTTGAAAATTGAAACAATATTTGAAATAGAAAATCAAAACAATATTTGAAACATAAAATTAAAACAATATTAACAGTGAATGACAAGACTTTCTTTCATCTGAAATTGAAAATTTAAACAATATTTTAATAGGAATTTAAAACAATATTAACAAGGGATGACAAGAATTTCCCTCATCTGAAAGATGAAATTAAAACATATTTAAAATAAAAAATTAAAACAACAATAAACAGGGAATGAAAAGGCTTTCGATCGTATGTAGTTGAAAATTGAAACAATATTTGAAATAGAAAATTAACACAAAATTTGAAATAGAAAATTAAAACAATATTTAGAGGGGATGATAAGACTTTCGGTCATCTGAAATTTGGAAATTTAAACAATATTTGAAATAGAAAATTAAAACATTTTCCTGGAGTGACAAGACTTTTGGTAATCTGATTTAGAAACTTAGAACAATATATAAGATAGAAAACCTAAGCAATATTTTCAGGGGATGACAAGACTCAGTCATCTGAAATTTAAAATTAAAACAATATTAACAGGAGGTGACAAGATTTTCGGTCATCTGAAATTGAAAAGTAAAATAATATTTAAAATAGAATATTAAAACTATATTTACAGGGGGTGACAAGACTTTCGGTCATCTGACGTAGAAAATTAAAACAATATTACCCAGGAAATGATAAGCCTGGCGCTCATCTGAAATATAAAATTAAAAAAATATTTGAAATATAAAATTAAAAAAATATTAACAAGGAATGAGAATATTTGAAATAGAAAATTAAAACAATATTTACACTGGATGACAAGACTTCGGTCATCTAAAATATAAAATTAAAACAATATTTATAGGTGTTGGCAAGACTTTCGACCACCCTGTAGAATACGGATTATCGCATCACCGTTACTTCTTTTTTTATTACTTCTTTTTGTTTCTTATCAATACGATCAATTTTTATTTCGTTGCGACAACCCTTAAACTAAAAAAAAACGATATCCACCGGCCATCTTTTTCCCTTAACTACACAAAATGCGATGAATTAATTATACAAGTGCAGAAAGAGTGGTTGTCAACATTTCTGAATGTATATTCCGTTTTCACTTGCTGCTCAGTCTCTAAAATACAGAATGAATTTCATATCAATATTATATATTTTTGATTATGTAAAAGGTACACGGGGATTCCAAGCCTTCTCTCAATGAATCACTTTCTTTGGATTAACTCTCTATGCGTTATGTGCTAAATTAATAGCCTCGTGTAAGCGGACACATTTAGATGGTGCTACAAGTTCAAGTACTAGCAAACCTATGACACCAGGTAACAACAGGCTTTATCTTGGGTGCAGTGTAGAACAATAATGAAAATACAAATTCAATCGATAAAATTATTTTGGGTCTATTAATTATTTGGGATCTTTTTAGTTATATTTATATAATCCAAGGACTTATTAGTTCAATCCTGGCTTTGATGATCTTTGATCTGTAGGTCTATCTATGGTGGCTATCTAAACTAATTCTTGTCTTATGATCTTCGATTAATGGGTCTATTTATGAAGTGTCTAGTCGCTTATCATGTCTAATCCTGAGTCTTTATGATTTTCGATCAGTGGGTCTATTTATGATTTTCCAGTAACATCAGTCTGTCAAATCCTGAATCTTATGATCTTCGATCAGTTGGTCTATTTCTGAATTTCCAGTAATTTATCAGTCTGTCTAATCCTTGGTCTTATGATCTTCGATCTGTGGATCTATTTATGAACATTCCACTCAATCTGACTTCTGAATTTCAGCTTCGATCCTCTTCTATATATATATATATATATATATATATATATATATATATATATATATATATATATATATATATATATATATATATATATATATATATATATATATATATATATATATATCTGTGGACTTTTCGAATGATATTAATTGAACCCTGGGCTTGACGGTCTTCCATCTTTAGGATGCAATGAGATTTGGAGAACTCACACCTTTTAAATATTGTTTACCTACATTTCCCATAAATTATCCTGTAGCCGTAAACAATGTATTTTTTTTAGGACCCATCATCTCCTTGGCAAATGGCGCCGTCTCCGTCCGAAAACATACCTGTATCACATGCGATTGCAAGGAATAGAAAAGGGGGCTTGAAAGGAGTAAGCTTTGGTAGAATGTTTTAAAGAGCATCCTGGAATTTATGATGGGAAAAAGGAATATAAAATGGGATGGGGGAGTGTCCAAAATGAAATATTTAATTCACAAAGACGCCAGGCATAAGGATCAAGCATTCCAAAGTGAGGATCTTTTTGAGAACAGGCCGCCAGCGAATCAGTCGTTCGAGGCTATCGCGAGGTTAAGGTTAAGCTATGGCGTTTGAGGCAATCGCGAAGTTAAGGTATATTATGGCATTCGAGGCTATCGCAAGTTAAAGGTTGAGCTATAGCGTTCGAGGCTATCGCGAGGTTAAGGTTAAGCTATGGCGTTCGAGGCTATCGCGAGGTTAAGGTTAGGCTATGGCGTTAAAGCTATCGCGAGGTTAAGGTTAGACTATGGCGTTCGAGTCTATTGCGAAGTTAAGTTTATGCTATGGCGTTCGAGGCTCGTAGTGTGAGTACAACCTATTGTCGTGGTACAACCACTCTATACTATGCACTACTCATATATTATTTGTAGGGGGAGACTTAATCACCTACTGCAACGCGAACCGTTGAAGGACTGTTAGCAGGGACTAATGACCGACTAGGAGGTCACACTTGAGACGTTGTGTTTCAAATCCTTAATAATCAAACAGAGTGAATAAATGGTTGGCGAGATTTACTTGAATAGGCCGAGAGTCTCGTTAAAGGTTAGTTAAAGATGAAACGACAAAAATATAATTTTATTTACAAAGATTAAAATAAGAATAATAATAGAAAAAAGGGAATTATTTAAATTGAAATAGTCTCTTGATCATCATTATGAAGAGGGATTCTCAAATGGAATTAATTGATTAATGTAACTAGGCTCAAATCAAAAGGGGAACTTGACAATAATAATAATGAAGGGGGCTTCAGTCTTACAGGTCGATGACTTCGAGGAAGGTCCTTCTTGCGATGAGGTGAGTGGGGAACGATCCGATGAGGCAAGTGGGGCACGATCCGAATGAGGCAGTTGGGGCAAGATCTGAACCAACCCTCCGATGAAGATAGCCAAACTTCAAAGATGAAGTCCGACGGGGAATGTGGGAATTTTCGTAATTCCAGTGAAAGAGGAATCTTCCTTTTCTTCAAAGGTAATCGATGGAGATTTTCTTCAGTTCGATTAAACGAAGGAGACTGTTGTGCAAATTCAAAGGCTCGCCGATCAGAGAAGCTACCAATTGACTTGGGTAGAATCACGGCTGAAGAAGGCTGCTGTCTGACGAACGCTCACGGGACGAGACGATAAGGAAGGCCTTGAGGTGCGGGCTGGACTCTTCAAACTAGAGAATAACCCGAGTATTTATATGCCCGATTCTGGAGGGGAAGGAGGCGTTTGGAGAAAGGAGTCACAAGCTCCAGACATCTTAATCCGGAGGCGGAGTCGATTCATCATTTAGCAGCAAGGGCCAGACAGAGCGGCTCTTTCACACCTCGTCACCGGGGTGGGGGTGGGGGGAGGAGGAGATGTTTGAGACGAGTTCTCAGGATTGGGAAATATAATATTTTCCCAACTTGCTCAGGAGTCAAAAATTCGAGAATGTTTTAACAGGAAGTGGCGTCGTCTATGGTGCGATATCATAGCACGTGGTCTCCGATAAATTAGGGGGGGAGGGGTAGAGGTTGTTCTTTTACACTGACCTAACCTACACCTTAAGCTAACCGAACGTACCCCATAACAAAACTTATTCTAAAACCTGACACTGCTTTAACCTAACCTAGTTCTCTTTAACCTACCCTAGCCCCTCTTAACCTAACCTATCCTAGCCCCCCTAAACTAACCTAATCTAAACTAACCTAACCTATCCTAACTCCCTAACCTAACTTATCCTTGCCCCCCTAACCTAACATAACCTAGCTTAGCCCCCCTAACCTAAACTAACCTAGCACCCTAACCTAACCTACCTAACCTTGAAACCTTAGGGGTTTTTTACAGTGTCGTTGAATAGCGTAAAAGGTCGATTGATTATGTCGTAATTGGGGGGGGGGGGCAGAGGGCAGGGACTTTACCACCGATCCGTACTCGTTTGGGGCGCTTTTATTTATCTTTGGGGATCTATCAGTTAACATGGGTCCGAATTGGGACTCCATCCGGCGACTCAAGGTATGACGTTAGGCAGAGTGAGGTGACTCAAGGTATGACGTCAGAGGTAGTTAGGTGAATCAGGGTATGACGACAGTGGTAGTTAGGTAACTCAAGGTATGACGCCAGTGGTAGTTAGGTGATTCGCTGTATGACGTCATGTTATTTGATGCCTCAAGGTATAAAGCCACAGCTATTCAGGTGACTCAAGGTATGACGTCAGAGGTAAAGTCGCTAAGTGAATGACGCCAGAGGTAGCTAGGTCTCTCAAGAGATGATGAGGTCCGAGGTAGTTAAATCACTCAAAGTAAGAAGTAATTATGTCCCCTTTGGGATGAGGTCAGGGGTAGTTAGGTCAGTCAATGTATGGCGTCATAGGTAGTAGGATCCCTAGAAGGATGGCGTTAGAAGTATTTAGGGCCCTCAGGGCATGAGGTCAGGTGTAATTAGGTCACTCAGGGGATAACGTCAAGGGTATTCATGTTACTTCAGCTATGGCGTCATAGGTATAACTAAAGAGGTTCCTGGGTCGTTTACTCCGGCCGAATCCGGACCAAGGAGGTCTCTTGAACTCTGAATTCCTTTTACGAAGGACTGGAGGAGGAGGAGGAGGAGGAGGACAGTCAACCAAAGGTCTGAGGTCAATACCTGAGATCGGGCCGGGGTTTAAGTATACACGATCATTTCTGACTTTACTCTCTCCCGTTAACCTTCTATACTCCTCCAAGTCTCATCTACCTCTCTTTTGTCTCTCCTATACTCCTCCAAATCTCATTATATTTCCTTATGGCGGCCAAAAACTTCCCAAGTTTCATCTTATTCCCTTTTGTAAACCTCCCATACTCCTCCAAGTCTCATATACCTCTCTTTTGTCTCTCCTATACTCCTCCAAATCTCATTGTATTCCCTTATTGGCGCCAAAAACTCCCCCAAGTTTCATCTTATTCTCTTTTGTAAGCCTCCCATACTCCTCCAAGTCTCATCTACCTCTCTTTTGTCTCTCCTATACTCCTCCAAATTTCATTGTATTCTCTTATGTCCGCCAAAAACTCCTCCAAGTTTCATCTTATTCTTGTTTGTAAACCTGACATACTCCTCCAAGTCATCGTATTCTTTTATGTTCTTCAATTACTCCTCTAAGTCTCATCTCACCTTCTTATGTTCCTCGTATAGACCTCCAAGTCTCCTCCTATTATCTTATGTCCCTCAAAAACTCCTCCAAGTCTCATCTTATTCTCTCTTGTAAACCTCCCATACTCCTCTGATTCATCCTATTCTCTTATGCTCCTCAAATTCTCATTTTATTCTCTTATGTTCTTCAAATACTAAAGCAAGGGGCTAACAAGAGACAAGCAGGGGACTAACAAGGTAAAGCAATACACAAGCAAAAAGACAAGCAGGGGACAAACAAATAACAAGCAGTGGACACGCAAAGGACAACCAGGGAACAACCAGGTGGCAAACAAAGTACAAGCAGGGGGAAAGCAAAGGATAAGCAGAGGACAAGCAAGAGATAAGCAGTGGACAAGCAGGGGACAACCAAAAGACAAGCAGGGGACAATCCTCATTATAAAAAATGAATTTGTTCATGGCCGAGGCGATTTTGGTTCAAGATATTGAGCACCACAACTACTATAGTGTGATTCCAAATTCTCTCCTCAATAAGAAAACTCGATACGTCCTACTTAGATTCACTGTTGAAAAGTTCGACCTTATGCTTGAAACACAACGTTTGATCCTAGTTAATTTATTGACTAAGGCGTCATACCGATTTTTATTCTTCAATTCTACGTACACGTTTTCCCTGGTGTCAGGTACTTCACTTTTCAACGAGGGAATTTTTCTTCATCTTCGAATTCTTGCGATCCTTTATACAGGGTGCTTCAAAAGTTTCTCCTTATTAACAAATTTAATATACTATTCCTTAATGTAGGTTTTTGAAAGGGTCGACCTTGCTTAACCGCATGACCGAACGTTTCAAAAACTTGGGTTACACAGTGCCCCCCCTGTCAATTCATTGTAAATGACGTCATACATATTTTTATTCTACTTGTTATCACTGCAGACGCTTATTGCACTTTTCAACGAGGGAATTTGGGATCACCCTGTATATAAAACATGAGTTATATGTGCAATAAAAAACACGGGATTTTCGCGAGTGAGGGGAAAAACACGAGAGATAAATAGCAGAGATTCTCAACAAAGGGAACTTGGTTGAGAATTGTGTTACAAAATGGCAGACTGTTGAAAAATATTGACCCCTCTACAATTACACTTCTACAGATTCTACATAACTTACTGCAGCATTTCTTGAATGGCACATATTAAATTTAAGATATTTCACTTTTAATCTGTAAAATATGCGTCTTACATTTGTCTCATTATTATTGGAACTCTTCCCTCTGGGGATGTGAGGACGTGAACGATTTCGAGGTTTTTTTTCAATATTGACTTGGTTTATATAGTCATTATTATCGTGAATGATCAGTATTTGAGTCAATATTATAGTCGACATTAAGTCAAGAGTCAATATTATAGTCAACATTATAGTCAAAAATAAATATTATAGTTAAAATATGAGTCAGAAAGTCAATATTATAGTCAACATCATAGACAAGTCAATATTATAGTCAAATATGAGTCAAAAGTCGATATTATAGTCAACATTAAGTCAAGAGTCAATATTATAGTTAAAATATGAGTTAAGAGTCAATATTATAGTCAAAATATGAGTCAAAAGGCAATATTATAGTCAACATTAGAGTCAAGAGTCAATATTATAGTCAACAATAGAGTCAATTCAATATTATAGTCAACATTAGAGCCGAGAGTCGATATTATAGTTAAAATATGATTCAAGAGTCGATATTATAGTCTAAATTAGAGTCAACAGTCAATTGTGTACTTACTATTAAAACTAAAAGGTCAATATTAAAGTCAATAGTCAGTATTAGAGACAACAGTCAATATTGTATTCACTACTAGAGTCAATAGTAATATTAAAGTCAAAAGTCATTATTATAGTTAATAGTTACAATTATAGTCAATAATATATTGACTTGGAGAATGCCCATAGTGTCATCGGTCATGTGCCATACAAGGTGACTATGCCTGGATATTGGGCAATGGTCTGGGAAGCCGCTTTCCCGGAAACAAGTCTTCCCCGAAGGTATGTGGGCCTACATTGTGGCATTGATGTGCGTGCCGATCCACCTTGCGACGAAAGATTAAATCTCAGTTTTAAAATGAGGGACCCCCGAGCAATTCAAGTAGTGTTTGGGTAGATTAAATCAATTCCCCCCCCCCTCCTGAAGGAGACCCGGCCTCAGATGCATTCGGGCTTACCAGCGGTGTCAATTTGATCTTTATGTATATTTCATCATCCGGTAAGGGGATCTACTCTGCGATGTGAGGGATGGATGGCGCAATTCATATGAGCTTTGGAATCTCCCCACGTTCTCACATCCAGATCATTTAAACACATTCTAACCCATCTTAACATCCAATTTCGCCAGTCAGGTGAGGGTTCTTTGCTTTAGCTTCAGTTGAGATTGGTTGTAACTGCCACTTTTGCCTGAGCTTCAGTTGCGATAGACTGTAACTGCCACTTTAGCCTGAGCTTCAGTTGCGATTGGTTGTAACTGCCACTTTTGCCTGAGCTTCAGTTGCGATAGACTGTAACTGCCACTTTAGCCTGAGCTTCAGTTGCGATTGGTTGTAACTGCCATTTTTGCTTGAGCTTCAGTGGCGATAGACTGTAACTGCCACTTTTGCCTGAGCTTTAGTTGCGATAGACCAGACCTGGGCAACCTTTGGCACGCGTGCCAAACGTGGCACGCCAACGACTTCTACCGGCACGCGAAGCCAACTGCTTAACTTAAGAAAACTAAATAAATGTATCTCCAAATTCTTTTATATAGCAACCGCATTGTGTACAACCTGTTATAAATTATGGTATCAGTGAGGCAGCAGCAGAAGTCTCATTGATGGTAAATAAATGAAAAGGTCCACAATTTTTCTTTCTCTAGTTTGGATTTGTTGTTTTCTGCTTGAAATGATAAAGATTCAATTCTGTTTAATATAATATGTATATTTTTAGGTAAAATGAGTATCTTTTCCTTGTAATTTTTATGCATCATAAAGGGTTGGGAATGAATAAAAAGAAGATCTTTAATTTTATATCCTTTCATTGTGTTTTAGTCAAGTATTGGCACGCGAGAAAATTTTGTAGTAAAGATTTGGCCAATTTTGGCACACCCACTTAAAAAGGTGTCCACCCCTGCGATAGACTATAACTGCCTTTTTGCCTGAGTTTCAGTTGCGAAAGACTGTAACTACCATTATTGCCTGAGCTTCAGTTGCGATAGACTGTATCTGCTATTTTTGCCTGAGCTTCACTTGTGATAGACTGGAACTGCCACTTTTGCCTAAGCTTCAGTAACGATAGACTGTAAGTGCCACTTTTGCCTGAGCTTCAGTTGAGATAGGTTGTAACTGACACTTTTGCTTGAGCTTCAGTTGCGATAGACTGTAACTGCCACTTTTGCCGAGCTTCAGTTGCGATAGACTACGTGCCACTTTTGCCTGAGCTTCAGTTGCTATAGAATAACTGCCACTTTTGCTTCCTTTGCGAGAGAGTATAGCCTACACTTTTGCATGAGCTTCATTTGCGATAGACTGTAACTCTAACCTCTACCACCTCATTTTTGCCTGAGCTTCATTTGCGATAGACTGTAACTCTAACCTCTACCACCTCATTTTTGCCTGAGCTTCATTTGCGATAGACTGTAACTCTAACCTCTACCACCTCATTTTTGCCTGAGCTTCATTTTGCGATAGACTGTAACTCTAACCTCTACCACCTCATTTTTGCCTGAGCTTCATTTGCGATAGACTGTAACTCTAACCTCTACCACCTCATTTTTGCCTGAGCTTCATTTGCGATAGAGTGTAACTCTAACCTCTACCACCTCATTTTTGCCTGAGCTTCATTTGCGATAGACTGTAACTCTAACCTCTACCACCTCATTTTTGCCTGAGCTTCATTTGCGATAGAGTGTAACTCTAACCTCTACCACCTCATTTTTGCCTGAGCTTCATTTGCGATAGAGTGTAACTCTAACCTCTACCACCTCATTTTTGCCTGAGCTTCATTTGCGATAGACTGTAACTCTAACCTCTACCACCTCATTTTTGCCTGAGCTTCATTTGCGATAGAGTGTAACTCTAACCTCTACCACCTCATTTTTGCCTGAGCTTCATTTGCGATAGACTGTAACTCTAACCTCTACCACCTCATTTTTGCCTGAGCTTCATTTGCGATAGACTGTAACTCTAACCTCTACCACCTCATTTTTGCCTGAGCTTCATTTGCGATAGACTGTAACTCTAACCTCTACCACCTCATTTTTGCCTGAGCTTCATTTGCGATAGAGTGTAACTCTAACCTCTACCACCTCATTTTTGCCTGAGCTTCATTTGCGATAGACTGTAACTCTAACCTCTACCACCTCATTTTTGCCTGAGCTTCATTTGCGATAGAGTGTAACTCTAACCTCTACCACCTCATTTTTGCCTGAGCTTCATTTGCGATAGACTGTAACTCTAACCTCTACCACCTCATTTTTGCCTGAGCTTCATTTGCGATAGACTGTAACTCTAACCTCTACCACCTCATTTTTGCCTGAGCTTCATTTGCGATAGAGTGTAACTCTAACCTCTACCACCTCATTTTTGCCTAAGCTTCATTTGCGATAGACTGTAACTCTAACCTCTACCACCTCATTTTTGCCTGAGCTTCATTTGCGATAGACTGTAACTCTAACCTCTACCACCTCATTTTTGCCTGAGCTTCATTTGCGATAGACTGTAACTCTAACCTCTACCACCTCATTTTTGCCTGAGCTTCATTTGCGATAGACTGTAACTCTAACCTCTACCACCTCATTTTTGCCTGATCTTCATTCATTTGCGATAGAGTGTAACTCTAACCTCTACCACCTCATTTTTGCCTGAGCTTCATTTGCGATAGACTGTAACTCTAAACTCTACCACCTCATTTTTGCCTGAGCTTCATTTGTGATAGACTGTAACCTCCAACTTCTTAATGCTATATTTGCTGCTGACTTCATCGTTTGATTTTCAGTCGCTGTAAAGCTGAAGGCAAATACTGTCGGAACCCACTTACCAACGGAGACTCTTACGACCCATTTCACAAGGGCGATTTTGGCTTACCATTCTCAGGGTAAGAAAAGGAAAGGCTCTGAAGTTACTTCATTTGACAGTGAATCCTCTTCAATAAGATTAAGGAGCGAATGTGTGTATATAAATGTAGACACGCGTGCACATACATAAATGCACATCTCTGTGTCTTGCCTGTGTTTTTCGATCGTGTCCCTGGTATTTGTTTAGTATTGGAGAAGTTCTCCGTTACATTCCCGTCCCTTTTCTACTTTATTCATTACTTTTGCTCGACTCTTTTCATTGATTTGGGACGTTGTCGCAACAGGGTGAACAAAGGATCGTTAAATTATACCAATTAATTTATTATAACTGATTAAATTGCAATACAGATACAGTTAATAGTTATATGGCAATCAAAATCAATTGACACAAGGGACATACAGTCATTTAGAAGCCGTAAACTGTATAGTTGATGGAAATTGTTTCGAATTTACATTCGTACAGTTTAGATGGCAGAATATGAGGGCGGGGGGGGGGTGAAGTTAGGGAGCTGGGGGACTGCCCCGTGATTAATCCATAGTTATTGCTTAAAACTAAGAAGAGGAAAACAACGAGGGCATCTCTGCAGGTTTGAAATGAGTCTTGTAAAGAAAGTGAAGATGGAATTATAAATGTTTGGAAGATAAATAAATAGACGCGGAGGCTCCCCCGAACTTTGGGGTTGAGAGGGTACACATTTTTTTCCAGATGTCAACTGTAGCGTGTTGCTTATGTTGCCCCTCACGCCACCTGGCAGGGTTACAAAGAACTACAGTGACTTGGGTTCGGCGCTCATGTAGTCTCTGTAGAGAAAATTATGGCGAGGGGGCTGAAGCATTGCATGGGGCGCTATCACAGGGGGAGGGGGGCTATAAAATTCTCCAAAGCCTGCAACTGACCCCCTCCTCTCTAACCTGCCCCCTCAGGGCAGTCTTACAGAAGACGCGGCCTACATCACGGGCTGTGGGATCCAAATCTTTCTCCCTTAATCTCCCTTAAGAGGTCAGAGGGAGCAGGGATGTCACCTGCTCAGGGAGCTATTAAAAGACAGGTCGTCCATTTACAGGGTGCGCACGGTATTCATTCGTAATTTTCAATTACCAATTTTGCGCATCTTCTTTTCACCTTCGTTGTCGGTCTTTTTCTTCCTCAAAACAAGAACCATTTTTGTGTTGAATAATTGATTATGGAAAATGTCGCCCCCCTCCCGCCCCCCAATTTGTGAAAGAGGCATGGAGTCCTCCTTGAAATCCTCCGCGCCGGAAGGAGAAACGAGGAGATTTCAAACTTCCTCAACGTCAGCAGAAGGATGGTGGAAAAGGTCAGAAAGGGTTCGACCTCGAGCCGATATCAGAAAGGGAAATGCCAATGGTCGATGATCTGACGCCATGAGAACGCTGGAATTCGTCGCTGATCATCAACAATGATCTCAGAAAGTTGATCAGTGGCAGTGCAAGGGAGAAAGGTGTGGATGAAAATCTCATCAGGCAGATAAAACATAAGGACATTCAGTACTTTTCATAAAAGATGAGGAAGGGACAATTTCTGCCCAAGGCGATAAAGGAAAAGCGACTCAACCACACCAAAAACCCGATCAACAAGTTGAAAGACCCGTTGGAACCAGATATGTTGTGCTTCTTCTCTGTCGAAAGAATTGCTGTCAAAACCAGAAGATCAACAAACTCCAAGAACAACAAGTAGCTCGTTGTCGCACCCAAAGGTGTGCTCAGAGTAATGCATATGAAATTTGCAGCATCAATCATGGTCTTCAGTGTCGTTAGCAGTGAAAGTGACGTCATGTCACCCTAGTACTTCCCTGAGGGCCTCAGGCTGAACACCGACGACTACATCCGTATTTTAAGCGAGGTGGTCAAGCCTTGGATCGACCGGGTGACTGAAGGGAGGTTTTATGTGCGGCAGCAAGATTATGTACGCTGCCACACCAACCGGAAGAACCAGGCCTGGTTGTCGGAGAATTTATTCGATCACAGAACACCTTATATCTGGCCTTCTAACTCGTTTGACTGACATCCCCTCGACTTCTTTGTGCGGGGCGTGGTGGAACGAGAGACCAACAAATCCAGTTGCAACACGAAGTACGAGCTGATGGGAGGGTTACCAGATACTCAAAGAAGGTGTAGAAAGTATTGCAGTAGATCTTGAGAAGATATTTATTAGATCACTAGAGTCTGGAGAAATACCAAATGATTGGAAATTGGCAAATGTAGTGCCAATTTTTAAAAAGGGAAGCAAAGAGGACCCAAATAACTTTAGACCGGTAAGCATAACTTCTATAGTCTGTAAAATTCTAGAGAAGATGGTTAAGAAGGGAATTTCTGATCATCTAGAGAGTAGCAGATTAATTAATGATGCTCAGCATGGTTTTAGAAAAGGTAGATCGTGTTTAAATAATTTACTAGATTTTATGGATTATGTAACTAAAGAATTAGATAGGGGTGAGAAAGTTGATGTGATCTACTTAGATTTCAGCAAAACTTTTGATAAGGTTACACATAGAAGACTAGTTCATAAATTAAAGCTGCATGGGATATGTGGGAAGGTTTTAAATTGGATAACTGAATGGCTGAAAAATAGGAAACAGAGAGTTGTACTGAATGGAGTGAGGTCAGAGTGGAGGAATGTTATTAGTAGCGTACCTCAGGGATCAGATTTAGGCCCTTTATTATTTATAATCTATGTAAATGATCTTGGGCAAGGTGTAAATAGCAAAGTGTCAATTTTTGCTGATGACACTAAATTGGCAGCTGTAGTCAAAGAGGTTAAAGGTAGCTTTAAAGTGCAGGGTGACTTAAATAAGTTGTTAGCTTGGGCTCAGAAGTGGCAGATGACTTTTAATCTTAATAAATGCAAAGTTATTAACATGGGGAGAAATAATAGGGAATTTAGCTATGAGATGGATGGGTATTGGCTTAATTCAGTTGAAGATAAGAAGGACTTAGGAGTAGTAGTAGATAGGTCATTGGACATTGGACATAATAAGTGAGAAATATAGTAGTAGAGGGTTTTAGTAGGAGAAATAGTGGGGAAATAGGGGAAAATATAATAGGAAAGTGAAAAATGAAAGGTAGAATGAAAGACAGATCCCTGGTGAAAGGGTATCACTGGCTTTCTTTGCGTTTTGGTTTTGTTTTTTTGATAGCATATGAAAATACTATCTGGTGAATGCGGTGGGCATTCGAGCCTTTGAATTAATACATGGTATCTTTACGTGGCTTTTGGAAGATTTTCATCTTCAATTCTGGGTGTTTCACACCTAGATTTGGATTTTTGGTGTTGTTTATATGTTTTTGGCGATATTTCGCGCAAAAAATTGGGGAAGTGTTTTTTAAAACCAAATTAAACAAGTGTTAATTCGGTGGCTAAACTCGTTTGGCTTTGTTCATGTTTTTTCAGTGTTATGAATGGGGGTTATTTAGTATTTAAGTGAACTTTGGGTCGACGTTAAAGTCATTCGGTAGTCTACTGCTTTTGAAACTAATTGGTCGTCTTAAGTTAGGTAAAATGTCGAAGTCGATGTGCTCCAGTACAAACTCGGGAGGGAGGTGCCGGTGCACCTTGTCCCAGATTTTGGTTGCTCTTAGGTGAAGCTCCACGTTTATGGGGGTCATCCCCAGTTCACCATGGAGTTCACTCTGCCTTCTCCCTTCTCTCCTTCGGGCTCCCGTAATGATATATATTGCCTTATTCTGGACTCTTTGCAGTTTAAGGACTTGGGTCTTGGAAACTACGTTTATAGGGATCGGGGGGGTACAGGAGTTTTGAGCGAATGCACGCATTGTAGATCTTCAGTTTGTTGGAGGTACTCAGGTTTACGAATTTGAAAAATTCGCCCAAGTCCCTCCGTGCATTCTGTGTAGTTCTCGCTACATGGCTCCTATACCCACCGGTCGTAATAGTAGATAGGTCACTGAAATTTTCAAATCAGTGTATTGAGGCAAAAAATAGAGCAAATAGGGTGCTAGGTTACATTAAAAGAAATGTTAGCTACAAGAGTAAGGAGGTCATCCTTAAACTATACAACTCTTATGTCAGGCCACATTTAGAGTACTGTATACAGGCATGGTCACCACATTTTAGACATGATATAAACTTATTAGAGTCAGTACAAAGGAGGGCAATAAAAATAATACCATCCCTGAAGCACCTTGAATATGAAGATAGACTGGGGGTATTAAATATGTTTTCATTTGAAAGAAGGTGTGTGAGGGAAGATATGATTGAGCTTTTTCAAATCTTTTCTGGGATGGATAAATTGGATTTCAGCAAGTTATTTGAGTTAGAAGGTAGTAATAGAACTAGATGCCACCACTTAAAGATTAAAAAACAGAGGTGCAGACTGGATGTTAGAAAATATTTTTTCACTAACAGAGTGGTGGATTATTGGAATAGTTTGCCACCTGAGACTGTAGACAGCCCAAACTTGAATGTTTTCAAGCGCAGATTGGATGATTATATGGGGATGGAGGGTTAATTTCTTACTTTTTGGTATAGGGATATGTTTCTTGACTCATTCCTGTGGATGCAGTTTCTTTTTATTGTATATTTTGGGGGACTTTGATTTTGTTTTTGACAGACTCCTATGGAGGCTTTAAATTATATATTGAAGATGCATGGTTGGACATAATCCTATGGATTATCAAATTGTATATTGTAGATGCATGATCTGACAAAATCCTATGGATGCATTATGTGGGGGGGATTTGATGCATACGGATGACCTTTGATAGGCCCTTGTGGCTTTTGTCATCCGTGAAATTATGTTATGTTATGTTATGTTATGGGGCTTAAAGGACATTAAACGGGAGATATGGACGAAAGCACGTGGCCAGTTCCTAGGTCGTCGAAGAGGCAGTCCTCGAGTTCATAGGCGGGTTCTTCGAGTAAGATCGATAGAGCAAGTCATGACGACAAATTGACCCAAATTTGACGAATATATCTAAAAAAAAAACCCACTTTTTTTCCTGAACCAGTCATCATGCGAACGAATACCGTCCGCAACCTGTATGCACCACTATCATTGAGTCCTGTTGCAAGTGTTGTTGCGGAATCGGCAAGCAACACCAATAGTGTAAGTGTGTGTGCATGTGTAGAGGGGGACCAACATGCGTGGCATATATAGAACGAAATGAAAGTGGTGAAAAGAGAAGGTAGTTTTGGAGATTTGCAAAGGGATGTAAAGCGCCTGGTGATTAGGCTTATCGTTTTCATCGTTTTGTTGTTCTTGTTTTATAAAGCGTTCAAGCCTTTTGTCTTAAAAATTTAATGTTCTTTGTATATTTTATGAGCACTTGTCGTTTAATGATATAATTGTTTTATTATTATTGTAATACTTAGTATTTTGTATTTAATGCATTCTGTTCTGCATGCAACACAATATCGCAGTAAAGAATGCCTCAAGTCTTAACATCGTGTTTATTTCACCCATTGGTTAGTAGTTAAGTGCAATATGCGAACAGCAACTGCTGTTAACATGTAATATTTACCGCACGAGCGAAGGGTATGCCACCACTTTGCTAACCAACTTAACCCATCCAACTAAGTAACGTTGTAAATCACTTCCTCAAACCCATTGCAGGATTGCATACACAGTTTGGTTCAGTAAAAAAACGCAGAAATTCTTGTAATTAGCATGTCTCCATAGCGACTGGAATTTGGATTGGGCTGAGCGTAGGCTATACGTTATGTATGGCTACAGAAATTCGGTTAACGCTATCCGTAGGCTGGGGACTGCCTAGTACCTAGCCTACGCAACTTTCAGCTATCATAATTCTCTTTATTCGTTTCTCATTGCATTTTTCATTTACTTTGCATTTTTAAGCATCGATTTTGAACGAAGAGACATAATTAAAGTGATTTATTTATTGCGGAAACGTGGCTCATTACTTGCACTGAAGAATATGTCGTTAGGGGTGACTAACACGTAGAATCAAGACCAGTATTGACGCTTAAATCCGCTCTATGACTAGTTTTGGGAACAAAGTGAAGGTCAGGAGGTATTTAGAGGACCTTGAGAGAACAAAACTAGCATAATATTATGGTTTTATTGCCTCTACTTTAATAATTAAATAGGTGTTCGTCCAATTTATTTTATACATGTTGATTGACGTATCATCCACATTATATATTCCAATGTGGATGATAAAGAACGTAGTCGTCAACCATCACTGGATTACCACTAAACCCCGTACACCCTGTGAGGATAAGATCAGAAAATCACCATTCTGACAAAACTGTATTTGTAGGCCCACGGATACTGTAATCACGCTGTAGACTACTCACAGGAAAAAAAAAGAAACATCTCCACGACTGATTCAGTGTCTAATTTTAAATAAAGGCGAAAGCGTTTAGACTCATCCTTTCCTTTTACCTATATGTAATTTACATTATGTCGAGCGCTAGCACCGACTTCATTTTCACAGGATACTCGGCAATTCAACCAACACATGTTTTCCACACGAAAAACTTAACATTCATGCATGATAAAAGTCCCAAGGACCTACCAAAGGACATTCCGACTTAATCCACACCCCAACATCTCAAAATAATCTCCAAAAGATTGTGTTCATATCCATGTAGCGCCTTGAATATGTAGGATAGGTTGAGGACGCTAAATGTTCTCATTTGGAAGGTGTGTGAGAAGGAATAGGATTGAGATTTTTAAAATTTGTTCCTGTGATGGATAAGTTGGATTTTAGCAAGTTCTTTGAGTTTGCAGGTACATGTAGTCCGAAAGTCTGGTCACTCCTAATAAATATTGTTTTCATTTTCATTTTCTACTTCAGATGGGTGAAAGAAGCTCCTACAGTTAGGAAGAGAGGCTGATTGCGAGTGTGTGAGCACGTGATCGTATGCATTCTGGTGAACATACAGACCTTGTCGATGTGTACCAGTGTTAATGAAAGTGAATACACTAAAGCCAGTACATGTGGTTTGATGTTATTATATTGTTCCTCTATTTTTAGTCGTGTGCGAGTCTACATCTCACTATGTCGGTCGGTCGGTCCCCGTTTTGCTTTTATTTTGATTTTGTAATAACATTGTAACTATTCGGCCGATTCTAACGAAACTTATGTTGGTTTACATTCTCTTTCGGATGATATAATTGACAAAGACCTCCCAAGGTTAGCCCAGGAATTATTTGTTTAGGCAATAACATCATAACTATTCGGCTGATTCTAACTAAATTTGAAACCCTTATGATAGAATTGCAAAGGCCAACCCAAGGTTAGTCCGATAATTATTGAAAGTTTTGAAGGTCGTAAGGTCATAAATCAGAATAGGTGAGAGCACTCGACCTTTTGGTCAGTAGACCTTGTCCTTATTACTTTTTGGTAAGGGTAACATGACTTTCGGACCACCCTGTAGTAATAGGACAAAGAGCCATCAGTTGAAAATTTGAAAAAAAGAGGTAGAGGTTGTATGTAAGAAAGTATTTTTCACCATAAGAGTGGTAGATTACCGGAATGGTTTACCACAGGAAAAAATAAGCAGTCCAAATTTAAATGTTTTCAAGCGAATTTTAGATGAGTATTTGGGTAGGGGAGGTTATGAGGGCTTGTAAGTTTTATTGAGTCGAATTAAATATCGTAATATCGATATTGTTTTGTATGTGATGTTCTGAACGCATTCATGTGGATACAGATTTTGGAGGGATTGTTTTTATTATATTATTAATATTGTGTTGCATTGTAGCTGCATCATTTAGCTTTTGACAAGTTATGATGGTGATGCTTTATTAAGCAGTTCTGAGACAATCTTGTAGATGCCGTTTATGGGGTGCTGTTGACTCAAGGGCCTCTGATAGGCCTTTGCGCTTTTGTCAGCCGTTGAATTATGTTACGTTAACATCGCTTTGAAGTTATCACCATTTAAGGGTCGTCAAAGGCTCTACCATGTAACTACAATATATAATAATAATATTAAAATATGTAAAATTGATGGTCCAAGACAAAAACTTAGAACCACAATAACCCTTCTTTCCCATAGACTCGTCCAACCTGCGCTTGAAAACCTCATGTGGTAAATCATTCAAGAAATCTACCACTCTATTATTAAAAATAATATTTTCTTACATCCAACCTACACCCTTGTTTTTTTAAATTTCAAGTGGTGACTCCTAGTCCTATTCCTACCTTCCAACTCAAAGAACTTTCCAAAAGTGGGAACTTATCCATTCCAGAACAAATTTTAGAAGCTCAATCATATCCTCTCTCACACGCCTAATCCACGTCTTTTGAGGAATATTTCGGTACCTTTGGTTTCTAATGTTCTAAGCGAGAAATTTACCACTATCAAATCTTTTGGTTCGTCACTCTAGATTCTTTGATTACTTGCCAAGATGTGTTTTTGCATTAGGTAGATTTATTATTACACTACAATGAACTGTTCCATGTTGATCAAAACACTTGTCTCCACCCTAACTCAAAAACTGACCAAACACGAACCATCTCAGATACACTATAAAAGCGGTAATATTGAACAGTACAAAACAATAAAGTAAACCTCTCTACGCTCTCATACTTTATCAAGCTTTTCAGTACAATCAGGAGATTGTTTTCAGGTCTTAATAAAGGAACTTTAAATTCTTTGGATCATAATCCTTCAGGAATGTAAAATATTTTGTAGATTGAATGAATGCGTAAAAAATTGGGCATTATTCTAATTAAGTTTCAAATTTCCTTTACGCTTACGTAAATCATTGATTTGCCTGCCATTATTTTAATCGCGGTCATTGTTGAGGATTTCATTGTCTGTCCTCTTCTGCGCTTTGGATACTTGAGTATTATTGTTATATATGTCGCATACTCCACTTCGCTAGATACTCTAGTGATAGAGTGTCAGCTGGCATCCCCCTCTTTCTCCTATTCTTTCTGAATCCTTCCCAATGCAAGATGGTTCAAATGTTTTGCCTTAATAAAAGTTTATAACTCTCAGACCCTACTACGAACAGAGAGCGCGCCACTACAAACAGAGAGCGCGCCTCTACGAATATCATGGAAATTTAAACATTCCACTTCAACCGTAACAGATCCAGGTGCAAACAAGAGCTCGTCTCGTAATAATCCTTTGAAAAAATAAGCTTGTGTATCTAATCACTAAATACAACTAATATACAATACACACAAATAGATAACTCGTGCAGACACATGCATATGTGTACGCTCTTTGGGAATTCAACTTCTCAGGCTACACCCACAATGAATTGTCTACACCTACTTGCTTTAGAATCGATCGGGAACATGTTTTAGAGATTCAAGTTAACTTCACATAATGAAAGGCTAACGACTGGTTTCTCCTATACAAAGGAATATTCAAGCAAACCATTATTATTGGCAATGTGGTCAACAGTGTCATTAGTAGACACGGCGAAAATCTGTATACATAGGTCATTCGGAATGACCTCGTTCACTTGAAATTGCGTAACATCAATTACTCTACCATTCAAAGCGATGTTTCAACCGACGCCAAATTGATTTATTTATTTTTGCCCAAAGTATTAATTTATATACAAAATCCTCTGAAAAACAAGGTCTGCTGGCCAAAAGGCCGCGTGCCCTCACTTTTCTGGTTTATGACCTTACGACCTTCAAATTTTTCAATAATTCCCAGGCTAAACTTAGGATGACCTTGGCAATTCTATCATTCGAAAGGATGCGTTATCTCTTTCGAGGTGAAGGGGTTTCTAACTCACAAATACACGTCATTTCACTTAACCAAACGCTGCTCCTCCCTCTCATACAACCTTCACTAAATCCACTCCCCCTCTGTGTTGGGGGTTCTAAAATGCCACAGTATGACGTTGTGGAAAGCGAACTTCATTTGTCTCCTCATCTGAATGGCTTGCCATTTTGGATGGGCCTAAACGCGATTGGCCGAGAGAAATATGCTCACTCTTGATACCCTGTCCACGAGGGGGTATTCGTTTGTCCACCATGCCAGATGTTCGGGATGTAGGGGTAGGGTTGGTTTAATTATTGTTCCATATCTCCTATTCTTACAGTTGGAATCGTTTATTGCCCCAGATCATCCCATTGAGTTTTCGATGAACCGGGCGAAGTTATAAACATGCTGCTCGCTTATTATCCCTCTTTAACCTTATTTATTTTGAGAGATTTTAACATCTCTCTAACAAACCGCCTTTATCTGCGACTTCTTAGCATTTTTAAACTTAATTCTGCCTTTCTCTCATCCGTCACTATTAAACATGGAATTACAATTGACCTAGTCGCCTCCTCCTTCCCAATTAAGAGATTAACCATAATTTACCCCTCCACAGCTATTTCTAACCACTTCCTTATCCACCTTCGTTTCCCTCTTCTTCTCTCGCCCATCCCTAGCGCAAACTCTGCTACCAAGACTTATTTATCCCCGTCGGCTCTTTTTCATTAATCAAGAACAAATCCCAAGGGATCTCATTTCTGCCATCGCCTCTATTAACTCAGCATGGCCCTATGCTTTTACTTCCCCATCTTATCCGAGTGCCTTGTTAATAATTTCGGCGGTTATGACCTTACTGGCACCAGCCAGACGAGTGCATTGTACTTAAAAGGAAACTTCTCCTCGTGCCTCAACGGCCATGCCTCATTCTCCTTACCTCCACTCTCCTAAAACGTGCCCCGTGATTCTCAAACACATCTAAAAGGCTATGAAACATTGACGAGCATACAAGAGACGGCTTCTGCCTGCCAGGGTTCATGGGGCAGAGAGAGAAATCACCTCTGTATCTTTGCCAAAAAACTAAAACAAGTCACACATCTTGCTCATAGCTTGTTGTTAATCTCTGCCCATCTGAAACACCAGCCTCTTTCCTCGCCATCGAGTAACCCGCCCCTTTCCCCCCCGTCCCGAACTTTGTTTTCTGACTCCAGTGTTCCATGAGTAAGTAACTTCCTTCCTGTTCTGCTCTAGACTCATATCCGCCATGTCTTTAGCACCAGTTCCTTCCTGTTCCTCTCCTTTAACTCACTGATACTTTTGATACCTCTCTTTAGAAATAGTAACAACTG
This sequence comes from Ceratothoa steindachneri, assembly GCA_963969495.1. Classification (NCBI taxonomy): domain Eukaryota; kingdom Metazoa; phylum Arthropoda; class Malacostraca; order Isopoda; family Cymothoidae; genus Ceratothoa; species Ceratothoa steindachneri. Next base: position 165,528,237 of record OZ018330.1, on the reverse strand, counting down.
ACTTCAAATACTAGCTCCCAAAAAATTAGAATAGCAGTAAAATTAATTGTTTTTTGTAATTTAATTTTTAAAAGTAAATATTATATATTCGTTATACTTAGAGTAAAATATTTTAAGCCTTTTTATGTTTTAATGTTGATGACTATGGATCATGAATATTAGAAATCCAAGATCTCAAAATATTAGAATATTTGTGTTATTATTTAATTTAGGATTATGTTCCTAACTAACCTGTGTGTTTTCTTTAGTAGGTTCAAATATTAAATAAAAGTATGAAATATATTTATTGCTATATGACTGACGATAATGTATGAAAATGAGGATGTATGGCAACCAGAGTGGCACTCAAAATGGCACCCAAAATGCAGGATAGGTAGGCCCAGCGAGAAACTCTCACAAATGGGCGCTCGGTGGATCTATGAAATCCTAGAAATGGGTACTCGCATGAATTAATGAGGCAATATGCCTTGTAATCAGTAGTAAACCAAAGTAAAATATAGAAATATACATATATCACAACTGTATATTTATTATGAAAAGCAGAAGAAAGGCAAGCGAATAACTGGTTTCGCACGCGGCCATACACACATATACATAAAGGAGCAGTTGCCGGACGAAAGATACTAATGCTTGATAATTAAGGGAGCCGAGCAAATACAGAGTGATATATGCTTGGACCGGTTGGTTTCTGGTGAAACTGTAAAACGAAAAATAAACTGTCGTATCTTGATAGGATTCGCCAGCCCGGTCTGAAAATGTATACAGCTAGGGTAGGAACGCCCAACGGTCAACGAAAAGACGAACAAATCCGTTTCCGAACATTAGCTCCGCCTCCGCGCCATGAAAAGAAAAAGAAAGAGGTCACGGTCCCTTAAGCAAGCGAGTTATAAAAAAAACAAACGAAGATATTATGAGGAGTTAAGTGAATTGGACGTTTAGCCACAAGTCTTAGGTATTCGTCCTCAAGTCTCCTTTTTATTATTATCGGCGTCCCGTCGTCATGACTCCAGCCTAAACATTAAGTAGGCCTAAAAAGGTAGGCTTTGTCACCGGCTATGGTGTGCTCCTCTTCAAGGAGGTAGGCTCCATCACCGGTGAGCCCTCGAAGGATGGAGTGGAAGAAGAAGAAGTTTGGCGAGTTCTCCATCAAAAATAAAGAGCCTGCCACCTAAACCCTAGGCCGGGTCACCATCAAAAAACGCAATAACATCGAGGCCTCTTTAAACTGGTGACCCCTTCGATTGGACAGTGAAGGTGACAAGACCAAATTGACGCATAGGACCATCAACAAGCAGGACAAGGAGGGAAGAAGAACGTGAACGCCATCACCACCAAGCCACCACAGATACCTTCACCCCATAAGTAATGACCCCTTCGATCGGACAGTGAAGGTGACAAGACCAAATTGAAGCATAGGACCATCAACAAGCAGGACAAGGAGGGAAGGAGAGCGTGAACGCCATCACCACCAAGCCACCACAGATACCTTCACCCCATAAGTAATGACCCCTTCGATCGGACAAAAAGAGGGATCAAAATGACCAATGGAGTCGCATTACGAACGACGAACGCTTAGAGAAGAAGGTTTCGCCAACCCCAAGCCTACTCTCAGTCCAAGAAGAAGTAGGCCTGGCGAGCTTCATCACCGTTGACATCATCGAAGCGACCATTAGGATGGTGAGAAGATCATCGCGCTTCTACACACCGAGCCTCTGCAAGCGAATTCACGCCATACATTCGGGTACAGTTTGTTTTAAATTTAGTAATAACAAGCGTAGTGTTGTGTTGAAGTGACATTTTACTTAACAGCCTTAATTCGGTACCTTTAAAGAGGTGAACAGTAAATGTCCTGTGATGTGAAAAGAATATCAATACGAACAATTTAAAATGTACAAAGTCAATGAATTAATTATTAACGTTAAGTTAATCCCTGTTAAGTCTGCATAGTCCGTGTATATATTAATTTTAAAGTTGACTCAGTATACTTAGGCTCAGTCCAGTTAAAAGCGAGGTAATGTGGCGCGCGCACGCATTTTGTAGCACCCATTGCAAGATCGAATAAGTTCAAGAATGAAACCTCACATATGAGTAACATGTAAACGCTATTTTGCTTGTGACAGGCAGGCGAATAATTATGCAAATGCATATAATCTTAAAGAGGTATTATATCGATAACTCCTTGTGTGAATAATATATTTGTAGAAATTATAATGTATAGCTTTCGCCTATGTTAATAATAAGACAAAAGTACATTGCAATGCAGAATAGGTTCACTAATGAAGAATCACAAATGATTCTCATGCGAATTCTACAAAGGCTTGTATGTAATTGGTACGCGAATTCCAATAATCTAAAAAAAGAAAAAAGAAAGATATAGTGGTGTTCATAAAAAAAATAAAACCTTGAGTGAGTAATATATACGTAACTTATTTGTGAAATAATGATGTAAAATAATAACGTTATATATGATATCTGTGTGAGATAATGTATAGCTTTGGTCCATGTAACTAATAAGCCAAAAGTGCATTGCAAAGCAGAGTAGATTCAACAATGAAGCCTCAAAAATAAATATCATGTGAAATCTATTGGGTTTGCAACCGACACTCCGAATGATTTTGTGCATAGCACCTTGCCTGTGTGAACTCACTGTATATGTATAGCATGTATTATATTTAACCATATTGTAGTCAGAGGAATTAGCTAATATCCAATAGTGTTGTATATATATATATATATATATATATATATATATATATATATATATATATATATATATATATATATATATATATATATATATATATGAATAACGTTACAGCCACGAGGAAAATGAAACAACGGAGAACTGCCAGGCCTTTCGACCATTAGTCGAAAGGCCTCGCAGTTCTCCGTTGTTTCATTTTCCTCGTGGCTGTAACGTTATTCATAAATTCCTCACGTTCCTTATTTTCGTGATTCAGTTATATATATATATATATATATATATATATATATATATATATATATATATATATATATATATATATATATATATATATATATATTGTTAAATTTGACAGCAGAAGAGGCATTTTTTAGTTTCTTGATAAATTTCATTTATGAAAGTTATCAAGAAACTCAAAAATACCTCTTCTGCTGTCAAATTTAACAATTACTATATCCAACATGGCCTCTTTATAATATATATATATATATATATATATATATATATATATATATATATATATATATATATATATATATATATATATATATATATATATATATATATATATATATATATATATATATATATATATATATATATATATATATATATATATATATATATAAATAAATATATATATATATATATATATATATATATATATATATATATATATATATATATATATATATATATCTTAAAGCCATGTAAGAGTATAGCATGAATGGTGCAAGAAACTGTTAATCCCAAGTCGATGCTTATTAGGTCTTTATCTATGTATGTTACTCCATAACTCGGAGGGGAGTCGTTTGTTGCATCCAAAGTACAATATGGCACCCAAAATGCAGTATAGGTAGGCCCAACAAGGAACCCTCACAAATGGGTGCTCGGTGGATCTATGAAATCCTAGAAATGGGTACTCGCATGAATTAATAAGCTAATATGCCATGTAATAAATAGTAAACCAATGTAAAATATGGAAATATATTTATATCACAACTGTACATTTATTAGGAAAAGCATAAGAAAGGCAAGCGAATATCTGGTTTTCCATGCGGCGACACACACATAAATATACGCAAAGGAGCAGCTGCGGGACGGAAAGATACCGATGCTTAATAATTAAGGAAGCCGATCAAATACAGAGTGATATATGCTTGGACCGGTTGGTTTCTCGTGAAACTGTCAAACGAAAAATAAACTGTCGTATCTTGATAGGATTTGCCAGCCCGGTCTGAAAATGTGTACAGCTAGGGTAGGAACGCACATATGTCTGGTAACTCCGCCCAACGGTCAACGAAATGACGAACAAATCCGTTTCCGATCATTAGTTCCTCCCCGCGCCTTGAGAAAAAAAGAAGAGGTCACACCCTCTAAAGCAAGAGAGTTATAAATCAACGAACGAAGACATTAAAGGGAGTTAAGTTGAATTAAGTCATTCGGCCGGATAGACTCAAGCAAAGGCCTCTGCCTAGCCAAATCATTACTAGAATCACGAGTCCGTTCCTCGTCCTTAAGTTCTGTCGTTTAACCTCAGCTACTCCCATCATTAGTAAACCTACATACGACCGCATAGGACTCGATTTATTGCGCTTACGCCCAATAAGATATATTATATTCAAGAATAAATGCCTGCTTATCGTCGCTGTCCTTTCGAGTCCTTTCCTTTAACCTCGAGGTAACCAAAACACCTTCTGGAACCCAGCCTAGAAGCAGACTCTAAGTGAAACCTTTGGAGTCAGAACAACCTCTCACCCGTAGACTGGTAACCTTAAGACGCGCAATAACACCAATAACCTTTTCCTACCACATACGGCTAACATCCAAAACACGATATAAACCTGTATCTAGAGATCCCGCCATAGATCTTGCAGTTCCTCTACTAACTTGACTCCTATGTTTGTCGAAAAAGCATTATGCCACTTTGTTTGTGAAATGTGCATGTGCCTATATCTGTATGTGTGCTTATGTGAGAGTGTATTCATTGGCTGCATTATGTGTGCCTCTTTGTGTGTGCGCTAATGCGAGAATGTGTTTATCATATTTATTATTTTCTTTGTATACTTATGTTCTGTAATTGTTTATTTCAGTGAAATAAAGCCAATGTTTGGAATTTTTTTTCACCTTTGGGCTACCTTAATTTATTTCACTAAAAAGAATGGAACGTAATCTTCGTCCCGATCGTTTGGATGTTCTTCCAACTGCACCAGAAGCTGCACTTGTATTTAAACACTGGTTGTTTTTCTTCTCGAGGTACAAAGTGTCATTTGAAGGTACAAACGATTCGTATTTAGGGCTCCTGGTCAATTCAGTTTCTCCTGAAAATTTCGAGATAATTTCCGAATGTAGTACTTTCGACGATGCTCCTGCTGCTCTCAAAAGCGACTCCATTCAACCTGCGAATGAGGTCTTGTTGCGACACAAGCTCGCGACTCGTAAACAATCAGATGGTGAAACAATTCATGACTATGTACGTGCTCTTCAGAGACTCAGTCTGGATATAAATTTCCAAGCTGTGAATGGCGAAACGTATAGAAACGAGTATATTCGAGATGCCTTTATTACTGGGCTTTCATCATCAAGAATCTCAACGAGACTTCTAGAAAACAAAACTCTTTCATTTTCTTCAGCTGTTGATCAAGCAAGAAAGTTAGAGATTGAAACAAAGGATTTGGAGGCCTATGCATCATTCACTTCTGGTTCTGTAGCTTCAGTAGAATCGCATGAGCTGGATGCTGAAGCAACTGTTCTAATCCTAATCCCGAGGGTTCAAATTGTGCTGCAGCTCCTTCGCTTCGAAAACATAAAAAAATGTTATTATTGCGGAAATTCCTCGCACCAGAACTGTGCTCGCTTTCCGGCAAGTGACGTTACTTCCTTTAAATGCAAGAAGAAAGCACATTTTTCCAAGGTATGCAAATCATCTAAAAATGAAGTCTAAGCATTAACCTCCAATCCAGTTCTCGCTACTGTGTCATCAATTTTGAAAATGTCATCTCTTGAAGTGGAGGTGAATGGCTGTGTACTCACGGCACTTTTGGATACCGGCATTTCCGAGAACTTCATTTCAAAAGATGTTGCGAACTCCTTTAATCTCCATCTTAAACCTTATAAAGGCACTATATCTATGGCCTCTACAAATTTAACATCTCCTATCAAGGAATGTTGTGAGGTTAGCATAAAAGTCGGAAGCCGTGAGCACTAGACAGTATGCTTGCTCGTTTTATCTGAATGTTACGCTGACATTATTTTAGGAGTCACCTTCCTAAGTAAACAATCCTCCTTTAAGCTAAACTTTGGAGGTCCTCAACTTGACCTCGAAGTGTGCTCTCTGGCTTTTATGATTACGAATCGTCCAAGAGTTTTCACCAATTTAGCATCTGATTGAAGACCAGTCATTACGAAGTCACGCAAATTTAAAACGTCTGACTCTGAATTTATTCGTTCTAAAGTAGCACGCATGCTCAAGGAAGACATCATCAAACCGAGCACCACCTTCCTGGCGAGCTCAATTTTGTGTTGTCTCGAATCCTTCAAAGAAAAGATTAATAATTGACTATTCTCAGACGATTAACAAATTTACTTAATGGATGCGTATCCATTACCCAATGTCGAGGTTTAGTGAGTGGGTAATCCCAGTCCCATTTCTTGGACATATATTTTATTACCGCACCGAGGTGAAGCGTATCCAATACACCTACCTTAGCCACTTCTGGTGAATAAGAATAACCCAGGTGCGTACCTTTTGATCAAAAGTAAGATGATGATCCCCTGAGTGTTTCTCCCACTCGGTAAAAGCCAACCATGGGTGGATCGGTGTAATATTGAGATTTAAGCCGAGTGGATTGCTTAATAATTGCCAAAGGATCGTCCAAATTAGTTAAACACACATATACAAAAATAATCTTTAATGTACACAAATTTGAAATAAGCAACAGCGTATATAAATATAAATAGAATTAATCTTGCGCTGAATAAATAAGTCTACAAAAATGTCGTGTGAATTACTTGAAAATTACTCACTGGGATGCTTGCGTCTTAATGACACCCGACAGAATGAAGGGAATATTATTATTGAGTTAAACACTGAATTAAGCACTTCTAATACTCGAGGTTATGGGATCGGGATGAGAATTCTAGTTCAAAGATAAACTGGTGAAGTTAGGGGAGGGGATAATTCAATTAACAATACCTTTTGAGTTCGTAAGTATTTTTTAAGAGGACGGTGAAGAACTTCTTCTGGTGACGATGATGGCACTTAGTGCGGCCGTCCGAGGTTACCGAATGAGAAGGTAATCCTAGACCGCTCATATAATGATCCTATGCCGGATCACGAAGGTGAGCCAAACGGTGACTCAAATCGGACTTCTTCCTCGAAGTACCTGGCTGATTATTCGGCTCCTGGAGTGGGTAGCCAAAACCGATTACCTAGCTACGTCTAGGGTAATCCGCAGAGGGAGGCCCTGTGTAACCTCAGACTCTGAAGGATGGGGGCGGGGGCTGCGAGAAGTTTGGCACCTACAAGTACCGTGACGGCAACAACCAATTCCCCGAGAAGTTCCTTCCTTGCAGCGGCGAACGGTTTCCTCTGTGGATTGGGCTCCACACAAACTCAACGTAGGTCCAAGATCTTCTGCCTGATTCCAGGGAGAAGTTTTCCTTTTATTTCCCTCGCGAGCAGAAATCGAGAGAGAGAATCGAATTCTCGTAAAATCAGTATCATCGCGCGAAAGACTTTTTTTCATCTTTGGGCAGACAGTATGTCTTTCACGCCTTCGAGCCATCTCGGAGTTTACGGTGGCGCGAAAAAGGGCGACAGAGAATTCGAGGCGAGAGGTGTATTTAGAGATACGAGAGGGCACGCAGCTTGTGTCGAAGTATTTCTGCGTACACTTATGTACGCGGTATTAAAACTTCTACACCCAATGTTGAAGAATTAGTAATAAGATATTTAGTACCGTTGACCTAAGTACTGCTTATCATTGTGTTCCTCTTCACCCTGAGGATAAAATTGACACTGCTTTTGAGGCGGACGGCAGACTTTTTTCAATTTAAACGCTTAAGTTTTGGTCTAACCAACGGTGTTGACTACTTTCAGAGAATTATGGACGATTGCATGCGTAAAAATAATCTTGAGGACACTTATGCTTACCTAGACGATGTTATTATTTGCGGCCGCACGCAAGCGGAACATGATAAACACCTAATTTCTCGAAACTGCTGAAAAACATAAAATGACCTTGAATAAAAACAAATGCACCTTTTCTAATAATGCTATATGTATTCTAGGTTATCAGTTTCGCCAGAATGAATTTTGCCCAGATCCTTCACGCCTTGGTGCTCTCAAGGATATGCCCGTACCAACCAGCCAAGAATCATTATCTCGATTAGTCGGATTACTTGCATACTACTCGCGGTGGGTTTAAAGATTTTCTGAACGGATTCGTCCTCTAACTAATTGCCAGTTTTCACTTTCTGAAGAAGCTACAAACGCAATCGAGGAATTAAAATCATCTATTATTAACGCTTTAGGGCGAAAATTAGATTAAAATTTACCGTTTATACTGGAGAATGATGCCTCAAATAGCGCCATTGGAGCCATTCTAAACCAGAATGCAAGACCCCTCGCCATTTTTCGAGATCCTTAAATTCCTCCGAGAGAAATCACTGCTCTGTCGAAAAAGAGGCCTATGCTATTATTGAGGCGTTCAAAAGGTGGAGTCATTTTCTTCTCGGTCATAAGTTTACATTAATTACAGATCAAAAATCTTTATCTTACATGTTTGATTCACATCATAAGAGTAAACTATAAGTAAAATATAGAACGAAAAGATTGCTAGATGGCGTTTAGAATTGATGCCCTTTTGCGACGAAGTTATACTTCGTCCTTGTTCGCTCAACAGAGCTGCTGACGCCCTATCGCGCACTTTCTGCTTAAGCATAACCCACAATAATCTTGTCGAGCTTCATAAGCTCTCTGTCATCCAGGGATTACACGATTTCACCATTTTGTTCGAGAACGAAACTTGACTTATTCTGTAGATGACGTTAAGCGAGTGGTGTCAGGGTGCAAAACTTGTCAAAGGTTAAAACTTCGATATTATCGCCCAGGGATGCAAGAGTTTATCCGTGCAATGCGCCCTTTTGATCGAATCAGCCTGGATTTTAACGGGCCACTACCATCTTCTTCTACCATTAAGTATTTATTAATTATGGTAGACGAATACTCGCGTTTTGCCTTTGCTTTTCCTTGTAAGGATATTTCTTTATCAACTCTTATACAGTGTCGTACTACGTTGTTTTCTCCTTTCGAGTTACCAGGATACTTGCATTAAGATCGAAGTACTTCTTTCATGCCTGCTGCAATAAAATCATTTTTGCCCAAGAAAGGGGTTCCAACGAGTCGTTCAACAGCTTACCATCCTATTGAGAATGGACAATACAAGCGCTATGTAGGAATTGTTAGGAAAACTGTTACCTTGGCGATGGAGTCCTGAAACCTGAGCATTAAGCAATGGGAACACGTCCTCCCGGATGTTCTTCATTCATTGTTATGTACTTCAATAAATGCAACTCCTCACGAAAGTTTTCCTTTTCTTTCTCTTGAAAGACCACGGTGGGAATAAGTATACCTAGCTGGTCTGCTTCACCTTGTAAAGTACTGTTAAAATGACATGTACGAAATAAGGATGATCCCTTAGTAGGCGAAGTGGAGCGAATCGAAGCCAATCCTAAATATGCACACGTCAGATTTCCAGACTAACGAGAAGATTCGGTAGCTATCCACGATTTGTCCACAGCCGGAGGGAGAGCCAATTAAACGCGATCGAAGATATTCCTTATCTTAATTCCGATACAAAATCCCCTATTCCGTTTCTTGATGTTCCTTTAAATGTTGAAACTGATGGAGATCCTAATTCCATCATGTCATGATGTTCCTCCTCCATCTGCTTTTCCTGAATCCTCCCCAGAAAATATCCCTCGCCAAGCTACTCGATATAAAAAACTTGATTGTTCTATCGAAACGATACATCTCATGATGTTCCTCCTCCAGCTGCTTCCCCTTATGTATCCCTTGAATCCATCGTCGCTCTACTCGACATAGAAAGCCTGTTGAGCGTTACATTGAAAAGTGCTAGATCCTGTAAATACTCCCATTAGATGCTTGATCTAGTATTTTTGTATTTTAGCCTTTTTCTTTTTGTAGAGAAGATTTTTTATAGTTTAGTTTTGGGTTGAGTTCATAACTAACCTGTGTTTCTTTCTTTATTAGGTTCAAATATTAAATACAAGTACGAAATAGATTTATTTGTATAGGAATGACGCTAATGTATATAAAATGAAGACCTTGCAGTCCTCGATTCAGATGAAATTGAATTTTGTATCATTTGGAAATCAAGTTCTTAGAGTCTGGAGGAAGAGTGGAGACGCGCAGAATCCAAGGTGATTAAAGTCCAGTGTAAATTTGCCGCAATCTCTAATGATCGGGGGAACCATATCATCTGGTGTTGGTCTAATGTTTTATCAAGACCAAAGTCAATGCTATCATCTTTTCGAGCGCTTCATGTTTCCGTCTGCTGACAAGCTTTATGAAGATATCGATTTCTTTAACCAGTATGACTTAGCACCTAATCACAATGCCGAAACTACTACGAGATGGTTCGCTGACAATGATATCACCGTGCTTGATTGGCCAGCAAACTCTCCTAACCTGGGATATTGCCTTGAGGAAAATGAGAAACACCTGACCAAAAAAGTACAGATGAGTTAAGGTCACTATCAAACCAACATTAGCCTCAATAATACCTCAAGAGTGCCAAAAATTGATCGCCTCCATGCCCCATTGATGCAGCAATCGGTAATAAAGTAGAGTATGTAAACATACTTTTTAAAAGTCGGGTATTTCTTTATTGTGTTGGGCATCGTTTTCTGATTGATCTTAGGAAATATTTCAAAAATTTGAAATACTTTTGATGTTCATGCCATAATCATCAATTAATATAGAATATATAAAAGTTTCCTTTTTAATTTAAATTACGAAAATTAATGAGCTTTTAGACGATATCTATTTATTTGAGATGCACTAAATAATACGCTGCTTTTCAACCTATCTTAAAGAAACCATACATTGAACCCAAACGACCACGTATGATACCGTCCAGTCTCTCAACTCCAATTCCTCTCAAAAGTCCTTGAAATGTTGGTGTCAGTCCAGATGTTCGATCCCTTGTCCTTCCCCAACGCTGATGAGATCTTTTAGTCCCGTTTTTAAGGCAGGACACAACATTGGATCGTCTTTCCTACGTGTCACGGACCTAATTCGCCGTAGAGCTATTGCTGGTCAATGTTCAAGTTAGGTACTTCTGGACCTCTCGGTAGCAGTTAACATTGTTGACCACATCGTTCTTCACCACAACCGTGAAATCTTGGGTCTACCTAGAACTGCTCTTAACTGTTTCTGCTCATATCTTTCATCTCGTACTTAATCTATTAATATTGGATATTATATATCTACCCACACAGCGGTGTGTTTCGGTATCCCGCAAGGTGCTGTTCTTGGTCCACTTCTGTTTTGTATTTACCTTCTTCCTCTCGGTCTTCTTGTGCGTCGTCTTGGTCTATCATTTCATTTCTATGCTGATGGCACTCAAATCTATCTCTCCTTTTATTCAGGCCAGTTTGCTGAAACTCTTAGAAATCTATTACCCCCTTATAATATCCTAAATTCAACCATAGCAAATGAAAGAAGCACTACTGTCGGACACTCTGGCAGATGTGGTTCACTGTAAAACTAGTGTTTACTCTCTTAACCTCACCGTTTTCATCGTAATCTCAGTCGCATCCGCTCTTTCCGTAATCTCAGCCGCATCCGCTCTTTCCGTAATCTCAACCGCATCCGCCCCCACTTTGGTCACAATAACTTCAAGGTTGCTTTCTATGATGTTGCCACCTCTCACCTGGATCACGGATTCCTCTCTTCGACCTCCCATTTGGGTCAAAACTGTGTTTACGTCTGTTCTTCTCCTCTGGGTACGTTTCTCTCTTGTAGCCTCCTTGCTTCCACAATATCTTAAATACCATGGCACTCTCCTACCTGTCTTCCTCTCTTAATCCTCCTTGGATGAGAGCCCTAGGTTTAAGCTCCATCCCTATACTGATGATCGTGCTTTTTCGATAGTTGCTCCTAGAATGTGGAATGACATACCTGATTATATATGCTCCCCCCCCCTTGATGCTTTCAGGGGGGGCTTTACGATCATTCATAGCCTTTTTCTATTTGGTAAAGAGACCTTTTGTCTTTTCTAGTCGCCTTGGGGAGCTCCATAAAAAAAAATGCATATTACTATAAACAGAAAAGACCACGGTTTACAAATACGGCAATACACCGAAAGGGCGCATTAAATACCTTCAGGAACAGGTTCGTAAACAAAGACAAAAAACATAACCACGATATATATTAAGAGTCATTGTTTACATAAATGATCTAACCTATTCAGTTTAGGCTTCAGTCCTTTTTAGTTATTTGTTAAATATTTGAATAGGTTCCTTTAAGCATCCTTCTCGCCCTCTTCTATAATAGACGATAAATAGAAGCAAAAGGCCGTTCCTACGAGACCTATGGATTCATTTAGCTTGGATTTGCTAATTACATTTTGTCGTCATGTAAGCAAAGACCGGAGAAGGACGCTGACGTAGTCTGACTTTTAGAGCGGTGACGTCATTTTGTCTGTCCTTAGTCTTCTTAGGCCGGCTTTTATATCGACCGTATAAAGACGCCTTTGTTTCAAAGGATAGAGCTCGCTCTGAAGACTTCTTTAAACCATTGTGGTTGATAGCATTGCCTTTCAAAGTTCCTCGAAGTCCTTAGATAATAATATCGCCATGTGATGTGCGAAAGCAACGTTCTACCTTCATAGAAACACAATTTAAAATAAGGAGTTAAAATCTAAAGAAAATGAGTATTAAAAAACAAGGAGGGTCTTCCGTTAGAAGCCTATTAAGATAAAAATTTGGGAAAGTACTTGCCCTAACATTGGATGATACTAGAACCCAGCAAGGGGTGCAATTATCCTGCATCTACCCCGGGTACAGAAAATAAAAGCAGGTAGATTTTATTGTTCTACCCAATTCCATTAAAGGCGAAACCTAACGAAAGGCAATTACCTCAGCCTGCTTTGTATAGGGTACCTCACAATTCGACTCGGTTTTAGCTTGGTTCATACCTGATCTTTGCCATGTAGGTTTTTTTTTACTTGTTTTTTTCTTTTACTTCATCGTGTTTCCCCCTCCTTTCAACCAGTGGTTTCTAAACAAGGGAATGAGACGAGACACCTTATAAGAGAGGGGAGAGGAAGTCACCGTTTCGTAATGGAGTGCTTCATGCACAGCTTTTCAGAGAGTTGAAAGATGAAACTAGTTAGGTTTTAACACAAGAGGGAAAAAGGCAATATGAGAGCTGTTTTTATTCTAAGGACATGCCTAGTTTCGGGACATCTCGCTTCTTGTTTTAGCTGTACGATGGACATTGCAAATCACCGACGCTGCTTTTATACAAAACCAATACAATGGTAATGAAAGTAAGATAAATGTTCCTTAAATGACCGACCAAACCAACGCAATTTTCAGTTATATATTATTAATCAACAACCTCAAATTAGCTTGAGATAAATAAGCTCCCAAACCTTAAACAAATGTTTCTTAACGCTATAATGTACATAAATCTTCTTAGCAGTCATGGCGTCCGCTATGACTGCTGCCTTGAACGAAGCATCAATAAAAAGGGAAGATAATATCGTTCCAAGCTGCAGTCACTAGTTTTTCTCGTTCCAAGCCCTTCATGATCAAGTCTGACCCAAGAAAAAGAAAAAAACAATCTGCAAAAAGAACCGTTTTAAAGCAAAATTATCCACAAAATAGAGGCCGTTGACTTTCCGAAAAAAGAAGAAGAATAAAATAGGCATAAATTCTTAATTCTTTTGGATCAGGTTGGCAAGTCTTGATTGCTGGTGCTTGGGAAATTAGGAGCAACATTATGGTTGCAGCATTTAAGGATGATAGATGATTCTTGCAGAGCTTTGATTGACTCGTATGCCCTCTGATAAGCCCTTGTGGCTTCTGTCATTCATTAAATTATGCCATGCTACGTGATACCTGCGTGTGAGGATATTAATTTTCTTAGGAAAAGGGCAAGGTTAACGCTTCCTGCAGATAGATCGAAGGTTGGTAGCTGGGAAGCTTCCCCTTTAGCCCTACTCTCAGCAGATTAACATCCGCATACACTGGTAGCACGTAGTTCATCTCAACCTGATCTCTTTTCCAAAGGAATTAAGAAAAACAGGCAATGGCTTTGCCACTCCCCCCTACGGGAAGGAGCTTGCGCTTCGCTACTAAGATTAAAATTTAAAATCTAAAAAAAAAGCATCCATGGTTAAATTTTTATAAATTTTCTGAACTTCGCCAATTATAATAATTTTAAAAAGGAACTAAATTTCCCCCCTTTCAAAATATCACGTTGCTAAAATATAGAGTTAAGAGTTATAGAAGAATAGAAGAAGATATATAAAAAAAAGTTTTCCGAACTTCATCATTTGTAATTTGGGGGGTTTTAAAAAATTCACAAAATTTGGATACTTATATTTATTTCTGAACTTCACTATTTTTTTTTTTTTATATTATAAAAGAATTATTAGAAATAACTTTGATAAAAAAACATAAGTCATAACCAAACTAAGATGAAAATACTATTCAAATACTCAAAAAATCCACTTCTTAAATTATAGGACCTTCCTCGAAGTCATCGACCCGTAAGACCGAAACCCCCTCCATTATTAGTATTGTCAAGTTTCCCTTTTTGATCTGAGCCTGGTTACATTAATCACTTAATTCCATTGGAGAATCCCTCCTCATAATAATTATCAAGAGACTCTTTCAATTTAAAAATAATTTCCATTTGCCCATTATTATTCTTATTCTGATCTGTGTAAATAAAATTATATTTTGTTGTTTCATCTTTAACTAACCTTGAACGATACTCTCGGCCTATTCAAGTAAATCTGGTCAACCATTTATGCCCTCTGTCTGATTATTAAGGATTTGAAACCCAACGCCTCAAGTGTGACCTCCTAGTTGGTCGTTAGTCCCTGCGAACAGTCCTTCAACGTTTCGCGTTGTAGTAGGTGATTAAGTTACCCCCCCCCCCTCACATAATATAGTAGTAGTGTATGGTATAGAGTGGTTGTATTACGACATATATTATATATATTACTTTATACTATAAAAATTGGTGTCAGGTCTTGGGTCTATTACATAGGTAATCAATTTAGTTGATTTACATCCCCTTTGAGTTTTAGTAGTTCCCTCTCATTATTGAAGTTTCTTTATTTTCCTATTTTGGCCGAAGTACGTTCAAGTTAGTTCTAGATCAATGGAACTTTAGTCTATTTAACTATTTAAAATTTAGATTATTAGTTGGGACCCGTTCTGTGTGTTTGTGTATTCCATTTACCGGAATATTTGAGTTAATCATCAGCCGCATTAGAAAGATTAACCCGTCCTAACTGTGTAGGAAGAGTTTTAGTGTTCTTTTAGTGTGATAATTTTTGAATATTTATTTTTGGGAAAAGTTAGGCTTCACGTATATTACCAAGTAATTTTGTAACGTCAATAGCCCCGTTCGTGTGTTATGTTCTCCCTATTAAGCCAACAAGATGTCTTCTTTGTTTGACCGTTTCAAGAGTCAAGGAGAGCCATTGGGCCTGTCAGGCAGATAATTATTAATTTATATTCAGGTAGAAGAGAGAAATGAAAGAGAAGAGAGAAGAGCGCAGGAAAACGAACTAAGAGAAGCTGAAGAGAGAAGAGCAAAAGAACTAAGAGAAGCTGAAGACAGAAGAGCAAAAGAACTAAGAGCGATTGAGGAGATAAAAGAACAACAAGAGATGGAAGAACGTGAGAGAATAAGGCAGCATGAACTGGAATTAAGCTGTAATCAGTTGAAGTGAATGTTAATTAACTCCTGGACCGAAACTCCACAGTCCCCGTCAATAAGATTACCCGTCTTTAAAGAAGGAGAAGATGTTGGATCATATCTTACGCATTTCGAGAAGATTTTTGAAATCAACAGATGAGACATCGAGTTAGATGGTGTCGCCAAATTGCTTTCCCTCCTAAACTCACAGTTGAAGGACATATTCATGTCATTTCCTTCAGATTCCGCTGTAAACTACTCTACCCTCAAGTCTGAACTCTTAGCTGCCGTAAATATGACCCCAGACTTCTATCGTGCCCGTTTCCGTCACGAAAAGATAGGCCGTGGTTAGACCTTTCGCCATTTCGGGTACACCCTCCAGAAACACCTCCAATTTCGGTTAGATGCGTGTAAAGTCCCCTAAGAGTACGAGTCCTTTCTGGACTTCGTCCTAAAAGATCAATTCTTAGCTTCCGTGATACCGAAATCCGTGCCTTCGTTAAGGACAAGGGCTACTTTACGTCCTAGGAATGCCTAGAAGAGGCTGATGTTTATGCAAGTAGCCATAACTTGTATCCCAAGGTTAATAGGAAGCCTACCCCATCTCTTCCCAAGTTTAAAATGAATAACTCCAGGCACCCTCCAAGAAATACCCCTAAATTCGTGAAAGTACAAGGCCCATCGAAACCCAGGAACCTCCCTACTTCGGAACCAAGAGACATTAAGCCCATAATTACCACTCCCCCCACGCGTCGTTATTCCCCAGAAGGCAGATTATAATCTGTTTCACGTGTGAAATAGAAGGTCCTGTACGCACGAACTGCCCTCAAAATTTTCAATTTAGAAGCGTGTCCTACCATCAGGTACATCAAGTTAGTGCTACTCCTGCTCCTCCCCCGTCTCTTCAAGATACCACTACGTCTCTCTTGTCGATCAACAACTCCGGTCACCAAGTAAATTTTCTCTTTAATAAGAGCTCCCCCGGTGGTTTGAAATTTGAAAATGGAGCCGTGAACAGATGCCGTGTGTCCATCCTGGTACTTAACACTGGGTGCACATGCATCGAGGTATCCTAGAATTTACCTACCTCAGTTGGTCCTGACCACCAAAAATTCGCTGTGGTCCATGATTACCTTGGCCGAGCGAATCGTTTTGCTATTGTAAAATGCCACATCGAATGTGAGTATTTGGCTGGTTGGATCGAAGTCGTAGCAGCCTCAATCAAGTTTTGTTCTGTACTGATTGGTCAGAGCTCTCAGGTTACAAGTAACCCGGTACCACAACCCGTGGTAACCCGTGCCTAAGCCTCCAAGGTTTCCTTGACACCCGTTCATTTAGGAAACCCCGTAGATCTAGAGATCGAGACCCTCTGGAACGAGGATTTTGCCCGCGCCCAGAAGGGTTGCGCAAATCTACTCGCCTTTTGGGATAATGCCAGGACTCAGGAGCAAGAGTCTTCACGTGATGGAAAAAGCATCTCATACCTTGTTAAGGATTAGCTGTTACATCGTAAATGTTCCGACGGAACCGAACCTGAAACACACACTTTGTGTGTTCCTCGCTCTCACGTCCCCCAAGTCCTTCAGATTTCTCACGATAGTTTATTCTCCGGTCATTTTCGTCATAATAAAACTTCTCAGAGGGTTTTCAAGTATTTTTATTGGCCAAGTGCGGCCCAAAGAATTGCAGAGTACTGCAAATCATGCGATATCTGCCAAAGGTCATCTGCAAAAGGGCACGTCAAGCCTTCCTCCGCTGAGAAAAGCCCAATCATCTCGGAACCTTTTTCTCGTGTGGCCATTGATCTTATTAGCCCTATTCATCCCCCGTCTAGTGAAATACACAGTTACGTCCTCACTTTGGTAGACTTTGCTACCCGTTTTCCTGAGACAGTTCCCCTTAAGCATATTGATAGCGTTTCGTGCGCCGAAGCCCTCATTTCCATTGTCTCATCGAGGAAACCAATTTACCTCCGAGCTTATGGAGTATGTCGGAAAGCTCCTCATGGTAAAACACCTGTTTAACACCTCTATACCACCCAGCCGCAAACGGAGTTTGCGAAAAGCTAAATGGCACATTGAAAGCAATCCTCAGAAAATTGTGCATCGATCAACCCCGAGAATGGCACCGCTTTTTACCCATGCTACCGTTTGCGTGTCATGAAATCCCCCATAAGACCCTAGGATTCGCCTCCTTCGAATTATTGTATGGATCTAATGTTCGAGGCCCCCTTGCTATATTAAAGGAACTTTTCACCAATCCCCGTCTGGATAGCGAGATCCAATCCTTCTATTCGTATCTCCTAGACCTCGGAAAGCGCCTCGAGATATGTGGCGATATCGCGTATCAAAATGCTGAGGTAAATTTGGAGAAGTATCGAACTTATTTCGATTTAAAGGCGAAGGAAAGAAGATTTAAGCCTTGCGAGGAGGTGCTGTTGCTACTTCATCCGGAGAGTAACAAACTCATGAGCCAGTGGAAGGGCCCCTTTTCCGTTCTAGAGGTAAAAGGATCAGTGGATTACCTGATTCGAACCACCTCAGGAGATAAGGTTTTCACATCAATACGTTAAAAGAATATCACCGCCGTGCGTGTATCAACAATATTGTGGCTCTCGATGAAGAGTCCCCTTTGGAAGCGGTGTATCCCGCGGATCCCCTCAATGTCGTGTAAGTAGTATGCATTGAACAAGATGGTGATTACCCTATCCCATCTTTACTTGGACCCCCGGAATCATCATCCCCCGCACTAGATGTCTCCCCCAGGCTAGCGCATCTTCAGAAGAGTCAGCTGCAGCAATTGCAAAATGGGTTTAAAGATCTCATCCCCGAGACCTCCAGTTGCTCCAATCAATTTGAGCATAACATCCTCCCTACTACTCAAGGGCCTGATCGCTCAAAAAATCAGATGGGCCCCCAGGACGAAAAGGTCAGAGCCATTGTCGAGATGCCCCATCCCCGCACGAAGAAACAGCTGAGGTCATTCATGGGATCGGCCTCCTTTTACCGTAGATTTATTCCTAACTTCAAGTATATTTCCGCCTCGTTAAGTGCCCTCCTTCTTAAGAGATCCCCAGATCCCCTTTCATGGAATCCCGAAGCTACTGCCAGATTCCAGGTGCTCAAGGACAAGCTAGCGTCTGCCCTCATTTTGAGCCTACCTAATCCCTCTAAACCCTTCAGCATCCGGACGGATGCGAGTGACGAAGGAATTGGATGTGTGCTGCTCCAGATTGCAACCTTCTTCAGCCGTGATTCTACCCAAGTCAATTGGGAGCTTCTGTGAACGGCAAGCCTTTGAATTTGCGCAACAGTCTCCCTTCGTTTAATCGAACCGAAGAAAATCTCCATCGATTACCTTTAAGGAAAAGAAGATTCTTCTTTCCGTGAAATTACGAGAATTCCAACATTTCCCGTCGAACGTTATCTTTGAAGATTTGCTATCTTCATCCAAAGGTTGGTTCCGATCGTGCCCCACCTGCCTCATTCGGATCGTGCCCCACTTGCCGCATAGAATCGTTCTCCACTCGCCTCATCGTAAGAAGAACCTTCCTGGAAGCCACCGACCTGTAAGACCGAAACCCCCTCCATTATTAGTATTGTCAAGTTCCCCCTTTTGATTTGAGCCTAGTTACATTAATTAATTAATTCCATTTAAGAATCCCTCCTCATAATAATTATCAAGAGACTCATTCAATTTAAATAATTCCCCTTTGCCTATTATTATTCTTATTTTGATCTTTGTAAATATAATTATATTTTGTTGTTTCATCTTTAACTAACCTCGAACGATACTCTCGGCCTATTTAAGTAAATCTCGCCAACCAATTATGTACTCTGTTTGATTATTAAGGATTTGAAACCCAACGTCTCAAGTGTGACCTCCTAGTTGGTCATTAGTCCCTGCGAACAGTCCTTCAACAGTTCGCGTTGCAGTAGGTGATTAACTCACTCCCCCCCCCCATATAATATAGGAGTAGTGTATGGTATAGAGTGGTTGTACCACGACAAGTTTCACGAATTATCCCCCAAATATAGTCTCCCATCAGATTTTCATTCTACGATTCTTCATAGCAGCGTTCAAAGTCCAGTAGATCCTGATGAAAGCCCTCAACATGCTCCTCGCAGTACGCTCCCATGTTCTCCTTAAATTTATGAAGATGAAGGTCAAGAATATGGACTTTCGGGGACATCCTGCAACCCATCTTGTCGTAGTTTCTCACCAAGTTACCAACAAGCCCTACATAGTTTTCGGCTTTGTGCTTACCTATAAAGCTCAGAACCACTGCCATAAAGCTGTCCCACGCTACTTTTTTCGTCTTAGTGAGCTTCTCGGGAAACTACTTGACTCCATTATCTTTGTTTTGTATACCAACGAAGATCCCGGCTAGACTCATTATCTAGAGCTCTGACGAATTGTTTCATAAGGCCCAATTTTATGTGCAGAGGAGGAAAGAGTACTTTTGGCGGGTCCAACAAAGGCTCCCATTTGAAGTTGTTTCTCCCCACACTATACTCGGTCCCTTGTGGACAATCTCGCTGATGGCACTGTTCCACGGTGTCCCTGCTGTTCCAAAGGCAAAGATAACAAGGAAACTTGGTGAAGGTGGCCTTGGACACCCATCAAGAGGGCCACCATTTTGAAGTCTCCGATAATCTTCCAACCATACATTTCATATTTCAATGCATCTAGCAATATCTTGACATTGCTTTATTCCTCTTTGAGCTGGACCGAGGGAACAAGGGGAAAAGATGGATACATGTTTTCCTTATGAAACAGCACTGCTTTGAAGTTCTTGGAAGAGCTGTCAATGAAGAGGCGCCACTTGTTGGAGTTACAGGCGATTCCGATTGCCTCAAACAGACCGATCACATTGTGACAAAAGCAAAACTCATCTTGACGTGTAAAAAATCTTGAAAAACACTGGTGACGCTTTCTCTGACCTGATATTTGTACATTATCATCTAGCAAATCCAACTGCTTGAGTCTCAAAGTTAAAACCTCGGCATTGGACTTTGTGAGATAGATGTCTGAAAAGGTTGTTGAGACCTTTTTGGTTGGGGTAGTATGGGTTACTCTCCTCAGTTGCATCTCTGTAATCTGGATCAATGACTTCATCCTCTTATGAACTGCTTTTCCTTTCTGAAAACTGCTGCTCTCTTTTTGGAGGAGTGGGTACTGGGAGCTCAGAACTGTGTGGCACTGGCGCATTAGGTGACTGGAGGTCTGTATACATGATAACAGGCGCATTTTTGCCTGCTCGATGTTTGGAAGGGTTCGCCATGCAGAAGAAACAATTGCTTGAGTGGTCAGTTGGTTCCCTCCAAATTCATGAGATTGCGAAATTCATAGCTCTCTTTTCTCCTTTTTACCATTCTGTAAAAAAAACAAAATGAAAACATAAGTATAAATATGCACATACTTTTCACTTAGTGTTATTAGAAATGTTAAAATAAAAAATCCAGTATCCAAATAAACAAAACACATTATATTTAAATATATGTATTACCTTACATAGTTCTTTCGCAGAGCTCGCAGGTGAAATGAGGTGCCCAAAGTTTGTCTTGATCTCCGACTGTCATGCAGAAATATGCCTTGTATGCCTCACACATTTTAGCAGATCTCTCAAGAGGATGCTTACAACCTCTTGATGCCATGTGTGACGAATGCTTCTCTCAATGTCGAGGGACGATGTCTGCTCTGTGATGGCTAGAGTTAAAAGGATCTGTTGAGTCAACATTCTTTGTATTTATACAGTCATCTACGTTGCCAGAATGTTCTTGAAATTCTTCAAACCTAAAAATTTTTCGAAAGTTATAGAAAGTTCTACAGTTTATTTTTCACCAAATTAGTGCTGAATCTATATGTGGAATGTAAGAGAATTGCCATTGCTGTCCAGGTCGCGAAGAACACCAAAGTATAAGGGAAATAATAGCTATTACTACTGTATTACTGTTTCTATAACTTTTTAAATACAGTATTACATGTTTATGCCATAACTGAAAAAAACATAACCCTTGAAACTGTTATTCACCATAAATGGGCTAATTTAAAAATTCAATGTCATAGACACAAAAGCAAAGTTTGAGGTTTAAAATTGACTATTTTTATTTAATAGAGCCGCAAACAATTGGAAAATAACACTTTTAACCCAAGGACAAGACAGAAGTTAAATTTTGCTACACAGTGTAATAATCATAGTGCAAAATTTGCAAATCTTCTTCTGTAGATAAAAGTATATAAATAAATAATTTATTTATATTGATAGCATGGTTCCTATCAATAGGCTTTTACTGTAGTAAGATTCATATAATATAATATAATAATAATAATTTTTTTTTATTCGAACCCTACTCTTTTATAGTCTCGCTAAACAGTAGCTTCACCATTGAAAATTTATTTACTTTTAAATATTAAAATTTATTTTTTTATTTGTTATGACTTTTAAAATAAAGAAAATGATTATGTTTTTGTAATTAATTAATTACGGTATGAATCATGCCATAATAACACACTTATTTCTCATTGGGACTTACTGATTAACGTGTAATCCGAACCAGGATTTCTACAGAGTATGTCAGACTCAGTGAATTCGACCCCAATTAGAACTATTTGACGACTAATCCAAAACTAAAAATTATTTGTACTTTGAATAATGTTGCAAAATATTTGGTTAAATATTAGATAAATTTGGAATAACAATGCAAAAATTAAAATATTGCTAGGATCAGGATCTTTTTAGACATTGCGAAGTTCTACAGTACTTGACTCATCTTGCAAAGATCAACAGACCTAAAGCTGGTGAAGATAAATGAATGACCTGACAATACGATAGCGCTATTAAAAGGCAAATATCCCAATAAAAAAAAAACAGCTGAATTGATATTTAGCAGCCACTGTCTCAGAGCAACCATAAAATATGTCTTGCTTGTTTTGCTGCTTCTGTAGCACGGTTCCTCCAAATAGGCTTGATTCCTAACATAACTATTTAATTAAAAAGAACATAATCATTTTATTTATTTTAAAAGTAATAAAAAAATTAAAAATTTAAAAAGTAAATAAATTTGGAATGGTGAAGCTACTGTTTAGCGAGACTATAAAAGAGTAAGGTTCGATTAGAAAAAAATAATTATTATTAATAAGGTTGGAATCAGACTACTACAGTAAAGGCCTATTGGTAGGAATCATGCTACATTTGCATCTTTATTTCTTCATCTCTTAACCTAACCTAACCCAGCTTGTAGAGACAAACATCGGTGCCACTTTAGCTTGTCTCTTATCATTGCATATATCTGTATTAGGGTAAACATAAAAAAATAGATTAGTCATATTTAATTAAAAAAAAGAAGACTTTTTAAAATTTGGTTAAAAAAAATTATCTTTCAACCAAAATGCTTCAGTGAAATTATAAAATACCAAATAGGCTTGATTCCTAACATAACTATTTAATTAAAAAGAACATAATCATTTTATTTATTTTAAAAGTAATAAAAAAATTAAAAATTTAAAAAGTAAATAAATTTGGAATGGTGAAGCTACTGTTTAGCGAGACTATAAAAGAGTAAGGTTCGATTAGAAAAAAATAATTATTATTAATAAGGTTGGAATCAGACTACTACAGTAAAGGCCTATTGGTAGGAATCATGCTACATTTGCATCTTTATTTCTTCATCTCTTAACCTAACCTAACCCAGCTTGTAGAGACAAACATCGGTGCCACTTTAGCTTGTCTCTTATCATTGCATATATCTGTATTAGGGTAAACATAAAAAAATAGATTAGTCATATTTAATTAAAAAAAAGAAGACTTTTTAAAATTTGGTTAAAAAAAATTATCTTTCAACCAAAATGCTTCAGTGAAATTATAAAATACCAGATCATGGCTTCGCCACTTTTCCCTACGGGGAAAGCTTGCGCTTCGCTACTAAGATTAAAATTTAAAATCTAAAAAAAGCAGCCATGGTCAAATTTTTATAAATTTTCTGAACTTCGACAATTATCATAATTTAGAAAGGAACTCTAAACTAAATTTCTCCCCTTTCAAAATATCACATTGCTAAAATATACTCGTAGTTATAGAAGAAGATATATAAAAATAAATTTTCTGAACTTCACCATTTGTAATTCTTTGGGTTTTAAAAAATTCACAAAATTTCGATACTTATATTTATTTCTGAACTTCACCATTTTGTTTATTGATATTATAAAATAATTATTAAAAATAACTTTGATAAAAAAACATAAGTCATAACCAAACTAAGATGAAATTATTATTCAAAAAATCCCCTTTTTAAATTATAGAGTTAGTGATTAAAATTTTAAATTTAGTTAGGCTTAAGCGTTTTCTCATTTTGACATTGACTTTTATGATGTTTTTTTCTCGTACTCTTAAATATTATATAAAAAAATATTGGTTAGGTTAGGTTAGGCTTTCTGGTTGAGTCTCTAAACAAAAACCAATCCTAACCAAAACCAACTGGTCCGTAGGATACACGCAAAAGATAAAAATCTGGTAGGTAGGACGCGCTAAAGTGGCACCCAAGTATATCTAACTAACCTAACCTAACTTAACTCAGCTTGTAGAGACTAGCATATCTAAAATAAGTTAATAAAGATATACTGTCTTTTGGTCTTTACAACTACTGCAATTGAATCTTGTGGGATTTGTTGGACACTGTCGATTTCATTTTATTTTGTCAATGATCCAGTTTTACGCTAAATTTAAAAATGAAATTTATTTTGGGGAGAAATGAACGGTTAAAAAGTTATGGTTGGGTTGGGTTAGGATAGGTTAAATTATTTTAAGTTAACAAGTTAGTTTAGGTTATTTAAGTAAATATATGTAATTTGAACATATCTATTGAATATTTAACATATATAGAAATGGAATTTACATTTAAATTCCGAAATACACTGGCAATATATTCCTGAAATAGGTCCGTATTTTCGTGTCTCCTACGTCACAAAAGTTCACACAAATACGAATCCAGCATCGAGCGGTGAGTCCCACAAGGACGTCTGTTTGAGTGTTTCAGTAAATTCCATCTGCGCTCGATTTGGTGAACGTGTGTTTATTCCTCCTCCGAACGAGCTCGATACTGTGGTTGACGTTTTATGTTTGAAATTGTATCGCGGACTATCTGTTATATGGTTCCACATGTCGCTATTATTGGGGTTCCGTATTGAATGGCAGCTTTAATACATTCCTCTAATGTCTGACGATTTGGTGATCTCACAGTGTATAAATTAGGTTAGGGTATGTTAGGTTTGGTTTAGTTAAGTTAAGTTAGGTTAGGTTAGGTTAGAGACCACAAACTTTTTGAGATTCCACACCGATTTCACATCATCCATAATGAGGAAATATGTAAAATAAAGGTTATATGTTAACTTAACCTAACCCAACCCAACCATAACTTTCTAACCTTTCATTTGTCCAAACAATAAATTTGCTTTTTAAATCAGCGCGTAAAACTGGATCACTTACAAAATTTCTAAAAAAGTTGAACACCGTCCAACAAACCCAAAAGGTCCCTACAATTTATCCGGGTTTTCCACTGTATTACGGGTGTTAAACATCGGTTAGAACAAGCGGACCGTAGAAATAGGTAACCTAGGTAACTAAATTTCAAAATAGGGCGACTCTGCATTCGCTTAATAGGAGCGCCTGTAACCCTGCCAACGAAATTGTTTAAGCTTTTATATACTTACCCAAAGCAGAACTACTGCAGAAAACTGCCAGTGGATCCCATCTCCATCCAGACACCCCCCCTCTCTTCCGAAATTTTCCAACACTTTGACCGTCGCAAGAAGACCTACTTTTAATGAGGACATCTATCCATCATCCATCCTTTTGCTATACATCATCCACATACATTTACTTCCTCATTTCCAACATTTTCTCTTCAAACCATTCGTAAACTTTCTTGCAGAGATGCCACTGTTGGATTTCTCTTTTATTTTATAGAATCCAAAATTAGAAGTCTTTAATCACATAAAAAAACACCGCTAAAATGCGGAAAAATGGTGTCAAGATCACAAATCTGGCCACCTGGTGACTGGATCAGAGAACACATGGACGATGAGTCATGATCTACTCCCGACAGACTGTCGAGTTTACGCCAAAAGAGACTAACAGAAAGACACCTGAGAGAGGTCTGGCAGACATAGGAGCCCTTGTGAGAGAGGCGTTGATGAGAGAGGAGACATAACAGAGAGATATATCACAATGGTAGAGAACCCGGACTGTCTGGTTCCATCTGTCCAACAGGAAAGGGAACGGTCTTGATTTGAAGGACACCCATTGCCTTCAGACACCTGTTCAAGCCGGTTTAATCCCCCGATGTATCAACCGCTGCAGGTAAGTTAACAAAACAGAACGGCAGATTCACTACCACATCTGTCAAAAACAATCGGTGTAATGGTTTGGCTGAATAGTACAACAGTCCATAAAAGGAGTGTTTCCCAACCGGGTCCATGGGACATTTACTGGGTGCAACAGGAAAATATTAAGATTGGAAGGGCCACAGACTCCATGAACGGGGCCACAGGAGTCAACTTATAGAAGCCTAAATTATAGTTGGCCAATAGATAATTTTAATTTATGTAGTTGAATCATTTAGAAAAATTATTAATTCAAGTATTTTCACATTTATTAGAAATTTTATAACAAAATTTGAATCTAGCCCATTTTGAGATTACTGCAGCTGATGTCGAGATCAGATTACAAGAAAGCCTCATTGAGTAATTAGGGCATGAGTTCTGTAACTTACGGGGACAAATAGTGAAATTGCTATGAAAGAGCCATTGCTTCGTGATGAAATAAAATTGTATTTCATTGCCTTTCCTACTTCTTATCTGGTTTTAGTAGTCTCACCTACTAGCAAAATCTAGGTTAAAAATAGTAAGTAGAGGTGGTTTTCGTTTGTCTCTGATGATGATAACTTGCAGGAGTCAAAGGATCACATTGGTTAAATAATGAGTTAATGATATATTTATTTGAATTTGCTAAAGGATTTTTTGGGGTAGGAAAAATCATTATTTACTTTCCTATTATTGATTTTTACTTTCCTATTATCAACAGTCAATGTTATTACTGTTCTATTATCGAAAGTCATTTTTCTTACTTATTATCGAAAGCCATTTTCTTACTTTCCTATGATCAAAATCCCCCCACCCTTTTTTTACCTCCCTATTAAAGAAAGCAAGAGGAAATGGCTACTGGGCTAGGGGCCCAGTAGCAAAACAAAATGGAAGTATAAGAGCAAATTTAGATGAAAAAAGAGCTTTTGAGAATTGGTTTTTTTTTCGTATTTACTGGAAACCTTTTATTTTATTTAGACGAAAACCAGGTTGCTAGAAGCAGATATTCCGTAGCTAAAAACCGAATGTCTACCTGCAAAGCGCAAGCTTCTACTGTAAGGAGTGGGAAAACAGCTCCTTTGTTTATTGATTCATTTTTAAAGGAAAATTAACTTCTCTGTTGGAGGACATAAGGGGATATTTACAGGTTTCAACACAACATAAATTAGGTCAGGCATAGTACATGGATAGTCTTAAGTAGTTTATTCTTACTGTATAGTGAGCTATCCCCACGGTTAAACCATCGAGGTTGGCGTTCGTGAACATTGACACCTGGATTATGTGTCCTTGCCTCTTTGTGGGCCATGGGGTCATAGGCGTCTCTCTCGATTGGCGACCATTTCGCGGAGAAGTTTCCGCTCCTCAAATTTCAATTACCTATTTGATTTCTACTCTCCGGAAAACTGTTTTGTCCTCTACACCTTTGAAAACATCTTTCATACACTTCACCTCCATATTATATACTCTGTTATGCATCCACTCCCACCATTAATAAACCGTCTTCTCTCAATATTTCTCTCTCGCACGACGATCCTCGTATGCCTGACGACCTTTCCATGGCAAATATAGGACTCGTTCTGTTCTTTGTCTGGTCTCTGCCATTCCACCCTACATCATTTCTCTCTCTGGTCTCTGCCATTCCCTCCTACATCTGCTCTATACCTGGTCTCTGCCATTCCCCCTACATCTGTTCTCTGTCTGGTCTCTGCCATTTTCCCTACATCTTTTGTCTGTCTGGTCTCTGTCATCTCCCCCTAGATCTTTTTTCTATCTGGTCTACCATTTCCATAGATCTTTTTTCTCTCTGGTCTCTGCTATTCATCCCATACATCTTTTCTCTATCTGGTCTCCTCCATCCCCCCTAGATCTTTTTTCTATCTGGTCTCTTCCATCCCCCCTAAATCTTTGCTTTGTCTGGTCTCTGCCATTTCTCCTACATCTTTGCTTTGTCTGGTCTCTGCTATTCCCTCCTACATCTTTGTTTCTGTCTGGTATCTGCCATTCCCCTACATATTTGCTCTGTTTGGTGTATGTCATTCTCCACTACATCTTTTCTCTGTCTAGTCTCTGCCATTCCCCCATACGTCTTTTTCTCTGGCTGTTATCTGCCATTTTTCCCTACATCCTTTCTCTATCTGGTCTCTGCCATTTCCCCTTACATCTTTTCTCTGTCTGGCTCTGCTATTTCCCCTACATCTTTGGTCTATCTGGTCTCTGCCATTCCCCCTACATCTTTTCTCAGTCTGGTCTCTGGCATTCCCCCTACATATTTTCTCTGTCTGGTCTCTGTCATCCACCCCTACATCTTTTCTCTCTCTGGTCCCTGCTATTCCCCCTACATCTTTTCTCTGTTTGATCTCTGCCATTTCCCCCTACATCCTCTCTCTATCTGATCTCTGCCATTCTCCCGTACATCTTTTCTATGTCTGGTATCTGCCATCTCCGCTACATCTTTGCTCTGTCTGGTCTCGTCCATTCCTTCTACATCTTTTCTCTTTTTAGTATCTGCCATTCCTCCCTACATCTTTTCTTTGTTTAGTCTCTGCCATTTCCCCTACATCTTGTATATATCTGTTCTCTGCCATTCCCCCCTACATCTTCGCTCTGTCTGGTATCTATCATTCCTCTCTACATCCTTTTTCTGTTTGTTCTCTGCCATTTCCCCCTACATCTTTTCTCTCTCTTGCCTCTGCCATTCGCCCATACATCTTTTTCTTTGTCTGGTCTCTGCCATTTCCCCCTACATCCTCTCGTTATGCGGTATCTGCCATTCCCCCGTACATCTTTTCCCTGTCTGGTTCTGCCATTTCCCCTACATCTTTGCTCTGTCTGCTCTCTGCCATTTCCCCTAAATCTTTTCTCTGTCTGGTCTCTGACATTTCCACTATTCCACTACATATTTTCTCTGTCTGGTCTCTGCCATTCCCCCCTACATCCTCTCTATATGCGGTCTCTGCCATTCCCCCGTACATCTTTTCCCTGTCTGGTTCTGCCATTTCCCCTACATCTTTGCTCTGTCTGCTCTCTGCCATTGCCCCTACATCTTTTCTCCCTCTGGTCCCGGCCATTTCCCCTAAAATCTTTTCTATGTCTGGTCTCTACCATTTTCCCCTACATCCTCTCTCTATATGGTGCCTGCCATTCCCCCGTACATCTTTTATATGTCTGGTATCTGCCATCTCCGCTACATCTTTGCTCTGTCTGGTCTCGTCCATTCCCTCTACATCTTTTTTCTTTTTAGTCTCTGCCATTCCTCCCTACATCTTTTCTTTGTTTGGTATCTGCCATTTCCCCTACATCTTTTCTCTGTCTGGTCTCTGCCATCCCCCTACTCATTTTCTCTGTCTGGTCTCTGCCATTTTCCCGTATATCTTTCCTCTGTCTGGCTCTGCCATTCCTCCCTACATCTTTTCTCTTTTTGGTCTCTGACATTTCCCCCTACATCTTTTCTCTTTTTGTTCTCTGACATTCCCCCGTATATCTTTCCTTTGTCTGGTATCTGCCATTCCTCCCTACATCTTTTCTCTTTTTGGTCTCTGTCATTCCCCCTACATCTTTTTCTCTGTCTGGTCTCTGCCATCCCCCCTGCATCTTTTCTCTGTCTGGTCTCTGCTATATTTCCTACATCTTTGCTTTCTGCCATCCCCCCTACATCTTTTCTCTGTCTGGTCTCTGCTATTTCTCCTACATCTTTGCTCTCTGCCATTCCCCCTACATATTTTATCTGTCTGGTTTCTGCCATTTCCCCTACATATTTCCTCTGTCTGGTCTCTGCTAATCCCCCTACATCTTTTCATAGCCTAGTTTCTGCCATTGCAACGCTCCCCCTCTGGTCTCCTCTATTCCCCCTCCCATCGGGGCCCGCCTCTCTCTCCTGACGACCACCACACTTCCATTGAAGTCATCCTCGGGACGTTTACTTCTTCACCTTTTCTCTCACCGTTGCTTCACTCTTGCAAGTAGGTTAGGTTTCATCTTCACACCTCAATATTAAAAGCGAAAACCATCGAGGGCATCTCGAAGGAGAGATCTGGAGAGATCTGGAGATGTGTGTAAGATATATATCAGCCGAATCTTCCACCAACATTGCTGACGTTGGGGCCAGGAGGAAACACGATCATCATCTACAGTATGCAATCCGTACTGCAGCTGACATCCCTCAAAAAGGGATGGCAGGGACGAAAGGACGAAGGCTGGCCTGCGACTAGCCTACGAAATTAGGTTTCAGCCAATAAAATAGGTGAGAAGAGCGTGTACTGAAATGGAAGAGGGGGGGGGGCACGAGTAAAAGGGAAATGTCTAGAAGGAATAAGCCCAGGTAGTCTCAATCTAGTTCCAGACTGCCGGGGGCACTGGGGCCGGAAGGGCGTGCCACTCCCCCAGGTGCACTATAAGTCTAGTATATGTTAAGTTAGGTTAAATTAAGTTAGGTTGTTAAGTTAAGTTGCCGGGTTATGTTAAGTTAGGTTAAGTTAGATTAGGTTGTTAAGTTAAGGTAGGTTAAGATAATTCAAATTTTGTTAGGTTAAGTTAAGTTAGGTTATTAAGTTATGTTATGTTGTTAAGTTAAGTTGGGTTATTAGTTTTTAAGTTAAGTTAATTTAACTTAAGTTAGGCTAGGTTAAGTTAGATTAGGTTGTTAAGTTAAGTTAGGTTTAGTTAAGTTCATTTCAGTTAAACCAGTTTGAGTTAGGTTCAGTTTGGTTATGTAGGTAATGTAGAATTTGGACTCGAAGCTTCTTAGGGCCCCAAATTCTTCCTAGGAACCGATTTATTTTATAAAGCAGTAACAAAGGTGGGCATTGACGGAAAGTTAGAGAGAAGTGGTTCTTAAATAAAGTGGTGAAGTTGTCAGAAGTGAAATTCGTTTGTTAGAGCTCGACCCTCTTATACCCCTTCTGCGTACTAGAGATCGCGCAACTCTCCCGCATTTCCAATCCGCAAAGGTACGAAAGAGGGAATAAATCAAAGAGGGAATTTTGACTGTGGTGTAAAAGTATGAAGAGAGAACGTAACGAATGAACAAGAATAGTGAGAAAAGAGAGAGGGATTCTCCTGTCATTTGGCGCCATTATATAAAAACCCCCACAAATATTTATTATTCAAAAGAGGGAAAGAGACAAAAATTCTTCGATTCAAAATTGAATCGAAGTCGTCTTCTCTTATCAGCCGTCACCAATTTAACATAACTTAAAAACTTAACCTAACATCTTAACTTAACAACCCAACTTAACCAATCTAACAACCTAACTTAACCTGTCATCTTCACCTTTCCATTGACTGAGTCCGCTTTATTGTCTGAAGATGGCGATGAGTTATCAGCCGTTTAATTTCCAACCCTATTTTAGCTTTTAAAGACATAATGGATCACAATGATTTACGCTTTACCATTTTTTCATTGTTTCATCATTATTTCAAGATATTCTTTAATACAGAGTACTAACATAACATTCATACCATAATAGAACACTGAGCACATGCCCCAGGGGTTGCAAGCACCTTAAAAATATCATTTGTGAGTCCGCCAACTATCTGAGTAAATGCTGGAGCCATTTTCGTTGATTTCAAAATTGGCGCCATCAACGTTTTTGCAGGAACGGCAACCTTAACAAAACACCAGCTCGCGTCTATTATCCTTCGCTCCCTACCTCCTGTTTTCGTTGTTGGTTGATGGACTCGGGGCAGACTTATCGCATGTTGTTCCAGTCGATGATTTTGTTCCTGTTCATTCCTAGTCCCTCCTTGCCCCAAATTGATTGCCCTCATTTATTTGGTCCAGCAAAATAGGAAGAGAACGGCTGTCATAAACCATAAACGATGTTGATGAATCAAGTTCCGGTGCGGATGCTGACCTTATTTGCAAAAGTAGACGTTCTGCACTCCCATTTAATGCACGAGTCAAAGTAGTGGGTCATTTCATGACCATTTTGACACTAGCCAGCTGGCAGTACACCTTTCTCTTGTAAGAATGACACAGCCTCTTCTGAAGAAAAATATCAATATCAATCATGAAAATTTTAAAAAAATATAAAAAAAAACAAACAAAACAACTGTGACTCGTGATAACAAGATTAATAAATATTTTGTTTACAGGAAAGTCTGGCCCACGATAACAGAATGTAGTATGTGTGTGTGAGGGAGAGAAACGAACACCTGCTTAATCATTACGAAAACTTCCCCTAACCGCAAAAACGAAGGCCATATTTTGATTTTCTGTGACCCGTTTATTTCAAGGATTCGTTTGGGGCATCGATAAAATAATAATAATGAAAAAACGAATCATTCCAAATCTCAGGATTCTCAGGTTAAACGATAGCTCGTTGCTTACTGGCCGCCTCACAGTTCATTCTTCAGTTATCAATACGCGTGAGTGGACGTCTCCCTCGTCACTTTTCTATTTATTTATTTATTTTTTGGACTCTTCAATTCTTTGTGTTTTGTTACCATGAACAGAGCAACAAAATCAGGACTCGCTGCCGAGTGTCACGCCAAGGTATGTTTATGAATATTCAATGCAAACGGAGAATAGGTCTGCTAAGTAGGCTCGGCTCTTTCGCTTTAGTTACCGGTTACACCAATCGAATTCACTAATTTCAGAGTGCAATCAGTACCTTATTTTTATAACAAAAACTTACTCCCATTTACTAATCTTTCATCAGACTAATTATCTTAGTTTTGCTTTTCGTGCCCTCGTTGGGCACATCCCTGAAATAATAAACTATTTTATGGAGTGATTTATTCGTGTCGACTCTTCTTATAACATCTGTAGGCTGGATTCACGATTGCAAGGTTGATGTTGGCCGGGTTTTCTGCAATTGTACGCTCTGTTAACGATTTCCCGTGCAATTTATGCCTGGTTACTTCGCTAGCTAAGCGCCGTGCCCAGACTGGGCACGACCAGTTCCTTTCTCTTTTCTCAGACGATTTTATATCGGCCCAAATGACACGGCTTGATATATACTCTAGGTTGCAATGCAACTATTGTGAAAATCTTTAAAATTTAGGCAAAAATAATGTAATTCCCATTTGAACAAACCAAAAAGCATTTTATTTTGTAGTGATGTAGTCAAATCAGCGTTTGTAGTGTGAATAATTAAAAATACAAGTAAATTACACATTTTATAAACATATTTGAAACTTTTACATATTTATCTGAATTCTTTTTCGAAAAAAAGGTGGTTTCGATAAAAAAAACGTGGATAACTTATTTTCTCATTGATGATATTTTGAAAACGGTTGCCCTTAATTATCGCAAAAAACAACAACAAGTAAACAGTTCCTTTCAATATCGTCTAAAATCCAAGTATCACATGACCCTCAATATCATCTAAAACCCAAGTATCAATTGCCCCTAAATGTAATCTAAAAGCCAGGTATCAATTGGCCCTCAATAACGTCTTAAAACCAACATCAATTGTTCCTCAATGTCGTCTAGAAGCCAAGTATCAATTGCCCCTCAATATCATCTAAAACCCAGGTATCAATTGACACACAATAACGTCTAAAAGCCAACATCAATTGCTCCTCAATGTCGTCTAGAAGCCAAGTATCAATTGCCCCTCAATATCATCTAAAACCCAGGTATCAATTGACACACAATAACGTCTAAAAGCCAACATCAATTGCCCCTCAATATCATCTAAAAGCCAAGTATCAATTGCCCCTCAATATAATCTAAAAGCCAAGTATCAATTGCTTCCCAATATCGTCTAAAAGCCAAGTATCAATTGCCCCTCAATATCATCTAAAAGCCAAGTATCAATTGCTTCCCAATATCGTCTAAAAGCCAAGTATCAATTGCCCCTCAATATCATCTAAAAGCCAAGTATCAATTGCTTCCCAATATCGTCTAAAAGCCAAGTATCAATTGCCCTTCAATATCATCTAAAACTCGGGTATCAATTGCACCTCAATATCGTCTAAAACCAAATTATTATTTGCCCTTCAATATCATGTAAAACCAAAATATAAAATGCCCCCCACATTCTACAACTCGAGTCTCTTCGTGACTATTCTTTGGTGCCCCTCGCACATTCCGTGTAATCCCTCGCCTCCTACTTTCCACATGACCTCTGAGATTGCCTCACTCAAATACCAGGTACCTCCGAATCCCGAACCATTTTTATTGTCCCGGTTATATATGTTGATTTAAGGACGGGAAGGCCCCTTTCGGAATTAATGCCAGGCCCACTATAATTCTTTCAAGATTTTTCCTTTAGAAATATATATGCACCTATTTGTCCATGAGCCTTACATCCCAATCTTTGCTTTTCCGGGGCCTATTTCCTCGCTTGCGCATGATATAAGCCCAAATGGTTCATAACAATTCTTTTAACATGTACGGCGTCGATAGTCATTAAGTAAGTTGAAACGGTATTGATGTTGAAGTCACTGGACGACGATCCCGCGGTCGCTGCTAAAATAGGCTTCGGAGATCCGAGAAAGCGAGTGGATGCAACTATGTCTGCGCAACGAATCATTCACCACGCCAATAAGGGAGAGTCAGGTCGTAGTATGGGAAAACGTAGATGACATCTGGAAGATCGCGACCTCCAATCCCCCACATCTCCCTTGCGAATCTGTGGCTATATATTTCCCATATTGTCACTTCATCTTCCTTGTTTTACAGACTGCAGGATATGCTATCGTTGGTTTTCGCTTTAAATAATAAAAAAGTAGCTATACATACTCGGATGATGTAATTTTAATATTTTCTCACTTCTAATAACTTCATTTTGAAAATTAACCCTTTTTCAAAAACCTTCAGGAGAAGATTATCCACAAAAGGTAAAAGTTTTGTCTCATTTGCGTAATTGCAGTCCTGTTAGCAGGCCTATTTTATAGCGCGTTCGATCCGTTTCCTAAAATTTAGCTCGTGGAATTCTTATTTTTACGTAAATAAAAGGTAGTTTCAATTGCTAAATTGCAAGTCTTGTTGATAGGCCATTTTACAGTCTTCGAATCAAGTTTCTTAGGATTTAGGTCAAGTAATTCTTATTTGTACAAGACAGGAGATCTCCATACCATTTATCAGAAGGATAATTGCACATCTTAATTGTGAGTTTTGCCTTCCGTTCGCGTGACCTGAAAATGTGGTCTATTATTAAAATGGGTCATTTCGTTCGAGTCTGTTTTTTGAACTTGTTTTCGGAGTTTTATAATGTTTCATGCGTATTAATGGTTACGAGGCTTATTTATTACTGCAGTTTTTACCATTCTTACCAGGGTTTCGCTATTCTTGTTCCTCTTTAGCCATCTTTTCATCTCCCCCCCCCTCCTCCGTCCGCCTTCACAGTGAAAATTCCCTAGTTTGTTACCTTTTCTCAATTCGAAAACAGTGGTAGCATCTTTTAGAGGAAGAAAATGCAAATGAGATGCATACGAATACCACATTTCATCATGTTTGTTTTTATGGTGTGAATGCATGCACGCGGGTTTTCGAGAAAAGAGCTTATATTTTACTCATTTGTGTATCGAAGGTGGAAGAGAATTAATGCAGCTGTTCTCTTATCTACAGAAGCAGCGTGATCGTTTCTCACTTTGGTACGCCGAATGAGAAAAAAGTTTTAGGAACAAAAACCTTGAAAGTTTTCGAATCAAAAAAGGATAACCCAACAGAAATTTCCTACCAGTCATAATAAGTCTAATACTAAATAATAATCGCAAGTGTTACAGGAGCTGCCAAGTGTAGGCCATGGATGGTCTTTTGCAGTCTCCTTCTTTTCTTATGTTCTTATGTTAACTTTTCTTCTTGCCTTTGCCTACCCTGGGTGGCCGGCCGTTCTTGACGAGTCGTTCAGTACACTCGGTAAAAGACTCATCCATTAAGGTTTTGGCAGGGATTTTACGGACGGACGCCCTTCCTGACTCCAAATGATACATGTTTACTAGTAAATTATTTAAATAATATTTACGACTCGTCTATAAAACGTTAAAAATGGCTTTTATACCCATAACCTTATCCGTTATTTAACATGAGATAGACCCCATATCCTGTCTCAGGAAACAGACCATATCTTAAAGCGAAGTTCATTCATGACTAATGCATTTCAAATAACAATGGCTGTCTTTACTTCACCAAGCATAAATCCCTCACAAGATAATGAAATTGGTATCCAAGTATATGACTTTTAACTCACCCTTCACATCTGCAAAGCAATTGAATGAATTTAGCGTCCAAAATATTAATTTAAAAATAATTGAGTTAGAAAGTGGGATTTTTCCAAACCGTCTTTAAACGAACGTGAAATGGAGAAGTTTTTGCTAAATGAAACGTCCTTCAAGTAATTCCGCTCTGCCTTGAGTTGAAGGCTATATTTTCTCGTCATCTGTACAGTTCATACTGAACACCTATGAATTGGGGCAGGTGTCCTTGACTGACTAGAAGTAAGTTTGGTGTTTTGTAGGATTGTTTCTGAGTTCCTAATCATTTTGGATGTCTAAAGTTCTCACCACCCGCTCCTCTAGTTAGGGATATATTAACGAGAAGGGACAAGGTAAGGCTTCATATAGTTTTCTTCAGGGTGGTTAAGGACTTTTATATCACATCTGTCACCAATTCAGTTTGAAATAGTCCCTTTGAGGTTCGCCTAACTACTTTTGCCCTCCGTTTTAGTGAATCGAATAGAGCTGAATAGTTGTTTATTATTATTATAATATATATATATATATATATATATATATATATATATATATATATATATATATATATATATATATATATATATATATATATATATATATAAAATATTACGTTTCCTTCAAGTTTTGTATTAGTTTGCTTGCGGGAGCCAAGTATTATATAGACTTCACGCTTTGCGGTATTAAGTCTTGAGTTACTTTGAATTCCCATACTCTGTTATAACGATTAATTAGTACCCAATCGCTTTTTTTCTTGACATAGTTGTCAATAGGAAACATACGTCTTAACTCTATCACATAGTTGCATACTATATCATATACGCATACATACGGAAGCTTACACGCATATTCCATCCAAAGCTTTTCACTCCAAGAATATTATAAATGAAAGGAGGAAGCCAGTGATACTTCCTGTTCTTGAACCGGCTTCTTCCTGAAAACGATTAGACCAGAATTTTCCTCTTTTATGGTGTGGTGATCTTGTTCTTGTTTACCTCCACCTCCATTGCCCTTGAAATACCGTTTGGAATCTTTTTTTTTGTGCAGTGCAGTTTTAGGTCGTTGTGAGAGTATCTAGCAGCATTCTCGCACCGCTTTTTTTTTTCGTTACTAGGTTACTGAGACGATACCTTGATTCTCACCCAGCACCCAAGGCTGCATTTTTTTAAAGCCTACCTTGTAGGGCAAGAGAAAAGAGTTATAGTGGTCAGTCATTTCCTGGTGGAGATTGTTTTTATCGAACTTCCACTTCCTAGCTGTTGCATAGACCACTACCAAAATGGGGTGCTATAAAATTCCCCACATCATGCAAAAGTACATATATATATATATATATATATATATATATATATATATATATATATATATATATATATATATATATATGTGTGTGTGTGTGTATATATGTATATGTGTGTGTGTGTGTGTATATATATGTATATATATATATATATATATATATATATATATATATATATATATATATATATATATATAGTATCTACGATATACATTACATAGCATTTGCGTATTTTTTTAAAAAATAGATATATTTATAACAAAGCACCCACAAAATTCTAGAGTGGGCATAAACCCAAAATTTACCAATCAATGTTTATTAATCGCCCATTTATTCTTTAGTATTTTATTTCACATAAATAAAAATATTCTGTGTCTAATAAAACAACCATTTATAATCATACATTTTTCTGATAGAACAGCATAACAAAAAAGCTTTTATTGACAACCAGAAAATTACTAACCTTAAATTTTTTTGGGGGGAGGAGACCCTTTAAAATTAAACCCCTTAGCCCCCCAAAATATATCATCATCATCACTAACTCTACAATTTAAGAAGGGGATTTTTTGAGTATTTGAATAATAATTTCATCCTAGTTTGGTTATGACTTATGTTTTTTTTATCAAAGTTATTTCTAGTAATTCTTTTATAATATCAAAAAACAAAATGGTGAAGTTCAGAAATAAATATAAGTATCGATATTTTGCGAATTTTTTATAAAAACCCAAAGGATTACAAATGGTGAAGTTCAGAAAATTTATTTTTATATATCTTTCTCTAACTCTATATTTTAGCAACGTGATATTTTGAAAGGGGGGAAATTTAGTTCCTTTTTAAAATTATGATAATTGGCGAAGTTCAGAAAATTTATTAAAATTTAACCATTGCTGCTTTTTTTTAGATTTTAAATTTTAATTTTAGTAGTGAAACGCAAGCTCCCCCCGTAGGGGGGGGGGGGGGGGAGTGGCGAAGCCATTGCCTGGTATATATTAGGTCTTTAATGTATTTATCCAGTGACATCCTTGTGGCTGATGCAGTTTTGCAAGTCTTTCAATATTAGGTTCTACGGTTCTTAAAGACAAACGAGGATCACATCTAAGTGATTGCTAGCTTTGGGTAGAAAGGACGACTTAAACCTGACTCAACTAGTAAGAAGTAGGAAACGCAATGAAATATACCTTTACTTCCTACCAGAACAATAAGAATTTTATACAATTTCACTAATGTGTCCATAAGTTATTTATCCCAGGATTAAATTTAACTTGAGCAATTTGATGGCAACTCGATGGAGCTTTCTTGCAGTCTAACCACATCACCTGCATTTGTCCCAAATGGTTCTACCACCCAACTTGGAATATTCCTTTTCGGGAGATATTTGAATTTGATTTCCATAACATTATGCAATTACTTCAAGTAATCAATCTATGAACACTTAAATAGCATCCTCGTGCAGCGCCTCCCCAATAGTGATGATGGTTGGACAATGCATCAACGCTTTACACCCAATATTAATCCTGAACAATTTATTTTCCACAGAAAATAATGATACATGATGCAAAGTCAAAAGATTTATATTTTTTCCTTTTAGCCGTTTGTTCAGCAAATTTAGCTTCATAAATATATCTGTAAGGTACACATTTGGCAGCTATAGTTTCTCCACCAACCTTGTTACACTTGGTACCTGCGGGACCTGCACGTCCTCACATGCTGAGAGCAAATTAGGAAAGCCCCGTCACTATTAACATGGGAAAGATGCTAGTACGCTTCCTCCTCGATCCCTTCAGCAATCTTTGTCTAAGATTGTTCCATCCATCTTTTGGTAAGGTTTAACGACCTGATCACCTACATCATTCTGTGCCAGAAGAGAGGCTTGTAACTCTATAAATAACGCCCTTTAACGTCTGCAGGTCTCTATAGACCAACACTTGACGGTGTTTTGCGCGTTGCGGCGCGATTAATGAGAAGATCTAGTTCCGTAATAACCCCTTTACTGCGTGTAATGGGCTGAGCCCCTACCACCCTGCGGCTGTTATCTGGCGCACCATGCTGTAATGCTTAAGGGAGCGGGGGCGTTACTGCCTTGTTGGCTGCTAGGCCATCTAGGTCTCGTGGTTGCGTCTGTGGGTCTGCCACAACAGATCCAGATTCTGGCGATCCTGTCGACGTTAGTGCGACCTATTGCTGGGAGATGACACTTGCTATGCTCTTGCACGCGTGGGCTCAGCGTCTCATCGTATCGACGACATATCTCGACGGTGCATATGCCGCTGAGACACGCCAGAGGTACCCTAAGCCCTGCGAATTTACAGCCAAGAAACTCAAAGAGCTCGCCGTAGTTCTCAGGCCGGTGGCGCCTCTTGTTCTGCCCGGGACTTGACCCTGGAAGGTACCACCTTTGATTATTTGTCGCCACGCCTCTGCTCGCAAATCTTCCACAGCACCGGAAGAATTATGCTCGACCTTTTTGGAGCATGATTCGTGTCACGCTGGATCCATTCCAGTGTACAAGGATAGCTACCAGTTTAAAGGAGGAGTCGGCTTCCACGCCATATCCCCTCTGGAAGTCAGCTGGGCTCTACCTGGCACTACGACTCTCTTGACGGCTGAGCTGGATGTAATACAGAGCTCGGTACTGGAGATAATGCCTGCCCGCTTCAGAGACTGGATCGTGATCTCTAGCGACTCACACAGCGCCATTAGTTCTTTCGGAGCATTGAAATCTCTGCACCCCTTTGTTGAGGTATTTGTGACGCAACGGTTGCCGCGAGCTGGGCGGATGTCGAGATAATCTTCTACTGGGTTCCTGGTCATGTAGGAATTGCCGGGGATGAGTGCTCCAAATAGTCCGTGAGGACTATATGACAGGAATCAACTTAACTCTCCGGGCTATTTGGCAACAAAGGTGGGAGACAGCCGATGGGAACTTACTTCATCGGGCCGCGCCGTGTGAGGCATATAAAAATTGGACCCACTGCTTTATAGTTTTATGTTTGTTATGAAGAGGGCGGACGATCCCTGCGGGACTCCGCTGTCTATGGTGCATTCCTGTTTTACCTTAGTATTGCATGTGGCGGCCTGTGAAGTTGGCGAACCGTCTTGGTAGTTATCCAGTGTGGTACTGAGTATTTTGTAGATTTGAATGTACCTGGGTAATGTGTAAAAGGCTTTGTTTATTTCTATTATGACGGCCTATGTGGATTTGTAGGTTGCATTTAAAACGTCCAGGAAAATGTCCTACAAAGAACCTAAGTACTGAAAGCTAAGACTTAAAATATCTGAATAATAACAATGCCAACAAAGACCACGCCATGATCTCCAGAGTGAAAGGTTCTAAGAATGAATATCTTTCGTTATGCCCTCGTTGGTTGCCATAATGACATCATAAAATAAACAAAAAGAAGCATTATCATCACTCGCAATTCCTACCCAAAATACTTAGTGCAAGGTTAATAATTTCGCCCCAAAAGATAATCTTAGGTCCGATTAGCAGTAATAAGTCCGCGACGCTAAGGAAATTCCAATAATACTTAAAAACCAGGAATTTTCAGTCTATTTCAATTTAATCTCCGATTAAATTACGCCAAAATTTGGCTATGTAGGCTCTTGTAACGTTAAGTATTATCACAATGGAACCTTTGACGTAGCGCTGACGCATAGGTTAAAAAAAAAATGCATACGCGATGCGAGTAACAAAGCCTACGTTTTATGTACGTACGTTCGTCTTTACCGATGCAATAATTGAGGTTTTCTGAGGATGTCAATGTTCTTGGGCTAGTTGCTTAGTGTTACAGGAATCTGTTGACATAGTAAACATAGATTAAGAACGTACTTGTCCCATACAAATAATATAGTAAAGATAATGATTAAAGCCCTGAATGCTATCTTGCGATGAGCTATCTGCATCAACCGAGGGGCCGTTGTCTCTCTTATGACTCAGGCGGGCGTTGGGGTGAGTCAAACTCGCCCACTGTTGAGGTGATATTGGGTGAGTCATCGTGATGAAAGCGAAGCGAGACTCTTCCACAATGTGATGGCAGCCTGAGTCTCACTTCCGAAAAAGGTCTGGAGGAGATTCCAAATGAGGAATAGGACTGAAGGATGCTCAACAGGGTTGTGACTCGTTTTTCGCCTCTCTTCTCCCAAACAAATGAACAATAATACTCCCTGGGAAGCATATTGTCAGCCTCCCTCCATAGATAAATATAATTTTACGTAGGGAGGGAGGGGGGGGCACTGACAAGTGTTTGCAACAGCGAACTTCAACTTTAGTTACCTGGGTGACGTAGTTCCAGGAACTCTCGTACAAAGAAGGGTACTCAATACATAGTACAAACTTGAATCGTCTGGTAGGAGTGGTCTTCTAAGGAAGGTGACTCATTACTGGCTATTTATCGCCCTCCACCGTAATATATATATATATATATATATATATATATATATATATATATATATATATATATATATATATATATAA
This sequence comes from Ceratothoa steindachneri, assembly GCA_963969495.1. Classification (NCBI taxonomy): domain Eukaryota; kingdom Metazoa; phylum Arthropoda; class Malacostraca; order Isopoda; family Cymothoidae; genus Ceratothoa; species Ceratothoa steindachneri. The sequence goes on along the minus strand of OZ018330.1, from coordinate 165,486,290 downwards.
TATACACTACACATATATATGCTCGCCATCCACTTGTTTATATTTTTAGTGTACACCCACACGGTACGATGAATGATCACTCATGTGCGAGTCCACGGTGTTTATTGCAGCACACTTAAGACGTGATTCAAGAGGAAATGTTTGTACCGGTAGGTTTCTCAAAGATTTGCACTCCCTGACGCTTAACTTGGGAAGAAATTTTGAAATCAGCATAAAATGTACCAAGTTCATCCCTGAACCCTTGATAACTATAAGCCTACATCTCTTCTGCAATGCTCTTCCTTCAACGTAACCTCAAGTGTCACACACCTCCGCTAGCTAGACAAACTTAGGATCTACATACTCAGAGGTTCATTTATCTTGATTATATCCCCCTCTTCGTTAAGCGAACAACCAACAGACTAACCTCGAAGCAGAAGGAAAGATAAACACAAACATTTATGTAAAACCAGCAGGCGAAGGAGTCTACTTAAACTATCTCCTCTCGAGGAAAATCCAAAATATCACACGCTCATTTGCAGAGGATGCAAGACATGACCTGGAAACTCTTTGAAGTAGAAAGTAAACAGAAGCAGAAAATATCTCATAAACACTTTTCAGTCGCAAAAGTGCATAAAATATCTCGAATCATAGGAAAACTAAATAAAACAAAACAAACTAGAATATTTTTCAATCATAAAACCCAGATAAGATAAATACGATTAAAAAAACTGAAAAACATCATAAAGCAATAGCATCTCTCAGCGAGAGGCGACACAACAATCCAGTACTACTTCAAGACCGCTAAACTGATCCAAATTTTCTACAATGCCAACCAACACTCTAAAGTATATCATTTACACAGTCGATGAGATCACTGTACATTGTCATATATAGGATATATCACCAACAACTTAATAACGAGCACAACAACAACAACGATTCAAACCCAGCAACACCATTGAACACCTAAAGTTAACTAGTTTTGAAGTCATTCTAATCAAATAAAGAAACTGAATTTAAACAAGTCGAGGGAATTTCGCAATCTTAAAACATATTTCAATAAAATTGTACACACATACTTGCTGACGCCCCCCCCCCTCCAAAAGAAGAAACGAACCCCAAACTTTCGATAGGCTTCATTTGTTATATCGTTTGATAATACATTCCTGTAAGTCTCACGGGATCTAGTGAGGGACTGAGTTGGCTCGCGCACAGAGAAGCGTCTCAGACTCCGCTGAACCCACTTTCTCACGCTCTCGACGAACTCGGCTGTACACTTCCTGGGCTCCTGTTTTTCGGATCACCCTGTATATCATCCCCTGCAAGGGGGCTTCGAGTAGATTCATATCTGGTACACCCGTAGGTAGGCACCCTGTGTAGTTCTAGGTATAGGTAATAATAATAATAATAGGTATTTATAATGCGCCCTTCAGGGCTGTTAGCCCTCCCAGAGCGCAGTAGAGAAGCTCGCCCGTTTCTCCCCCGTAAGGAGCACGGCGATTTACTTTTCCGGTCGCCATGATTACAGGATTCAGTGCCCCGCCCTGCCCCAGCTTAGCCTCTTCTTTCTGGCACCCTCTCTTCTTAACCTGCTTCCTCACTTTCCCTACAACCTCTCCCACAACTTTCTCTGGTCGGCCTCTAATTTCACAGCATAGACACCGACCAGCTTCCTCTCACCCAACCATCCCAGATCGTGGCGGGGGATGGAGGGCAATGTCCCCTTACACCCGAGGTGCGGTTTGGGGTGGTGGATTTTTAACGACTTTCCTCACCTCAACCCTCACCTTCCTCACATACCTTTTATCTCTCCTTTTACGGTCTAGCAATTTTACACCCAGCTCAAGGTGGAGCCGCCACTGGGCGGGAGGAGTGGTCTCTAATAGCGACAACTGGCTTTGCCGGCCCCGTATTCACCCCTCACAGAGCGGGCTACTGCGTCGTGCGGTGATTAACGTTTGCGTCCTGTCAATTTTATAGGGTCACGATTCCCAATGATGGAAATAAAAAAAAAACAACATCTCCACTTCCTCTTTACTAACGTCGGAGCCGCTCTTGGGCAGCTCCACGGCAGAAAAAGAGCCCCTTCCCCCCTCTGCTTTCTGAGGGGACCTTCCAAATTTTGTCTACCGAAGAGGAGGCTTACTCCTCTCTTAGGCCTACGGGTGCGTTGGACTCCCCCTCACCCCATTCTCTGGAGGTTCCCTTGAGCGACTCCCTCTTTCCAGCGGCAGTCACTCCTTTGCTTTCACACGGGACTGCCAAGAGAGCAGGCAGGTGGCCCATTATTGACCGCTCCCGGTAGGAGCGGCTCGATAAGGCTAACCCCTTTAGAGGGGCAAGGGATGGCATGGTCCGTCTGCCTGTAGCCCCCTAACGTCCTGCACTCGTGTATTATGAGATTACAGGGGTCGTCGTACCTGCCTCCCTCTCTTCGCCGATGGATGCCGGTCAAAGGCGAGACAAAGGGTACCTCGAATGGGATCCGTGATGTCTTGGAGCAGGGGGCACACGGAGGCTCCCCCTGACCCTGACATGGACATGGTCCCTGAGATGACCCACCCGCACACGGTACGATCTTCCATGGGTTCGAACCCGGGCTCGGTGCCAAGTACAGAACTCGAGTCCGTCCCTGTGCAAGCTTCTCCTCAGGCGCTACGAGCCCGCGAGGCTTGACAAGGAGAGGACGGATCTCCTTCCCCGGCTGGTGCCCCTGTGACAGCCAAGACCTTCTTCATTTCAGAGAAGGATCTTGCTGAGGCAGGTTCATCTGGCCTAGGGGCTCCTTACGGTGGAGGAGAGAAGCGGGTTCATTCCCCACTCTCCTCCCCCCAAAAAGAAAAGGAACAGGAAAAAGACCAAAAAGGCTCAGGGCTTTTCTTCCTCCGCGGGAGCCACGGGGACGGACGGGTCGAAGCAATGTGGTGGGGATCTCCTTAAGAAGAAAACCCTGGTCGTTCAGGCCCAGGATCGTGTCTCATTTCGCGTGGCTCAGGACTTGGTCTTGGCGCGCCCGGCGCTGCATTGGACGTCTTATACCTCAATGCAAAAAAAGACGCCCTCTGTTCCTGGCCCCTCCAGGCCTAAGAACACGGTCGTTTCTGCGGGTTCTACCCACCCCAGGCGCTCCCCTGGTACAGCTGGCGACGCAAAGTGGTCACACCCAACCCCCGACTAAAACAGGGCTCCTCTCCCTCCACTAGCGTGGCCGTTTCCCGAGTAAGGTCAAACGGCCGCGCGCCTCAACCTAGTCGGTAAAATCACAGGAGTCAACACCCTGAAGTTGCTCCTGAGGCTATCTTCCGGGGTTCCTAAAGCTGCACCCCCGAAAGGAGGAGAGCACTAAAGGAGTTTCGGCTCCTACGCTAACACTTATGGCTAGGCTGGGTGACTTGAAGAGGGTAGATCGTCCAAAAGAGGAACCCCGCCTCTGAAGCGGCCCCGCCTGTCTTAGGTTTCGAGGCCTAAGGTTTCCCCCGATAAGTCTTGAGTGCATTGTCCGGCCAACAACGCCCGCAGTTCTGCCTTGGGGCCATTCCCGTGATGGTTTTCTCTTTGAAGAGGCCCCTCTCCCGTTTTCCCTTAGCTATCTTTTTGCAGGAGACCATACTGAGCGCGTGCCCCTGCCCACCCTTCTGGGCTATAAAGGGTTTTCGACCCCACCACCACTGCATGGTAGCCGGGCAGGAGGATGCTCGATTTACACCCGGCATGATGTCTCCGTTCTTCTCCAGGTACAGCTGTTCGGCTGTACCTGGATAGGAGGTATACCGTTATTTCTGTGTACATCCCACCGTCAGCCGACTTCGACGCGGGAGACTTCCACCTCATCGTGGCGCGGTTGCCGAGGCCCTTTCTCTTGCTCGGACATATGAACGGTAGACACCCCCTCTGGGAAAACTACTCGATTAATCCCAGGGGTCGAGTCCTTGCCGATCTGATCGAAGAGCTTGAGATAGGTGTCCTAAATGTGGATTTGTTTACGCATCACTGCCCGAGAATTGCTTCATTTTCTTGCCTTGATCTATCTTTGGGTGGTGGGTGGTCGATGACCTCCATGGTAAGGATCGCTTTTCCATTCAAATATTTTATGGGCCACTGCCGCCTGAAAAACTACCCCGGGTTGTTTGGCAAAAAAAGATGCGAGACGGCCGAGGGTAACTTAAAGTTGCGTGCCATTGCACCGTGACTGTTCGAATGGACATACGCCCCAATGCCGCGAAGGCTTCAAGTCGGTATCTGTTGTCTCCAAATTGGACACACTCGCGGGACGCACCGTCATTTGATGGAGCAGTCGCCTGCGCCATACAGTGAAGACCGTTGTCCCCCAGACTGTTCGGCACGTTCTTGTTGAATGCGACAGTCTGGATAATCTTTGCGGGGTCGATACAGCTTATGCCGTGGTCCGTATTTCAGGAAATGACTGATTTGTCTGTCTAGGTCGAGGAGTTTAGGTCCATGGATGAGGCAGTTGAGTTCTCCGGCAACCTCATCGACGTTTGCCTAACTACTATTCCTAGAACGTCTGGCCGTTTTGCACGCCGACCCCTTGCATGGTAGTCAGCCGAGTGTGAGAGGCCCTCAAAAAGAAGCTTTATACCTACATCCGCTATAAGCACCGCCCGAACGATTTTACTTTCAGTGAATTTGGTCAAGCTAGAGATAGTTTCCGGTATGTTTCAAAGCACGCCCTATGCTCTTCCTGGCGAGCATACGTGTCTTCACTTAACGGGAATACCACTCTAGCATAGGTGTGGAGGTGAGTCAAAAGGATTCGAGGCAAGTTCTCGCAGGACCCCTATGCCCTTCACCGGGAGAATGGGACCGCAATCTCGGACCCCGCGTCTGTGACGGAATCCTTGGCAACCGCTTTTGTCTCATTCTCTAGCCGAAATGCTGCTCCGCCAGCATTCATTGCGCGTCGTGATGTCGCGGAAGGCCGTCGACTGGACTTTACTTCTTGAGGCGGAGAGCCCTTCAACGAGCGTTCCGATTTCCCTTCGTGCGCGGACACCACCCCTGGTCCGGACGATGTCCCGTAGGCCATGCTTCGACACCTGGGTGAGAGAGGCATGGCCTTTCTCTTAGATTTGTTCAACAGTATCTGGGTGGAGGGTCTCCTCCCGGATTCTTGGCGAATCGTTACTGTGCTCGCCTTTCGCAATCCGGGGAGAGATCACTCTACTCCGGCCGGTTTCCGCCCTATCTCTCTAACCTCTTGCGTGTGCAAGTTGATGGATAAATTGGTAAATGTTAGATTAGCCTTTTTCCTGGACAGCGGAGGCCATCTGTCTTCTGCACAGTGCGGCTTCCGCAAGTTACACTCCACGTCAGATGCTCTGCTCCGACTGGAAATTTCCGTCTGCGAGGCCTTCATTCGTAAACAGGTTTTGATACCGCATGGCGATACGGTATCATTTAAACTCTCCACACAATGGGTGCAAGGGGACACCTCCCAATCTTTATTTGTGAATTTTTGCGAGATCGTCGATTCCGCGTACGGGTGAACGGGGGGGGGGGGGCTCTCCAGCCCAATTGAGCAGGAACAGGGTGTCTCGCAGGGAAGTGTCCTCAGTGTCGCACTCTTTGCCCTAAGGATAAACGGCTTCACCATCCTAACCCAGACTTGTTTCTAAATGAGGTTCGCCTGGAACTGGTGGACTCGCACAGTTTCCATGGTCTTATATTTGACTAACGCCTCACCTGGGAGGCTCATATTCACAGATTTAGGGTCGCTTGTACCCGCGCCATGGATATTCTTCGTTACGTGTATTCTTCGAGCGTGTATTGCGGAAGGTGGACTATCCACCACACCGGCCTTCACTTGGTGACCGATTCCTTCTGCACGTCCCCCATTAAGAGCCTACTTGCGCGAGCTCGGCGCCTTCCTCAGTCACTAACAGGTCTCACTGCATCCGCAGCTGATCTCGACGCTGCCTATGTCGCCGAGAGAGAGACGCCAGTCATACCCTGTTTAGGGCTAGGATACTCCTTCGAGAGCTCGGTATTGCTCTCGGGCCAGTGGCTCCCCTGGTTCTGCCCAGGACGCCACCCTGGAGGGTACCCTCTTTGACTATATGTCGTCACGCCTCTCGTCCTAAAGCCTCTACAGCGCCGGGAGTATTGCGTTCGGCCTTTTTGGAGCACACTTCGTATCACGCTGGAACCGTGCCAATGTATACGGATGGCCACAAGTCTCAATATGGGGGCGGTTACCACGCTGTATTTCCTCTGTTCGAACTCAGCGGGGCTCTGTTTGGTGTTGCGCATGTCTTCACGGCCGACCTGGTTGCAATACGCCGCTCAGTACGCTTCTCACAATCCGGTTCGTAGACCGGATTGTGATTCATAGCGTCCCACAAAGAGCTCTGATTTCTCTCCGGGCATTGGAATCTCCACATCCCCTGGTTTGCGATATCCATGACGCCACGGTTTTGGCGAACCCGGCGGATGTCGAGAATGTCTTTTGCTGGGTTTTTGGACATATAGGAATTGCTAGGAATGAGCGCTCCGATGCGGGTGTCAAAGAGTCCGCGAAAACTGTGTGACCGGACCAGCGTTTCGCTCTTCCTCACACTGACTACATGGCAGGAATACGGGCAGCTCCCCAGACTACTTGGCAAAGAAGATGGGAGACGGTTGAGGGGAACTTAAAGTTGCGTGCCATTGCGTCGCGATTGTTGCCATGGCCTAACCTACAAGGCCGCGATGGCTTCAGGTTGCTTTCTGTTCTCTCCGAATTGGACACACTCCTGTAACGCAGCGCCATTTGATGGAGCGCTCGCCTGCGCTTTATTGGGACGACTATGTTATCCCCCAGACTGTTCGGCACACTCTTGTTGAATGTCCCAGTCTGGGTTATCTTCCCGCACGTTATCTGTCATGATACCGGGATGAGCCGGGTCACTACCGCTTGTCCCTTCCGCTTGGGACTGGTTCGTGTATACTGACTTGCGGACTATACATTTTGGAGGAGGTTTGCCTCTTTCACTTCATTTGACTGGTTCTTGGTATGTCGCAAGTTCTTGTGCCGGGAGGAGGCGGGCCAACCCGACGCCGGAGCGCGTTTACCTTTTGCCTTTATTTATTTTTTTTTTTAAGCCTGTCTTAGCCTTTGTGTTACTTTATCTTTGTTATTTACATATTTTTATTTTAATCTAGCCTAACGTTAGGCTGGGGTGTGAGTACGGAGACTTTTGCTCTAGTAAGCAGTCGTCAGATGGGCTCTCAAAATTGAAGAAAAAAATAATCTAACTAGGCCTTCATCTGTATTCACGGCCAAACTGGTTATAATACAACGTTCGATACGGGCATAACGCGGTTGTCCGGTTTGAAGAGTGGAAAGTGTTATATAACGTCACCTAAAGCACTCCGAGTGCTCTCGGGAGATTGGAATCACCGCACACTCTAGTTCGCGGGATCCCTCACCCTACTGTTGGCGCGAGGCAGACACAAGTCGAGATTAGCATCGGCTGTGTTACTGGACATGTAGGGATTGCGGGGAATGAGGACGCCAAAGAGTCCGCGAGGACTTGGCGACCATACCAGCTTTTCGCTCTTCCTTACACTGACTACATGGCAGGAATCAGATCAGCGTTCCTGGACCTTGGCAAAGAAGATTCGAGATGGCCGATGGGAACAAAGTTGCGTGCCATCTCGCCGCGACTGTTCCCGTGGATATACCTACCCCAAATCGATCAATTGCTTCAAGTCGCTTTCTGTCCTCTTTGAATTGTGCATCCTCGCGGAATGCACCTCCATTTGATGGAATATTCCCCTACACCTTTGACGACTGCGTGGTCCCCCAGACTCGACAGTATATTTTATTGGGTGTTCCAGTCTGGAGAATCTTCGCGCACGTTATCTGTCCATGTACCAGGATGAGCGGGATCGCTACTGCTTGTCCCTTCTACTCTGCACGGGTTCGTGTACCAGACCTGTGGACTGCCTCACTTTATGGAGAAGGTTGGCCTCCTGCATTTTGTTTGGCCTTCTTGGGTGTTGAGCGCCGGAGCGAGGCGGGTCTCTCTCCGACACCTGAAAATGCTTTTCGTTTTGTTGATTTTTTTCTCGTGTGTGATTTTTCTGTCGGCCATGAAAGTTATTTTTTCCCCTTTAGTATGTTTCTCTTTGTTTTTTTGTTTTTTTGCGTAGCATACCGTTCATATTATTCTACTTTCGGCAGCCATTTGTGCCAGTCGCTTAATGAGCACCATCTAAAAAAATTAATCCGTTTCGTAGTATTTTTGACGCCGCGAGCCATGAAGATGTCAAGATTGTCTTCTGGACATATAGTAAATAAACGCGCTCTTGATGGCGCCAAACAGTCTGCAGGACTAGGCGACCGGACCTGCCTTTCCCTTGTCCTAATTTTGCCTACAAGACAATGCCCTTCGGGATGCCTGGCAACGAAGATGAGATAGGGCCAACACGAACTTAAGTGGGCCATCCAGACCCGACCCTTCCCTTTCGTCCCAGTAACGGGACCAGCGTTGTCCCTACCGCCTGTCCTTTGTACTCTGGACGAGTTCGTGCACTCACAAATTTGGAGTAGCCGAGTTTTGGAATAATGCTGGTTTCCATTGTATATAATTTTGAGTTTTTGGTGCATTTTCTGATGCCGGAGGTAGGCGGACTCTTACTGACAAGTGCAAGCTGACGTGATTGCGCTTAAATCCAAGTTCAATCATTCTCCGTAGAATGGGGATGTAAGCCAGTCTTGTATGGTATGAAAGAAGAGAGAATACTCATATCCATAAACATTGAGAGTTAGCATCATCGAACCAGATCGAGGCGTCGAGTTGAACGTATTGTGAATATTTCAATAGAACCGAGTGGAGTGTTAATAGCACTTTTTTTTTACACATCCTCAGTATGAACAGCGATCTGGTTGAAAGCTCGAACCAGATCGAGACGAGAAAAGAAAAAAACGAAAGAGCGAAGAATTGAAATCGGAGGGGGTACGGTAGCCCTGAAATCACCAGGTATATAATTTGGCGCTACGTGGAGTAGAGACGGCCAAAAAATGCCAGCGTCTAGTGTATACTCTTAACTCCTTACGCATTGCGGAAACTATTTGCGACAAGACATCTAAGACGAGCGAATATAGGACCTCCTGTCGTCTTATCAGATGAACCGCATTTTCAATCGGCCTTTCCTTCGACGGAGGAAAGGGGAGGGGCGGAAAACTTCTGCATGTATTGAAAGTGTGGTTTGGATAAAGGGAGGCAGACATACGTTATTTCCTTCAATGAAGTTTTATTGTTTACCCTTCTCGTTTCTCATAAATTGGAGACATTAACCTTCAATAATTACGTTACTTAATAAAAAATAAGCATCGATGTAAATCCCAAGTTTTTACAATTGGTTTAATACATTCAGGGGAAACGATTGCCCACGTTACAAGTAAAGTAGTAGGATCTCCACTCACTAGTTCCTTGTTACATGGGTAACATCCTAAAAACTTCGCAAAGGTTCGTTAGCGATAATTTGAAGAAAAACAAAACTATCGTTAAAGTAATACAATCAAGGAATTGATGTAACTAAAAAAAAAATCGCATTATGAAATAATGTTGTAAGAGCAAACAATCAATTTTATAGATCCCAAATAACGTCCAAAATATAATAAAACCATGACTTATTTTATATTCGCACGAACTAATCACCAGAAAAATGAGTCTTTTAAAGAAAACAGTCTTTACTTAATTTTGTAATTTCTACCTGGTCGATCAAAACAAAACTTCATACTCATCAATAACCGTTTAGTAAATTTTAAGTTACAAACAAATTAAGACACGTTAGCGAGAATCTTCTTTCTCATAACGAAGAAAAGTAAGCCCTAGACTTCTTGATATCCGTTTGGTAATCACTAATTCGATACTTTGGGTACTTTTTTAGGTGATGTCGAAGTACAACGAAGACCAGGCAAGAGAAACTTTGATCTGGATCAAGGAAGTGTCTGGAGAAGATATTAATATTGATGGGAATGCGGACAATTTTTACGAAACTTTAAAGGATGGAACCCTTCTATGCACGTAAGTTTTTGGGCACCTAAATTTTTTAGCTTTCTAATTATCCATTGATTTAAGAAATGAAATTGAGCGCAGATGAATAATTCTCTTCTTTTCTTTTGTTCTAGCTTTTTCTTTGTTGATATTATATTTTTTTTTGCGTTTGAAGAATGTGCCCTAGAACCCTTCGGAATTAAATCGAGGCAATCCTGAAGAAAAATCAAAATCGCTGTAATGATTTCTACCACCTTCCTAATTCTATTTCCTCTTCTTTTCTTCCTTCTCTTTTGCTAACATGACATAAGAAGATATTTTGTCTAGCTATCTAACACTTTGCACTCGCTGTACTATACACGCCGCAGCGAAAAATGGACGATGGGGTATGGCAAGCACCCTCATAGGTGCCCCCCCCCACTGTTACCATATCTACACAGATCAGAACGAAAGGCAGAGAGTAAAGTGGGAGAAACGAGGTTGGAAAGGAAGGCGGGAGGGGCAGCTGATCTGTGGAGATATGGCAACAGTGAAGGGGGGGGACACATGTGACGGTGCTTACCACACCCCATCGTCCATTTCTCGCTGCGGCGAGTATAGCAGCTCCGCCTACCGTTCGAATAGTTTTGTAGATCTTCTCTCGAGCATTCTAAACCCATGTTTCACATGGTACCCCCGCAGGGGACGTGTATACTCTGTGTAAACTGTCTCACCTGGTACTTGGACTAGCTGCACGTCCTCCCGTTCCTACTGCCCGCAGTTGTGCCCCTCCCCCCACCTTCCAGGACTTGCGGCCTTATATCTTCCACTATTTTTAATCTTGTCTACATCTACCACTTTCCTTAATAAATTTTGACCAGTAGGGGGCTACACTATATACTGCAACACCTGGCAGCTGGAGGATCGGCATGTCCTTCAGGCTCGAGTACCCATGACGGAAGCCTGATTCACTTGAAATCTTGGACGGGTGCTGTGGAAGCTGTTGTGTTCCCCATGTTCTTATACGAACCCCTTTTTCTAAGGGTACCTGCCGATCCCCATATTTTTTTCTATCTAGGTTTAAGGACCTGAAGAGTTATGTAACCCATGGCACTTGAGGGGATTGCAAGAGACCCATCTTCCTGGGTTCCTAAAGCTGTCCCCCGAAAGGACAACAACAACAAAGGAGCTTCGGCTCCTTCGCCCACGCCTAGTGGTGGGCTGGGTGGCTCGGAGTGGTTGGATCCTTGAAAAGAGGGCCCCCTGCCTCCGAAGGCGCAACGCCCGCCTAAGGTTTCGAGGCGGAAGGAGGAAAAGACTCGCATGGCGAGCCCAACCTCCCCCAATAAGTCCTCGAAGGAGACAGCGCCTTCATTGTCCGACCAACAGAGCCCGGGATTCTGCCTCCGGGAAGCGTACCGCCATTCCCGTGAGGGTCTTCTCTTCGAAGAGGGCCCCCGCATCTCCTGCGAGCTAGGACTTCAGGGCATATTCCTTCAATGGAATTGCCGTGGACTCCGGGCCAACTGGAAGGAGCTGCGGAGGCTCGTCTCCTCCCGTTCCTCGTTAGCTATCTTTTTGCAGGAGACTATGCTGGGCGCATGCCCCCTGACCACCCTCCTGGGGTATAAGGGTTTTACGACCCCACCACCACGGGATTGGGGGCCAGGCGGTAGGATGTGCGATTTACACCCGGCAGGATGTCTCCATTCTTCTCTTCGATTTAGATCCCTCCTTTCAGGCAGTAGCTGTGCAGCTGCACCTTGATAAGATGTATAATGTTAATTCCGCGTACATTCCACAGTCAGCCTACTTCGACGCGGGGGACTTCCACCGCTTCGTGTCACGGTTGCCGAGGCCCTATCTCTTGCTCGGAGATCTAAACGGCAGACAACCCCTCTGGTGAAACTACTCTATCAATCCCCGGGGTCAAGTCCTTGCCGAACTGGTCGACGAGCTTGAGATGGGTGTCCTAAATGTGGATGAGTTTACGCATCACTGCCCGAGAACCGCTTCATTTTCCTGCATCAATCTATATTTGTGCTCTCCGGATGCACAGCCCTATTTTGATTAGGGAGTGGTCGATGACCTCCATGATAGTGATCACTTTCGCATTCAAATATAATTTTCTTGGCTGCTGCCGCCCAAGAGCCCGCCCCGGTATGCTTGGCGCTGGCGCGGTGGTCTGCATTTCAGGAAATGACTGAATTCTCTATCTCAGTCGAGGAGTTTAGTTCGATAGACCCCGCGACCGCTTTCTCTAGCCGGGTTGCTGTTCCGCCAGCTTTCAATGCACGGCATGATCTCGCGGAAGTCCGCTGGCTGGACTTTACTTCCAGAGGCGGAGAACCCTTCAACGACAGGTTTACTATGACTGAGTTGCGTTCCGCTCTTGCTTCGTGCGCGGACACCGCACATGGTCCGGACGATGTCCCGTACGCCATGCTTCGACACCTGGGTGAGCGAGGCATGGCGTTTCTGTTAGGTTTATTCAACAGGATCTGGGTGGAGTGTCTCCTCCCGGATTCCAGGCGAATCGCTACCGGGCTCGCCTTTCACAAACCGGGGAGAGATCACTCTACTCCGGCCGGTTTCCACCCTATCTCCATAACCTCTTGCGTGTACAAGTTGATGGAGAAATTGGTAAATGTTAGATTAGCTTTTTTTCTGGACAGTGCGGCCTGCACAAGTTCCACTCCACGTCGGAAGCTCTGCTCCGACTGGAAAATGCCGTATGCGAGGCCTTCCTTCGTAGACACAACTACGCCACGGTGTTTTTCGATTATGGAGAAGGCCTATGATACCGCATGGCGATACGGTATCATGGAGACTCCCCACACGATGGGGGCGAGGGAAGGCCACCCAATGTTTATATCTGAATTTTTGCGAGATCGTCGATTCCGCGCATGAGTTGGGGGGAGCCCTCTCCGGCCCAAAGGAGCAGGAAGAGGGTGTCCCGCAGGGAAGTGTCCTCAGTATCACACTCTTTGCCCTGATCATCAACGGCATCACCTCGGTGCTGTCGGAAGATGCTCTCGCTACGCTCTACGTAGACGACCTTTCCATCTCTTTTGGTGCGGCCCAGATGCCAACTCTGGAGCGTCGACTTCAATAGGTATTGAACCGCGTCTCTCGCTATGCCGAAGCGCACAGGTTACGGTTTTCTTTGGCCAAGACTAAGGTGGTGCACTTCTGCCGCCATCCACGGCTTCACCCCGACCCAGATTTGTTTCTTAATGGGGTGCGCCTGGATGTGGTTGAGTCGCACCGTTTCCTTGGTCTTGTATTCGACCGACGCCTCACCTGGGAGGCTCATATTCGCAGCCTTAGGGTCTCTTTTACCCGCGACATGGATATTATCCGTTCCGTGACGTTCAGCGCTTCGGGCGCTGATAGGGCTACTGCCCTACTTTCTTATCGATCCTTTGTTCGTTCGAAGCTCGACTACGGATGCGAGTGTTAATGCATCCGCAGTTGAGCGTTTATTGCGGAAGGTGGACTCAATCCACCACATCGGCTTTCGCCTGGCGACCGGTGCCTAACGTACTTCCCCCATTGAGAGCCTACTAGTCTATGCTGGGTATATGCCACTCGCTTGCGAATAATGCACGGTGCATTATTCGCCTGTACGCGCGAGCCCGGCGCCTCCCTCAGTTGCAAACAGCTTTCACTGCATCCGCAGCTGATTTCGACGGTGCCTATGCTGACAAGAGACGCCCGTAATACCCTAAGCCCTTTTGGTTTAGGGCTAAGAAACTCCGGGAGCTAGGTATAGCTCTCGGCCCGGTGGCGCCCCCTGGTTCTTCCCACATTTGGCTATTTGTCGCCACGCCTCTGCTCCCAAACTTCTACAACGCCGGGAGTATTGGAGCATACCTCGTGTCACGCTGGAACCGTGCCCAGTATATACGGATGGCTCTAAGTACCAAGAAGGGGTCGGCTTCCACGCCGTATCCCCTCTGTTTGAAGTCAGCGGGGCTCTGCTAGGCGCTGCGTCTGTCTTCACGGCTGAGCTGATGGCAATACACCACTCGGTGAGAGAGATCACGCGACGTGTCCGGCTCGGAGACCGGATTGTGATCTATAGCGACTCACAAAGCGCCCCGAGTACTCTCGGGGCATTGGAATCTCCGCATCCCCTGGTTCGCCATATCCGTGACGCCACGGTTTTGGCATGCCGGGCGGATGTCGAGATTATCTTATGCTGGGTTCCTGGACATGTAGGAATTGCGTGGAATGAGCACTTCGATGAGGGCGGCAAAGAGTCCGCGAGGACTCGGCAACCGGACCAGCGTCTCGCTATTCCTCTCACCAACTACATGGCAGGAATACGGGCAGCTCTTCGGGCTGCTTGGCAAAGATGGAAGACGGTCGAAGGGAACTTAAAGTTGCGTGCCATTGCGCCGCGACTGTTCCCATGGACCTATCCCCTAATGCCGCGAAGTCTTTGGGTTGCTTTCTGTCGTCTCCAAATTTGATGGAGCACTCGCCAGCGCCCTACTGTGAAGACTGCGTTATCCTCCAGACTGTTCGGCACATTCTTGTTGAATGTCCCAGCCTGGGCGATCTCCGCGCACGTTACCTATCCCGGTACCGGGATGGGCGGGGTCGCTACCGCTTGTCCCTTGTACTCGGTACGAGTTCGTGTACATTGACTGGTGGACGTATAGACTTTTTGGGGGAGGTTAGCCTTCTCCCCTTTATTTAACTGTTTTTTTTTGTTGTTTTCTTTGTAGGTCGCACTTTCCTGCGCCGGGGGGAGGTCCTCCCCCCCCACACACACACGCCGGAGCTTGCTTCCTCCTTTTGACATTTTTCCGTTTTGTTATTGTTGTTGTTTTTCATATTCATATTTTAAAGTAGCCTAGTGCTAGGCTGTCGTGAGTGCGGCGACTTGTACCCAAGTTGGTACTCGCCAGATAGGCTCCTAAAATTTAAAAAAAAACTTTTAAACTGGCACGTGACCAAGGTTTTCTGATTCAACTATTTCGAACTCTCGTTATCTTTTTTTTTCAGGGTCATCAACAGCCTGAAGCCGGGGACCATCAAGAAGATTCAGACCTCGAAAATGGCCTTCAAATGCATGGAGAACATCAATGGGTTTGTCGAAGGAGCTAAGCAGTGTGGCGTACCGCCCGTAGAGACGTTCCAAACTGTCGATTTATGGGAGAAACAGAATCTAAATGCGGTTGTAATATGCCTTCAGTCATTGGGAAGAAAGGTGAGCGAGTTCTAGTTTTGCCGATTCCTTCTAACTACAGGATGGTAGTAGGTTCCGAAAAGCCGATTGTTACAGGCAGCCGCCGGGAAGTCGGTCCCAATGGGTTATTCGGTAACTAACCGGTTTTTTCCTAGTGTGGTTTAACGCGTCATAATTTTAGATCAGGGAAGTCGCATGAATTGCTACTCTCGAAAATCGATCGTGGACTAATTAAATCAAAACTCTTGGTAGCTTCGAACCTTTTCCCCTAACCACTAGGGCCTACGAATTAACAAAATGTCGCATTCCTGTTTCTAAGTGACCCTTAAAAGCTTAAAAAAAGAAGAATGGTTTACCTCGAAACTGCAAGCTGTACCATCCATGGTGCGGTTTTATATCACTGCCCTAGTTGGCATCAAGGTAGTATGGCAGGAACTATAAATTTAGGCTAAAACCTTGTATGGAAGGGCCCATCAGGGAAGTGGAGGATTATATTTAATACCTTGATTGGCATCTTTCCAGGCGGGACAATTCGGAAAAGCAACGATCGGTCCCAAGGAGTCTGAAAAGAATGTCCGTCATTTTACCGACGAACAATTGCGAGCATCCGAGGGCATCGTGAATCTTCAGTATGGCTCTAACAAGGGGGCCAGTCAGTCGGGTATGTCCTTTGGAAACACACGGCACATGTAATTGTCCGTAAACCTCACAGCCATTGAGTTCAATATATTCCGTCTACAATTCTCTATTTTCTTTTTACTCTATGCTATTAAAAGGTGATCTTTCACCATTAATAAATCTCTAGATTCTTCGGGTATGTAACATTCGCGCATGACTTAATTTTAAAACGGTATTTTTTTGTTATATTTCTACTTTCACAACCTGATTTAAATTTTATTTTCATTAGCCCATAATTATTTTCATCGAAAATGTTAGCGAGCAGAGATTTTTAATTTGTGATTAAAATTTTCGTCCACCCAAATGTTATGGATAAACTCAAAAACTTGCTTATTGGTAGATTTTATCACTAACTGATTTGCTCTTCAGTGATCTCTCGTGCAATAAGGTATATAAGTGAGACGAAATGTCTTACGCCGTTTATATTTATCGGATTATCCAAGAAAATTAATCACAAATGTCTTTTATTTCACTCTTGTCGGCCTTGTGATTGGAAGTCTCTATCATAAGAGTGCATGCGAAACGAGGTCCCGAGACAATTAAATTAAAGGATTGTTTAATTTAATTGTCTCGGGACCGCCAGTCTTGCTGTACTCTTTGGTATATACTCTCTAACACTGATTCGCACCATCTGGTGTATATGGATGGGCTACAGTGAAACGTAGGGTGCAGCCAAGGATAGCTACAAGCAAAGCAAGTCCAACCAAAGTTTGTCTTAAGCGTGATGACGTCTCTCGAAGGAGTTTCCCAGCCGGAAACCCAAAGGGCTTAGGGTGTGATGACGCATCACTGTCACTAGTGGCACAGGCACCTTCGAGATCGGTTGTGGAAGAAGTGAGAGCCATTAGCGACAGAGGGAGGCACTTGACTAGCGCATATTGCAATGTGGATAGAAAAGGCGAGTGGTAACTCCTGGCATCGGGAAGTAGGCTATCAACGAGGGACGTGCGAAAAGCACCAGTCGCGAAATGGAGACTGGTGGGTGAATCGAGTCCATCTTCGGCAAATATACGTACGGCTGCCGATGTGTGAAACTCGCATTGGTAGTCAAGCTTAGAACGAACATAGGATCTATAGAAGGGCAGGGCAGTAGCATTATCAACAAAACAAGTGCTTAATGTCACGGAATGAAGAAGGTCCATGGCGTGGGTACAAGAGACCTTAAGGCACGAATATGAGGCGTCGATCGAAAAGAAGACCAAGGCCCAAATCCATCTCTTATAAGCGAACCCCGTTTAGGAACAAGTACGAGTCGGGGTGGAGCATGGGTGGCGCCTCCCAGGTGAGGCGTCGGTCAAATACAAGGTTAAAGAAATTGTAAGAGTCCACTATTTCCAAGCGAACCCCATTTAGAAACAAGTCTGGGTCAGGGAGTAGCCGTGGATGGCGGCAGAAGTACACCACCTTAGTCTTGTCTAAGGAAAACCGCAACCTGTGCACTTCACCATAGCGAGAGACACGGTTCAATGCCTGTTGGAGTCGACGATCCAGAGTTAGCATCTAAGCCGCGCCAAAAGAGATCGAAAGGTCGTCCACGTAGAGCGTAACGAAAAAATGTTCCGGCAGCACCCAGGTGATGCCGTTGATGCTCAGGGCAAAGAGTGTGACACTGAGGACACTTCCCTGCGGGACAGTCTCTTCTTGCTTCATTGGGCGGGAGAGGGCTCCCCCCACCTGTACGCGAAATCGAAGAAAAAAAGAAGCTAATCTAACATTTACCAATTTCTCCAAGTTGCAGAAGCAAAAGATTAGAGATATTGAGCGGAAACCGGCGATTCGCCAGGAATCTGAGAGGATACCAGCTGCCCAGATTCTGTTGAACAAATCTAAAGAAAGGCCATGCCTCACTCACCCAGGTGTCGAAGAATGGCGTACGGGAAATCGTCCGGACAAGGGGCGGTTTCTGCGCTCGAAGCGAGAGCGGAACGTGACGCACTCAGAGTAAACCTGTCGTTGAAGGGTTCTCCGTCTCTGGAAGTAAAGTCCCGTCGGCGGCCTTCCACAACATCACGTTCGGCATTGAATGCTGGCGGAGCAGCATCTCGGTTGGGGAATGCGGAGAAAGCAGTCGCGAAGGATTCCACCACGGACGCGGGGTCCGAGATTGCGGTCCCATTCGACTGAAGAATGGGATGGGAGGGAATGGGGGCTGCGAGAACTTGCCCCGAATCCTTTTGACTCGCTTCCACACCGCTACTAGAGGGTTCATTTCCGTTAAGTAAAGACATGTATGACAGCCAGGAAGAGCAGAGGGCGTGCTTCGAAATATACTGGAACTAGTCATAGCTCGACGAAATTCACCGACACTGAAGTCGTTCCGGCGGCGCTTATAGTGCAAGTAGGATAAAACTTCTGTTTGAAGGCTGTCTCACACTTGGCTGACCACCGAGTGTGGTCAAACGTTCTAGGAATACTAGATAGGCCCACAGTGATGAGATTGCCGGAGAAAAACTCGGCGGCCTCATCTACCAACCTAAACTCCTCTACTAACTAAGCGTGATAAATCAGTCATTTCCAGAAATGCGGACAACCGCGCCCACGCCAAGCACCAGTGGGGCGGGCTTTCGAGCCACAGCGGCCCGGAAAATATTTGAATGGGAAACTGATCACTACCATTGAGGTCATCGACCATTCACCTCTCAAAATCAATCTGTGCATCCGGAGAGCACAAAGATAGATCGAGACAGGAAAATGAAAAGTTTCTCTGGCAGTGATGCTTAAACTCATCCACATTTAGGACACGCATCTCCAGCTCGTCGATTAGGTCGGCAAGGATTTGACCATTGGGATTAATCGAGTAGACACCCCAGGGAGGGGGTCTACCGTTCAGATGTCCGAGCAAGAGAAATGACTAGGTAACCGTGCCACGACAGGGCGGAAGTCCCCCGCGTCCAAGTCGGCTGACGGTGGAATGTAGCTGCACAGCTACTGCCAGAAAGGTGTTATATAAAGCAACGAGACGAACGGAGACATCATGCCGGGTGTAAATCGCGCTTCTTTCAGCCCGGCCCCCATCCCGTGGTGGCGGGGGTCGCAAAAACCCTTATACCCGGGGAGGGGTGAGGCACCCAGCATGGTGTCCAGCAAAAAGATAGCTAACGGGCAACGGGACGGGACCAGCATCCGCAGCTCCTCCGAGTTGGTCCGGAGTCCGCGGCAATTCAATTGAAGGAATATTCCCTCCAGGTCTAGCTCGGAGGAGATGCAGTGTGCCTCTTCGAAGAGAAGGCCCTCACGGGAATAGCTATACGCTTCCCAGAGGCAGAACTTTGGGCGCTGTTGGCCGGACAATGCGCTGAAGGCGCTGTCGCCTTCGATAACTTATCGGGGTTGGTTGGGCTCACCATGCGAGTCTTTTCCTCCCTCCGCCTCGACACCTTAGGAGTGGGACGGCATCAGAGGCGGGGGTCCCTCTTTTGGAGGATCCACCCAGCTTACCACTGGGCGTGGGCGAAGGAGCCGAAGCTCCTTTAGTGTCGTCCTTTCTGAGGGCAGCTTTAGGAGCCCCGGAAAATGGCCTCACCACCATCTTCAGGGATGTTGCTTCCTGTGAGTCTAACGACTCGGTGGAGGCGGGTGGCCGTTTCGCCTTACCGGATACGGTCAAGCTGGTGGAAGGGAGGGGAGCACTAGTTTTAGTCTGGCTTGGGTGTGAATCCTTTGCCGCCAGCTTTACCAGGCGAGCGCCCGGGTTGGGTAGAACCCGCAGAAGGGTTCCGAATGGGCGTGGAAAGGACTGTGCTAGTATGCCTGGAGGGGCCAGGAACAGAGAGTGTATTTCTTAACATTAGGATATAGGACGTCTCAGGCAACCCCGAGCGCGCCAGGACCAAGTCCTTAGTCTCGTGAAATGAAAGACAATCCTTGGTCTGAACGGCCAGGATTTTCCTCTCAAGGAGATACGGACCACATTGCTTCGAAAAAGCACATTTAGAACACCTTCTCCAGCTCGTCGATCAGTGGCAGTAGTAGCACCTCCACGGCAGTGCTACGAATGCCTTCACGCGGTAGCGATACCAACCGACTCAGGGAGCTTGTCAGAGTCGAAAGTGACGAAGAATGTAGGGGTGGGTCTCAAGGCCCCTCTGTTTTCTCATCACACGTTCCACCTTGACCTCTCCTTGGTCGACTAACTCTAGGGTGGTCATCTATGGAGTAGTCCACAAGTTCCCTCGCATAAACCACTCCTTTCACGTAGTTCATGGAAGAGTTCGGCGCCACACTCATCGGCGTGCCGTTAAGTGCCCGAAGAGTAATATTCATGGACGCCTCGGAGGAATCAGACGCATTTGCCAGAAGCTTCCCGTCCGAGAAACTGGACGGGACACCTTTGGCTCTCTACCAATCACGCTAGCTAATGCTCTCCTTGATAGAACATGTTGCACTGTGCCAAGATGCTGCCATCAGTAGCTTGAATAACCAGAAAGCGTTTGAAGCCAGCGGGCTCGAAAATGCCAGGTAGTTTCTCAATGCAGGGCTCAGACGTAATGGAGGCACCGTTTGGCGCACTTGCGTCTTTGTCTGAACCACCCTACCCAGGGGAGCATCGGGACTGGACTTGGCTTGGTCGCTTGCCATAACGGCAGCAGACCCATCCGTCCCTGGAGCCGGCGCGGAGGGAGAGGAACCCTTTGTCTTAGACTTTTTGTTTTCAGGACAGGAGGCTGGAGAGTGGACTCGTTTCGCTTTACCACTTGAAGGAGCACTTAGGCCGAATGGACCGGCCTCAGCAAGGTCATTCTCTGAAATGGAGAAGCTCTTGGCTCTCAAAGAGCACCAAAAGAGGGAGGCTCGGTACCGGGTCCGACCCCATGGGAAATCCTGCTGTCTGGGACCATGTCCATCTCACGGAGGCCTCCATGTGCCCCACCCCCACACACAATACATCAAAGATCTCATTTGAGGGACATTTTGTCTTGTCTTCTCTGGCCGGCGAACCGGCATCCATCGGCTGAGAGAGAGGGGCAGGTACGCTGGCCCCCTTTAACCTGAGAATACAGGATTGAATGACGTTAGGGGGCACGGACCGACCGGTCCTACTATCTCTTGCCCCTATCGAGTTGCACCCGGGCCAAACTTGGGGCTCCTGCTTGCTCTCTTAGCAGTCCTCTATGAAAGTAAAGGGGGCGACTGCCGCTGGAAAGGCAATGGAGTCGCTCGAGAGCGCTTCCAGAGAAGGAAGGTGGAGGGGGGGAGTCCACTGCACCCGTAGGCCTAGTACGGCAGAAGAATGTTGGAGGGTTTTTTTTAAGGTATAAGGGGAAAACCAGATGGCAGCTGCCCAATCATAATGGATTCTTAATGGCAGCACTGTTAAAACGGGGTCACCCGAACAAAGTCAGAAGAGGCGTGGGAGACTCAATAAAAATGGGAAAAAGCAAAGGATTAGAAAAAAACAGTACAACACACTTAAATTACGGCATACAGCACTCATTCTAAAAACAAGGGCGGCGGGGGCAATAAACAAATGACATGCGGCAGCGGCAGGGGATGGCACTGTATAAAATATCGATCAATAAATCTAACACAAAAATGGAAAGAGTTTATAAAAGGGATAAAACGCCACTTCGTGATAGAAATGTAAGGAGGGAGGACAACCGAAGGGAGTCCTCTGATAAAATAAAGCGAAGTCGAGCAGGGAAGGCAACGCCAAAAGGGTAGGGAAGCACGAATATCGAAGAGAAGCAAGGCGGAGACAAACTACTAAAATGTGAGCCGCAGACAGCTCACCGCCGCAAAAGGGACAACCAAGGGCAACTCGGCCTCCACCCGAAACTAAATAGCTATGGGTGAGTCGCGTGTGCCCAATTCGCAATCTGTAAAGAGCAACCTCCCTAGACCGGAGTCGCTGAGAGCTAGAGGACCAGGAACGGACAGAGCGTTTAATAAGTGACAGCTTAGAAGAGGGAAACGAATCCCATTCTCTCTGCCACAAACGAAAGACATTCGCCCTGATTACGGGGTAGGAATACCTAAAAGACAGAGGGGCTGCATCCGGCACCTCGAGGGCGGCCGAGTGGGCCAGCCGCCTCGTTGCCCGGGAGCCCAACAGAACGCCACCCTGTACGGGAGGCATTTCTGACCAGCCATGAGTGAATCCGTAAAACCAGAGGGTGGGTGGACGTAAAAGAAAGAACTGCTTCTATCCCAGGCCGGGAATCACTAAAAACAATAAAATCTGAAGAATTGAGGGATAAAATCAAATTAAAAGCCAAAAGAATGGCCGAAAACTCTGCGGTAAAACGGATGCTACAGGAGGGAGGGCGGACCGAAGAGACCCCGTAAAGGACACCACGGCCGCCCCAGCACCCAGGTCCGACTTCGAACCGTCAGTATAGATGGGATGCTGGAGAGCATGAGAACACGTCTGTTTAAGAAACAGGCACTTTAATAGACGAGGGTCAGTAGACCCTTTCTCGAAATGCCAAAAAGTAGTACAGACCACGTGAGGGCGGACGCCCCAACACCCCGGGACCCGGGAATACCCAGAGAGGAGGGATGTCTCCAACCCGGAGCCCCAGAGGCCGAGATAGAGATGGCCGCCAATCAAAAGATGCCGAAGAGGACGGGGCAAAAAGGCACTCATGGACTGGGGATGAAGGGTATTGCTGAACACGAAACAGGAATCGTAGTCACACCTGAAGCCGGTGGAATCGCAAGGTAAGCACGCCACCCTCAACAAAGAGGCTAGGGATAGGCGAGGTGCGAAAAGCTCCATTACTAAGACGGGCCCCAAGCGAACAAACAGGGGCAAGTATCTTCAAGGCTGAAGAATACACCTGGCAACCGTAGTCCAGCCGGGATTGGACCAGTGCCGAATAAAGTGATCACAAGGTGCGCCCATCACCACACAAAGTGGTGTGGAATAAAACCCTAAGCAAATCCATAGCCTTCAAACAGGACGCCCTCAAGCGACGCAAATGGGGTACCGAACTGAGCTTGATATCAAGCGTTAACCAAAAAACTTAAAACGGGGACATTCAATCGCCGTGCCATCCACGAAGAGGGGAGGGGGACCAAGGACACCACGACCCCGATAAGAATCCAGGGCCTTCGTTTTGGTGATCGAAAAACGGAAACCCTATGAGACAGCACGACCCAACACGGCATCAATTGCCAGCTGTAATCGACGAGCAGCAGAAGGCAAGCCGGGAGATGAACAAAACAACGCGAAGTTATCCAGGAAGAGGGAAGCCAAAACCCCCTCCGGAAGAGTGGACACCAGACTATTAATGGCAACGGCGAAACATGTTACACTCAAAACACACCCTTGGGGAACACCCTCCCCTTGAATCCGCAAGCCTGAGAAAGCATTCCCAATTGGACCTTAAAATTACGGGACGATAAAAATTCTTGAATAAAAACCGGTAAAAAGCCCCTCATACCCCAATCATAATAACTGACGTAAAACACCATATCTCCAGGTGGTATCGTAGGCTTTCTCAATGTCGAGGAACACCGCTAACACCTGATGCATGGGGAAAAAGGCCCGTGAAACGGAGTCTTCCAAGCGAATGAGGTGGTCAAGAGTACTACGACCGCTGAGAAAACCGCATTGCAATGGAGAGAGGAGAGAGTTGGACTCCAAAAACCAAGTGAGGCGAACTTGGACCATCTTCTCTAAAAACTTACTGAGGCAGCTCGTAAGAGCAATCGGGTGATAGTGACTGGGATCCAAACCGTCCCTACCGGGTTTGAGAAAGGGTAGAACAGCCCCCCACACGCAAGGAGGACGGATAGATTCCTTTGACCCAAAGCAGTTTGTAGAGGTTAACCAAAAATAACTCCGAGTGAGGATGGAGACGACGGAGAAAGTCATAGTGGATGCAATTATCACCGGGAGAGGTGGAGCCACAGTGAGACAAAGCATCCCGCAGCTCATAGACGGAAAAGAGAGCATTATAAGAGTAGGTGGCGCAAGTGGTAAAATCTAAAAGGCGAGATTCTATGGTGACCTAATGATCGAGAAACCGTCGAGGATAGCTACCAGCGCTACTCACCGAAGCAAAATGGTCAGCCAGAGCTTCGCTGACCAACCGGCCATCGGACAAGGGCGAGCCTACGATGTCCAGAGTGGGGATGGCATGACCAGCGTAGCGACCACGGATTTTATTGACCCGCTTCCAAACCAGAGTCAGTGGCATGGACGAAGAAATAGAAGATACGTACCGGCGCCAAGGCTCACGGTGGGCACGACGGAGGGTCCTTTGACGGATGGCACGAGCCCGGTTCCGATCGACCCTATTCTAGACGGTAGGGTTTCCGCCTATAACGGGAATGGGACAACTGATAGGCAAAAATCGCCGACGCGTAATCCTTCGACACCCAGGGGACGGTAGAGCGCCCTGCAACAGGGCATCTCCGCGGAACGAAGCGCTCAACGGCCTCTAAAATATGAGACCGCTGAATCTACGGTATCGAAGGAAACCCAGGAGGCATCAATAAAGGAAGCCTCCCGGAACCCAACCCAATTTGCTCGACGGAGATCCCAACGAGGAGCGAGGGAAAGGAACGGGCCAGAAAGGGGCGGCCGACAGGACTATCGGGAAGTGATCACTCCCGGAAAAGTCGTACCGAATCAACCACCAGAAGTCGAAGAAACAATCGGGCGAACATAAGGACAAGTCTTCAGCACTAAACGAATCCGTTTGAACATGGTAAGAAGTAAAGTCGCCGAAATTTAGAAGACAAAGGGAATCGGATAATAAGAGGGACTCAACCACTCCACCCCAAGGATTACTGGCAGTATCCCCCCCAAGGTGGATGGCGAGCATTAAAATCACCAAGTAATAAAAACAGGGTAGGTAACTGACTTGTGAGCTCTTTAAGGTCAGAACGACTCAAACTAAAATCCAGGGGGATGTATACAGAACGAACGGTTAGAAGCTTGGAAGTGAAAACACTCGCAGCAACAGCCTACAAGGTAGTACGGATGGGAAGTAGCGCAGAGAATAGCGAAGAGGAAATTAAAAGCGAAGCACCACCATGGGACACGCTCCGGCCGGAGGGATGGAATTAAACACCCGGAAGTGCCAAGCCCCAAGCTTATTTTCTTGCAAACAGATCACCGAGAGCCGAACGCTAGAAACCAAGAGCTTGAGTTCCTCCCACTTGGGAAGGACCCCTTGACAATTACACTGTAGGATGACAGACATTACTGTCGTCTCGACCCCAACGTCGGGATTCTAGTGATTCCCGACTACCAGAAAGCCCAGAAGGGGCAAGCGACAAATTGCGATGAGCCGGGGACGCACCCGGCACGAACTTGGCAGCGTGAACGGCGAGAGGCGACAGCTGAGAGCCGAACCTAACCCCCAACGTGGGGGGCTCATGGTCCGAAGAGAAAGGGAGATCGAGCAGAGACGGATGAGAACTAAGATGCGAAGAAGATGGAAGAGAAGGCGGAACATGGACAGAGGGTGAGAAGGAAACAAGGTCAGAGGGTAAGGAGGGAATAGGATCAGATGGAGAGGAGGGAAGAAGATCAGATGGAGAGGAAGGAGCAGGATCAGAGGGTGAGGAGGGAACAGGTTCAGAAGGAGATGAAGAAACAAGGGTAGGAGGCAAGGGAGACGAAACTGGAGTAGGAAACTGAGAAGAATGCACATAGGTAAGGGGCAAGGAAGAAAGGACCGGGGTAGGAGGCAAAGAAGACGGAATCGGGTGAACTTATGCCCGGACAATGACATCGGTGATGCCAACGAAGACCGGGGAGAAGATATCAAAACCAAGGTCACCTCAACAACCGACTCGGTGGCCAAAGCAGCTTCATCAGAGGCAGCGCGCTGGACTCCGAACGTGGTGAGGAGGAACACTTCCGTTTGGGATGAGGCAAAGGAACGGGAGCAGCAACAGGGGCAGACCCCTGGAGGAACTGCCGGATATCCTCTAGCGTCTCAGCTCGGTCGGTCTCACGGTCCGCGACAGAGGGAGGAACACGCGAAAAGACCAATGAAAAAGGAGGTACCAAACGCAGGAGAGGAGCAACAGAGGGACTGCGAGAAGACAAATTAATGGGACGACCGGGGGGAAAGACGGCGGGATGCCGCATCCCGGAGAACGTCAGAGAAGAGGCGGCCAGAGGGGGCGAGCTGCGCCCGCAACCTACGGCGAGTCTCACAGAAGTCCAGCCTGAGGAAGTCCCGAAGAGCCAGGACCTCCTTCTCGAAAAGGAATACGGGACAAGAACGCGAAGCCACGCTATGGGGACCTCCACAATTGGCGCAACATTCATGATTCCCACAAAAGGAGCCATGATACATCAACACATAGGCCACACAGCAACGAGCCTGCCTTCCATTGCTGCTCATATGGCCAAACTGGTAGCAATTAAAACGTCTGGGGAGCTCGACATAACGGGACACAGGGACACGAAGATAACCAAGACGAACAAATTGGGGCAGATCCTGAAGCTCAAGGGTAACGATGAGCGTACTCGTAGGAACCTTAGCGGGACCAACAGACTTAGAAACCGTATAAACGTCCCTAACCCTCTGGGACGAAAGTTTATCTTTGAGGCTCGAAATATCATATTGCAATAATTCATTGGAGAGAATCACTCCCTTAACAAAATTAAGGCGAGGGTGAGGCACCACCGAAACCGGGACCTCCGAAATGGAGGACAAATCACGCACGGCACCACACTGCTCTCGGGAAGATACCTCAACCACTAAATCGCCACTACCACGGGCCCACATACGGCGGGGCGCTACACAACGGGGCTCAAACTCATCCAATTTAGAAAGCGGGGACCCGGAACTGGAATTCAGCACCAGGAAACGAGGATAATCACAATCGGGATCTCTCTCTCTTCTGCGAAGGGATCTAATAAGAGCAGAAAAGAGGACTTATTGACAGGCGTAGTACGAGAACCAGAAGTCGCAGAGAAGTCTGCGACTTCTGGGAGAGAATTTTTTTATTATTACCCATATGAAGTAGAGTATAAGACGGGGGGGCGAACTCGCGCAGCGCAGTCAGTCTACCGTCGAGACACCTACTCGGAGCGCCCGCCCAACCAGGAGGGTAAGCCCGTCGACCCCTGACCCAACCATAGTTTTAAAAATGGCCGGCTAGCCTCGGAAATTTACCGGTTGGTGAAGCAAAGACCCCCAAGAGCGCCACGGCGGCTCAGGCACCCATTTGCCAACACAGGCAGGACCAGCTAAAGGGTCGCGCCCCCTGACGGACAGCTCTGATACACCGATATCGATAAACAAACGTAGATGGAAGGACGATGCAGGGTGAAAGAGAATTGGTACAGAAGACGAAGTAGAGGTTAGCAGAAGGAGAAAAAGGATGCCAAGGTGGGGCCGGACGGGGCGCTGAGTCCCGTCAGCACGGCGGCCAGGAGAGCAAATCGCCGTGCCCCTTACGGGGTAATGTTTGAGGGGCCCACGAGAAAGCACTGGGAGGGGGGGGGGATGAACTCCGTTTCTGTTGTCGAGCTGCCCGAGAGCGGCTCCAACGATGTTAAAGGGGCAATGTTTCGGCGCTATCCATGGCCGTAAGCAACAATGACCCCAGCAAGAGAACTGCACTAATGGGCGCCTTTGATTGGTCCCGGCCGCTATCACTCTACAAGTGGCGTGGTAGGCAGGTCGAGATGACGGATCCAGCTTCTGAGCGGTGAGGGTCACCACGTCTAAAATCTTGTAATAGGAGTATTCGGTTGCGTGATCCAAATGAGCGCCGGCTCGTGATCAAGGAGGTCAATGGACAGGAGAAGGGGGTAGAGAAAAGGTGAGTGTAAATGGACGACGGAAGGGCAGGGACGAGATGAAGGAGAGTTGATACAAGAGACGGAGATTATAGAGATTAAGGATTTGAGGAAGAAACAACCTGGGCAGCTGTCCAATCCAAGTGGATTCTAAATGGCAGCAAATTAATTATAAAAGAGGGAGAAGACCACTTGTGCTAATTTTTTTTAAATGAATGTTAATAAGATTCCTCTGCCAGAAGAAAAGGAAGGCGGGACAGGCGAGGGATAGTTGAAAGGATAGAGAAACAGGACAACCGGAGAATGGCGAAATGAGGGCATTCTAGTAGAAGATGGGCGACCGATTGTTCCCCACCATAAAAACGGCAGCAAAGGCTGATTCGAGCATCAGCCGAAACAAGATGATCGTGGGTAAGTCTTGTGTGGCTGATGAGAACGCGGCATTTTTTTATTTTTTTTTTAGGGGCCATCTGGCGACTGCCCACTTGGGCATAAATCACCGCAATCAAACAGCCTAGTTCTAGGCTACTTTAAAATAAAAATTGAAAACAAAACAAACGATAAAAAGGGAAGATGACAACAATTAGGAAGCAAGCTCCGGCATCGGGGGGAGGTCCCCCTCCCCCCAGAACAGGAGCGTGCGATCTACAAAGAAAACAAAAACAACAACAAAACTTAGTTAAATAAAAGAGAGAAGGCCGGCCTCCCCCCAAGTCAATTATTCCACTAGTCAATGAACACGCACTTGTCCCGAGTACAAGGGACAGGCGGTAGCGACCCCGTCCATCTCGGTACCGGTACAGTTAACGTGCACGAAGATCGCCCAGACTGGGACATTCAGCAAGAATGTGCCGAACAGTCTGAGGGACAACGCAGGCTTAACAGTAGGGCGCTAGCGAGCGCCCTACTGTAATCTCCATCAAATGGCGGTGCGTCGCGCGGGTGTGCTTAATTCGGAGGCGACAGAAAGCAACATGAAGCCTTCGCGGCATTGACGGGGAGGAGGGGGGGGGAGGTCCATGGGAAGAATCTCGTCAACATGGCACGCAACTTTAAGTTACCTTCGACCGTCTCCTATCTTCTTTGCCAAGCTGCCGGTATTCCTGCCATGTAGTCGGTGTGAGGAAGAGCAAAACGATGTGCTGGTCGCAGAGTCCTCGCGGAATCTTTGGCGTCCTCATTTCCCGCAATTCCTACATGTCCAGGAACCCAGCAGAAGATAATCTCGACATCCGCCCGGCTCGCCAAAACCGTGGCGTCACGGATATCGCGAACCAGGGGAAGCGGAGATTCCAATGCCCCGAGAGCACTCAGGGCGCTTTGTGAGTCGCTATAGATCACAATCAGTGCTCCAAACCGGGCACGTCGGGTAATCTCCCGTACCGAGTGATGTATTGCAACCAGCTCGGCCGTGAAGACAGACGCAGCGCCTGGCAGAGCCCCGCTGACTTCAAACAGAGGGGATACAGAGTGGAAGCCAACTCCATCTTCGGACTTGGAGTCATCCGTATATACTGGCATGGTACCAGCGTGACACGATTTTTTATTTTTTAATTAAGGGGCTATCTCGCGACTGCCGACTTAGGCATAAGTGCCGTAAAAAACAACCTAGTTCTAGGCTACTTTAAAAAATTGAACAGAAAACAACAATAAAAAGAAATAACAATAACAAAGCAATAACAAAAACAACAACAATTGAACCTGGTTAAATACCAGGGAGAAGGCCGGCCTCCCCCCAAAAGTCAACAAGTCCACCATTAAAAGTGCACGCACTCGTCCCGAGTACAAGGGACAGGCGGTAGCGACCCCGCCCATCCCGGTACCGGGACAGGTGTCGTGCGCGAAGATCACCCAGACTGGGACATTCGACAAGAATGTGCCGAACAGTCTGGGGGACGACGCAGTCGTTGCAATAGGGCGCAGGCGAGCGCTCCATCAAATAGCGATGCGTCACACGAGTGTGCCCGATTCGGAGACGACAGAAAGCAACCTGAAGCCGCCGCGGCATTGGGGGATAGGTCCATGGGAACAGTCGCGGCGCAATGGCACGCAACTTTAAGTTCCCTTCGACCGGCTCCCATCTTCTTTGCCAAGCAGTCGGAAGAGCTGCCCGTATTCCTGCCATGTAGTCAGTGTGAGGAAGAGCGAAACGCTGGTCCGGTCGCAGAGTCCTCGTGGACTCTTTGGCGCCCTCATCGGCGCGCTCATTTCCCGTAATTCCTACATGTCCAGAAACCCAGCATAAGATAATCTCGACACCTGCCCGGCTCGCCAAAACCGTGGCGTCACGGATTTCGCGAACCAGGGGATGCGGAGATTCCAATGCCCCGAGAGCACTCAGGGCGCTTTGTGAGTCGCTATAGATCACAATCAGTGCTCCAAACCGGGCACGTCGCGTAATCTCCCGTACCGAGTGGTGTATTGCCACCAGCTCGGCCGTGAAGACAGACGCAGCGCCTGGTAGAGCCCCGCTGACTTCAAACAGAGGGGATACGGCGTGGAAGCCGACCCCCTCTTGGGACTTAGGGCCATCCGTATACACTGGTACGGTACCAGCGTGACACGATGTGTGCTCCAAAAAGGTCGAACGCAATACTCCCGGCGCAGTACAAGCTTTGGGAGCAAAGGCGTGGCGACAAATAGCCAAATGTGGTACCCTCCAGGGTGGCGTCCTTGGCAGAACTAGGGGTGCCACCAGCCCGAGAACTATACCTAGCTCTCGAAGGAGTTTCCTGGCCCTAAACCCAAAGGGCTTAGGGTATGACTGGCGTCTCTCGGCGGCATAGGCACCGTCGAAATCAGCTGCGGATGCAGTGAGAGCTGTTGGCGACTGAGGGGGGGACCGGGCTCGCACGTACAGGCGAGTGTTGCACTGCACGCGGCGTAGAGGAAGTGGCATCTTCCCAGCATCGACCAACAGGCTCTCAATGAGGAAAGTGCGGAAGGCACCGGTCGCAAGGCGAAGGCCGGTGTGGTGGATCGAGTCCACCTTCCGCAATAAACGCTCAACTGCGGATGCATAAAATACGCATATGCAGTCAAGCTTCGAACGAACAAAGGATCGATAAAAAAGTAAGGCATTAGCCCTATCAGCGCCCCAAGCGCTGAACGCCAACGAGCGGAGAATATTCATGGCGCAGGTACAAGAGAACCTAAGGCTACGAATATGAGCCTCCCAGGTGAGGCGTCGGTCAAATACAAGACCAAGGAAACGTTGCGATTCAACCACTTCCAGGCGCACCCCACTAAGAAACAAATCTGGGTCGTAGTGGAGCCGTGGATGGCGGCAGAAGTTTACCACCTTAGTCTTAGCCAAAGAAAACCGAAACCTGTGCACTTCGGCATAGCGAGAGACGCGGTTCAATGCCTGTTGGAGTCGACGCTCCAGAGTTGGCATCTGGGCCGCGCCAAAAGAGATCGAAAGGTCGTCCACGCAGAGCGTAGCGAGAACATCTTCCGGCAGCACCGAGGTAATGCCGTTGATGCTCAGCGCAAAGAGTGTGACACTGCGGTACTTTCCTGCGGGACACCCTCTTCTTGCTCCATTGGGCCGGAGAAGGTTCTCCCCACCCGTACGCGAAATCGACGATCTCGCAAAAATTCAGATATAAACATTGGGAGGCGTCCCCTCGCCCCCATCGTGTGGAGAGTCTCCATGATACCGTAAGGCCATGCGGTATCATAGGCCTTCTCCAGATCGAAAAACACCATGGCGTAGTGCTGTTAAGAAGGAAGGCCTCGCATACGGCATTTTCCAGTCGGAGCAGAGCATCCGACGTGAAGTGGAACTTGCGCAAGCTGCACTGTGCAGAAGACAGATGGCCTCCGCTGTACAGGAAAAAGGCTAATCTAACCTCTTGCACACGCAAGAGGTTAGAGAGATTCGGCGGAAACCGTCCGGAGTAGAGTGATCTCTCCCCGGCTTGCAAAAGGCGAGCACAGTAGCGATTCGCCAGGAATCTAGGAGGAGACCCTGCACCCATATCCTGTTGAAAGAATCTAACAGAAAGGCCAAGCCTCGCTCACCCAGGTGTCGTCGCGTGGCGTAGTGCTTTCTAAGAAGGAAAGCCTCGCAGACGGCATTTTCCAGTCGGAGCAGTGCATCCGACGTGGAGTGGAACTTGCGGAAGCTGCACTGTGCGGAAGACAGATGTCCTGTGCTGTCAAGGAAAAAGGCTAATCTAACATTTACAAATTTCTCCATCAACTTGCACACGCAAGAGGTTAGAGAGATTGGGCGGAAACCGGTCGGAGTAGAGTGATCTCTCCCCGGTTTGCGAAAGGCAAGCACAGCAGGATTCGCCAGGAGTCTGGGAGAAGACCTTCCACCCAGATCCTGTTAAACAAATCTAACAGGAAGGCCATACCTCGCTCACCCAGGTGTCGAAGCATGGCGTACTGGACATCGTCCGGAACATGGGCGGTGTCCGCGCACGAAGCGAGAGCGGAACGCAACTCACTCACAGTAAACTTGTCGTTGAAGGGTTCTCCGCCTCTGGAGGTAAAGTCCAGCTGGCGGCCTTTCGCGACATCACGAATTGCATTGAATGCTGGCGGAGCAGCATCACGGCTAGAGAATGCGAAAAAAGCGGCCAGACGTCCTAGGAATAGTGGTCAGGCCCACCGCGATGAGGTTGCCGGAGAACTCAACGGCCTCATCTACCGACCTAAACTCCTCGACTGAGATAGAGAATTCAGTCATTTCCTGAAATGCCGGCCACCGCGCCCGCGCCAAGCACCACCGAGGTGGTCTCTCAGGCGGCAGTTGCCCTGAAAAGGATATTTGAATGGGAAAGTGATCACTACCATGGAGGTCATCGACCACCCCCCAATCAAAATCAGGCTGTGCATCCGAAGAGCACAAAGATAGGTCAAGGCAAGAAAATGAAGCGGTTCTCGGACAGTGATGCGTAAACTCATCCACGTTTAGGACACCCATCTCAAGCTCTTCGATCAGATCGGCAAGGACTTGTCCCCTGGGATTTATGGAGTAATCTCCCCAGAGAGGATGCCTGCCATTCAGATCTCCAAGCAAGAGATAGGGCCTCGGCAACCGTGCCACGACGCGGCGGACGTCCCCTACGTCGAAGTCAGCTGACGTTCGAATGTACGCAGAAATGATAGTATACCTCCTATCCAGGTGCAGCTGCACAGCCACTGCCTGAAAGGAGGTATCTAAAGAGAAAGGAAGAACGGAGACATCATGCCGGGTGTAAACCGGGCATCCCCCAGCCCGGCCATCCCGCGGTAGTGGGGTCGCAAGACCCTTATACCCCGGGAGGGCAGGCAAGGGGCACGCGCCTAGCATGGTCTCCTGCAAAAAAATAGCTAACGGGGAACGGAACGAGACGAGCCTCCGCAGCTCCTCCCAGTTGTCCCGGAGTCCACGGCAATTCCATTGAAGGAATATGCCCTCCAGGCCTAGCTCGGAGGAGACGCGGGGGCCGTCCTAGAATTGAAGAGCCTCACGGGAATGGCCGTACACTTACCGGGGGCAGAACCCCGGGCGCTGTTGCCTTCGAGGACTTATTGGGGGTTGGTTGGGCTCGCCATGCGAGTCTTTTCCTCCCTCCGCCTCGAAACCTTAGGCGGGCGTTGCGGCTTCGGAGGCGGGGAGCCCTCTTTTCGAGGAACCACAGTCTCCGAGCCACTCACTCCACCTCGGGGCGTGGGCGAAGGAGCCGAAGCTCCTTTGTTGCTGTCCTCCTTTCGGGGAACAGCTTTAGGAACCCCGGAAGATGGCCTAGCGACCATCTTCAGGGGTGTTGCCTCCTTTGAGTCTAACGACTTGGTGGAGGCGCGTGGCCGTTTCGCCTTACGGGAAACGGTCCCGCTGGGGAAAGAGGGGGGAGCCCTGGTTTTAGCCGGGGCAGGGTCTGAACCCTTTTTGCCGCCAACTTTACCAGGCAAGCGCCCGGGTTGGGTAGAGCTCGCAGAAGGGCTCCGAATGGTCGCGGAAACAACCGTGCTCGTTGGCCTGGATGGGCCAGGAGCAGAGGGTGCCTTTCCAACTATTGAGGCATATGACGTCCCAGGCAGAGCCGGGCGCGCCAGGACCAAGTCCTTTGCCTCGCGGAATGAGAGTCAATCCTGGGCCTGAACGGCCAGGATTTCTTTCTCAAGGAGATATGCACCACATTGCTTCGAAGAAGCAGGGTGCAGCTCTCCGCAATTGACACACTTGGCCACACACGATTTGGACTTATCGTGTACGGCCTTGGAGCAATTTACACAGACTTCGGGTGACCCCGACTTTGCACGTCTACATGAGCGATTCGTATGGATGAAGCGGTGACAGTAATAGCACCGCCGCGGCAGTGGCACGAATGCCTTCACGCGGTAGCGGTACCAACCGGCATGCACCGACTCAGCGAGCTTGTCACAGTCGAACGTGACGAAGAGTGTAGGGGTGGATCTCGAGACCCCTCCCTGTTTTCTCCTCACACGTTCGACCTTGACCGCCCCATGGTCGGCTAGCTCTAGGGTGATGTCCTCAATGGAGTAGTCAACGAGTTCCCTCGCATAAACTACTCCTTCCACAAAGTTCATGATAGAGTGCGGCGTCACACTCACCGGGGTGCCATGAAGTGTCCGAAGAGCACTTATCTTGGCCGCCTCGGCGGGATTCGCATAGAAGGCTCCCGTCCGAGAAACGGGTTACCTTCGGCTCTCTACCAATTGCACTAGCTAGTCCTCTCCTCTGATGGATCATGTTGCCCTTGAACAACATGGTGCCATCAGTGGAGCGAATAACGAGGAAGCGTTTGAAGCCAGCGGGCTCGAAAACGCCAGGTAACCTCTGAATGAGGGGCCCAGTTTCATCGAGGCTCCGCCCTGTGCACTCTTGGTATTAGTCTTAGTCAGGGGCTCCGCAACCGGGGGAGCAGAGGGGGCGGATGTGCCGATCTTGGCTTGGTCGCTTGCCAGAGTGGCAGCAGACCCATCCGTCCCCGCGGATGGAGAGGAGCCCCAAGTCTTTTTCTTTTTTGGAGAGGAGGGCGGGGAATGAACCCGCTTCTCACCTCCGCCGGAAGAAGCCCCCAGGCCAGATGGACCGGCCTCAGCCAGGTCATTCTCTGAAATGGAGAAGGGCCTGGTAGTCGTGGGGGCACCGGTCGGAGGTGATCCCTCCCTCCTTGTACTGCTTCGGAAACCACAGCCGTTTGAGGAGGACCTTGCATCGGGGCGGATTCGGTGCTTGGCGCCGAGCCAGGATTCCCTCCCATGGAAGGCCCTACCGTCTGAGGCTGGGTTTCCTCAAGGACCATGTCTATCTCAAGGGGGGCCTCTAGTTGGCCATCCCCCCCAAGACATCGCAGGTCCCGTTGGCAGTATCGTCACTAGTCTTCTTTGGGAAGGCATGGGCCTTGACCCCGGCAAGGTTCAGTATTCTTGCCAGCAGGTCTTTTGAGGGAAGCGACCGAAGAGGCCTGGCTTCCCTCTCCCCCCTAAGGGGGTTTGTCCTACCGAGCCGCTTCGATGTGGAGCGGCTGGCTAAGGGCTGCCTGCTGGCTTTCTTGGCAGTCCCCTTGGAAAGAACAGAGGGGACTGCCGCTGGTAAAAGGGAGGCGCCCGAAAGCACCTCCAGAGAAGAGGGTGAGGAGGAGTCCCCTACACCCGTAAGTGAAGGAGAGGAGTAAGCCTCCTCTCCGGTTAGAGATATATGGAGGGTCCCCTGAGCAAGCACAGGGAGAGGACCTCCATTTTTTTGCTAGAGCAGCCCAAGGGCGGCTCCGTCAATGTTATAGGGTAAGTTGGGGGTTGGTTTTTCTTTATACTCATCATTGGGCATGGTGTCCCTCTTTTTGACACGGGATGCAATCGCAGTAGCCCGCACTGCGAGAGGTGCTTACAAGCCCGGCGCCGCCATTTAAGACCACCCCTCCCACCTGGTGGCCTGGCAGTCCATCGGCATGGCGGCTCCACCTTGAACACGGCGTAAAAAATATATAGATTGTGAAGAGGAGAGGAAAAGGGATGTGTGGAAGGTATGGGTGGGGATAAAGCAGGTTGTTAAAAACCAACCTTCCCAGACTGGAGCTCAGGGGTTAGGGAACATTGTCCCCTCCCCCCTCAGCCCCAATCCGGGACGGTTGACTTAAGAAGAAGGTCAGCATCTACCCTGTGAAATTAGAGGCTGACCATTGAAAGTTGTGAGAGAGGTTGTATGAAAAGCGAGGAAACAAGTGTTTAGAAGGAAGGAGAAGAGGCTAAGCTAGGGTCGGACGCCGTAGGAGTGAGAGCTACTACTCCTCGATTAAGAAATCCAATCCTGGAGAAGGTCCTGGCAGTCGGAGGGGCACCGGCCGGAGGAGATCCCTTCCCTCTTTGTACTGCCTCGGAAACCCTAGCCGTTTGAGGAGGACCTTGCATAGGGGCAGATTCGGGTTCGGTGCTTGGCGCCGAGCCCGTTTTTCCTCCCATGGAATGCCCTACCGCCTGAGGCTGGGTTGCCTCAAGACCATGTCTATCTCAGGGGGGACCTCCAGTTGGCCATCCCCCCCGGCCCCAGGACATCACAGGTCCCGTTGACAAAGCCGTCTCTGGTCCCGTCTGGGGAGTCACAGGCCTTGAGCCCGGCAAGGTTTAATATTTTTGCCAGGTCTTTTGAAGGAAGCGACTGAAGGGGCCTGACTTCCCTCTCCTCCCTAAGGGGGTTTGACCTACCGAGCCACTTCAATGGGGAGCGGTCAGCTATGGGCTGCCTGCTGGCTTTCTTGGTAGTCCCTTTGGAAAGAAAACGGGGCACTGCGGCGAAACAGGAAGGTGCCCGAAAGCACCTGCAGAGAAGGGGGTGACTGGGAGTCCCCTACACTCGTAGGCGAAGGAGAGGAGTAAGCCTCCTCTCCGGTTAGAGAAATTTGGAGGGTCCCCTACGCAAGCACAGGGGGAGGGGGGACCTCCATTTTTTCTGTGGAGTTGCCCGAGGGCGGCTCAGTAGATGGAACAAGGGAAGTTGAGGGTTGATTTTTTTATTTGTTCATCATTGTGCATGGTGACCCTATATTTTATACGGGAAGCAATCGCTCATCACCTCTCGCAGTAGCCCGCTCTGCAAGGGGTGCGTACAGGCCTGGCAGAGCCAGGTGCTGCCATTTAAGACCATCCCTCCCGCCTGGTGACATGGGAGCCCTTCAGCATGGCGGCTCCACCTTGGGCACGGCGTAAAATTGATAGAGTGTGAAGAGAGAAGGAAAAGGAATGTGAGGAAGGTATGGGTGGGGATGAAGCAGGTTGTTAAAAAAACACCATCCCAAACCGGAGATCAGGGGTGAGGGAACATTGTCCCCTTCCCCCTCAGCCTCGATCCGGGACGGTTGGCTCGAGAAGGAGGTCAGCATGTATGAAAAGTGAGGAAACACAAGTGTCTGAAGGAAGAACATTTTTTTTTAAGAGCTCATCTGGCGACTGCCTACTTGGGCATTAGTCGCCCTATTAAATACCTGCCTAGTACTAGGCTACTTTAAAATCAAATTCAAAAAGACAAAAAACAACCAAAACCCAACACCAAAAAAAGGGGAAAAGGAAGCGAGCAGTAAGCAAGCTCCTGCGTCGGGGGGGGGATGTCCCCCCGGCGCAGGAGCGTGCGACCTATAAGGGAAAAAAACAAGAAAATAAAACAAAAAAAATGGTTAAATAATAGGAAGAAGGCCGGCCTTTCCCCAAAAGTCAACAAGTCCACCAGTCAATGTGAACGCACTAGTCCCGAGTAGGAAGGAGAAGAGGCTAAGCTGGGGTCGGACGGAGTGCCTAGTCCCGTCAGCACGGCGGCCAGGATGGCAAATCGCCGCACCCTGTAAATGAGGGCAGAGCTAGACTGGTAGAGTGATTCATGTGTCGGTGTGATTGGGCGATATAAATATATATATTTTTTTTATTATTGTTCGCCATAGTTGGGAGCTTTTTGTTCGGGGGTAAAGTGTTTAGAGGTATTTTTTTTCAGATTTTTGGTTTGGTGTAGATGAGAGTATGGATTTGTTCAAGCTGTTGAGATGTATGGGTTTGGTTTTGACCATTTCTTTCATGAGTTTGCCGATTTCTGGTGTGAGGTTGGGAGTAAAGAGTTTTCTATCTCAATGGGGGATATATTTCTTACTCATATGGTAGATTGTATTGGTGACGAGTGAGTTCTGGGTAGAAGGGAAGATGGATTTGTTTTCTGTGTTGTTAATTCAGTGAACTTTTGTAGTTGGTGTATATTACTTAGAACTGTGGCTAGGTCGGGTTAGTTGAAATGAGGTGAGGAGTGGAGTGCATGAACGATTTGCCAGGTGGTTCTAGCATGGAAGTAGGGGGAGCAGAGTTAAGCCTGGGGAAGTGGGTTTGTAATTGCAGTGTGGTACTTGTTGGTTGGATTCTTTGTTTAGTAAGGTCATCCTAAGGTGGCAGGCGTGGTTGTATGCAATTAAATCACCCCTCAAGAAGATGTTATGGAGCTGAGAAAGTGCCCCTAGGTTTGGCGAAAAGCTTGTTGGGCAGTGTTGGGAGATGTGTGGTTTGGTGGTAATTGATTGGAGTTGCATAGCATCCTGTGTATCAAGGTGAGTGTACATCGTGCCTTAGTGTAGTTGTGAAAAGTATTTAGGTGTGATTGCAGAGTTAAGTGAGATTCCTGGATTAAGGCAATTGGATGTTGTAGGCATTTAGTATTTGGGGGAATGCTTGTTACTTGTTTCGGATTCCATTGGTGTTGAAGTGGAGAATGTTGAGGCTGTGTTGTTAGTTTTACATGGATTGCAGGTACGATGGATGTGTGTAGTTGTTTGGGAACTGTAAACAGCACCATTTGTTCCAGAGAATGGAAGTTGCGTGGTGGACATGTAGGTGAAGAGGCCCGGACTGTTCCGTCGCGGATAGGGCGAGGAGGATACGAGTGGTTGCTGCAATAACTCATCGTAGAAAAGGGTGGTGGTATAGGAAGGAAATATGAGGGGGGAGGGTTACATTTATGTTCTGTCCCCCTTCTCCTATTTCCTACTCCTTGATAAGAATCAGCTTCGATGAGTTGGATGTATATGCATCAAACGACAGCTACGTCTTTCGTGTTACAAAGAAACTCAGTTTTCCCAGTAAACATCCTTTAGAATTATAGTCAATACCCACAAAAAATGTATTATTATTATCACAACTTTGGAGTACACACGATAGGACTCGATACACTTGAATGTTTTCATTCTAGACATTGTCATAGTAACTGGGTTTGGCCTCATCTGAAATAAAAGTATTGATGTCATCTGCTTCATCGTTCCAATCTT
This sequence comes from Ceratothoa steindachneri, assembly GCA_963969495.1. Classification (NCBI taxonomy): domain Eukaryota; kingdom Metazoa; phylum Arthropoda; class Malacostraca; order Isopoda; family Cymothoidae; genus Ceratothoa; species Ceratothoa steindachneri. The sequence goes on along the minus strand of OZ018330.1, from coordinate 165,447,476 downwards.
CTTAAGTTGCTTTACAATATAAATTGAAAGGATGGAAAGATTTTCATTAAAAATAAATTCTTCAGATACAATCAGAAACATTACAGTATAGATCACAATGAGAAATTAGTTGATTTCACAAATAAACATAGTTTAATAGTCGCATGAAAATACCCAGTGAAAAAAGAAATTAGTTTAGGGTATGCTTTTTATGCAAATTATAGGGAAAAAAGCGGCTACCTCGAAGCTATTACTTAATCTCCCAATTTGGGAAAGATCACTGATTAGCACACCATGGTCAGATTGACAATGAGGCCATATTTAGCAAGCAACAATGGAAAGGAATGTAATAGCTGCTTTGACGCGAGGGAGATAGCATATCAAGGGGTGGTGACAACAGTGAGGTGGCTGTCTGTCCACTTTATGATAGTGCTTCATCATGAGAGGTCAATGAAAGATACTTATTGCAGAGCAAGGCATCGTCCCATTGTTTTTGTAAGGTGAAATGGAAAACAAGCTAGAATCTGTATTAGGAACTCTACATAAGAGAAAAGTGAAGTGGCAAGTTCATGCTTTTCGCGGGCAGATCTATGTCCTCAGTGAAGCCAACGAGACCAGGAAAAGGCAGGTGATTTACTTTGCGGAAAAAGGTGGGGGAGTTACAGTTAGATGGAATGAACTGGCATGTGTTAGGAACTCGCAAGTAACAATGGATGATGTGGTGGGTTTCTTGAAGAGTAGAGGAGAAACGGCTCGGTCGATAGTGGTGGATGGAGATTTTTCTTTAAAAATCAGACTCAAACGATCATGGACCATCCGCTACAATAAGGAAGTTTGTAAGGGTGTCTGCGCTCAGTGGATTATCCAATTGGCGAAACTAATTGATGGCTAGGGAACGAAAAAATATGCAACCTTTGACCCACACACTTTCACGACATTCGTGGCTGACCAACACTCATGCTGGATACTAGGCCATATCATAACCCCCAATAACACAACTATTACCGCCTAATCTCACTTTTGTGCACAATCAAAAACACACAAAAAACAATACACCAAAGAATCACCCTAAATATATCTCAAAAAGCACACTCAAACACGATCCTTCTCACCAACCTTCCTGTACACAATCAATGGTTTCAAACAACCAGCCCTTACAACCTTCACATACAATCCTTGCCAAAATAGACAAACAAAGCCTTTGACACTACCAAAACACATCCACCACACAAAATCCTGAAAGCCAACATCTCCAGCAATGCCCCCAAAATGTTTAATAAACAACGTTTGGCAGACAGGCTAAAGTCACCCAACGAACCCATAACTCTTTACCCCCGACCACTCCCCAATGGCATTCTACAAGGAACCATTCTCTCACCCTTACTATTTTATCCTATATTTACACGATGCTATGATGATAGCGTCGGCAGGAGACTCCCTCAATCCCCATTTTCAAGCCTGCATACTTGTTGGACACTGTAATGCAAAAGACCAGGTAAGACGTTCTAAGAGCAAGGCCAGATGAAAAATGAGGGGAAAATGGAGCTGTACCAGAAGTCCAAGCCATCAATTACTAGAGATTTCTTGTCCCGATTCAGCAGTGAGGAAAATCAATGGAACAGGATGGAAAAGCAGTTAATCGTTCATTATGGTGTAGTAGCTGGATATGGTAGTTGGACTAGTCTGATGAAAATGGATCTCATGAGCTCAATTTTGAGGGAAGGTTCTGGCCAGTATCGGGGGTGAGACATTCCACCTATACTGCCAAAGATTTATTATTGTACAAAGAGAGGGATTGGTGCATTCAGCTCAACCTCGAAACGATTTTGCAACAGGCTAAAAGGATGTGGCAAGGGTTAAGTAGAAATCACAAGGGCAGCTATATAAGAAACAATGACTGGTGGAAGAGGTTGGCCATTAGGAAGCGGGTGTATTCCCCAGGCTCGAATTCCTTCGAAAGAGGTGGGAAGACCCTTACGAGAGAAGAAAAAACAGAGGCGAGGCTGGAATACCAGAGTCACTCGACGAGTAGATTGGACGCAGTCCGATGTGGCAGGAGGCGCAGATGCTGGGAGTAATGATAAAGTATCTATGGGTTAATCAAGCGTGAGTGCCAATCAACAAAGCATTGGATTAAGATTACCTTTCTTTGTGGTAGATTGGCCACCACGATCTGAGCCCCCCCCCCCCATGGAGAAATATTGAATCTCAGGACAGCAGCGTTCAGGGTTGCAAGTACTAGGACCAGGGTAGGGCACTACAAGACGATCACTCATGGTGCTGAAATCAGGGTGTACCCTCCAAATTCTTAATTCAGCCAAAAATTAGTAATAACAGTGGGCCCTGAATGGGCCCATTAATATATATCATTGGTTCCAAAGTAACTACAAATTATTTTTTGACAATCACAAAATTTGATAAAAATATGCAAAAGTCACTGACTTCATTTGAAAATTCCAACTATAAAAATTAACAGCAATCACAGACCAAGAGTTGGCCATGGTCAAAACTGTTAGAATTGAATAGACAAATAATAATCTGCTTTCACTAATTTGTATCTATAATTAGTGACACATTTGTACTTTAGAACAATATTTTCAGGCACACTGTCAAAGTTTGTACTAAATTTACATTAAAATACCGCCAGTCCAATTAATTAACGCACAACCAAATTAACAATCTTTAGACATTTAAAAATCATTCAAGATAATAAAATAGTTTAAATATCAAACCAGTTAGTTGCTGCTCGATTTCTCATGGTTAACATTCTATAAAAATATTAAAAAATAAATGTAAGACACTTGTTGATAATAAACAAATGCCTAATATTTGTCTTTTCACAAAATTTATTCACAATGAGTGAATACGTAAAAGTGCCATCCATACAGAAATGTTGGGATGAATGTAAAAGTACATTTAAAAGGAACTTCAAGAGTCAATTAAAGTCTTAAACTTCCAGAACTTGAGCTGTACCACACTTTTTAACTTTAAAGTCAACAAAAGTTTAAAATGTTCTAACTAAAGCCATACCACAGTTCGTAACTTTAACACATGGAATTTTTACATCTCTATATAAGGTACAGGATCTTTTCTAGCTAAATATAACTTGCTCTGGTCACAAATCATTCTGGAGTTTCACTTTAAACATTCCCGCATACTCTTTGACTACATAACCTTCACATTTAAGGAAATAACCAATAGCTGGTTTAAGGCGAGGTTCCTTACCCACACTATGAACACCTTTGCCAGTGATAATGGTAACCTCAAGTTCTGGCACATTTCTTTGTTGCAAAACTCTTTTTTTACCTGAAAGAAACCTTTGGGTTTCTTTCAAAGCTTCCGCCACATGAAGCAAATGAAGGTCAAGAGTATTTGGCGCTCTGTTAGAATTGACAGCATCCACAATTTTTTTAGCTGCTCTTTGATTTGCTTCTTTAAATTTTGTCAAGTGCTCATTGGCAATTTGAGCATAGTAGCTTGCAACAGCACTCATTCCATTTCTGGAAGCTTCCTTCACTTTTTCCAGAGCTTTTTTCCTTTCAAGAAACTGAATTTGAGCTTCATCTCGGTAAATCTGGAAAAATAAAGCAAATGAGTGACTGATATCACTAGTCAGCAATCAGAAAAATAAATCCAAATCTCGGAAAGAGAATTTATTTTGTTTGTTTTCAAATGCGAGTGTGTTTGATGACCTATTGACACTCACTTCCTACTCAAGACTTTTCACTATCAAGGGATAGCAAAAAAAAAGAGAAGGAATGTGTACTTATATAAAAGGGAGAACCTCAGGACCTGTGGACCCATCCTGGGGATGTGTTGCCATTCCTCAGGCAGAAGAGTGGAAAGTAAAATAAAAGGCAGAAGATGAGTGGAAGAGAGGAAGATATTTAGGGAAAAGGAGGAGCCAGTGACTAGAATTAAAGCTTAAAGCTCTGTGTCAGGGTAGGAAGAGGGAAAAGAGAGGCAGCAATTTTCCCCTCCAAGCTCATTTGGCAGTGGCCAGCAAATGTACAGCTGAGAAAATCACAAATAAAAGACTACCATAGGGGCTATATATACCCCCCCCCCCCCCAATAACAACCCAAAATATCTAAAACAAAAAACAAGATTTTTTTAGGAGGGTCTCTGGCGAGTGCCCACGAGGGCAACAGTTGCAATAATCATGCTAAGGCTAGATTAAAAACATACAAAAAACAAATAAAGATAAAACCTCCCAAAAATAATAAGAAAAAACAAAATAAGCAAAGAAGAAAAAGGAAGTTCCCTCAGGCATCGGGGGGGGATACCCATCTCCCCCTGACACAGGAACATGTGACCTAAAACAAAGAGAATCAAATAAAATGGACAAAAGGTCAGTCCACAAGTCTGTGTATACGAACCTGTCCTGAGATAGAGACAGGTGCCATGTGCGAAGATCACCCAGACTGGGACATTCAACAAGAATGTGCCGAACAGTTTTGGGGACAATGCAGTCATCGCAATAAGGTGCGAGTGAGCACTCCATCAAATGGAGTGGTTCCTGCAAGTGTGCCCAATTTGAAGGTGAGAAAAAGGGACCTGAGGCCATCTTGGCATTAGGGTAGGAAGGTCCATGGGAATAGTTGTGGCACAAAACTTTAAGTTTCCCTCAGCTGTCTCCCATCTTCTTTGCCAGATAGACTGGAGGGCTGCCCTGATTCCTGCCATATAGTCGGTGTGAGGAAGAGTGAAATGCTGGTCTGGTTGCCCAGTCCTTGATGACTCTTTGGTGCCTTCATTTGCATATGTACAGGAAACCATCAGAAAAGAATCTCGACATCCACCCAGCTGGTGGCAACTGTGGCATCTTGGATACCTAGAACCAGGGTGTGCAGAGATTCCAATGCCCAGAGAGCAGGACCTGGTGAAACCCAGCTGACTTCAAACAAAGGGGATACAGCATGGAAACCCCCCCCCCTCCTCCTGAGCCTTGGGGCCATCAGTATACACTAGCACAGATTCATCATGACACGAAGTGTGCTCAAAAAGGCCAAATGTAGTATTCCAAGTGCTGTGGAACCTTTGGGAGAAGAGGCGTGGCAACAAATACTCAAAGGTGGTACCCTCCAGAGCAGAAACAGAGGCTCCACTAACCTGAAAGTTATAACAATCTCTGAGTTTCCGAGCCCCAAACCCAAAGGGATTAAGGTATGACTGGCATCTCTCAGTGCCATAGGAACTTTGCAGATCAGCTGCGGATGCAGTGAGAGCCGTTGGCAAGTGAGAGAGGCACTGGGTGTGTGTATACAGGGTGCATAGTGAGAAGCATCTACCCAGCATTGACAAGTAGGCTCTCAAAGAGGGAAATGTGGAAGGCACCAGTCACCAGGCGAAGACTGGTATGGTGGATTGAGTCCACCTTCCACAAGACACACTTGCTGGGGATGCAGGTACAAGAGACTGCGAGGCTACAAATATTAGCCTCCGGGTAAGGTGTAAGACAAAAACAAGAACAAGGAAACAGTGCGAATCCAACACTTCCAGGCGAATCCCATTTAGGAACAAGTCTGGGTTGGAATAGAGCTGTTGATGGCAAAAGTACACCACCTTAGTCTTGGCCAAGGAAAACCAAAACCAGTGCCCTTAGGCATAACGAGAGATGCAATTCAATGCCTGTTGGAGTCAACGGTCCAGGGTTCGCATCTGGGTTGCACCAAAAGATATTGAAAGGTCGTGCATGTAGAACATAGCGATGAACATCTTTGGGCAGCAGCGAAGTGATACCATTGATGCTCAGGAAAAAAGTGTGACACTGAGGACACCATCTTCCGGGTCAATTGGGCCAGAGAGGGGTCCTCCCATGGTTCTTATATGGAATCAATGAACTTGCAGAAATTTGAGATAAAGATTAGGAGGAGTCCCCTCAGCCCCATTATGTGGAGAGTCTCCATGATGCTGGATCATAGGCCTTCTCCAGATCAAAAACCACCAATGCATAATGCTGCCTACGAAGGAAGGCATCGCAGACATTTTCCATTCAGAGCAGAGCATCCAACATGGAGTGGAACTTGCTGAAGCCACACTGTGCAAAAGATAGGTGGCCTCCACTGTCCAGGAAAAAGGTTAGTCTTAACATTTCCTAATTTCTCCATCAAATTTCACATGCAGGTGGTTAGAGATTGGGCGAAAACTTGCTGTTTGTTAAAAGAAGCACAGGGTCCATTCACCAGGAGTCAGGGAGGATACCCCACTGTCCAGATCCTGTCAAACAAATCTAAATGAAAGGCCATGCCTCTCTCACTTAGGTGTCAAAGAATAGCCTACAGGGCATCATCTGGACACGGGCGGTGTCTGCACACAAAGCGAGAGGGGAATGTAACTCACCCAATGTAAATATATCATTGAAGGGTTCTCCGGCTCTGGAGGTAAAGTCCAGTCAGCGGTCTTCAGTGATATCACAACGTGCATTGAATGCTGGTGGAGCAGCATCCCAGCTAGAGAATGCCGAGAAAGTGGTCGTGTAAGACTCCACCATAAATGCAGGGTCCAAGATTGCAGTCCCATTCTCCTGGAGAATGGGAGGGGGTTCCTGCTAGAACTTTTCCCTGAATCCTTTTAACTTGCTTCCATGAAGACACATACGCTTGGCAGGAAGAGGAGTGGGCATGCTCTCTAAGATGGCGGAACCTAGCCCTAGCTGGACTAAATTTAACCAATACTGAAATCTTTCGGGCAACATTTATAATGTATGTAGGCATAACGCTTCTTTTGGAAGGCCACCTCACACTCAGTTGAACACCACAGAAGCAGTCAGCATGCAAAATGGCCAGACATTCTATGAATAGTAGCTAGGCCCATGGCAATGAGGTTACAGGAGTAGAACTCAACAGACTCATCAACCGACCTAAACTCCTTGACTGGGGTAGAGAAACCAGTCATTTCCTGAAATGCAGAACACCAAAGCCATCACCAAGTTACCACCAGGAGAAGGGGGGCTCTTAGGCAGCAGTGGTCCAGAAAATGATATTTGAATGGGGTCATCGACTATCTTCAAGATATCAGGTTGGGCATCCAGAGAGCACAGAGATAGATTAAGACAGGTAAATGAAGCGGTGGGATTGATCGAGAAATCTCTCCAGAGGAGGTGTCTGCTATTCAAATCCTAAAGCAGTCAAAAGAGCCTCAGCAACCATGATAAGGTGCGGTGGAAGTTTCCTGTGTCAAAGTCAGCTGATGGTAGAATGTACGCAGAAATAACAGTATACCTCCTATCCAGGTGCAACTGCACAGGTACTGCCTGAAAGGAGGTATCTAAAGCGAAGAGAAGAATCGAGACATAATGCCCGGTGTACATGGTGTATCCTCCTGCCCGGCCTCCCTCCCATGGTGGTGGGGTAGCAAAACCCTTATACCCCTGGAGGGTGGGCAGGGGGCATGCACCTAGCATTCTCTCTTGCAAAAAGATAGCTAACGGAGAATGGGAGCAGAAACTCCTCTGCAGCTCCTTTCAGTTGGTCCGGAGTCCGCGGCAATTCCATTGAAGGAATATGCCTCCTAGGCTGAGTTGGGATAAGTAGGAGTTGTCTTGGAAGAAAAGACCCTTGCAGGAATGGCTGTACGCTTCCCAGAGTCAGAACAATGCACTGTGACCTTTAAAGACTTATAAAGTGAGGTTGAGCTCGCCCTGCTATTCGTTTTGTACCTCTGCCTCAAAACTTTAGGCGGGTAGGGCTGCTTTGGAGGATCCACCATCTATGAGCCTCCAGCCCAGCCCTGGGTGGTGGCCTAATAGCCAAGGCTCCTTTGGTACTGTGCCCCTTTGGTGGGACAGCTTTAGGAACCCTGGAAGAAGGCCTCACACCACCTTCACAGGTGTTGCTTCCTGTGAGTCTAACAACTTGGTGGAGGAATGTGGTCTTTTAGCCTTATGGGAAGCAGTCACTCTGGGGTTGGGGATGGGGAGCCCTGGTTTTAACCGAGGCTGGGTGTGAGCCCTTTGTTCCACCAGCTCACCAGGGGAGTGCCTGGGATAAGTAGAATATACATAAGTGTTCTGAATGGGTGTGGAAACAGCCTGGAGCAGAGAGTGACTTTTTAAAAATTGAGGCATAAGACATCAAGGCAGTGCCGCCAGCTCCAAAAACAAGTCCTTACCGTAGCAAAATGAGAGACGATCTGTAGCCTGAATGGCCAGGATTTCCTTCTCCACGAGATAGGCACCACATTGCTTTGAAGAAGCGGGGTGCTGCTCCCCGTAATTGACAAACTTGGCTTTACACGATAGGGACTTATTGTGTGTGGCCTTGGAGCAACTTACAGAGTTTGGGAAACCTGAATTTGCATGTTGACAGGAGCTATTTGTAGGGCCAAAGCAGTGGCAGTAGTAGCACATCCACGGCTGTAGAACAAATGCTTTCACATGGTAGGGATACTAACTGACATACACTAACTCAGGAAGCCTTTCACGGTTGAATGTGATGAGTGTAGAGGTGGGTCTCGATGCCCCTCCCTGTCTTCTCCTCACACATTTGACCTTGACAGCTTCATGGTCAGCCAGCTCAAAGGTGACATCATCTATGAATTAGGCTACAAGTTCCCTTTCATCAAGTTTATGGTAGTGTGGGGTCACACTCACCAGCATGCCATAAGTGTCTGAAGGTCACTAATCCTGGCCACTTCGGAAGAATCTGATGCATTTACCAGAGGGCTCCCATCCGAGAAATGGGACAATTTTGGCTCTATCAATCAAGCTAGCAAATGCTCTTTATGATGGATCATGATGCCCTTGGCCAATGTGGAATGAATAACCAGAAAGCGTTTGAAGCCAACGGGCACAAAAATGCCAGGTAATCTCTTGATGAGGAAACCAACTTAATTGCGGATCCACTCAGTGCATTTGCAACTTTGTTCATGGTCTGAGCACCCCTACCAGGGGTGCCTTGGAGTCAAATGTGGCGATCTTGGGCTAGTCACTCGCCAAAATGGCAGCAGACTTGTCTGCCTGTCCCAGGAGCTCCAGCAGAGTGAGAGAAACCTTTAGTCCTCCTCCTTTTGCTTCTTTTGGGGAGAGGAGGATGGGGAATTAACCTGCTTCTCTCAACTGTCAGAAGAAGCACCTAGGCTGGACGAAAAAGCCTTAGCAAGATTATTCTCAGAAATGGAGGTCTTAGCTGTCAGAAGGGTACCAACTGGGGAAGGAGGTCCCTCCTCTCCTTGTGAGTCCTCAGGGGCCCCAGCCATCTGAGGAGAAGCTTACACAGGGGTGGACTCAAGTTTGTTGGTATTTGACCCTGCCATCTGGGGCTGGGTTAGCAGTCCCTTATGGTAGAAAAGGGGGTACTGCACTTTGATATGGAGTCATCCATAGGCGACTCCAGAGAAGGGGAAAACCCCTTTGCCTCATGGCATGACAAGAGGGGAGCCACTCCGCCTGTCAAAGGGGTGCCTCAATTTCCCTCATCCTCCCTGACAACTAGGGAGGACAAGGCTGCACTTCAAGTGGAAATCTATGCACCTTCCCACTATTGCTTTGAGTTGTCACCAGGATCACAACAAAAAAAGAAAAGGGCTCTCATGGAAAGGAGATACTATGACCTCCACATAAAGGAGTGTGGGGGGAGGGGGGGGGTAAGAGAAAAGTCTCCATAGGATCAGAAATTCCACAATAAGATCTTTTACACAATTGGCCCTGGCTCAGCATTGATGAGCTTTGCCAAACTAGCCCACCATTTAGGCAAAATTGTTCAGGAACTTTAACCATAAAGGATGGTGCTGGTTTAGCCACCTTGTGTGTGTACTAGAAAAAGGCAAGCAGATTTGATGGTCCAGCACACCATGTATCTAATACTTGCCCTAGCTAGCAGACTTCTAGCCCTCGCAGCAGGTAGGACTTCATGGTATACACTGCCACTCGACTAAGGCTCAAAGGAGGACGAAAGTATGCTGGAAAAACAGAACCCCTATAGATAGGGAGCAAGTGTGGAAAGGGGGTAGTAGGGTATGCAATAAATAAAAGTAGAGATCAGTGAGTCCACTAAAGAGTAGGGTGGGTGATCGATCACCTTTTATTATCATACCATGGAGCTAAGTGATCCCAGGGTGACATGCAGTCCATCAAGGCACCATGGCTACCAGACCAAACTCTGTACAGTGTACAGGTGGAAACACTTCCTGGTGCAAAGTGCAGGGAGAAAAGGTTGAGTGGCGAGTCAATGATAATAAATAATATTATTGAATGATAAATATTGTTAAATAATAATAAAGTGATATTTCATACTAATAATAATTAATACTAATCATAATACACACAATATTTCATAATATAAAAATTATACTAAATAATAAAATAATGATAATAATGCTAATAATAATACTGATAAAAAAGTAAAGTGGTGCTGAGCAGGGGCAGAGGGAAAATGCAACAACTCTCCCAGGCCATATCCTGCGGTGGTGGGGTTGTGAAACCTTTATACCCTAGGAGGGTGGGCACGGGGCATGCACCCAGCATGGTCTCCTGTAAACAGACCACTAACAGGGAATGGGAGGAGATGAGCCTGCGCAGCTCCTCCCATTTGGCCAGCATTAAAGGAATATACCTTCCAATCCTAGCTCTGAGCCGTAGACTTTCTGACATAACCAAAACTGTTGCATTAAGAGCAAGGGGTGGATACTGGTTCAGAAGGGGGTGGGAGTCAAATTTACAATTATGTGGGTGCAATAAGTGTGGAGAGGAATAGGGTATACTAGGAGACCAGACTTGGGTCAGGCTAGAAGATGAGTGTGATGCATGAGAGGGTGGTGGAGCTGCACCTGTTGATGCTGGTAGAAGAGATGGGGCAGTATCATGGATACGTGGGTGAGTGGGATGAGTCTGCCTAGGGCATCAGAGAGTCTGATGCCAGGGGAAATGAATTTCTCCCGGACCACTGGATGGGCCTCGCACATATCCAACTCATCAGAATCATGGACAGCTAAGACCCCTTTTTCAAAGAGAAATATGCAACAGTGAAGAAGATGCACCATGGGGCTCTCCATAGTTTGTAAAGCGGCAGGGATGGTCGCAGGAATGACCATGGTAGGCTTGTGTGCAATCCACGCATACACTGGGGGAGGGGGGGGCAGCAAGCAGTGCTCAAATGACCAAACATATGGCAATTAAAGCAGTGTCTCAGATTAGATATTTATTATATACGGTTTGACTGGTATACATAAGTATTGTGCCTAAATATGTGTTAGAAAGGATCCTGATGATCAAACATTAGGACCATTGCTGGTGTGTTCATCCAAATTCCACTAATGGATTGATGCTGTCTATGAATATCAATGATTAGATGGCTAGACAGCTTTGAGTGAAGCATCTTATCCATTAGAATGGATAACAGCTTTCAGTGTTTAAGGTTGAGTGAGATGAGACAGCAATCTCAGAGCGAGCGAGAGTCTTGAGGGCTTAGATAGAATCATGTTGTAGGCAGAAAGAGACTTCCATCAGCACATGTGGCACAGTTTGCAACACCCTTCATCAAAATCTTTACTAACATAAAAAATATTAAGTTTGATAAGGGAATATCAAATTTAGTTTCAAGGACCAAAAAGTGGTGGTTGTCAAAGTTAGGGTTCTCCTCTGAGGTAAATGGATCTGCCACGCTGTGGTGGAGCGAATGTGAGTGTGTGTGTGTGAAGGGCCATTCTCCCACCCCTTTTCCCTCTCTAAGAATGTGCGTGTGAGTGGGTATTTTTAATATTTTCTTTTTGCATATATAAATTGATTTTCATGTTTTCTATTTCTTTTTTCTCTTCCTCAGCTAAATGTTAAATAGTTTGTCGAAAGACCACTCCAGTAGACTTAATCGCCACCATTTGTAAGGAGTGATGGAGATTGTAGGGTTCAGATAACTGAGCAGAAAGAAAAGATTGTAAGTCCCACCAGGACAGAGAGGGCTTTGATAGATTCAAGACATGACCAAATTATATTGTATGAGCTCGGAGGCGCCAGTTTTTGTTTGTAAAACGCTTGAGACGCCAATACCCACCTGGGTAACACGTGAGCCCTTCCTTCTTTTTTTTTGGTCCTCTTATTTGCTTTAGGCCTCCTGTTATTAACTTCTTGTCTACTGTGTTATTGGTTGGTGGAAATTGCCCTGGCAGATATATATTTTTGTTGTTAGACTTAGTGTATCTTCTTTTGTATACATGTCTAATTAAATATAGTTTTTTGTATAAATTTTGATTGGTATTTGTCAGATAATATTGTGTATATAGGAAAATTAGCTATATATTGGGTTGAGGAATAAGTTCTTGCGGTTTTATCAAATTTATTTATTACCATTAACAATTTTGGAAAAACTTCATTTTTAATTGATAACAATATGCAATTTAATCAATAATGTATTGTCCGTTGTTATTTATGACTTCTTCCCAATGTTCAACTAGTTTTTTGATGTCTCTGCAATAAAAATCCCTGAATTTTGACTCGAAGAATTCGTCTAACCAGGTTCTTAATTCCACATCAGTATTGAATGAAATGAAATGCCGCGCAAATTGTTGGAGAGCGATTGGAACAGATGGAAATCTGATGGAGCCAAGTGTAGCGAATATGGTGGATGTGACAGGATTTCCCCATTAAGGGTTTGGACAGCGTCTTTTGTCATATTGGCAATGTGAGGGCAAGCATTGTCGTGTTGCAGAAGGACTCCATAACGTTGATGCGGTTGCTTTTCACGAATAGCTTCAGCGAGTCAATACACTTGTTAAACATAGAGTTCTGCATTGACAATCTCATTGTTCGCAAGGAACTCATAAAGAATGATGCCTTCACAATCCCACCACACACGCAGCATCGTCTTTCGTAGATGAAGTCCTTGCTTTAATCGCGGAAGTGGTTTTTTATTGGGGCTAAGCCATTGTTTTTGATGGTTCATGTTGACATAAACACACCACTTTTCATCACCAGTGATGATGCGGTGAAGAAATCTGTCATTATATCCACGAGTAGCCTTGTGACGAGCAAGCAAACCTGCGGCAATCGTGAAGCGTTGAAGTTTGTTGCTTTTGCTCAAAGCGTGCGGAACTCATGCACAGAGTTTTTGAACTTTCCCCATTGAATGAAGGTGGTTCGCTACAGTTTTCTGATCACACACCAATTCTCTAGTCGATTGACAAGGATTTTCATGAAGAAGGTCGTTCAATCGATCTTCATCCAACTTAATGGGGTGACCAGAACGTTCTTAGTCATTAAGATTGACATGACCGTTTTTGAAATGTGAAAACCACCATTGAGCTGTCCTTTCTGATAAAGCATTTTCTCCGTACACAGTACAAATATCACAACAAGCTTTGGCTGCATTTGCATTGCTCCCATCTCGATTGAAAATGAATAACAACAAGTGTCAAAAATGCGCCTTTCTTTCAACTTAACATTCAATTTTGAGGGTACAGAACAAAAATTAAATTAACACAACTTTTAAATAAACCGCAATGATTTATTACTCAACTTCAAGATGTAGCCTAAGCAAAAGCCTAATAGTCTACGCTGTTAAGAGACGTAGCCTAACCTTGGCAAATTTTGCTCTCATTATTTATTATTGTTTCTTAATATGTGCACAAATCACGCAAACAAAACTTAAATCAACACAACATTAAAAAAACGCAAGAACTTATTCCTCAACTTAATATATTTTTGTGTGCATATACCCCCATATTTTTGTAAATATTATTTTGTTTTTTTTTGTAAGTAAAGGACTGTACATACAATCCGTTTCATTCTCCTTCAATTTTTCACGTCCAACTTAATGTAGGAAGCAGGTTGGAACAATTGGGATTAGAGCATAGATTTTCGGCCCGCTACATTTGGTGCCTGGATAGGGATGTGAGATCTCAAAACCGGGAGAGTGACGGGATTGGATTGCAGTCCACACCCAATTAGAGTAACAGGTAGTTTGGTTGTTTTTCACCTTTTTCTATCTTTATTACTAACCTGGGAGGATGGCTTCTGTGGAACAGGGTCTCCAGGATGAGATCATGAGGCTGAGGCTGGAGTTGAGGCAAAAGGAGGAATGTATGAGGTTGAAGAGTGATATGGTGGGTATGAATGAAAAGACTGATCAGACGAAGGTGGAAATGGATGAAAGACAAAGACAGATCGACCAAAGGATGCAGGACCTGTATGACATGATGAAGGGGTCAGGACCAGCCCCAGGACCCTCAACCCTGACTCCTGCTCCGACTGAAGGGGGATAAGACGAATGGAATGAGTGGAAGTGTGTGCAAGTCTAGAGAGGATAGGATGATTGTGAATGATAGGAAGGACGGAGAATGGAAGAGAGTGGAATGCAAGAGAAGAAGGAAGACTGGGTCAAAGAGGAAGGATAGGACTGTGAGAGGGAAGAGTGTGGACTCATTCTACTCGGATGAAGGAGAGAGTGAAGTGAATGTGGGAAAGGGTATTTGATAAGGGAAGTGCCAAAGGTAGATAAGTTTAGGTTGCATGGTGGGAAAAGTGTGGAAGAATTCTTCGGGGAATTTGAGAAATATTGCAAGCTCAAGTACCTGGAGAATAAGGGATACTGGATAAATGTTTGGGGGGAATGTTTGGATGTAAAGGTATTAAGAGTTTTACTGTGTGATCACAAGTGTGGGGGAACCGAGGTATGATGTGGTGAAGGAGAGATTGATTGGGCAGGTGAAATGAATGAGAGAGTGTGTGAAGTATAAAAGGATGAATGAATTTGAGAAGGCTTGAATGGGGAAAGAGTGAAAGTGTGAACATGTATGCACATAGGCTTGAGAGTATGGCGCGAAAGAGGTATGGTAATGATGATCTGAATGAATGTAAACGATTGATGACAAAATTCCTGGATACGGTCCTGTGAAAAGTAAGTGAATGGTTGAATGGGAAAAGAAAGGTGAATGGTTGGTGTGGGAGGATGTGTTGGAACTGTTGGAAGACGGGCAATTTGATGAGATAAGTGATTTAGATGAGGATGGATGGTAGTGTAAATGTTGGGGGTAAGAAGCCCAGGAGCTTTCATCCACCCCAGCAGTTTGTCAGCTACAGGGATGCCCTGAAGGCTGTACCAGCTGGAGTGATGTCAAACTTCCTGGACCGGCAGGCTGGATGGGCGAATGGAGGATGAACAAATGGAAGGGGACAGGTGAGTGGTAAGCGCATGAATGGGTATATGAGGGAGCAACCAAGCTATGTCCCAGCAAATGAAACTGAATGGGGTGAGAAAGATTGTGGAATGTCGTAGGTGTGAAAGGAAGGGTCATATGTTGGCAGAATGTGGGTGGACAGCTGGTCCATGTTTTGGGTGTGGTAAGAAAAGGCAAATGGTAAAGGACTGTCAGGAAAGTGTGAAAGAATATTTTGAATGTAAAGAGAGGGGACATTTGAAGAGAGTCTGAAGTTGAATGGTGGAGCGACTGCTGGGGGGGAGTATGAAGTATGCTTGTGGTAATTGTGGAAAGGCTGGTCATTATGCAAGGATGAGGAATGTATGTAGCTATTGTGCGATGGAAAGACATTTGAGTGAAGTGTTGGATTAGACTGAGAGCGCAAGGTGTGAATGGAAATTATGAAGCTGGAAACTAAATTGTAAGAGGGTCCCTGGTGAAGTATACTCCGGGTGCATGAGTGTGAGTAATGTGTTGGTAAGTCTGTCTAGTGTGAAAGTGCTGTTTGAGTGTGAAGGTGGAATTGAATAGGATTGAGTGTTTGGCTTTGATAGATTCTGGATGCAAGATGAGCTTGGTATGACAAGCTGAGTGATAAAGCCCTCCTGTCTGAGTGTAAGGGTAGTTTGGTAGGGATTGGTAGTATGAGAGTGCCCTGTGATTGGAATGATAAGGTCAGTTGTTAGAATGCATGGTATGTTGATGAATGAGTGTGAATTCTCTGTGATTGAAATGGTGAGTAGTGAGTATGGTGTGATTTTGGGGTATGATTTTATGAAAGTGAACCGTATGGTTGTGCATCGTGCGAGTGATCAGATTAAGAGAAAGATTGGTAAAAATGGGGTGTATAAGTTGTATGTAGGGAAAGATGGTAGTGTTATGAGGAGTATGTTTACAGGTATTGAAGCGACTGCTATGGAGAGGGTAAGGCTTGTGAAGGGTGAAAGGGTGTCTGTTAGAGTGAGTTTGAGTAAGGATGCATGTTGCTTGTGTGTTTGATGGCTTGATGAGAATGAATGATCCTTTTGTATGTGTGCAGGCGGACCCCAGAGTGAAAGGGCAGGTGAAGGGGAACCAAGTCGGAGATGTATTGGGTCACCTCTCCACAGTCAATGAGGTGGGTATGGATGATAGCACAGGTGTCAGGGTAAATGTTGCGAATGAAAAGACGTATGAATGGACATATAATGAAGTGGGAAGGATGGTGGAATTGGATGGATGTTTGACTGAATATGAAAAGGAGGATGTGTATCAAATGTTATTTGAATGAAAGGGGGTCCTCAGTAAGGGTGATCTGGATTTTGGGGTTGCAAAGCTTCTGGAATTCAAGATTATCCTGAAGGACACCCCAATCTATCAGTGGCTGAGACATTTCCCGCGTCTGGTTGCTGATGAGATTGAGGAGCAGTGTGTGGAATTAGAACGATTGGGGGTGATTGAAGAATTTGAAAGTGCATGGAATAGTCTGATTGTGCCTGTACATAAGCCGAATGGAAGATTACGTCTGTGTGTGGATTATCAAAAGGTCAACGAAAGGTTTCTTATGTGTGTGGTATCTGAGTGTGTGTATAGTATGCATGAGATGAAGTGGTTTACAAAGCTGGATTTGGTACAGGGATATTACCAGATGCCCATTGCTGAGGAGAGCTGGCCGGTGACTGCCTTTTCATCTGCGAAAAGGCATTATCAGTTCCAGAACCTCAGCTTTGGGTTGGCTAATGCTCCCGGAGCCTTCCAGCAGGCGATGAATGTTGTGTTGAGTAAGTTTGTGAGTAAGAATGTGATTGTGTTTATAAATGATATTTTGATTATGACTGATAGTTTTGAGGAGCATATGAGATTGGTGAGTGATGTGTTGAGAATGTTGGTGTGAAGGTGAAAGTAGCGAAGCATGAATGGTTTGCAAAAAGAAACGGAATTCCTTGGTTATATGGTAAGTGAGAATGGGTTACGAAAGTCGCTGAAGTATGATGAGAGGGTGCGAATGTTTCCGAAAGCGGTGACTGTGAAGCAACTGAAGTCGTTTCTGAGTTTAATTGACTTTCAGCCAAAGTTTATATGTGATTGTTCGGGTGTGAGTAAGCCTCTGACTGAGTGGATGGGCAAGAATGGTAGTACGATTGTTAGGTGGAATGATAAGATGAATGAAGCGCATGAGAGACTGAAAGAGGCAGTGGCTGAAGATGTTGAATTGGCATACCCGGACTATAGTGTGAATGCTAAGATGCTTGAATTGTATACGGATGCAAGTGGGTACTGTATGGTAGGTTTTCTGATGCATAAGCAGCGTTTGAATGGAGAGAATGTCAGGCGAATAATTGGGTAGGTATCCAAGGCTATGAATGTGGCAGAGCGAAAGTATTTGACTGTGGAACGAGAGTTGGCTGCAATAAGGTATTGTTTGAAAGTGTTGCGTCCATTTTTGTATGGTGTGAGGTTTGTTATCAAAACAAATCACCAACCTCTTGTGTATTTGCAACGTATGAAATGGGCTGATAGTAGGATTGCGAGGACTTTGGAAGATTTGAGTGATTTTGACTATGTGATTGAGTATGTGCCTGGTGAACAAAATGGAGTGGCTTATTTGATGTCAAGGTATCCTAGCATGAATGATGAAAATGTGTGTGGAGTGAGTGATCCTGAGTATTTTCTGAAAGGGATTATGAATGGAAAGGAGAGTAAGGGTGGTGGTGATTCCTGGTTTGAGAGTGTATGGAATGGCATGCAAGAATTGAAGAGTGATGGAGTAGATGTGAGAGTGCCCGATAGTGTGGATGACTTAAGGAAGGAGGTAATGAGTGAAGTATGTAGGAAGCCTGAAAGTATTGCTATGGCGAGGGTGCGGAACTTTATGAAAGAATTGAGAGCAATGTGTCTGCAAGAGTGAAAGTTGGTGAAAGGTTTTTCTGTGGTTTGATTGATACTGGTGTGCAAGTGTCATTAGTGAATGAGATGATTCTGAGTAAGTATGATGAGTTTAGATGTTGCGAGCGTAAGCCTGTGAAGTTACAGATAAGTGGATTGGGAAATGCAATGATAGTGGCATGGGAACAGGTTAGTCTGAGAGTGAATGTAAAGCATGATTTTGTGATTCTGAAAGATGAGCACATACCATGTTGTTTCTTGCTTGGTGTAGACTTTATGAGATTGAATGATTTGTCTTTGGATGCTGATAAGGATTGTGTAATGAAAGGTGAATGTGAGGTAATGAGGTTGAATGAGTGTGCAAAGAATGTTGTCAAGTTTTGCGGTATGATTGAGTTGGTCATGGATGATGAGAATGAGATTTTAAGTGATGATGATATTCTAGAGATGCAAGAGATGTGTCCTTTTGTCAGTGAGTTGAAGAGGTGCGCAATGACGCGTGTTGATTTGAATGAATGGCCTGAGTGTTTAAGTGATTTAAAAAGGTATGCTAAGGATTTTGTTGTTTGTATGGATGTTGTATATTTTGTGAGGCATATGAAGGATGGGGATGATATGTATGTACCTGTGATGTCCTTGGTTGGTATGATTGGTCTGGTGAAAGTTGTGCATGATAATTATGGGCATATGGGTAAGTATAAGTTGTGGGAGTGTATTGCATCCATTTCTGAGAACTGTTGTGAATGATGTTGTGACTATGTGTGAAAGGTGTCAGAAGCGAAAGGTGCAAGGTGTGCAAGTGAAGCCGCCGATGTTGAAAGTTGATGCGAAAGAACCGTTTGAATTAGTAGTAATTGATTGTGTGTCTTTATCACGTAAAACTGCTGGGAATGTTGGTATGGTTGATCATAAAAGTAAGTTTGTGTATGCAGCACCTATGAGAGATAAAAGGAGTGTGACTGTTGCGTGTGTGGTTGAGCAGTTGTTTTTTCCTATGTGTGTATGGAAACCTAGGAGATGTTTGAGTAATAATGGACCTGAGTTTGCGAGTGAAGTGTTTGACCGAATGTTGAAAGAGAATGGTGTGGAGCATGTGAGGACAAATCCGTATGTACCATCTTCAAATGGGTTGGCTGAACGTACAATTAGGACCTTGTGTGAGATGCTGAGAATGACTTTGAACGACTGGGATGAATGGTTGAGTAGAGTGTTATGGGCATATAATTCGATGGTACATAATGCAACTGGGGTGTCCCCATGTCAGTTTGTAATGAATTTTGAAAGGCGAGTGAAAGATAGGTTTCGTTTGAGTGAAAGTGAACAGAGTGTATGGCGTGAGGCACATGAAAGGTTTCATTCATTTGAAATAGGTGCAAAAGTATTGAAGGCAAAAGAAGTAAAAGGTAGGTTGAACGTGTCAAAGATGAGGTAAAAGTTTGAGGGACCGTATAGAGTTGTGAGTCTGGGAGAATGGCGTGACGTATGTTTTGGAGAGTTTGAATGAAGGTGTGACTGAGAGAGTGCAGGCCCATCAGAGTCAGTTAAGGAGGTGGAGAGAACCTCCTGACTACCTGGTGAGCCATCCGGTGTATGAATTGTGCAGAGAGAGATATAAGGTGCAAGATGATGAGAAGGAATGTGATAGTATGGATCTGTCTGGAAAAGAGCTTGTCTTGGTCTCGAGGAGTAGAAAGCGTACAAAGAAGAGTGAAAGGAAGAATGCAAGTACAAATGAAAGTAAGTCTGAGCAGAGTCTTTCTGGTATAGGGGAACTTGAGAGAGATTGAGTGTTTGCATAAGCAGGTGAGTGATTTGGCTGGTGAAAGTAGACGAGTGAGTGAGCTGCCTGTGCCTGATTTTTCTGGTTTTGGAAACAGTATGAATGATAGTGTGTTTGGGCAGAATGAACCTAGTGTGGCTGATTTTTCAGGTTTTACAAATGGTAAGGGTAGAGGTGAGTTTGATGTGGAGAATGAGGAGGTTGACTGACTTTTCTGGCTTCTGGTGGGAACCAGTTGAAGGAGTTTCCGGTGTAGCCGCTGAGAGTAGAGGGGATGTGAGTGATTTGTCTGTTTCGCAAGAGTGTACCTTGAGTTGGATGAGAGCTGTGAGTGAGGAGCTGATGAATGGGGATATGAAGAGTGAAGGTTCTGCCAAGAGATGAGAGAACTGGTAATGAAAGCTAAGAGTATGGTGGACGATATGATCAATAGTGATGAGGAAACTGACAAGACAACTGATGAACAACACCGACAGATTGCTACGTGTAGCCAGGGACCAGTAGATGAGTGTAAATGTAAGTAAAGGGCTGTACATACAATCTGTTTCATTCTTCTTCGATTTTTCATGTCTGACTTAGTGTAAGAAGTGGGTTAGAACGATTGGGATTAGAGCATAGATTTTCAGCCCGATACAACACAAGAACTCAAACAAAATGCAGTGCAGAACCCACCTTCACAGCTGCATTACCGGATGCACACACTCAAAGGGAGGGGGCCCATGCACTCCTCAACCAGCTCTGTCATTTTAAAAATGAAGGCTGCCTATGGGACTTTCTCTCTGAGGGTGCAAAGACCATCGCACTAGGCAACCACAGTCCGGGGACTCACCACAGCACACGTCAGCCATAGAATGATGCACCCCAGTGAGGCAGGGACAGTGCACCGAAACTGCAAATATCCAAACATAAACCTAAAACACAGACTAGCATCCACACATTCATTTAGTCAAACACTACAACCACCCACACCGATACACTCAGGTGCAATCAAGCACACTTGAGAGAAACAGAAAAATGGGGAAGGAAATAGAGGGGGACAGGAGTAGACCATCAATAACAACAATGAGACCATAAATAAAGGTTGAGGAGGGAGAGAGGTATAGTAAAAACACTTCATAGTCCACTTTAATGTGCGCCCTGACACCCCTATCCTACAAAAAGGTAGGAGCATTTTGACGGCAATTCTCTGGAAACACTGTGACTATGGGGGAGGGGCGCAGGGATGAACTGGCAGTAAAGACTAGGGAGGAATGAGTTTAGGGGAAAGCAACTCTTTTTGCAAGAGAGAAGTTAGTTTTTCAGGGTACAAAGAATTCAGCAGAGGAGATAGGTGGTTTCAGAGAAGGTAGAGAGATTAGCAAGAAGCTTCATCAAGGTGTGTGGCTTGTTTTATGCAAGGATGCAGTGTTTGTGAGCCTGTCATGGCTTTAGGAGGGTAAAATAGGAGTAAGGGAGTAGGCTAGTCATTTCTGTTGAGGCACCACAAGCATGGGGAGCATGAAACCATTTGACACATGCAAGTCTGTGTTTCTTACTTTTCTATATAGTAGCTGACAACCACCAGGCTGGTTCTTGGTGAGTAGAGGTAGAGAAAAGGGATGGATGAGAGTGAGGCAAGAGGAGAAGATCTGAGAGAAAGAGTGATCAAGAGAAATGTGAGAATTAAACAGGGGAAGGAGAGAGCCGAGAACCCTCATCATCTGTTCTTGGTTGAATGAACTTTTGCCCCTCCCTTGGGTTCTCTTCAATTGAACCCAGTAACTCTCAGTAAGGTTGCCATGGCGTGTGGTCTTTTACAGAGGTTTCCAAGTAGTTGAGATAGTCAAGAGGGAAAGGATAGGGTAGTGTTTGCTGCTGGAGGTTTCAGGTGGTGGTGAGGATGTTTTTATATTCATGTAGGCAGGTTGGTGTCCTCCTGATCATAGGTGGCCCAGTGAAACTCTGAAGAGAACTGATAAGGCTTGGTGGGTGGTAGGGTGTATGCGAAGGTTAGGAGAAAGAGGAAGGTTAGGGACACCATATGAGTAAGAATAATTGATAATGGAACAAAGAGAAATAGAAGAGGAATAGTTATAATGGCTTAAGGATGACAAACTTAAATTTTGTTAATCTTAATAATCTTAACAAGAATGTACAAAAAGAACAATCATGCAACTTGAAGCCTCACTGTGGAGATATATGCGCTAAAAAGACTAATGGACGAAGTAAATTATCCATTTTTTACAACTGATCAGAACAGGTGCCCAACAAGGATCTTAACTCTAGACTTGGAAGTATTAAAAAGGATACAGTTACTAGCAAGTGTGCTTTAGACATTTTGAAAATTTTAATATGAGCTCCAGATGATACAGAAGATACATAATTCTCTATTAAAAGCATAACTGAATAAAAACCCCATTAACTTGCACGGTCTTCTATATAGATATACACCCAGATATGGATATTGGGTAAGGAACTACAGAGGTATCAAGATCCATCAAGTAAAGGCTATGCAAGCTAAGAACCAGCAAGGTCCTTGCAGGCATTAGGAAAGAGCAATTCCCCAGATGCAGACCTGTGAATCCTGCTGTCCCCCCTTGGGAAAAGCCATTATAGAATTCCAATAAAAATGACTATTTAAAGGGGCTGCACTGCAGTGATGAAAGTTCATTCAATAAACCATGGGACAAGATATGCTTAAGCATAGTTTTCTTAAATAACTCAATAACTGATGTTTAGGCCAACCAAAAGAAACAATCTTATATCAAATAATACTAATATATACAAACCTGCGGATCTTCAACAATAACTGCTAAATCATCCCAATCTAATACTTCATTTGGTCCATCATAATTTTCGCTATTTTGGTAATTCTTACTTCTTTGAATCACAGTTCCTGGTGCTAAAACAACTTTTGGAGCAGATTTACCACTTCCGTATTTATAGCACAACAAAGTTTTTGTTGCTTCATATTTATTGCTTTGGTTATAATATTCAATTTCAACAGCTGAAGGATCAACATGACTAAATTCTTCTTGCAATTTTTTTAAGCTCAAAATAGATGACATTTTTTCATCTAGTTTACGATTGCAATGAATATTGCTTAAGTGTAAAGCCTTTTCCAAATCAATGATTTCTTGCATAGAAGTTGGTACATCTACTTCGACTTCAGGTATTGTCTTTGCATTTTCTTCTTCTTGCAATTTCTTTGCAAGGTCTTCATCTTCTTTCAGAATACTTGGAACAATGATTTTATCACTAACTATACGTTCTAAAGTTTCTGTCCAACACTGAAAGACCTGATAAGAAAGTTCTAAGGGTAAATTGATAGATAGTTGTTCCTTTGTAAAGTCTGATATTTGATTGCTCGAACCAATTGGCCCAAAAGTATTTAACAATTGAGAAGCGAATGAAGGACTCAACTCTATATTTATACCTTCAAAATTTTCTTCATCTTTGCCTAATAGAAATTCATTATCTACATTTGATGCATTATCAACATTATATTTTTGCTTTTTAATTTTACAAATATTTAGATGACAATAATCTTTTTGTGTTAATCTTATTATTTTATCATCAACGCTTTGAGATAATTGAAATGAAGATTCAATTTCTTTTTTCATTTGTAAAAGCTTCATTTTATACTCATCAGAAACTTCTTCACCCTGATTTGTTTCAGATGAAGCATCTTTCACTTCATTTTCAATTGATATGTGCCTGATAGGTGCTCTTTCCACTGAAGTGATGTCTTCTTCAACAGGATCTTTTGTTACTGGGTCAAGTTTAGCTAATGAATCTGCTATTTCATAGCCACCATCGATAAGGAGACATGTAGCCCAATCAATGTCAAAATCGCATCGTTCAAAAACATCTTGAAGCTCAATTCTGGGAATACTTGGAAAAAATGATACTAGAGTTTCTAAAGCAGAATAGCTTTCTAAAGTTGGTGCAACAAATTCATCAGTCATTGAACTTTTGTGTAAAACCAACTTAGTTTTTGTAAGAGGTTCATTAAGTTTGACTTCTTCCAGAACACCTGGAATAAAGGAAGATGGATCTCCTTCAATAAGTTTTGAATCTGAATTAATTGAGGAATAATCAAATGTACAAAACTGAGTAGAAGAATCTACCATAGAGCCATGAGTAATTGATTTCTCAATAGTTTCAGGGCAAAATTCAGGTGCATCTGCCTTCAGCGATATTTTGGGTACTGCTCCTTTATGTGATGGTGTGATTGGTAATGGAGTTGATCCTTCCAGAACACCTAGAATAAAGGAAGATGGATCTCCTTCAATAAGTTTTGAATCTGAATTAATTGAGGAATAATCAAATGTACAAAACTGAGTAGAAGAATCTACCATAGATCCATGAGTAATTGATTTCTCAATAGTTTCAGGGCAAAATTCAGGTACATCTGCCTTCAGCGATATTTTGGGTACTGCTCCTTTATGTGATGGTGTGATTGGTAATGGAGTTGCTACTTCCGGAACACCTGGAATAAAGGAAGATGGATCTCCTTCAATAAGTTTTGAATCTGAATTAATTGAGGAATAATCAAATGTATAAAACTGAGTAGAAGAATCTACCATAGATCCAGGAGTAATTGATTTCTCAATAGTTTCAGGGCAAAATTCAGGTGCATCTGTCTTCAGGGATATTTTGGGTACTGCTCCTTTATGTGATGGTGTGATTGGTAATGGAGTTGCTACTTCTTTCTTGCAGTCCCCTGTGAGAGGAGGAGAATCCCCTGTATTGCATGTATCTGCCTTCAGTGACATTTTGGGCACTGCTCGTCTATGTGATGGTGTGATTGGCAATGGGGTTGTTACTTCTTTCTCACAATCCCATGTGAGCTGAGAAGAATCCACTGTATTCCATATAATAGAATCATGATCACTTTCTTTAAAATCATTTAAGCAAGTTGGTATAATTTTTTTAATATTCCTTGCCGGCTTTGGATCTAAACCATTTACTTCCTTCAAATTTTGGTTTTGACTTGAATCCCAACTTATCACATTATTGACATTTGAGGGGTTAAGTGCCTCCCACTCTAAATTCTCAGTACTACCTTTATTTTCCTGATTCGCATTACACCAACTTTGATCTAAATCATCTGCTAATGGGACATGCGAATCAATTTCAGTTTTTTCAATGGTTGACATACATACTAAGGTACTAGGAATATCATTTTCTGATGGGCTGCTTGGCGGTTCATTACCTCTGAACTCGGGAGAAAAACTTATTTCAGGAACGTTTAAATTGTGATTATTTTCAGTTGGTATTTCTAAAACATTAGTACATTTATTGACAAGATCAGGATGATATCCAACATAATTTTCACTCACATCTACAAATTCTTTGGGAAGCATTAAAGCCATATTTGCATCAGACGTCTTTGTAACATTTAACTTCCATAGCACTTTATCAATGCATAAACTTGTGTCAAATCTAAGCTTCATTTCTTTTATTTTTTTTTCTGTTATATTGTGCACACACTTTTTTGCGAGCTCTTTACAATGGTACTTCCATGGTGTTTGTGGTTCCAAAAGTTCAATCTCATAATTGTTCGCTAATCCAAGCCTAATATATGGTTCAAATTCCCATAATTGCAGATTAGTATTATCAATAAAAATGGTAGAAAAACCCCTCTTTATACTTAATTTTGCTCTTTTTTCATTCCATTGATGAGCTTCTGGCAAGAGGGCTGGATTAAACTTGTAATTCTTAGAAATATCAACAAAATAATCATCTGTACTAAGAATAATTCCAACAGTATTTTGACACAAAAAATGGGCTAAAGTACTCTTACCACTACCGGGTAAACCTCTCATTATAATTAAAACTTTTTTCTCATTTATGAGTTTTTTAACTCTATCTACTTCATGCGAATCAAAAAAGTCTCTTTTATTCTTAGTTAGAGAAGTTACATGCCCTAAATTTTCAACTTTTCCAGCTGAATCTAGAAATGCACATCTATTCCTATTTAGTGAAATTGCATGAGCAAAACTTTGGTTTTGTGAATCAACAGGTAAATGGCTATTAATAGAAATTTTGGGGCATATTTCATCAGAATTTAGTGCTACTACCTGATTTGAATCACTCATTAGGGTGAGTTTTTCATGAGCTTCATCTAAATTCCATTCGCAAGCTTGGAGGACCATTTTTATCACTTCATGATCAATATTTTGACCAAAAAGCATTTCAAAATGTGTAATGATTTGACCATGATCCTCCATTTTATAAAATAGCTGAAATATACAATTTAAAAAATATAATATAATTTTGAAATCCACAAAAATGAATGATAAATAACAAATAATTGTATACCTATATGTTATTCACTCATCCATCATATTTAACGAAGCTTAACAATGTATCTGTACAAATTTCAAGTGAAACCAATGATGGAATCGCACAAAAAGTTTCAAAGAAGAGATCTGTAGTGAAGATAGAAGTAAAAATGTATTAAATATAACCAAAGAACCTCTTTAGTTTTACAGATGCCAGCTGCAACATGCTGGCCTAAGCTACAGAGCTTCACCAAAATATTTTAAATTCAGGAAATACTCAGGAACCTTTTGGTCTGCCACGTGGAACAAAAGTTCCCAAGCATACTACCCCCGCTTGGACCAATTGGTCCCCCTATGGTTTTAAGCCTATGGAAAATTCAATGGTATTCTAATGGTAGTTTTGTCTAGCATTAGACAAAGCTTATTCTTTCATGAATATTGAATATTTAGATATTTTAGAGTATAAAAAAAATATCTTCTAATATAACTAAATGGAGGGAAACCGTGAGCTCACTCAGTTACAATAAATTTTTATTTCTGTTGTTTCAGATTATGGCTGGAAATACTCGTTCATCTGCGGCAGTCTGGCTTTTAGGACATCCTACTAGTGAGCTTTCGTATGCAAGACTACCAGCATATGGTGATGTGCTTCATATTGTTCAGTACCACCATCAGTGGAGTCAATGACTTTGACACAAAGTTACAACCTCGCTTGCAAAAAAGTCATAAAAGTATGGGAAAGAGCCCGAATTCCCACACAGCGCATAGACTCTTGTGTTAGGAAACTCTCAAGGTTGTATGAAGAATACCTTTCTTTGAAGAAGAACCGCAAAACCAAACTGTACTCATGTAGAATGAATGAGCGTAGTTTCGAATCTACTCTTTCAAAACTTTTTGACATAGCCTCAAAAAATGCTTTAAATGTGGTAAAAAATGAAGAAGACCGCCAATTTCTGTTGATGCAGAGAGAGAACATTTTCTCCTGCAGTATGTCGTACCGTGATAAGATTACTTCAGCCAAGGAACCCCACAAAAGATATTGATATGAGAAGGCTTTACAATGCAAAGAAAAAGTATATACTTCTATTCTAAAAATCAAACAAAGGCTGCTGCTCATGCAGATTTCGAGTCATCATCATCTGAAGGAGAAAGTTTAATTGCGGCAGACAAAGAGTTTTGTCCACCTTTTTCAACTAGAAAAAAGAATGCACAATGAAGTCCTTCAAATTCAAAACATCTTTACAACTCCAGGTGTGGCTGCTGTTATTGATCGTGCAAATATTACGGCTAGAAAAGCAACAATGGTTGCTGGATCAATAGCACAAGCCTTGGGTCAGGAAATTGCAGCTATGACACTTTCCATGAGTTCTATACGACATTCCAGAAAGGAAGTAAGAGAGGCAACATACAATGAAGACAAAGCTTCGTTGTCTGTTGAAGGACCGATCCTTCTTCACTGGGATGGAAAACTACTACCTGCTATTGATGGGGCAAAGGAAACAGTAGAACGAATTGCAATAATAGTTTCTGTAAATGGACTGGCAAAACTTCTTGGTGTGCCAAAAATAACATCAGCAACAGGAGAAGAACAGTCTATGGCATGCATTTCATCAATTAATGACTGGAATCTTTGTGACGAAATTCAATACCTTGTGACAAAATTCAAGGCCTTGTATTTGACACAACTGCATCAAATACAGGCCTACAAAAAGGAGCCTGTACCATAATTGAGAAAGTATTAGGAAGGGAGCTTGTTTGGATTGCGTGCCATCATCATATTTTCAAAATTATGTTGTCATGTGCTTGCAATATTTTACTTTGGTTGGCCTACAAGTGGTCCAAAAAGGAGTCTCTGAATGTTTTAAAGAACAATGGTCGTCACTTAAAAGGATTCTTTTTTTTAGAGGCAGATTATTCTCAATCCAGTAATGCATAATCTTCAAGGAGAAATGGTCCCATATTTTCAGGAAGCTTTGAAATCTCGTCAGTTGCATGACGATTATGAAGAATTGCTGCGACTCAGTCTCATCTTTCTTGGGGGCATTGATAAGACAGAAGTTACATTAAGAGCCCCAGGAGCGACTCATCATGCACGCTGGATGGTTAAGGCTATATATGTCCTGAAAATATACTTGTTTAAGCATCAACTGAAATTAACGGAAAGTGAATAGGCCAATATTACAGAGTGCTCTCTTTTTATTGCTTTGTTCTACTTTCGTTTTGGAATGAAGCCCATTTTGGAATTAATGCTCCTTTAAATGACATTCTGCTTCTTAAAACTTTGCAAAAGTACCCAAATAAGACAATATCCAAAGAAGCAACCACAGCCCTTCACAGACACGTTTGGTATCTTGGAGAACATCTTGTTGGTCTTGCATTTTTCGATCATAGAATCAATGCTGAGACCAAACAGAAGATGGTCTCCAATCTCCAACATAATGAAAACACCAAAGTTTTTCGCCGATTGAATCTTACAAAAAACATCAAGGATTTGGACTGGCATGAACTGGTAACTCAAAAAACTAAGCTAATCTTCAGTCTCCTAATGAAAGATGGATACAAGTTTGCAGAGGATACATTCCTGAAGACTAACCTAAGTTCTTAGGAAGAGAATACATGCTTTCAAGAATTTCAACGTTGAACGATTAACTTAATGGTTGTTAATGATCCAGCAGAAAGAGGTATTGAACTTATCAAATCATATAATGCATCTCTAGCAAAAGATGAAGAACAGAAACAGTTGCTTCTCAGACTTGTGGCAAAACATCACAAAAATTTTCCCTCATGCTCAAAAGGATCAATGTTTAATCAGCAATTTTAGTTATAATTTGTGTCAAAAAGAAATCATTTGCCATTTAACTATTTTCTTTTCACTTTAATATAAGTATTTTTAAAAAAAAATGTGTTTCAACACCAAGATCTGTTTCAAATAAAGTAGTATTTGCAAAGACTATTCATTTCTATCCCCCAAATTAATTTACCAGCAGACTAATAAGTTAAGATCCATATAGCGACCAGTAAATATTGTTCGATTTTGATGAAATTGAGTGTGACCTGTTCAATGTGGTAATATAATACAATCAGGCATGTGGAGATAAAAAACTTTAAAAAAATTTGGGAGGGGGGACCACCCTAAAAAAATATATATATATGAGGGGCGGTCAATAAGTTTTGCAATTCGGATATAAGGAAACGAGATATAAGGAAAAGTGTTTTATTATTTTTTCAATATAACTACCCTCAACTTCAATGCACTTGCGCCACTTGTCCCTGAGGCTTCGAATTCCCGACTGCTGTTCAATCCACTCCTGGACGGTGAGCTGGACATCTTCATCGTCCACACAGTGCAGCCTTGGCTAGCGGAATAAAAAGTAGTAGCTAGGGGCCAGATCTGGACTGTAGGGAGGATGGTTGAGCTCCTTGAATCCACACTCGTGCAGGGAAGCTTGTGCAACTCTGGCCTTGTGGACAGGGGCATTGTCGTGGAGGAGCAGGACACTGTGTGTCAACTTGCTGCACCGCTTCTGACGGATGCACTTCTTCAACCCAACCAGTTCCTCGGCGTAATATTGGCCTGTGATGGTCCTTCCACGAGGTGCATAGTCCACCATCAACACTCCCTCAGAATCCCAGAAGATGGTGGCCATGATCTTCCGGGCTGAGGGTTGGGTCTGGAACTTGATGGGGGTCAGAGAGCCCTTGTGCTTCCAGGCCATGCTTTTGAGCTTCATCTCGGGATCCCAGTGATGGACCCATGTTTCATCACCTGTCACTATGCGTGACTCGAATCCCACCAGGTCTTGGTTGTACAGGAGCAGCAGCTCCTCCAAACTTTGATGACGTTAATCATGGAACGTCAGGTTTC
Organism: Ceratothoa steindachneri; assembly: GCA_963969495.1. NCBI lineage: Eukaryota > Metazoa > Arthropoda > Malacostraca > Isopoda > Cymothoidae > Ceratothoa > Ceratothoa steindachneri. The sequence continues at coordinate 165,417,589 of OZ018330.1, read as the reverse complement.
TAGGGACCCAACGGACAAAGACCTTGGTCATGGCCAAATTGTCGTGGATGATGTTGATAACACTTCCATGTGATATTCCAAGTTCTCACTCGATTTCTTCAAACTTCACCCGTCAATTTTCGAGGATCCTCTCCACACGGGCCACATTGGCTTCGTTGGTTAAGGGTCATCTTCAAGAGACTCACGACCATGGTGGAACTCCCTATTCCAGCGAGCAATGGTTGTATAGGAAGGGGCGGTGTTGGTGTACACTGCAACCATGCATTCATGGATCTCTTTTGCATTCTTGCCTTCCCTGGTCAAAAATTTGATCAATGCGCAGTGCTCAACCTTCTCCATTGTTGAAAGATTTGTGACTGACAATCAGTGATCAGCTACTGCTTCTTAAATAGATGAGGCAGGAGTGCACGGCTGCAGGTCCTGACTTGTCATAACTTGTCCTGACACCCCCACAAACAGGCATCCCCCCCTTCCTTTGTTTTGCCCTACCGATTTGCAAAACTTATTGACCACCACTCGTATATACCAGTGATGTGTGCTGACTTTTAAAGATGAGGAAGCAATTCAAGTTTTTTTTTTTAATTTTAATTGAAGTAAATATGTCGTTCATTAAAAATAACCATAAAATTGTAAGCTACTGTTGATTTTTTTAAATGTTATTTTTTTAAACTTTAAATCTTTTTAGCCATAACAATATAGACAATTACCAAGTTATATAGCTTAAAAAGAATCTGGCAGGAGATTCGAACTGCTGACCCAGTGTATTCTTTCTTTGTCGCACTGTCCACAACACAAGTATCCTAATATAACATAATTTCATGGATGACAAAAGCAACCAGGGCCTATCAAAGGTCATCCGCATCTATCAAAAAACACCCATAAAATGCATCCATAGGATTGTGTCAAAAACAAAAATCATCATCATCAAGACATGTCACAATCCCAATCAATCATAATAAACAATAAAAAAAACTGCATCCACAGAAATGAGTCCAGAATAACCCCCCCCCCAAAAAAAAAATAACCTTAGCACCCTCAGTCCATCTTCATATTCAAGGTGCTTCAGGAAGGTATTATTTTTGTTGCCCTCCTTTGTACTGACTCTAGCAAGTCTAAAATGTGGTGACCATGATTGTATACAGTACTCTAAATGTAGCCTTACATATGAGTTGTAGAGTTTAAGGATAACCTCTTTACTCTTGTAGCTAACATTCCTCTTAATGTATCTTAGCACCCTATTTGCTCTATTTTTTGCCTCAATACACTGCTTTGAAAACTTCAGTGACCTATCTACTACTACGCCTAAGTCCTCATCCTCAACTGAATTCAGCCAATGCCCATTCATTTCATAGCTAAATTCCCTATTATCCCTTCCCATGTTAATAACTTTGCATTTTCTAAGGTTAAAAGTCATCTGCCACTTCTGAGCCTAAGAATAACATATTTACGTCACTTTGCACTTTAAAGCTACTCTCAACTTCTTTGACTACAGCTGCCAATTTAGTACATCAGCAAAAGTTGACACTCCTATTTACAGCCTCCCCAAGATCATTTAAATAAACTAAGAACGGATCCCTGAGGTATGCCACTGATAATATCTGTCCACTGTGACTTCACTCCATTCAGTACAACTCTCTGTTTCCTGTCTTTCAGCCATTCAACTATCCAATTCAAAACTTTCCCACATATCCCATGCCTTTTCAATTTGGGAACTAGTCTCTTATGTGGAACCTACTACTATCTAGATGGTCAGAAATTCCCTTCTTAACTATCTTCTCAAGAATTTTACAAACTATAGAAGTTAAGCTTACTGGTCTAAAGTTATTTGGGTCCTCTTTACTTCCCTTTGTAAAAATTGGTACTACATTCGCTAATTTCCAATTTCTTACCTAGATGATTCTTAACACCTCAAACAGAAACAGATGAAACCTCCAACCAAGGACTTCTGTGTTGTCAAAACTTGGGTTGTATGCTCTTGAGCTGGTTGGGTAATTGTGGTTTCACCAAATTGGCTTAAAAAGATACTTCAATGGAACTCATATAAAATGTGACTAATATGTAAGTTGAGTTGGCGCTTAAAGGAATTAACAAACCCCACAGAAACTACAGAATCTGACAAACTGTTCCAAATATTAATGACCCTATGAGAGAAGAACTGTGCTATAATCTGTGTTACAACACTGAACAACTAATTTCTCGAGTGGTCCCTAGTTATACCATTCAAATTTTCAACCAGGAGATGCTCTAAATGGGGACAAAGCCCTTTCAAATTTTTAACACCATAATGAAATCAGCTCTAATTAAACAAACCTTAATTGAGTAGAGATTAAATCTAGAAAGACATTCACCATACGGCAAATTCTGAAATCCCATAATCCTCTTTGTCCATCTCCTTTGAACTGCCTCCAATAAGTGGAGGTCACCCAAATAACCAGTAAACCAAACTAGAGAGGCATAATCAAGAATTAGTCTTATGTGGTAATAAAAGTTAGTCTCATAGACTCAGGGGAATGACAGACAGTACCTTTTAAAATACTGTAATTAAGTCCACCTGCTTTAGCAGCAGTCACATGTAAATGGAATTTAAGAGAGGAGTCTATATGAATAGCCAAATCTTATAATTGTCAACGATTTGAACTGGATGCACACTAATTAAGTACTGTTGGAAAACTGGTCTATCATGAAAGAGAGTACACAATTTCATTACAGCACATTTACCAACAGAGAAAGACAAGCCCCATGAAAGGCTGGTTTCATATAAGTGATATCATTCTACATGACTATAAGTCTCATAATCCGAATTTGATACTGAAGAGGTAACGTATAATTTCAAATTGTCAGCAAAGAGAAAAAAATGACAAGTCCTGAAACATGATTAAATGAGGAAAAGCAGAGGACCAATAACGGAACCCTGAGGAACACCACTACCAACATTAACACTATATCTATAGTCACCATGCACCACCACCCTCATTTTCCTATCAGACAGATAATCATTGAGCTATCCTAATAAGCAACCTCTTATACCTAAATTGGATAGCATAGAAAGTAATAATTGGTGGTTAACACTTTTTTAAAAATCAACAAAAAAAACACCAACTAAGAAACTTATCATAAAATTCAGTAACATAATTAGAGGTAAATAAAAGCTGATCACTGACTGATCTACCAGCCCGGAAACCATATTGGTGAGGTAAGAGCAGTTTGTTTTCATCCAAGTAAGTATACAATTGAGAGACGATAATTCTTTTGAGTGTTTTAGAAAATACTGAACTAAGACTTATTGGTCTATAGTTTAGAGGTTCTGAATAAAAGCATGACATTTGCATACTTTGACTTTCTGAATAAATGTAGCGAGGGATAACAAATAGTAGAAGCACATCTTTTTAAAAATATAGAAGGAAAGTCATGAGGTCCAGCACAGAGTAGATTTGAGTTTTAATGGGGATCTTTCAACATCATATATATCAAAAGAATAACAGTCAAACAGCAGGTTACTATTAATGACTGTATAGGTGAATAGAGGAAAATTCACCAACAAGACAATTTGCCATATCAGCACCATCAACAAGCAGTGGGCCAATAGTAGGTCTATCTACCTTTTTTCTACCAAGATAACTGTGGAAACGTTTGACATCAGATTGACCACCTGAGACTAGGAATAGCTCATACCTAGCAACAGCTAATTTAACTGATGCACTCTACTGCAATGACTCAGTCTTAAATACATTCCACAACATAATATCAATAGGTGAAGTCCTACCAAATCTATTACGAGCATCTTTATAACTTAGCCATGCTCGCTGCTTTCAACATTTTACGGAACAGGAAAAGATTTTAATCCAAGGAGGCTGCTTCGAATAGGCACTTTTCATTGGACTATAACAATGAAAGGCATTATACAAAATGTTCTTAAATCTTGTTTAAGATTGTTTCTCTATTCACAGAAGAGAAACCAGTTAGATTAATTGATGATAATTTTAGGTCAAGCGTAGTAATAAATTCTATTAATGTAGACAGAGAATAAATTATAGGGCTTATAATGGAGTTAAATACTAGTAAGGCATCTGGCCATGACAACATTCATTCTAGGATACTCAAAGAAGGTGTAGAAAGTATTGCGGTAGCTCTTGAGAAGATATTTATTAGATCACTAGAGTCTGGAGAAATACCAAATGATTGGAAATTGGCAAATGTAGTGCCAATTGTTAAAAAGGAAAGCAGAGGACCCAAATAACTTTAGACCGGTAAGCTTAACTTCTATAGTCTGTAAAATTCTTGAGAAGATGGTTAAGAAGGAAATTTCTGATCATCTAGAGAGTAGAAGGTAATTAATGATGCTCAGCATGGTTTTAGAAAAGATAGATCGTGTTTAACTAATTTACTGGATTTTATGGATTATGTAACTAAAGAATTAGATAGGGGTGAGAAAGTTGATGTGATCTACTTAGATTTCAGCAAAGCTTTTGATAAGGTTCCACATAGAAGACTAGTTCATAAATTAAAGCTGCATGGGATATGTGGGAAGGTTTTAAATTGGATAACTGAATGGCTGAAAGATAGGAAACAGAGTTGTACTGAATAGAGTGAGGTCAGAGTGGAGGAATGTTATTAGTGGCGTACCTCAGGGATCAGTTTTAGGCCCTTATTATTTATAATCTATGTAAATGATCTTGGGCAAGGTGTAAATAACAAAGTGTCAATTTTTGCTGATGACACTAAATTGGCAGCTGTAGTCAAAGAGGTTGAGGGTAGCTTTAAAGTGCAGGGTGACTTTTAACCTTAAAAAATGCAAAGTTATTAACATGGGAAGGGATAATAGGGAATTTAGCTATGAAATAGATGGGCATTGGCTGAATTCAACTGAGGATGAGAAGAACTTAGGCGTAGTAGTAGGTAGGTCATTGGAGTTTTCAAAGCAGTGTATTGAGGCAAAAAATAGAGCAAATAGGGTGCTAGGATACATTAAGAGGAATGTTAGCTACAGGAGTAAAGAGGTTATCCTTAAACTCTACAACTGCATGTTAAGCCACATTTAGGGTACTGTATACAAGCATGGTCACCACATTTTAGACATGAAATCAACTTGCTAGAGTCAGTACAAAGAAGGGCACCAAAAATAATACCTTCCCTGAAGCACCTTGAATATGAAGATAGACTGAGGGTACTTATTCTCATTTGAGAGATGTGTGAGGGGAGATATGATTGAGCTATTTAACTTGTTTGCATGTATGTTTCATTCACCCATGCAGGCATATTCATGAGCATTTGGTTAAATACAAATGTTAAAAAAAATGTTTAGAACATTATTCTATAAACAATTATGATTATATACTGGGGGAGCTGTAGCCCCAAGACCACCCCTAATTGATTGAAACTCAGAATCATCAGAGGGGGGTCCCCCCAGTGATTAAACCCTCATGAGCAGTCCCCTTGAATTTACTCCAAAAAGGTGAAACATATTGTAACATGGACAAAATATTTTGGTTCCCATCATTTGCGCTGCCAATCTTCATGTTTACTTAGATTGCAAGAAGGCCTTTGACTCTGTCCCGCATCAAAGACTCATTGCAAAAATGGAGGCTGTAGGGATCAGAGGAAGAGTGTTGGAATGGGTCAGAGCATTCTTGCAGAACAGACAACACAGGGTTGCAGTAAAAGGGGTCCTGTCCAGCTGGAGGGATGTTTGGAGTGGGGTTCCCCAGGGTAGCGTTCTTGGTCGTACACTATTTTTAATCTATATCAACGACATCATGGACAATGTGAATTCATCAGGAAAACTATTTGCAGATGATGCAAAAATATATACAAAATTACAAGTGCCAAGTGATGCTGATAGATTACAAGATGACTTGCAGAATCTACAAGAATAGAGCAACAACTGGTTACTTAAATTCAATGAAAATAAGTGTAGTGTGATGCATATAGGAAGAACTAACCCAGGATATGGGTACACTATGGGGGGAACAAAAGAGTGAAGATCTCAAACAACAGAGTATTAAGGACAGTAAGTGGATTATTAGTGGTGACAAGGTAGTTAAAGTGAAAGTGAATCCAAATGCCTCTCTAAGAAGGAATTTTTAGACACCCACACCACCCTCAAATGTATGTATACTAACACTGATGGAGTTTTCAATAAATCAAGCGAACTGCAGGTGCTGATTGATGAAATCAAACCAGATATTGTGTGTCTAACAGAAACTAAATTGAGTGATTATCATAATTCAGAAATTTTTAATGTTGATAATTATACTGTATTCAGAAAAGACAGAGGAAATCAAGCAGCTCCTGGAGGTAGTGTGGTAGTGTTAGTGAATAAAAAGTTAGTATCTTCAAGTAGCAATGAGAATTTCTTTGAACAACCATGCTTATGCTGAAGCGGTTTGGTGTGAAGTTAAATGTCAGAATAAGGGTGTGTTAGTTGGGACAATATACAGACCCCCAGCTTCAGTAAGAGAGAAGAATAACCTTCTCTGTGACCTTATAAGGCTAAGTAGTGATTATAACAATGAATTTCAGGTGTTTATTTGTGGTGATTTTAATTTTAAGGAGATAAACTGGAAAAACAATGAAATATATAGTGTTGGCCAGATTCTGGATGCAAGAAATTTTCTTGATAGTGTTAATGATGTGTTCTTACAACATGTTTTGGAAGTCACTCACAATTTAGAAGAAAACAATCCATCAAGGCTTGATCTCATTTTTACCAGGATTCCTATGACATTACAGGTTTAGAATTGCTTCCCCCCTTAGGGAAAAGGTCATCATGCTGTGATTGCATGTGATCTCTTACTGGACATGGGTAATGAAGAGGTAGATAGTAGCCAGCATCCTAGATATAATTTTCAAAAAGCTAACTATGTTGGAATGAAAAGAGATTTAGCAGAAATTAACTGGATTGAACTTTTTAGAGAAAAGGAAGTTGAAAAAATGTATAAATTACTAGTCAGGATATTATGTGATCTTATAGATAAGTATGTGCCAAAGATTATTATGTAAGGTTGGAAAAAGAAAAGCCAAGTGGATGACAAGAGAAGTGTTAAACCAAATTAGCGAGAAAGAAAGGGCATGGAAATGGCTTAAAGCTAGAAAGACACCAAGGAGAGCTGCAGAATACAGAAGGGTCAGAAACCTAACTACAAGTGTGATTAGACAGGCAAAAAAAGCTTATATAAAAAAATTATGTAAGGACATAAAAGTAAAACCTAAGCATTTCTGGAGTTTTGTGAGGAGTCAAACCACCATAAAAGAAAAGATACTTAAAGTGAGGAATCAAAATGGTGAAATAACCAAAACAGACTTAGAAACTGCCATTGAAATGAATACAGCATTTCAAAGTGTGTTCATAGGGAAGGATGTATTGAATATACCAGCATGTGATGTTGGATATTATGGACCAGTAATTAAGACATTGATGTGGATATGTATGAGATTAAGGAACTACTGAAAAAAGCTAATGGTAATAAAACAAAGGGTCCAGATGGAATTCATCCGAAGCTCTTGAGCGAATGTCACAATGAACTGGCCTTACCAGTGTTAATTATTATCAAGAAATCACTTAATTCAGGGATAGTACCAGCTCTTTGGGTTCTTGGATCTTTGTGTCCAATCTATAAAAAAGGTGATATTCTTGACCCTCTAAATTACAGACCAGTATCCCTGACCTGTGTACTTTGTAAAATATGTGAAAAACTGATAAGAAAAGTTGTAGTTAAGCATCTAGAAGATAATGAATTGATTTATGATGGTCAACATGGGTTTAGAGCAAAGAGAAGCACACTTACAAACTTAATGACATATATGGAGACCTTGACAGTAGCACTGGATAATCAAATACCAGTTGATGTAAGCTATCTTGACTGTAGGAAAGCATTCAATACAGTGCCACATGAGAGACTATTAAGTAAGTTGGAGGCATATGGGATAAGAGGTAAAATTTTACATTGGATTAAGGCATTTTTAACTGGAAGGGAACAGCATGTGGAAATAAGAGGGACCAAGTCTCATAAACTAAGGGTAACTTCATGAGTACCACAGGGTTCCATTTTTGGTCCTGTACTATTTCTTATTTACATTAATGACCTAGTGAATGAATTGGAATGTCCAGTATTGCTTTTTGTTGATGATGCAAAAATTTTTAAGGAAATTAGATCACAAGAAGACATTGAAGCAATGCAGAGGAACTTGAAAATTGGAGTGTTAAATGGTTGCTGGACTTTAATGCCGATAAATGTGTCACCATGCACATTGGTCACAGAAATCCACATAAAAACTATGATCTCAATAGAAAGCAACTCAAGGAATCGAATGTAGAAAAGGAATTAGGAGTTTAGTGTCAGCAGACCTAAAGCCTTCACATCATGTTAATGTGGTAGCAGAGAAAGCCAACCGGATGGTGGGGCTGATTAAGAGACATTTTCCTGAAATTGATATAGATAACATAATTTCACAGATGACAAAAGCCACAAGGGCCTATCAAAGGTCATCTGCATCCGTCAAAACCCAGCCACAAAAAGCACCATTGCCAGGGGAAGACAAAATCAAAGTCCCCCACAATATAATATGGCCAGTCATACTTTATATTGTGCACTTGTTAGGCCACACCTAGAATATGCTGTCCAGAGCTGGTCACTGTACTACAAAAAGGACATACTTGAACTTGAAAAAATCCAAAGATGTATGACTAAGCTTGTTCCAGAATTGAGGGATCTTGAATATGAGGAAAGATGTGAACGAATGGGTCTCACAACACTTGGAAAGAGGAGACAAAGAGGTGATTTAATAGAAACTTATAAAATTCTAAATGGATTTGAGGATATTGACTATAAGCTCTTCTTTGAGTATACTGAGACCAACACACATTCAAACACTTAAAAACTAAAGAAAATAGGTCATTGGAGAACCTTAGCTAGAGCTAACTCCTTTAGTGTTAGAGTAGTTAATAGTTGGAATACACTGCCAGAAGAAGTAGTAAATGCAGCAACTATCATCTTGTTCAAGTCAAGGTTGGACAATTGTGATCATTGATTGTTATTATTGATGTTATATATGAATAGCATAATAAATTTTGATATATTTTTACATATTGATATGGAAACTATATTTTAGTATTAAAAGGAGATATATTCTAATTAATTTATTTTTGAGTGAACAATTTAAATTTTGTATTAAGTGTTTTGTCTCTTAACCTCCCATATTATTGAAATAGGTAAATAGGAACGGAACCTTTTTGAATGTTGCTACATCAGAGAAGGATCTTGGAATTATCATCTCAAATAACTTGAAACCTGGGGCACATATTAATAAGGTGGCAGCCAGGGACAACCAGATGCTGGGTAGGATAAAATCTACTTTTATTTATATGAATGAAGAAATGTTCCTGGCACTATAACTGGCTCTGGTCAGGCCACTAATGGAGTATGCTGTACAGGCTTGGTCCCCTCAGGGCAGAGGAGATAATACAAAACTAGAAAAAGTCCAGAGAAGAGCTATAAAGCTGGTACCAGAGCTTAGGGGTCTACCATATGAAACAAGACTTGAGAGGCTAGGGATTACCACATTGGAGGAGTGAAGGACTAGAGGCGACATGATTGAGGTGTTCAGAATATTCAATAATTATGAGAATATTGAAGCCAACCAGTTCTTTCAACTAGCTGCAGAAGGTACAAAGGTAAATATTTATATTAGTAGCTTGAATGATGGGACGATTTCATCCTGTGTTCCAAAATGTTTCACGTTTTTGGAGTACATCTAAGGAAACGGCTTGTGTGGGGACCACACTACAATGATCCTGAGTTTCAATAAATTGGCGGGGTCTGGGGGGCACAACCCCCAGTATATAATCCTAATTTTTTTATAGACTAATGTCCTATCGTTTACAGAGGTGAATTTCACAGTAAATATGTAGATTAGGACTAAAAATAGGACTAAAATAATGACTAAAAATAATGACCCAAAATGGATGACAGATAAAATTAAGCATTATATTGGCACTAAAAAGGGCATTTATAGGAGAGTAAAAAATGGAGAGGATCACTTAAGGCAGAGATATAATGAACTAGCAAGAGATGTTAAAAAGTTAATTAGAGTAGCAAGGAGAAATTATGAAATTAAAGTGGCAAATAGGGCAAAGTAAGATCCTAAAAGTTTTTATCAATTATACAAAACTAAGGTTAGAGATAAAATAGGCCCACTTATAGATTCCAATGGAGAATTAGTGAGTGATAGGGACTCAATGGCTGGAATGCTAAATGATTTTTTTCTCTCAGTATTTACACAGGAGGATACTCTAAATATACCTGAGGTGTCAATGATCTTTTGGGGTAATGATGAAGAGAAATTAAAGGATATCTTGATCACAAAGGAGATAGTGACAAAGGAAATTGATAAAATCAAAAGTAGTAAAGCACCCGGTCCTGATGAGGTCTTTCCTAGAATTTTGAAAGAATGTAAGGATGTGTTAAGTGAGCCCCTAGCATGCATCTTTAGAAAATCATTAGAGAGTGGCATTGTGCCAGTGGCATGGAAGAAAGCCAATGTGATACCTATATTTAAGAAAGGGATAAAACAAAGATGTCTAATTACAGACCAGTAAGTTTGACATCAGTGGTAGGGAAAATGATGGAATCTATTATAGCAAAGAATATTAGAGATCACTTGGATAAGCATAAGTTGATAAAAGAATCACACCATGGCTTTAGTAAGGGTAAATCCTGTCTGACTAATTTGCTGTCTTTTTATAGTAAGGTGTATGAAGCAGCAGATAATGATGAAAACTATGATATTTTATACTTGGACTTTAGTAAGGCTTTTGATCGAGTGCCACACTTACGGCTTCTGAGCAAAGTTAAAGCACACAGGATCGATGGCAGTATATTTAGGTGGATTCAGTCATGGCTTGGTGACAGACAGCAAAGAGTTAGTATAGATGGAGTTAAATCTGAGTGGGGGTGTGTTAGCAGTGAAGTTCCGCAAGGATCTGTTTTGGGTCCCTTGCTATTCTTAATTTATATTAATGATCTTGACATAGGTATAAGTAGTGACCTGAGTAAATTTGCTGATGATACTAAGCTAGGTAGGGCCATTAGGGCTGATTCTGATGCTGTTGTAATGCAGGAGGAATTGACCATTCTGTCCAATTGGGCTGAGAAATGGCAAATGAAGTTTAACATAGACAAATGTAGTGTACTTAGTATAGGTAGAAATAATCCATTGAATAGTTATAAATTAAATGGGAGAATTTTAGGGAGGACCGATTGTGAGAGGGACTTGGGTATTTTGGTAAGTTCAGACCTTCGTCCTAGAAAGCAATGCCTAAATGCTAAGAATAAAGCTAATAGGATATTGGGATTCATTAGGAAGAGTGTAAGCAATAAGAGTGCTGAAGTCATTCTAAAACTGTATCTGGCGCTAGTTAGGCCTCATCTAGACTATGCAGTACAATTTTGGTCACCATATTATAGGAAGGATATTGATTTGCTTGAGTCTGTGCAGAGAAGGATGACAAAGATGATTGGTGAGCTAAGGAACTTACCTTATGGTGAAAGGCTCAGAAAACTAACTCTACATACATTGGAAAGGAGAAGAGTCAGAGGGGAATTGATTGAAGTCTTCAAATGGGTAAAAGGATATAATAAAGGGGATCTGGGTAAGGTTCTTATACTTAGTGAGCATCACAGGACACGTAGCAATGGGTTTAAGCTTGATAAGTATAGGTTTAGGAAGGAGATTGGGAGGAATTGGTTTACAAATCGTGTGGTAGATGAATAGAATAGGCTCACTAGACATGTGATAGAAGCCTCCTCTCTGGGTAGTTTTAAGAATAGATTAGATAAATATATGGATGAAGCTGCTAGATGGGACTGACTTTTTTTTATGTACATATTTATATATTTTTCTAAGGAGTGGGGAGATTATATTTTGCGGTTGCATGAATGGACATAATCCTCTGGAGGGTCATTCCATATGAAATCAACCAATTTGGGGGGAAATTTTAAGTCAGTATCACCGATTTTGATGAAAATTGGTATACAGGTTGAATTCGATGAGAGAAAAACAATGAGACCCTTCCCAGCCCTCCACTTTGAATAGCTCAAAAGTTATAACCTGTCAAAGTTGAAAAAAATTGTCAAATTTCTTGATACCAGCATTTGAAAAAAAAATATTTCTCCCTTATTATAGCACATAAAACAATGAATTGTATTTTTTTAAGCTTAAGGGTTGCTCTAAACATTTTTAACAGCAAAATTAATTTTTGCTAAAAAAGTTTTTTTGACCTTTAAAAAATATATTGGTATCAATAAATTTTTGTGTAATTTTTTTTTATAAATATATATGCCTTTAGACTACATTTTTTTTTTTTTTTTTTTTTTAAGAGCTCATCTGGCGACTGCCTACTTGGGCATTAGTCGCCGTATTAAAACTGGCCTAGTTCTAGGCTACTTTAAAATGAAATTAAAGAGAAAAAAAAACAACACCCCAGAAGGGGAAAAGGAAGCAAGCTGGTGCGTCGTCGGGGAGAGGTCCCCCCGGCGCAGGAGCGTGCAACTAAAGAAAAAAAAAAACAAACAAAAAACAAAACAAATGCAAAAAAACAACAACAAAAAAACAACAAAAAAACAAACAAACCTTGCTTAAATAATAGGGAGAAGGCCCGCCTCCCCCAAGAAGTCAACAAGTCCACAAGTCAGTGTGCACGAATCTGTCCCAAGCACAAGGGACAGGCGGTAGCGACCCCGCCCATCCCGGTACTGGGACAGGTATCGTGCGCGAAGATCACCCAGACTGGGACATTCGACAAGAATGTGCCGAACAGTCTGGGGGACGACGCAGTCGTTGCAATAGGGCGCAGGCGAGCGCTCCATCAGATAGCGATGCGTCACACGAGTGTGTCCGATTCGGAGACGACAGAAAGCAACCTGAAGCCGCCGCGGCATTGGGGGATAGGTCCATGGGAACAGTCGCGGCGCAATGGCACGCAACTTTAAGTTCCCTTCGACCGTCTCCCATCTTCTTTGCCAAGCAGTCCGAAGAGCTGCCCGTATTCCTGCCATGTAGTCGGTGTGAGGAAGAGCGAAACGCTGGTCCGGTCGCAGAGTCCTCGCGGACTCTTTGGCGCCCTCATTCCCCGCAATTCCTACATGTCCAGGAACCCAGCAGAAGATAATCTCGACATCTGCCCGGCTCGCCAAAACCGTGGCGTCACGGATATCGCGAACCAGGGGATGCGGAGATTCCAATGCCCCGAGAGCACTCAGGGCGCTTTGTGAGTCGCTATAGATCACAATCCGGTCTCCGAACCGGGCACGTCGCGTAATCTCCCGTACCGAGTGGTGTATTGCCACCAGCTCGGCCGTGAAGACAGACGCAGCGCCTGGTAGAGCCCCGCTGACTTCAAACAGAGGGGATACGGCGTGGAAGCCGACCCCCTCTTGGGACTTGGAACCATCCGTATACACTGGCACGGTACCAGCGTGACACGATGTGTGCTCCAAAAATGTCGAACGCAATACTCCCGGCGCAGTACAAGCTTTGGGAGCAGAGGCGTGGCGACAAATAGCCAAATGTGGTACCCTCCAGGGTGGCGTCCTGGGCAGAACCAGGGGCGCCACCGGCCCGAGAGCTATATCTACCTCTCGAAGGAGTTTCCTGGCCCTAAACCCAAAGGGCTTAGGGTATGACTGGCGTCTCTCGGCGGCATAGGCACCATCGAGATCAGCTGCGGATGCAGTGAGAGCTGTTGGCGACTGAGGGAGGCGCCGGGCTCGCGCGTACAGGCGAGTGATGCACTGCACACGGCGCAGAGCGAGTGGCATCTCCCCAGCATCGACCAACAGGCTCTCAATGGGGGAAGTGCGGAAGGCACCGGTCGCAAGGCGAAGGCCGGTGTGGTGGATCGAATCCACCTTCCGCAATAAACGCTCGGCTGCGGATGCATAAAACTCGCATCCGTAGTCGAGCTTCGAGCGAACAAAGGATCGATAAAAAAGTAAGGCGGTAGCCCTATCAGCGCCCCAAGCGCTGAACGTCACGGAACGGAGAATGTCCATGGCGCGGGTACAAGAGACCTTAAGGCTGCGAATATGAGCCTCCCAGGTGAGGCGTCGGTCGAATACAAGACCAAGGAAACGGTGCGACTCAACCACATCCAGGCGCACCCCATTAAGAAACAAATCTGGGTCGGGGTGAAGCCGTGGATGGCGGCAGAAGTGCACCACCTTAGTCTTGGCCAAAGAAAACCGAAACCTGTGCGCTTCGGCATAGCGAGAGACGCGGTTCAATGCCTGTTGGAGTCGACGCTCCAGAGTTGGCATCTGGGCCGCGCCAAAAGAGATCGAAAGGTCGTCCACGTAGAGCGTAGCGAGAACATCTTCCGGCAGCACCGAGGTGACGCCGTTGATGCTCAGGGCAAAGAGTGTGACACTGAGGACACTTCCCTGCGGGACACCCTCTTCCTGCTCCTTTGGGCCGGAGAGGGCTCCCCCCACCCGTACGCGGAATCGACGATCTCGCAAAAATTCAGATATAAACATTGGGAGGCGTCCCCTCGCCCCCATCGTGTGGAGAGTCTCCATGATACCGTATCGCCATGCGGTATCATAGGCCTTCTCCAGATCGAAAAACACCGTGGCGTAGTGCTGTCTACGAAGGAAAGCCTCGCAGACGGCGTTTTCCAGTCGGAGCAGAGCATCCGACGTGGAGTGGAACTTACGGAAGCCGCACTGCGCAGAAGACAGATGGCCTCCGCTGTCCAGGAAATAGGCTAATCTAACATTTACCAATTTCTCCATCAACTTGCACACGCAAGAGGTTAGAGAGATTGGGCGGAAACCGGTCGGAGTAGAGTGATCTCTCCCCGGCTTGCGAAAGGCGAGCACAGTAGCGATTCGCCAGGAGTCTGGGAGAAGACCTTCCACCCAGATCCTGTTGAACAAATCTAACAGAAAGGCCATGCCTCGCTCACCCAGGTGTCGAAGCATGGCGTACGGGACATCGTCCGGACCATGGGCGGTGTCCGCGCACGAAGCGAGAGCGGAACGCAACTCACTCACAGTAAACTTGTCGTTGAAGGGTTCTCCGCCTCTGGAGGTAAAGTCCAGCCGGCGGCCTTCCGCGACATCACGACGTGCATTGAATGCTGGCGGAGCAGCATCACGGCTAGAGAATGCGGAAAAAGCGGTCGCTAAGGATTCCGCCACGGACGCGGGGTCCGAGATTGCGGTCCCATTCTGCTGGAGAACGGGAGGGGGGTCCTGCGAGAACTTGCCCCGAATCCTTTTGACTCGCTTCCACACCTCAGCTAAAGGGGTCTTCCCGTTAAGTGAAGACACGTATGCCCGCCAAGAAGAGCGGCGGGCGTGCTTCGAAATATACCGGAACCTAGCCCTAGCCCGACGAAATTCAGCGACAGTGAAATCGTTCGGGCGGCGCTTATAGCGCATGTAGGCATAACGCTTCTGTTTGAGGGCCGTCTCACACTCGGCCGACCACCATGGGAGTGGTTGGCGTGCAAAACGGCCAGACGTCCTAGGAATAGTAGTCAGGCCTACGGCGATGAGGTTGCCGGAGAAGAACTCAACGGACTCATCTACCGACCTAAACTCGTCGACTGAGATAGAGAATTCAGTCATTTCCTGAAATGCAGGCCACCGCGCCCGCGCCAAGCACCACCGAGGTGGTCTCTCAGGCGGCAGTTGCCCTGAAAATGATATTTGAATGGGAAAGTGATCACTACCATGGAGGTCATCGACCACCCCCCAATCAAAATCAGGCTGTGCATCCGAAGAGCACAAAGATAGGTCAAGGCAAGAAAATGAAGCGGTTCTCGGACAGTGATGCGTAAACTCATCCACGTTTAGGACACCCATCTCAAGCTCTTCGATCAGATCGGCAAGGACTTGTCCCCTGGGATTTATGGAGTAATCTCCCCAGAGAGGATGCCTGCCGTTCAGATCTCCAAGCAAGAGATAGGGCCTCGGCAACCGTGCCACGACGCGGCGGAAGTCCCCCGCGTCGAAGTCAGCTGACGGTGGAATGTACGCAGAAATGATAGTATACCTCCTATCCAGGTGCAGCTGCACAGCCACTGCCTGAAAGGAGGTATCTAAAGAGAAAGGAAGAACGGAGACATCATGCCGGGTGTAAACCGCGCATCCCCCAGCCCGGCCATCCCGCGGTGGAGGGGTCGCAAGACCCTTATACCCCGGGAGGGCAGGCAGCGGGCACGCGCCTAGCATGGTCTCCTGCAAAAAAATAGCTAACGGGGAACGGGACGAGACGAGCCTCCGCAGCTCCTCCCAGTTGGCCCGGAGTCCACGGCAATTCCATTGAAGGAATATGCCCTCCAGGCCTAGCTCGGAGGAGACGCGGGGGCCCTCCTCGAATTGAAGACCCTCACGGGAATGGCCGTACGCTTCCTGGGGGCAGAACCCCGGGCGCTGTTGGCCGGACAAAGCGCTGAAGGCGCTGTCGCCTTCGAGGACTTATTGGGGGAGGTTGGGCTCGCCATGCGAGTCTTTTCCTCCCTCCGCCTCGAAACCTTAGGCGGGCGTTGCGGCTTGGGAGGCGGGGGGCCCTCTTTTCGAGGAACCACCGTCTCCGAGCCACTCGCTCCACCTCGGGGCGTGGGCGAAGGGGCCGAAGCTCCTTTGTTGCTGTCCTCCTTTCGGTGAACAGCTTTAGGAACCCCGGAAGATGGCCTAGCGACCATCTTCAGGGGTGTTGCCTCCTGTGAGTCTAACGACTCTGTGGAGGCGCGTGGCCGTTTCGCCTTACGGGAAAAGGTCACGCTGGGGGAAGAGGGGGGAGCCCTGGTATTAGCCGGGGCTGGGTGTGAACCCTTTTTGCCGCCAGCTCTACCAGGGGAGCGCCCGGGTGTAGTAGAGCCCGCAGAAGGGCTCCGAATGGGCGCGGAAACAACCGTGCTCGTTGGCCTGGATGGGCCAGGAGCAGAGGGTGCTTTTCTAACTATTGAGGCATATGACGTCCCAGGCAGAGCCGGGCGCGCCAGGACCAAGTCCTTAGCCTCGCGGAATGAGAGTCGATCCTGGGCCTGAACGGCCAGGATTTCTTTCTCAAGGAGATATGCACCACATTGCTTCGAAGAAGCAGGGTGCGGCTCTCCGCAATTGACACACTTGGCCACACACGATTTGGACTTATCGTGTGCGACCTTGGAGCAATTTACACAGACTTCGGGTGACCCCGATTTTGCACGTCTACATGATCGATTCGTGTGGCCGAAGCGGTGACAGTAATAGCACCGCCGCGGCAGTGGCACGAATGCCTTCACGCGGTAGCGGTACCAACCGGCACGCACCGACTCAGGGAGCTTGTCACAGTCGAACGTGACGAAGAGTGTAGGGGTGGGTCTCGAGGCCCCTCCCTGTTTTCTCATCACACGTTCGACCTTGACCGCCCCATGGTCGGCCAGCTCTAGGGTGATGTCTTCTATGGAGTAGTCAACGAGTTCCCTCGCATAAACTACTCCTTTTACAAAGTTCATGGTAGAGTGCGGCGTCACACTCACCGGGGTGCCATGAAGTGTCCGAAGAGCACTTATCTTGGCCGCCTCGGCGGGATTCGCCGCATTCGCCAGAAGGCTCCCGTCCGAGAAACGGGTTACCTTCGGCTCTCTACCAATTGCACTAGCTAATCCTCTCCTCTGATGGATCATGTTGCCCTTGGACAACATGGTGCCATCAGTGGAGCGAATAACGAGGAAGCGTTTGAAGCCAGCGGGCTCGAAAACGCCAGGTAACCTCTGAATGAGGGGCCCCGATGTCATCGAGGCTCCGCCCTGTGCACTCTTGGTCTTAGTCAGGGGCTCCGCACACGAGGGGGTAGAGGGGCCGGATGTGCCGATCTTGGCTTGGTCGCCTACCAAAGTGGCAGCAGACCCATCCGTCCCCGCAGCCCCCGCGGATGGAGAGGAGCCCCGAGTCTTTTTCGTCTTTCTTGTCTTTTTCTTCTTTTTAGGAGAGGAGGGCGGGGAATGAACCCGCTTTTCACCCCCGCCGGTAGAAGCCCCCAGGCCAGATGGACCGGCCTCAGCCAGGTCCTTCTCTGAAATGGAGAAGGTCCCGGTGGGCGCAGGGGATTCATCCGGAGGAGATCCCTCCCCTTCCTTGTCCTGCCTGAGAATCCACAGCCGTTTGATGAGGACCTTGCATAGGGGCGGATTCGGGTTCGGTGCTTGGCGCCAAGCCCGGATTCCCCCCCATGGAAGGCCCTACCGTCTGAGGCTGGTTTTCCTCAAGGACCATGTCTATCACAGGAGGGGCCTCCAGTTGGCCATCCCCTCCCAGGACATCGCAGGTCCCCTTGGCAGCGTCATAAGTCTTTAGTGGGGAGGCACAGGCCTTGACCCCGGCAAGGTTTAATATTTTTGCCAGCAGGTCTTTTGAGGGAAGCGACCGAAGGGGCCTGGCTTCCCTCTCCCCCCTAAGGGGGTTTGCCCTACCGAGCCGCTTGTACGAGGGGCGGTCGGCAATGGGCTGCCTGCTGGCTTTCTTGGCAGTCCCCTTAGAAAGCATAGGAGGGACTGCCGCTGGAGATAGGGAGGTGCCCGAAAGCACCTCCAGAGAAGGGGGTGAGGGGGAGTCCCCTACACCCGTAGGCGTAGGAGAGGAGTAAGCCTCCTCTCCGGTTAAAGAGGTATGGAGGGTCCCCTGCGCAAGCACAGGGGGGGGGACCTCCATCTTTTCTGTGGAGCTGCACGAGGGCGGCTCCGTTGTTGTTATAGGGGGAATTAAGGGGAGATGTTTTTTTGTTTCATCATTGGGCATGGTGACCCTCTTTGTTTTACGGGACGCAATCGCTCACCACCTCTTGCAGTAGCCCGCACTGCAAGAGGTGCTTACAGGCCCGGCAGAGCCAGGCGCCGCCATTTGGGACCACCCCTCCCGCCTGGTGGCCTGGCAGTCCTTCGGCATGGCGGCTCCACCTTGAACACGGCGTAAAACGGATAGATTTTGAAGACGAGAGGAAAAGGGATGTGAGGAAGGTATGGGTGGGGATGAAGCAGGTTGTTAAAAGCCAACCACCCCAGACCGGAGCTCAGGGGTTAGGGGACATTGTCCCCTCCCCCCTCAGCCCCGATCCGGGACGATTGGCTGAGAAGAAGGTCAGCTTCTACCCTGTGAAATTAGAGGCTGACCAGAGAAAGTTGTGGGAGAGGTTGTATGAAAAGCGACGAGGTAGGATAGGAATACAGGCTATCTGAAGGAAGGAAGAGAGGCTAAGCTGGGGCCGGACGGGGCGCTGGATCCCGTCAGCACGGCGGCCAGGATGGCAAATCGCCGTGCCCCTTACGGGGTGAACGGCCAGGATTTCTTTCTCCAGGAGATATGCACCACATTGCTTCGAAGAAGCAGGGTGCGGCTCGCCGCAATTGACACACTTGGCCACACACGATTTGGACTTATCGTGTGCGACCTTGGAGCAATTTACACAGACTTCGGGTGACCCCGACTTTGCACGTCTACATGAGCGATTCGTATGGCCGAAGCGGTGACAGTAATAGCACCGCCGAGGCAGTGGCACGAATGCCTTCACACGGTAGCGGTACCAACCGGCACGCACCGATTCAGGGAGCTTGTCACAGTCGAACGTGACGAAGAGTGTAGGGGTGGGTCTCGAAGCCCCTCCCTGTTTTCTCATCACACGTTTGACCTTGACCGCCCCATGGTCGGCCAGCTCTAGGGTAATGTCCTCAATGGAGTAGTCAACGAGTTCCCTCGCATAAACTACTCCTTTCACAAAGTTCATGGTAGAGTGCGGCGTCACACTCACCGGGGTGCCATGAAGTGTCCGAAGAGCACTTATCTTGGCCGCCTCGGCGGGATTCGCCGCATTCGCCAGAAGGCTGCCGTCCGAGAAACGGGTCACCTTCGGCTCTCTACCAATTGTACTAGCTAATCCTCTCCTCTGATGGATCATGTTGCCCTTGGACAACATGGTGCCATCAGTGGAGCGAATAAAGAGGAAGCGTTTGAAGCCAGCGGGCTCGAAAACGCCAGGTAACCTCTGAATGAGGGGCCCCGATGTCATCGAGGCTCCGCCCTGTGCACTCTTAGTCAGGGGCTCCACACACGAGGGGGTAGAGGGGCCGGATGTGCCGATCTTGGCTTGGTCGCCTACCAAAGTGGCAGCAGACCCATCCGTCCCCGCAGCCCCCACGGATGGAGAGGAGCCCCAAGTCTTTTTCGTCCTTTTAGTCTTTTTCTTTTTTGGAGAGGAGGGCGGGGAATGAATCCGCTTTTCACCTCCGCCGGCAGAAGCCCCTAGGCCAGATGGACCGGCCTCAGCCAGGTCCCTCTCCGAAATGGAGAAGGTCCTGGTTGTCGTAGGGGCACCTGTTGGAGGAGATCCCTCCCCTCCTTCTACTGCCTCGGAGCCCTCAGCCATTTGAGGAGGACCTTGCATAGGGGCGGACTCGGGTTCGGTGCTTGGCGCCGAGCCCGAATTCCCCCCCATGGAAGGCCCTACCGTCTGAGGCTGGGTCTCCTCAAGGACCATGTCTATCATGGGAGGGGCCTCCAGTTGGCCATCCCCTCCCAGGACATTGCAGGTCCCCTTGGCAGTGTTGCCAGTCTTGTTTGGGGAGGCACAGGCCTTGACCCCGGCAAGGTTTAATATTTTTGCCAGCAGGTCTTTTGAGGGAAGCGACCGAAGGGGCCTGGCTTGCCTCTCCCCCCTAAGGGGGTTTGCCCTACCGAGCCGCTTTGATGGGTAGCGGCTGACTAAGGGCTGCCTGCTGGCTTTCTTGGCAGTCCCCTTGGAAAGAAAAGAGGGGACTGCCGCTGGGAAAAAGGGAGGTGCCCGAAAGCACCTCCAGAGAAGGGGGTGAGGGGGAGTCCCCTGCACCCGTAGGCGAAGGAGAGGAGTAAGCCTCCTCTCCGGTTAGAGAAATATGGAGGGTCCCCTGTGCAAGCACAGGGGGGGGGACCTCCATTTTTTTGCTGGAGCTGCCCGAGGGCGGCTCCGTTGTTCTTGGGGAAGTTGGGGGTTGGGTTTTTTTGGTGTGATTTTCATCATTGGGCATGGTGACCCTTCTTTTAATACGGGATGCAATAGCGCACACCTCTCGGAGTAGCCCGCACTGCGAGAGGTGCTTACAGGCCCAGCAGAGCCAGGCGCCGCCATTTGGGACCACCCCTCCCGCCTAGTGGCCTGGCAGTCCATCGGCATGGCGGCTCCACCTTGGACACGGCGTATAAATGATAGATTTTGAAGACGAGAGGAAAAGGGATGTGAGGAAGGTATGGGTGGGGATGAAGCAGGTAGTTAAAAACCAGCCACCCCAGACCGGAGCTCAGGGGTTAGGGAACATTGTCCCCCACCCCCTCAGCCCCGATGCGGGATGGTTGGCTGAAAGGAAGGTCAGCATCTACCCTGTGAAATTAGAGGCTGACCAGAGAAAGTTGTGGGAGAGGTTCTGTGAAAAGAGAGGAAACAAGTGTTTTGAAGGAAGGAAGAGAGGCTAGGCTGGGGCCGGACGGGGTGCTGAGTCCCGTCAGCACGGCGGCCAGAATGGCAAATCGTCGCGCCCCTTACGGGGCCTTTAGTCTACAATATAAGATAAATTTCATTCTGGGTTTTTCATTATATCAGGAGTTATGATCAATTTTGTAACCATTGGTATGCCAATTTTTACCTATTTTTATGTTATAAATTTTACCTATTAGGTGTTACTTTATAAACTATGAAAGCTAATTTAAATTTTTTCTTTTTTTTCAGAAAGTTTAATATTTAGATAAAAAAGTAATTAATAATTTGCATTACCAATTATTTGTATTTTAACAAATTATTATGGATGAGAAGAGAAAGCATTATTTAAATATTAAGTATTGCTGCGATCCTTACAAAGGTCACAAAAAATTAATAAAGAAAAATTTGAGATTAATTTCAGAAGACTTAATAAGAGAATATCCAAAATTAAAAAATTTTAAGGACCAAAAAATCTGTGATAACTGCAGAAAAAAAGATAGCTGATGATGATATTTCTTCATCTCAAAATACGAATCCAAGCCTTTCATAAGAAAGGATGCAAATTGAGCCAATTACTGAACAGGAAGAATCACAAGAAGCATTAACTGAATTAAATAAATCATTAATAGCTATTGGAGAGTCACCAGTCAAGAAATTTAAAATGGATGTAGTAAAAAAATATAGTTCAGATAAAATGAATAAAATTCAAAAATCCATTTCAAGTAAACTCAGAACTGTAGGCTCTGCAACAAAATATCCATTACCCTTGGATCAAGACCCAGAGTCTTCTAGAACAGAATCAAGTAAAGATGGTGAAGAAATGATAAATCAACTGAAGGAGAAATTTCAAACTACTAGTTAAAGGTCTGAGCAGCTGCAAATCTTAACTGTTTTGCCAAAAAGCTGGAGCTTATCCAAAATTAAATCTGAATTTAATGTTACTAATTACATGGCCAGACAAGCTAAAAAACTAGCAATGGAAGAAGGAATAATGTCATTGCCAAGCAAAAGAAAAGGTACATTTCCATCAGAAACAATTAAAGTAGTAGAAGACTTTTATAAAAATGAAGTAGTAAGCAGAATTATGCCAGAGAAAAAAGATTTCAAGAGTGTTAGAAAAGATGGACAGAAAACTCATGAATAAAAATACTTAATTTTAGGAAATTTAAAAGAAATTTATCATTTATTTAAAACAAAATACCGACACTAAGATTGGCTTTTCAAAATTTGCTGAGCTGAGACCCAACGAGTGTGTATTAGCTGGTGGTGCAGGAACTCACAGTGTGTGTTTGCACACATCATCAAAATGTTAAACTGATGATTATTGGTACAAAGCTACCACAGTTGACAAAAGACAGTGACCTGCATTTAGATGATTACAAAACATGTCTATCATTCATTACATGTGACCCTCCAACTTATGAGTGCTATTTTGATGAATGCTCAGAATGTTTTTCTAAAATAGACGAACTAAAACTATATGTTACTAAAATTTTGGATGACAATATGATTGATGAGGTAAATTACAAGCAGTGGCTCTCAGCTGATTACTCAACTTTAGAGCTCGTTTCAAGAACAACTGAAGAATTTATAGACACTTTTACCTTAAGTCTTCTCAATTTAAAAAAACATGATTTCATAGCAAAAAAGCAGGCACAATTTTGTTCAACTAAAAAAGAAGAACTAAAAGATGGTGAAATCTTAGTAGTATGCGATTTTGCTGAAAATTACTCATTCCTTCTTCAGGATGCAGCACAATGGTACCACTGGAATAACTCCCAAGCTACATTACATCCCTTTCTTTCCTACTACAAAGAAGCTGGGGAAACACAACACATATTTTTTGTTGTGATTTCAAACTGCTTGAAGCATGACACTGTTGCAGTCCATTTATTTAAAAAAAAACTTATTGAATTTTTTAAAAAAGAACTCAAATTCCCAATAACAAAAATTATATATTTTTCTGATGGAGCTGCGTCACAATATAAAAATTTTAAAAACTTTATTAATTTATGTCACCATAAATCAGATTTTGGATTGGAAGCAGAATGGCATTTCTTTGCTACATCTAATGGAAAAGGACCATGCGATGGTGTAGGGGGCACAGTAAAAAGACTAGCAGCAAAACCTTGCCTGCAAAGAGCATATAATGATCAGATAATGACTCAACAGCTCTTTGATTTTGCTGAAAGACACATTAAGGGAATCAAATTTTCATATGTCCCAAATAGTGAATACATTAAAGAAAAAAATTACACAGTTTTGAGCCAGTTAATGAAAATGAACTAAGAGTGAAAACAATATCATCTGCATCAGAATTCAAGAAAGTGAAAATATCCTATACAGAGGCAATATTATTGGAGGATAACATAACATAACATAACATAATTACACGGATGACAAAAGCCACAAGGGCCTATCAAAGGTCATCCGCCTCGGTCAAAACCCACCCACAAAAAGCACCATCACCAGGGGAAGACAAAAAGGATTTGTCACTGCTAAGTATGATGACAAATGGTACTTAGGGTGTGTATTGGATACCAATGTTGAGAAAATGACTGTTAAAATAACATTCCTAGAACCAGAAGGACCATCAAATTCATTTAAATATCCAAGAAAACCAGATGTATTAGTATTGCCATTAGATGACATATTGAGCATTGTTGAGCCTGTAACAGCAACAGGAAGAACTTACAAACTATCTAAAAATGAACAATTAAAATCAACAGAAATAATGAAGAAAAAAATTGATTCCTAAATTATTATAAAAAGAATAAATTCATTTTGGGAGGTTGGGTGGGACCTGTGGCTTTTTTGCTGAGCTATCAGGAGTGGCCCCTTAGGCGATGGGGATACCAGCAGTTATGCAGGTATCTTAACTGTTGGTAGTGGCTCTACCACCATTGACCATAGCAAATTAAAAATTAAATACATAGGTAGGTAGCTTTAAAAATATTTATAATTTTAAATAAAAAATTACTGAAAGTTCATTTTTTCTTGTAGGTAGGATTTAACACATATCTATAGAATTAATGATTCTAATACACAAGTATATATTAAAAGCATTCAAATATAATACTTAGGCATCTAATAATTGATAACTAACTCTGTGAATATGACGTAACTCTGTTAATATGACAAGGATGCATATAAAAAAAATTTATTTGTGAAGATAGCAAAAAATGGCCATACCAGTGGTTACAAAATTGATCATAACTCCTGATATAATGACAAACCCAGAATGAAATTTATCTTATATTGTAGTCTAAAGGCATATATATTTAAAAAAAAATTACACCAAAATTTATTGATACCAATATATTTTTTTAAAGGTCAAAAGTTGACCTTTAAGGTCAAACAAATCTTTTTTACCAAAAACTAATTTTGTTGTTAAAAATGTTTAGAACAACCCTTAAGCTTAAAAAAAATACATAATTCATTGTTTTATGTGCTATAATAAGGGAGAAATAATTTTTTTATCAATGCTGGTATCAAGAAATTTGACAATTTTTCTCAACTTTGACAGGATATAACTTTTGAGCTATTCAAAGTGGAGGGCTGGGAAGTGTCTCATTGTTTTTCTCTCATCAAAATCAACCTGTATACCAATTTTCATCAAAATCGGTGATGGTGACTAAATGTCCCTTGTTGAATTCGGATGGAATGACCCTGGATGCATTTTATGTATATTGTAGATTAGATCTGACGAACTCCTGTAAAGGGTGACAATGTTCATGACTTTTCTCTGGTAAGAAATCTTTTGTGTGTTGAATGGAACAGGAGATGCCAAGTGTAGGCCATGAATGGTCTTTTGCAGTCTCCTTCTTTTCTTATGTTCTTATTAGCGACTCGAACAATGGGGTGTACTATTTTGTCTGTGTTCCAAAATGATTCACATTTTTGGAGTACATTTAAGGAAACGGCTTGTGTGGGGGTAAACACAATGGGGGGACCACACTACGATGATCCCGAGTTTCATTAAATTGGGGGACACAGCCTCCCAGTATATAATCCTAATTGTTTATAGATTAATGTGCTAACGTTTACAGAGGTGAATGATTTAACCAAATCATGTCAGCGCCTTTAATCATTTTGCGAATTATAATGGGGGTGGGGGTGGGGTCTGACGTCAAAAATGACCGATTTGAATTTTTATTTTGTTTTTCACTTAATATCTTTTTATTATCCTCATTTGGAGTCATTTTTATTTGTCAATATGTTTTTTCTCATTTTACTATTTTTATTACCTTTTTTAGACATTTAAATCTAATTAGTTAGATGGTTTAAAGGAATTTTTTTTTACCCGTTTGGGTGTAGTACAGACGCCTTTTACGGTTTAAAAATGGTATCGGGGTAAACCTGAAGATCCATACCCAGCAAGCCGTACTATGGGTTTCTATATGGCGGGGCTATGCCCCCCATATCCCCCTGCTCACCCTCAGGAACAAGTAATAAAACAAGTTAATCACACAGTTGGGTGAAACATGCTGGGAGGTGGAAGAAATATTATAGGAATGCGAGCGGGAAAGCTCTGGGTAAACCTGAATTCTGCAAGAATAAGAAATATGCACTCTGTGCTTTAAAATCTCGCCTCGCTAATGATTATTTGGTGACACTGTTTATAGGCTACAATATGTCTTATGATGTCAGATGTGACCAAACACAGCATTATATATTTTTTTTGTATACAAGTATATACTGGGGGGCTGTACCCCCAGACCCCCCCTCCAATTAATTGAAACTCAGGATCATCATAGGGTGGTCCCCCATCAGTGATATCACCCCCATGAATTTACTGGTTTTTTTCCTATTTTATTTTTCGTACTTTTTATTTCACTGTGAACAACAACAGCTTTTTACTGGCAGAAAAAACCTGGTAACCTCATAACAAACAATAGGCCTCATCTAGACTATGCAGTACAATTTTGGTCACCATATTATAGGAAGGATATTGATTTGCTTGAGTCTGTGCAGAGAAGGATGACAAAGATGATTGGTGGGCTAAGGAACTTACCCTATGGTGAAAGGCTCAGAAAACTAAATCTACATACATTGGAAAGGAGAAAAGTCAGAGGGGAATTGATTGAAGTCTTCAAATGGGTAAAAGGATATAATAAAGGGGATCTGGGTAAGGTTCTTATACTTAGTGAACATGACAGAACACGTAGCAATGGGTTTAAGCTTGATAAGTATAGGTTTAGGAAGGAGATTGGGAGGAATTGGTTTACAAATCGTGTGGTAGATGAATGGAATAGGCTCACTAGGCATGTGATAGAAGCCTCCTCTCTGGGTAGTTTTAAGAATAGATTAGATAAATATATGGATGAAGCTGCTAGATGGGACTGACTTTTTTTTATGTACATATGTATATATTTTTCTAAGGAGTGGGAAGATTATATTTTGCGGTTGCATGAATGGACATAATCCTCTGGATGCATTTTATGTATATTGTAGATTAGATCTGACGAACTCCTGTTAAGGGTGACAATGTTGATGACTTTTCTCTGGTAAGAAATCTTTTGTGTGTTGAATGGAACAGGAGCTGCCAAGTGTAGGCCATGAATGGTCTTTTGCAGTCTCCTTCTTTTCTTATGTTCTTATGTTCTTAATACTTACGGTAATACTTCAGATTTGGGACGCATGGTAGGTGGCGCTGTTTGTAGGCTACAATATATCTCTTATGACGTCAGATGGTAGCTTCAGATGTGACCAATCATGGTGTTATATTTTTTTTGTTGTTTTGGGGATTTATAACTTTTAGTCTGTATTATTTACTAAATATCTGCACTCTGCTCGTTTATAGTTTTTTCTAAGTTAGGTAAGGTTTCTTGATGTCTTTAATTGTTTTCATTTTTTTGTTTCGCAGTGAGCGATAACAGCTTCTTACTGGCAACATTGTAGCTATAAATGGAACGTTAGAGGTAAGGGAATAACAGGAATAGAGGGCAGGTGTAGGAAATGGAAGGGATGCAGAGATAGAGGAATAGCTAGAGGAGAGGGCATACTGATGCGTTATAGGGGGACTAATGCACAAGTGAATGAGCAGTTAACTAGGAATAAAAAAGCACAATGCAATGAAGATGGGAATAATAAAAAAACCTTAAAAATATACTACACAAATGGTCGGAGTATAAGGAATAAGATAGATCTCTTAAGAGCGTTAGCGAGTGAAGAGAATTTTGATATAATTGCGATAACAGAGTCATGGCTTGATTCGGCAGGTAATCACTTTAAACCTGAGGTTGAGATTGAGGGCTTTAACATGTTCCATACAGATAGGAATAGGAAGAGAGGAGGAGGGGTTATTATTTATATTAAAGATAATCTCCAGTGTTGTGTAAACAGTACAATTAAATTAGATGATAACACAGTCATTATGGCTAAATGTGTTGAATGGAACAGGAGCTGCCAAGTGTAGGCCATGAATGGTCTTTTACAGTCTCCTTCTTTTCTTATGTTCTTATGTGCTTAACATTTGTTTCTCTTTGGTTATGGCTTCCTCGTACTCTAGTTGTGCTTCTTCGTTATTCAAATTTGGGTTTATTTTGCATGACTGCGAAAAACTTTTAGATTATTTAGAGGCGCATAAACTAATCAAGAAACCTATAAAAGTAAGTATTGTTTGTCATTAGGTTAGGTTTTTCTGCCAGTAAAAAGCTGTTGGGTGGGGGGGGGGGGGAACCCATTAAATTCAAGGGGACTGCTCATGGGGGAAATATCACTGTGGGGGGACCACCCTGCAATGATCCTGAATTTCAATCAATTAGGGGGGGATGGGTTTGTATATACCCATATACAAAAAAATATAGCACCGTAATTGTTCACATCTAACATCATAAGACATATAATGTAGCCCAAAATTGTAGCCTATAAACAGCACCACCTACCGTGCACCCCAAAACTTAAGTGTTACCATACTTAATTACGTAAAATGATTAATTATGAAAAAATATGAAATTTAAATAATGTCTTTTAAACTTAAATGGGAACCTGCGAAAAATGTACCCCTAAGCGCTAATTGTTTGAAAAGGCACCGCTGTTGTTAAAAATGAAATTTATTTTGGAAGGTGTTCATTACTCGCATCATAAGCTGTATATCTGTGGTGATCTAAAGGTAATTTATTTACTTCTTTGACTGCAGCTAGGATATACAAAGAATATGTGCTTCTTATGCCAATGGAACAGCTGTGATGACAGGAATCATTATATTGTCAAAAAGTAGCATCAACATTCTCTTCCTTATCTAATTGTTTAGTAGATCAGGTTAATTGGGATAGGTGGTCCTTGTCTTCGTGTCTCCCGGCCAACAGCACGCATAGCGCATTGCCGCGAAGGATGGCCATGCCAATCCTTTGCTTCAGCCACAAGGTCTCGCGTGGCTCGCCGGTCTCCGCCCTGATACGCCGACCCAGTTCCTCGATGGTCTTGAGAGTCGAGGGGCCGGCTACGCATGATGTTTCAAATGCGAGGGGTTCAAAGTGGTACGTCTGCGAAAGGGCTGCGTATTTCCGTCGTTTGGTTTCCTCCGCCGCGCCGGCCGCCGATGATGGTGCTTGTGCCGACTTGATGGTGTTGCACGGGGCGAAGGTATCCACGCAGGTGGCATCCCATACCAGACTTCGCCCTTGGGCGTAGGGGAAGGTAGTCATCCCATCCGGGCGCTTTCCGTCGCCTCTGTCGAGTCCAGGCGGCTCCAAGATGGAGTGGAGTCCTGCGCTGGTCAAGGCACGCCTGATAACGTCGTTGATTCCTGCATGTCGCGGAAACCGACCAGCGCTTTTACGACAGGAGAGGGGGTGGTGCGCCAAAGTGTCTACTTCTGCTCCGCAGCGACAAAGATGGCGTTGGCAGACTGGCGCTCCGATCCTCTGAGCGACGGCGATGCGAAGAGTGTTCGCGTCCAGGTGGGTCCCCAGGGACGGGATGGGGATGGCATGGAGCCATAGGCCCGACTCCGGACGAGTGGCGGCCTTGAATCTTGCAAGCTCTACTTGATTGGCTCGCCCAGTGAGCTCCTCCAGGGTGCGCTCGGCGGTGATGGTGTCCCACTCCTTTTGCTTGGTCCTTCCACTTTCTTTTGGTTCATTCCCAGTGCGGCTTCTCGTCTTCCACTCCATGATTGCAGCGGCGGGCTGGGCGGACTCCACCAATCCAGGTACGTTTATAAGGATGGAGGCGACCAAAGGGTCCGCAGCGAGGAGTGAGGAGATGTACGATGGAAGGGCCACATCCTCAGCCCTTCTTATCCCGAGGCCTCCGAGACTGACGGGGAGGGTGGCTTGAGTCCACTGGTCCCCCTCGAGGCGCACGTTGATGATCTTGGAGAGTGCCTTCTGCAGTGTGGAATCGAAGTCTCTTAGGTTTTCGATGTCGGTATACGAGGCGGAGGTACGCAGGAGATATTGGAGCCGCGGGATGGCAAAGCAGCTCTTGAGAAGGAAGAGGCCTGTATGGGGCTCCAGGTGGGCGAGGCGTTCGGCCATCCTCTTGAGCGCGTTGGTTTTAGCACGGATGGCCCCCGGGATGGCCACCGGTGACAGCGGGGCGCCGAGCAGCGTTTGCTCTTGTTCCCTGAGTACTCGCACTCGCGGCAGGACATGGCGGAACTGGTCGGCGATCCGAATGGTGTCGACTTCGGATTCGCTGTTGATGACGATCAGCTCACACTTCGTGTCGTTGACCTCGAGTCCGCGCCGCGCTAGCTCCGGAATTATTCGTCTTGTGTTAGCCAGCACGTCCTCGGCTGAGCCTCCCAGGGTCGCGTCGTCCAGGTACCAGACGTTGAGCTCTGAGGTAATTGATTTTGCCACCTCGTCCACTCCGAGCGAAAAGATGGCGGGTCCGCTTGGGTCTCCCTGGTGTAGTCCCGTGGCCAACGCGATTACCCTCTCTCCGTAGAACAGGGCAGATGGCTCCGCATACGCCTGCCACAGCAGGGGGAAGAGACCAGGAACGTGCTCGCGTGCTGTCTTCAGAAAGGTGTCCCGGCGAATGCTGTTGAACGCGTTCCTCATGTCGATCTTCAGCAGGACCTTGGTCTCCGTAGATCCCTCGATGTAGCGTCTGGCACCGTGGACAGCTGCCTCACATCCTCCGGCTGTCCCGAACCCGAGCTGGGTTGGTCTAAGGCCCTCTCCCAGCCCATCCGACAAGGGGCGGAGGCCTGTTTTCGTTGCCAGGCGGCGAAGAGTATTTCCCACTGCAATCGGTCTCACGCCACCTCCCGGTTTGGTAAGAGCGGTGAGGCTGGCCCCGTAGAAGATGGAGACCGCGAAAGCAGGGATGTTTCCACGGAGCACCAGGTTCACGAACTCGGTGAGCTCCCTCAAGAGCTTCTCTCCGGCAGCAGCAGTCCCGCGTCCCATGAGATCGCGTAGGTGTCCAGGGCGTAGGCCATCAGGGCCGGCTGCCGATCCAAGGGGGAAGGAGAATGCCGCCGCTTTCACCTCTTCTGCGCTGGCGGTGATCGGAGGGGAGAGCCGGTCGTCTGGCGGTGCCGGCAAGTCCAGATCTTGTGGAGCCGCGGGGTGTTTTTCCTCCAGGAGCCGGAAGGTCTCGTTGGTTGCGGGTGCGATTCCATCCTCCGAACTCAGCAGTCGAACGGCTCCTCTCACATCGCCCTCCATGAGCTTGGCGGCCACTCGGCGCTGGAGCAACTCGCCTTCGTCTTGCTTCGCTGTT
Organism: Ceratothoa steindachneri; assembly: GCA_963969495.1. Taxonomy (NCBI): domain Eukaryota; kingdom Metazoa; phylum Arthropoda; class Malacostraca; order Isopoda; family Cymothoidae; genus Ceratothoa; species Ceratothoa steindachneri. Next base: position 165,386,419 of record OZ018330.1, on the reverse strand, counting down.
TTGTCCTTCTGCATCTGCTCCTGCTGGACAGCCGGGAGCCTGCCGCCTCGGTCGAATTCGCCAGCTCTTGACTTGACAATCGAAGCCAATGATGGCCCACCCGGGTCGCCGTCGCGTTTCGGAGGTGCCGCCAGCACGTAGTAGCAAAACAACATGAGTCGGGCCCAGGACATCCGATTCGGGTTGATTCTTGCCTCGTGGAGAGTGTTCGCCAGTGCTTCCGCAACTGCGATCCTTGCGCCTTTGGGGATCTTGCGGAGAACACGACAAGTGTTCCTGAGTCGCGCAACGAAGTCGACTAGCTCCCGAGGCGGCTCATCAGTTACTCCCTCCCCCCGCTGGGGCGGCGGCGCCATCAGACATTCAGGGCAGTGCCAGTTGTTGATGTCATCGGTATCCCTAACCCGCGGACCGACGCACGTCAGGTGGTGCCAAAGGAAGCATGCACTGCACTCAACAAGTCTCTTCCTGGCATTATACTGGCCACATGTACGACATGTGTTGGCATCGCGAGTGTCCTGCCATTCCTCCAGAGATAGTGGCCCTTGTATGGGCGCGGCCATTTTCGCTTTGCACCTCTTTCCTTATGGAGGTATTGCCTTTACTTTGAGCACTTTGATAAAAGATTATTTTAAGCAAAGTGAATTCAAGATGGCGGCGCCCAGCAAGAATGTAAACAAATGTTTTCGGGAGCGCACTTTTAGTTTAGATCTCTAATATTTATTTATTTATCTTTGATTTTATGTCTGATATTAAATGGTTTTAAGCTTTGTATGTTAATTTAATTGCCACAAAATTCATATTAGACTTATATCACTGTTTAGGTATTATTTAGTAGGAAACTCGGGAGTGCACTTAAACACGTCCACGTACATAATTTTATCGCAACGAAACATTAAATTTTCTGAAAATTTTAAATTTGCACTGCATATTGGGCATTTTATAGTTTTCTCAATTAGTTTATGCGCCTCTAAAAAATCTAAAAGTTTTTCGCGGTCATGAAAAATAAACCTGAATTTGAATAATGAAGCACAACTAGAGCATGACAAAACCAAAACATTTGCGTAGCAGGTCCTATTTATACCTACGATGTTGCCAGTAAAAAAGCTGTTATCGTTCGCAGTGGAACAAAAAATATTAAAACAAAAAAAAATAGGAAAAAACAATAGACATCAAGAAACCTTACCTAACTTAGAAAAAACTATAAATGAGCAGAGGCGCAGATATTTAGTAAATAATACAGAATAGAGGGTACAAACCCCCCAAACAACAACAAAAATATAACGCCAGAATTGGTCACATCTGTAGCTACCGTCTGATGTCATAAGACATATATTGTAGCAAACTAACAGTGCCACCTACCATGCGCCCCTAACCTGAAGTATTACCCAAGTAATATAGCATTTAAAAACAATTATGATAAAAACTATAATAGTGTGAGAAGAGGTAACTTAGGAACATAAGAAGAAAAGAAGGACGACTGCAAAAGACCATTCATGGCCTACACTTGGCCAACTTGTGTGAATTTAGGAGAAAACTGAACTGAACTTAGACGCCTTTCTGAAAACAAGCTGTGAACTTTTGTTTTTGTCCCATAAGTATTGCTTTTATGAGCTTGGCTCCCTGGCATCTTAACCACTCCTGGTCCTTATTAATTAATCTAATATCCACCATTCCATTTATAAATTCGGCCTATTAAGTCGAGTGAAGATGTTCGTGCAGTGAATAAGAGCTGGCTTCCATAATATTTGGTCCAGGAATTTTGGGGAACTTTCTATTACTCGCTTAGTAAGTCTTTGTGTCTTTCTTGATACAATGCAACTTGGGTGAATTTAGGAGAAAACTGAACTGAACTTAAACGCCTTTCTGAAAACAAGCTGTGAACTTTTGTTTTCGTCCCATAAGTATTGCTTTTGCATTGATATGATTTTTTAAATCCAAAAGAAATTTACCCGTATATATATATATATATATATATATATATATATATATATATATATATATATATATGTGTGTGTGTGTGTGTGTGTGTGTGTGCAATAAATAAACCACAGTGTTAGGATCAATTTATTGCGAAACCAGCATGCGTGCTACTTCAGAAAGAATAGAATTCAGAGTCAGAAGTTTTAAATTTGCGTGACTTCGTAATGACTGGTCTGAACTCAGATGATAAGTTAGCGAAAACTTTTGGAGGTTCTGTAATCATAGGACCTCCAAAGTTTAGCCTAAAGGAGGAAAGTTTACTTAGGAACAGGATTCCTAAAATAATGTCAGCGTACTCACGGCTTCCGACTTTTATGCTAACCTGACAACATCCCTTGATGGGAGATGTTAAGTTTGTAGAAGCCATAGATATAATGCCTTAATAAAGTTTAAGATGGAAATTAAAGGAGTTCGCAACATCTTTTGAAATGAAGTTCTGGGAACTACTGGTATCTAAAAGAGCTGTAAGAACACCACCATTGACATCCACTTCTAGAGATGACATTTTCAAAATTGATGGCACACAAGTGAGAACGCGATTGGAGGTTAATGCCGAGACGTCATATTTAAATGACTTGCAGACATTCGAAAAATGTCCTCTCTTCTTGCATTTAAAGCAAGTAACGCCACTTGCCGGCCAGCGAGCACGGTTCTGGTGCGAGGAATTTCCGCAATAATAACATTGTTTATGTTTTCAAGGCGAAGGAGCTGCAGCACAATTCGAACCCTCAGGATTAGGATTAGAACAGTTGACTTCAGCGCCCAGCTCATGCGATTCTACTGAAGCTACAGGACCAGAAGTGAATGATGCATAGGACTATGAATCCCATGTGGCAATCTCTAACGCTCTCGCTTGATCAACAGCTGAAGATAATGTAAGAGCTTGTTTCCTAGAAGTCTCGTTCGGATTTTATATGATGAAAGCCCACTAATAAAGGCATCTCGAATATACTCGTTTTTATACGTTTCGGCATTCACAGCCTGGGGATTGCAATCCAAACTGAGTGTCCGAAGATGACGTACATATTTATGAATCTTTTCACCATCTGATTGTTTATGAGTCGCGAGCTTGTGTGGCAACAAGACCTCATTCGTAGGTTGAATGGAGGCGCTTTTAAGAGCAACAGGAGCATCGTCGAAAGTATCTCGAAATTTTCAGGAGAAACTGGATTGACCAGGAGACCTAAATACAGATCGTTTGTACCTTCAATTGACGCTCTGTACTTCGAGAAAATAAACAATCAGTGATTAAATACATGTGCAGCTTCTAGTGCAGTTGGAAAACATCCAAACGATCGGGACGAAGACCACGTTCCATTCTTTTTAGTGAAATAAATTGAAGTAGCCCAAAGGTTAAGGAAGGTTCGAAAGTTCGGCTTTATTTCACTAAATACATTTTTTAAAGTATTTAAATACTAAATATTAAATACATGAGGAAAATTTATTTTGATACTGAATACTAAATACATTAAATATATTTATATACATTTTTAAATACATTTAAAATACATGATATAATGGCAATCGATAAGGACCATTGGTATCACAACAAAAAAATATCCATTAAAATGAAATTGTATATTATAATTACTAATGTAGGATTTGATGACAATTGGACTTAGGTACTACTAAAAAAAATAGAAGTTCCATAGAATGAAATTCCAGTTAGCGATTTATATCAGCATTACATTTAAGTAAGATCAGTTGCTGAAATGTTTCGTCAGATAAAGAGCTCCGTTTTGGAAATAAGGTTAATCCTCCTAAAGAGAAGAGCCGTTCCACAGGAGCTGACAACGGAAGGGTGGTGTTGTATTTAATAAATAACTTGTTTATGTTTGGATATCTATCTAAACTTTGAATTGTAATATTTGAATCCTGAAGGTAATTGAACAATTCTAAATCTGCAGTTGATCGTGTTTGAGTAGGTTTTGTAAATCCAAAATAATTGTCACTGTACGATACTCACAGAAACTCACGGAAGAAACTCGGGATTGAGGCTGTTTTAGCCTATGAACCCCGGCTTATTACAATTTCTTATGTTGATTATGGCAGGGCTGGGGTGGACTTGCCAGGTAGATTTCTTAATTTTTGCTCTATAGTCAAACTTCTGTTCTTGGCCATACCAAAATTTATCTAACCCCTTTTCAAAACCTATCACACTTTCCTTACTTATAATCTTTTCAGGGAGATCGTTCCAATTTTCCACCACCCGATTACTAAAGAAGTTCTTCCTGATGTCAGCCTCGTCCTCTTCTTAAACAATTCCCTGCTGTGTCTTCTAGTACCGTCGTCCTCCTATAGTGTGAAGAGTCCGCTGCTCACCTTGCTGTCATAGATACCTTGAATTATCTTAAACGTTTCAATCATTTCTCCTCGTGATCTTCGAAATGCCAAGGTGGGCAGATTCAATCTTTCTAATCTTTCCCTATACGACAAATCCTTCAGTGGTGGTATCAACTTTGTAGCTCTCCTTTGAACATTCTCTAAAGCATTGATGTCTTTAACTTTATATGGGACCATACCGCGCTTGCATACTCTACAATAGGTCGTACCAGGGCTGTAAATAGTGATCTAAAAATAAACTCATCCAAGCTCACAAAGGTTCTCCTTATTAGACCCACTATTCTGTTTGACTTAGTAACCGTTTCTTTTTCATGTTCTGCTGATGTTAAATCTTTCTCCATGCTATAGGTAACCCTTGCTGCTTCAGATCTCCAACTCTCATTGATATGCATTAATCTGGATGAAATTTGAGAAGCCATTTTTCAGACCATCTCTGTAGCGCTTTAATATCCTCCTGTAATTTTATGCAATCCTCTTCATCTCTGATTTTTCTAAAGATCTTGGTATCATCAGCGTAGAGCAAAACCTCACTTGTATTTACTACAGCATCTGGCAGATCATTTATGAACATCACGAAGAGCAGAGGGCTAAGAACGTAGCCCTGGGGCACTCCGCTAGTCACTCCGCTCCTCCCCGATAACTCCCCATTAACTACCACTCTCATCTTTCTGTCACTCAGAAATGAATCAATCCACTCCGAATATCTCGATCCAATGTTATATGTTCTTAGTTTCTGGATTAATCTCCTATGGGGCGCTTTGTCAAAAGTTTTCATAAAATCGCAGTACGCTATATCCACTGCTTGACCATCAACCAAGCTGTCAGTCCAATTGTCCAACACCTTCAGTAGTTGAAGTACTGTGGACCTACCTGGTATGAAACTAAACTGATTCGCACTGAACATCCTGTATTGATTCATATGATTTGTAATCTTGTCTTTAATTATTGATTCCCTGATTATAAATGTAAGGCTTACAGGTCTATAATTGCCAGCGTCCCTCCTATCTCCCTTCTTAAATATTGCTGTAACATTGGCTTTTTTCCATTCACTTGGTACAATGTGTTTGTTAAATGATAATTCAAACATAATTTTTAGAGGCACAGCTATGTGGTCCATAACCTCCTTAATTACTCGGGGATGAATACCATCATATCCTAGAGATTTATTCCTTTTTAGTGCTAAAATCTTATTTTAATAATTTCTTCACTCCATTCAAATTCCTCAAGTGTTGGTACTTGTTTAATTCCAACCTCTGGTATATCGCCTTCCGGTTCTTCAATAAAGACACTACAATAGAAATCTGACAAAGCTTGATCTTTACCTTGTCCCCACTGGTCGTTATTGTCCTTCCGTCATCAGTGTATAGCTCTGGTATACTACTAGCATTTTTTTTTGGGGGGGGGGGACTGCACAGATTGCCTGAATAATTGTGGATTTTCCTTAGCATTCTTTGTGATATTAGGTCCGTTTGTCTTGGCCTCCTTCCGAGTAGCACTTCTGAGTTGATTGTTTTTCCTACGGTATTCTTCTTGTACCTTCCTGTATTCACCAACAAATCTTTCCACTTGTGTGGTTTTAATTTTCTTCAATCGATCCCATAATCTCCTTTTCCTCTTTATTTTAATCCACAGCTGCCTGTTTAATTGAGACTTGTTGGATTTCCTAATGTCCTGATCTCTAATATACTTTCTCTTCGGTATGCATTCATTGACTGCCTCCATAAATTTGTTTCTAAATCTTCCCCATACACATTCCCCATCATTTGAATTTAAATGACTTCCAGTCTATATTCAGCATCTCCCTAAGTTTCCTCCAATCAGCGTTCTCCATCTTATAAATAATTTTTTTCTGGTTTCTCATGTGTAGTTAGGTCACATACAAATTGAATGCATCCATGATCACTCTTTCCGATGGGGCTATCAATCTCGACTCTCTCCACTAAAAATTGTTCATTAGTAAATATTAGGTCCAAATAATTTCCAACTAAGCCATCTCTAAATCGAGTAATTTCATTCACATATTCAAAGAGAAAACAATCCATGACTTTCTCTATGAACTCCTAACAAAAACTTACAGAGCCAGTCTTCACAGTCCATGTATTCCAATCTATACCTGATACATCACTGGATGATTCAGCTTCGGGTCCCTCTGCTAAATTCTCAATCACTTGAATCATAATATTTTAAACAGAGTCTTGGTGGCTTGAACTGTCCCATGAAATACTGATATCTAACCAGCGGAGTTTGAAGAATGGGTGGCTTGTTGATGTAATAATGGCATATGTAACACTGTCTTCATCTGCCAAGGTCAAATAAGATTGGTAGTTCTTTCTAAAGCCCTTAGGGACTGCATTTAGAAGAGGTTGGCAAAATTTAAGAGAACGTGACTGAAAACTCTTCAGCTTTTTCTCCACAGTGAGCGAGGTAGGGAGCAATTCTCCATAAAACAGTTTTGTTCTCCCTGAAGGTGATTAATTGCCACTGCAATAGAAGCCAAAACTGAGACATACTTCCCAAGATAATCAATTTCATGACTTCTGAACACTGGAAGTTCAAGGGACGTCATGAGTTGATGTAATTTGTCCTTGTGTTTTAAAAGTAATAACAATGCATCAAACAGAGAGATCCACCTTGCAAGCAAGGCCCCTTTAATGAGCAGTTGATAACAGTTTTTATAATCTCGGCTGATTTTGGACGACCGTTTTTGTTCCATAATGCTGAGCATTTCCCCATCGTAGGATGATTGATATTTGCAAAAGAAGATATTTTCAGTGCCTGTTTTGCATCTGTTGTGGCGACAAGACTGAGTGTGTGTGAAGAAGAGCGCCCATGCTTAGGTAGGCTGAAGCTGCATGGGTCAGACGAAAGGTCCTGTTCCTGATCTAAGACACTCCTCATTAAGAAACTATCCTCCAACTCGTGCTCACCCCGATCTTCTTCAAATACCTGGATTCCCTCTTCTGAATCTGTGGACACAATTGCAACGGTGACTGCAAATTCCTAAAACGCTTTAACAAAATTAGAGTCGTTATCAGTGATGGTACTCGTGATTTTTCTGCAGGGAGATATCGCATTCATTGATGATATTCTCCATATGTTTAGCAATCCTGATGGAGTTATGTTCTCTTCTGAAGCGACAGCATGCCACTACTCCACTGTGACGGACAAGAGCAGCTTCCTCAAGTTTTTTTAAAAAAATGAAATAACAGTCCAATGTTTGTCTCATAAATGTTTCCATAAATTCTACATATTGTAGCGTACGAGAAATGCAGGCGAGCGGCTTAAAAGCTTCGTTTGAATGAGTCTTTTTTGAGACTCAGGATAGCCGAGTGGATTCGCCGCTGGCTAACAGTGGTCCAGCGACGCGGGAAGCTGTTCGCAACTCGCCTACGCTATTATTTTTTTCTTTGCTCTCTTTCCTACTCTACCTATTTACAATGGTGCCCAGACCCGGGAGGGAGAGCGTTAGCCCTTGGATAACATTTCCAAACGGACTCTCTTCATTTCTTCAAAATACGCTCTGCTTCTAGGAGGGGGATTTTATAGCGTGCGAGAAGTGCAGGCGAGCGGCTTAAAAGCTTCGTTTGAATGAGTCTTTTTTGAGACTCAGGATGGCCGAGTGGATTCCCCGCTGGCTAACAGTGGTCCAGCGACGCGGGAAGCTATTCGAAATTCGCCTACGTTATTATTTTTTTCTTTGCCCCCTTTCCTACTCTCATCTATCTACAATATTAATATAATCGAGATAAATTCCACTAACAAATAGGTCTGCTTTCAGCCAAGAGCTGATAACTCCCTAACTGTAAAGACATTTTCAATTTCCTATTTCATAAAGAGCAAAATCTTAACATACCCAATGAACTGTAACGACCAAAAAACTACGGTAACGAGTTGGCCAAATATTTGCAGTAAGACATAAGTAAGAGGTGCTGTCTAGTTTATTCTTCAGTAGAGCTCTCCTCCCTTTCTCTTTTTCTATAAGATTTTGGCCTAGCGTCCGCCTTGAAATGACATCAACTGAAGAATTTATACCTGCGGTAGTGGAATGTGTGATTATTGTGAGTGAAATTGATTTTCACAGTGAAATGAGAATATATGGTATGCATATAAAATTTTATATATAAAATGTAGCTATATAAATATCCTATAGGTATATAGGACTGGTACATTAATTCATAAATGTATTATTAGTCCTTCATATTTAGAATTACATAGTAAAATATCAACTTTCAGTATTGTTAGGAATATATACATTAGCAAGCTTTATTTCCTACATTTTTGACGGGCGGGTAAACTAGTTTTTACATAATGATATACAGGTATTGCTACTATAACAAAGTACATCGTTATAGGAATTCATTTAATAACTACATATAATCGATCAATAATAATTGTACTAATTATTCATGAAAATTTTTTATTCATAATATCGTAAGGTAAATGACAGCGCGCTTTAAGAATGTATGTATGTGGATTCTCCTAAAATTATTGCAATATATTAACCTCTGTTGTTTGTATATGTCTTCTTTTATTTAACTTCGTTATATAGCCTACGTAGTGACCAATGATCAGAACGCTTTAGTATTCGGTCGTTATAAGAGCTTAACCTGACCTACTAATACTATAATTGTAAACAACATTTGTAACTCAGAACTCACCTTTAATTAATCTCACAAAAGGTGGTTGCTCCATGGTTGATAGGGTATGCACACCTTGTATGATCAAATCTGCAATCAGCAAATTAACAACAGATTGTTTGGCCTTCTTAGTATTCGCCGCAAAACATTCTGGTAATGTCTTTACTATAACACCGCTGCATGAAGGACCATTGTCTAATACTGAATATTTTCTTTTTGAATCTTTTCTTTGATTTGTCACGTGGCTATCCGCTTTTTGCCCTAAAGCAGGATGCTTTCTCTGTTGATAAATGCACATTATTAGATAATTGAAGGACATTTGTTTCCCGTTGCCATAATTCACGTTATATTCAATCAGCATGTACTATAAATAAAGGTGTTGCAAAAGAAAGCAGGTATGTTCGTGCATGGTAAACCTACGCTACTTAACACGATCGTTAGCTACTAGCATTTTTGCCATTTTTTTAAAAAATAAGAAATAGTGAAACTTGTCAATTCAATTAAGTATTATATAATTAGCTTCAATAAATTCTTACCTTCTATAGTATATGGTTATTCATGTGATTTATTTTCTGTTAATAAATCAGCCTAAATAGCGTTTCGAAAGCCATAACCATAAATTTGTTAGGTCGAAGTTGTCGCCTGATAGTTTTTAGGCCTAAGACGAAAGCGAAATAAATTTTGAAATAATGAACTGGGTTTTAAGAAAAACAATTAAACAAATATGAATAAATTCATAGAATCAACGAATGTACAATGAGATAAGTTGGATTAGGTATACAATGTAAGATACTGTAAAATATGATTTACAGTAACAAGATGCGAAGAGAATTGAAGTACGTGAAATAAAAATGAAATAATATGGCGAAATAATATTATGACTATGATGGACTGAATTGGGGGCTGCAAATACGAGAAGTAAATAGAATTAGGACCTACTCTCGTATGGCCGTTTGCAAAGAATTGTGAGAGAAAGTAGAATTAAACTATGTATGATTTGTTTGGAGGTAATTGACTAATTTGTAGAAGAAATTATTACCGACCTTTATGCGGAGAATGGCGAGAGTCGAATGGGAAAGAATAGTGTGCCATTTGGTCGAGCTGAAAGTGTGTGTTTTTCTTTGTGAAATTTCAAGAGATGTTGTTTGAAACAGTAGTACGTTAAATGAATTGACAAGTCAAGTAAAATAAATTAATTAATTGATTATTAAGTTTTACATAAAATATGATTTAATTTACAAAATTTAAGTAAAATAATTGAACGATTTAATTGACAAAATTAAAAGAATTGCATGATTGCCAGGAAACCCAAAGAACATCATAACATAGGAGTATATGCAATACCATGCAAAGATTGCCATAAAGTTTATATAGGGGAAACGGGGAGAAATCTAGACAAGAGATTGTATGAACACAAAAGAGATATTAGAGTGGGCAGCCAAAGCAGTGGAATATTTTGCCATGTTAGAGACTTGAATCATTCGATCGATTTGAATGGAAGTAAAATGATATTTAAATCGGCTAACTATGTTAAGAGAAGAATCGTAGAATCGATCTTGATATCGTCAGTTCCTGATTTAAATCTATCTGAGGGTCAATTTTCTTTTAATCCTGAAATACGAAAGCAAATAAACAAAATAGTAAAATGTCAGCCCTTCAATATGTTTAGGCCTAACCTCCCCCCCCTGATTAGCCACAAGTAGGGGATTGGGGGGAAAAAGAGGGGATCTTTCACGACCTGATCCCGTGTTATGTTTGTAAGCACTTTTCTTATATTTTCTATCCAGTGTCAGTTGAAAAAGGGTGTGAGATACACCGAAACTGTTCTGACTTAAATTGTCTTCGGAGAATGTGGTTTAATTCCTCATCTTTTCTTGCGATATAGCATTAATTTTCATTATATATATATATATATATATATATATATATATATATATATATATATATATATATATATATATATATATATATATAAGTTTCCCCGGAGATTTTTATTATAAGAATGCCCAGAGGGCATTGCTATACTTCAAATGAATGCGTAGATTGGAAGTAGCATTGCTCCCAGCAGATATTTTGCCATTCCATGATGTACATACACACTTCACTTTTTTTTCCGTCGGAAGATTTCACAGTAAAAAATTTACCATCTAGTAAAGGATGACTATTATAGCAATGCCTCTGGGCATTCTTATAATAAAAACCTCCTGGGAAACTTAAATATATATATATATATATATATATATATATATATATATATATATATATATATATATATATCAATTATTATGTAAAATTCATATTATGCAATACTTTAACTTTGTCAATTTAATCGTTCAAGTAATTTACTTAACTTTTTTAAATTAAATCATATTTGATGTACAATTGAATAATTAATTAATTCATTATTTTATAGGCAATTCATTTAACGTAATACTGTTTCAAACATCATATCTTAAATTTCACACTCAAACAAACAAATACACGCTTTCAGCTCGACCAAATAGCACACTATTCTTTCCCAGTCCACTCTCACCATTCTTCGTATAAAGGTCGGTAATAATTTCTTCTACAATAATTCATTTACCACCAAACAAATCGTACTTAGTTTAATTCCACTTTCTTTCACAATTCTTTGCAAACGACCATTCGAGAGTAGGCCCTAATTCTATTTACTTCTCATATTGCAGCCCCTAATTCACAGTCCATCATAGTCACCATATTATTCCACCATATTATTTCATATTTATTTCACGTACTTCAATTCTCTTCGCATCTTGTTACTGTAAATCATATTTTACAATATTTTACATTGTATACCTAATCCAACTTATCTCATTGTACATTCGTTGATTCTATGAATATATTTATATTTCGTTAATTGTTTTGCTTAAAACCCAGATCAGTATTTCAAAATTTATTTCGCTGTCATCTTAGGCCTAAAAACTATCAGGCGACAACTTCGATCAAACAAATTTATGGTTATGGTTTTTGAAACGCTATTTAGTCTGATTTATTAACAGAAAATAAATCACATGAATAACCATATACTATGCTATAATTACATCATTCATTATCTTCCTCGTCTTTATTATTGACTAATCTCTCCATTTCATATTCTTTTGAAGAAGCTGAAGTTGCCATGCAGCAGTTGAAATAACACTGAGCGCTGTCGCTATACAACTAACACAACTGTGGCCATTTGTTAACTCAATTTGAACTGATGCAAGCAATCTTCCCTCACCGGCTCACGCAGTCAACCGTTTGTGTCATACAAGTTGTGACAAGCTAAAACAAGCATTAAACGTTCTTAACAGTGATGTAAGCCTATTATCAGTAAAGTATTTGCAAAAGTAATTAAATACGTTGTATTTAAATTCTTTCAAAAGTATTTAAATACATGATTTCAAGTGTATTTACATATACAATTTTAAATACAGAATTTAAATACTGCCCGCCTCTGCACATAAGCACACTCAAATATAAGCACATGCATATTTCACAAACAAAGAATTAACATAAGTCATAATGTTGGTTTCACAAACTTAGGAGTCCAGTTAGTAGAGGAACTGCAAGATCTTCATCTTCATACATTACGCACACCATTGCACATTACGACACACTATTTGTTTTAATTTTATTTAATATTCGAACGTAAAGAAAGAAACACATGTTAGTTATAAACTCAATTAATTATGACTTAATAAATTATAACAATAGGTTTCGACGGAGACCTCCGCCATCTTCAATCGCTGATAAACTAATGAATACAGAGATGCTTAACTTATGGACACACTAATATACAAGCCCAAATGTAATTAGGGAGTGGGGCGGTATGGGGAAACAGCGGCATTTTTGAGTAGAAGGACAAATCTCTGCTTATCAAGGGATTAGTGTTGAATTGCCCATCGGAAGTATTAAAGTTTGAAATTTCCTCTATAAGAGCTGATTCTATCAGACGCCTATGAATATAATTGTGAGAATTATAAATTAATTTTACATTATCAATGTCAATCGAGTGGTTTTCATTTAACATTTGGAGAAATAAACTAGAAGAAAGGCTTTCAAGCGCATGTCGCATTTGTGTTCCTTTATTCTCTTGGAGAATCTGCTGCTTTCGTCATTAATACTTGATTGCAAATTTTGTATAAAATATAATAAACGCCCTGTTTTTTTTATCGGTGGGTGTATTTTTAGACAGACTATTTTGGATCGTTTTTTCGGATAAAAATTGGTTGTGGCTTTATAATGACATTTTTCTATGGACCAAAGGGGATACTGCAACTCAATGAATGTTTGGATGATCGTGTTAATTTGATCATGCAGGAAACAAGGATCACATATGCGATGTGCTCTCAGGAACAGGGAAGAAACTACGGACCTTTTAACTGATTCGTCGTGAATGTAGGCTTTAGAGTTGGTTGGTTTCCGGTAAACAGTACAATATTCTATGTTGTTTATTTTAGATATTTTGAGATCAAGAAATGCCAATAAGTTGTTTGTTCCCATTCTACTTTAATGTAATTGTACTTTAATTGACCATGTGGCACATACATCATCCACATAGTGGAACCAAGTTGTGGGATTAGGTGAGATAAGGGACGGGAGGTGTTTCTCAAAGTTTTCAATAAACATATAAAATAGGATCGGAGAGAAGGGATTAGCCATACTCAGGCCATAGTTCTGTCTGTAAAAACAATCTTCGGCTTTAAACACATTGTCTGTAACACACGAACGAACCAACTTTACAATTTTAATACATGGTAAGGGTAATGTTAGCTTCGACATTGGCAAGTTTTTAATAATAACATCGAGGGCTTCATCAACGTGAACTTTAGTGAAAAGGATCATATATATATATATATATATATATATATATATATATATATATATATATATATATATATATATATATATATATATATATATATATATACATTCAACCCCCCATATTCGCAGGGATAGGGACCACGAACCCCCGCGAATATTGAAAACCCGCGGACAGTTGACGCTACCCCCAAAACACCCCCAACCAGTCCTTACTGGCTTGAAGTTCACATGAACGATGGCCTTCACACGGTGATGATTGGGGATTGTCACCACCTTCAGGATTCGATTCCTGTTCATCCATTGTTTTATAGAGCTGCCTTGCCTTTTCACGAATGATATTAGTATCCAAAGGAACACCTTTTTTACGAGCGTCATATATCCAAATAATTATAGCAGACTCCATTCTAACAAGAACCTTATCACGCACTGATTTGCTAGACTTCATCACTTGGTTTACACTCACTGACCCTCTCTCTAATAGCCTTTTCACAGCTTAAAATTGATCGAATTGTGCTTTCGTTCACGCCAAACTCTCGAGCAACTTCGGCCTTTTTCTTGCCTTCTTTCAACCTATCTAACACTTTTGCCTTCTCCTCCAAACTCATCACTTTCTTGGCACGCTTAGGCATGTCTTTAGCAACACTAGACGATGCAGGGCGCTTGGGTATTGTTAATATTAAGGTGCAAAAAGAAAGAATCATTCAGGGTGTTAAACGATTGAAAAACGAGAAATAAAACACGCAAAATTACGACAAATACACAAATCTCCGCTCACAAACGTGGGACACAAGCGTATTGAATGGAGCGCGGGAAATCGGTAAATATACTGTACATACTGTAGTCGAGCGAGTGAGATCTGAACGCTGATTGGCTGGAATCGTCCCGTCTCGGCCAACCAACACTTATGTTTTACAACTATGTACGTAGGTTTCCGCGGATGTCTGGAAATGGCGAAAATTTTTAATTTTAAGGCCCCCCTCCCCAAATTTCCGCGGATGACGAACCGCGAATAGCCGAGGGTCGACTCTCTCTCTCTCTCTCTCTCTCTCTCTCTCTCTCTCTATATATATATATATATATATATATATATATATATATATATATATATATGAAAAGAAACTCACAACTTGCACGTGAGTCAAAATTATGATGAATAACAGCCACAAGGAAAATGGAAAAACGATTCCGAGCGCTTTCGTCTTTATTCTAAAAGACCTCTTCATGGAATAACGTCGGTCAGGACAAACAATGTCTTAAATAGTAAGGAGTGGGGGGGGGGGGGGGTTAAACGGCTACCTGCATCAAAACCCTAACTAGGGAGTACTAATTCTTTAAACACTTTAATTTGTGATTTAATATAATTAGATATGATAGGATCTAGGCTAAACAATCCAGGACTAATATTAAAATTTGGGAAAGTATTAATAGAGATATATTCCAAAATATTTCTTGAAATGTAGTTTGTACATTTAATAATAGGTTTAGCACTATTCCAATTAATAGTATGATCCTGACTATAGATATGTAAAAATAATGCAGATTGTTGATAAAAATTACGAACATTAGTTTGGTGCTGTTTAACTCTAACATTCAATTCTTTACCTGTCTGTCCATAATAGCATTTTTCACAATTATTGCAACCAATAGAATATACAATGCCTGGTTTAGGTGGTGATTTTTTTTTACGAGAAGGCGATGGATACTGTTTTCATATTTAAAAATAACATTTATGTTCAAAGGTTTTAGTAAATGAGGTAATTTAATGAATCTTTGGTTAAAATGTAAAACTAATACATTTTTGACATGAAATTTAGGGATGTTACGATTAGGTTGATAAAATGAAAGCTTAGCAGAATTATAACAATTTTTAAGTATATAGAAAGGGTAACATAAATTTAAACCTATATTATATATCCTATCAACACCTTTTTCCAAATATTCGGGTGAAACAATTCTCAGGGCACGGAGAAACATGGAAGAGAAAACACTTTTTTTGATACTTCTAGTATCTTCTAGTATTGTTTCTGCTTCTTGATTTGGAGAAGCGGGGCCATCGCGTAGCAGACACCCCAATTCAGTATGGGTGCTGCTAGCGGTATTTTCGCACATATTGTATTTGTTGTGGAATACTGTTGGAACCAGCAGCGATTGACATTTTATAACCTGAGACATTTGGTTCATCAGGCAGTTCTAAAAGAAATTTATCCAATCTCTTTTTAAAATTTTAAGTTGTTCCATTATTATCTCTTATGTCTCTGGGAAGAACATTAAACAATCTCGATCCAAATTTTGCTAGTGTATTATGCTCTGGATGCATTTTATGTATATTGTAGATTAGATCTGATGAACTCCTGTAAAGGGTGACAATGTTGATGACTTTTCTCTGGTAAGAAATCTTTTGTGTGTTGACTGGAACAGGAGCTGCCAAGTGTAGGCCATGAATGGTCTTTTGCAGTCTCCTTCTTTTCTTATGTTCTTATGTTTTTTGTTTACAAGATGTTGCATCTAAATGAAATTTTTTACACCTTCTTCCATTCCTAATTGAATAAGTTGGTATTATGTCTTCTGATTGTGGTGGTAATTTTTTTCGTTTAAGTACCTTCCAAATATATATGATTATATATCTTTCATATCGACGGTTAACTGAATACAAGTTCAAATGCTTAAGTCTTTTCCAATAATCTAGTTCTTGAATTCCATGTATTTTACTGGTGTATGATCTTTGGATACTTTCTAATTTTTTTAGCCCTAAGGTGTTGTGTGGGTACCATAACTGCACACAGTAATCGAGGTGAGGTTGGATACATGATTTATACAATGTTAGCATGGCTCTCTCTCTCATTTCTAGTTGAGAATGTTCTTAAAATGAACCCACTAATTTGTCTGCATTCGCTGACACTATTATTTATATGTGTTTAGAATGTTAGGTCATTTGATTTTGTTATCCCTAGATCTTTTACTTCTAATTTCTCTTTAATTAGGTCCTTTTTAGGATTTTTATATGACGTTTCCTCCTTTAGATTTTCATTTGTACCAAATTTTATCAGTTCAAATTTATTTTCATTGAATTGGATCTTATTAGTTTCAGCAAATGTACATGTGCTGTTTAGATCATTTTGGAGTTGTGTGCAATTCCTATTGTTTTCAATAACTTTTAAGATTCTGGTATCGTCAGCAAAAGAGTATATAGAACTTTCTTTTATCACGTCATTTTAATCGTTTAACATAATTATGAATAATAGTGGTCCCAAAACTGTATCCTGGGGTACTCCACTTAAAACTTTCATACTAGTGGATTCATGGCCTTCAACAATGGTCTTTTGTGTTCTGTTTATTAAAAACTCAGACAACCATTGCAAAGTTTTACCTTTCATACCCATTTTTTTGCTTTCTTTAAGACTATTTTATGATCTACTCGATCAAAAGCCTTAGAAAAATCGAGATAAATAACATCAACATTTTTGTTTTCTAATATTGCTTGTCAAATTTCATTATGGTAGTCTATTAGTTCAGTAAGGCATGATCTTTGTTTTCTGAATCCATGCTAAATTTTTTTCAATAATATATTTTCTTCTAGGAATTTGACTATATTAATTTTAACAATTCTCTCAAATATTTTTTAACATGTGATGTTAATGATATGGGTTGATAATTTTCAGGTAGTCTTTTGGGGGCTTTTTTTAGTATTGGGTGCTTGTTTCATAGTCATTGGAATTTCTGAATTATCAAGAGATTTTTTTGCCAGATTTAGAACAATGGAACAGACAGTGACTCTTTGCAGTTTTTTAATATAATTGTGCCTATTCCATCTGGGCCTGGTGCAGAATGGTTTGGTAATATAGTGATAGCATCAATAATATCTTTTAGGGAAAACCCAATATCTTTTATTGATTTTTGAGGTGCCTCCATAATTATATTTTCTTTTTCTATTTGATTGTCTATTGTATTTGGCTTGTTCCATACAGATGCATACTGATCTTGTAAAATATTTGCCATCTCTGTAGGATTTGAAGTTAGTTTATTTTCTGGTGTTAAGAGTGGACCAATTTTCATTTCACAGTATTTTTCTTATTTGCATATTTAAATAGATACTTGCTATTATCTTTTATATGCGATATAGCATTATTTTCTTCTATACTATCTTCTTTCTTATGGAGTAATTTAATATTTCTTTCTAAATTCAAAATTTCTTCATTCAGTTTTGATTTGTTATCCTCACTGATGTTTCTTTTTAGTTTCTTTGAAATTTTATTACGTTTTTTCATTAAATATTTTCTTTCCATGTGTTCTTTAGTTAGTGTATTGTTATGCTGATTTTTTATAGGAGTGTTTGAATACAATATATTAGATAGATAATTATTTATATTTTCCAAAGCTTCTTCAACATTGAGATTTTTTAGTTCTTTCTCCCACTCTATGCATTTCAGTTCATCATTTATTTTCTTCCAGTCACTTTTAAAGATGTTTAGATCATGAAATGGAATTTTTCTACTTTTAGGACTTTTGTTATTTTCAAATATTAGAGAAGTTTGTATTTTTATTATATTATGATCTGAGTGAACAGTGCTGGAAATTTCAATATCATCGATCAGATTTTTATTATTTGAAAAAAATAAATCAAGTAGGTTATCTTTTCTAGTCCCTTCATGAACAAACTGACTGAGACATAAATCTGACATAAAATCATTTATTATATTATAGTTATTAATTTCTAGTCCTGATTTAAGAGTACCATTTTGGCACCACTTTGCACTTGGTAAGTTGAAATCACCAAATACTAGTAAATCATTTGAATTATTTTTTATTTCTTCACATAGTTTAATTTTATCAATAATTTCTTTAAAACTATAGAAGGATGTATTTGGGGAACGATAAAAATTTACAATATAAACTGCTTTTCTTTTTATAATGATTTTTATAACAAGGAGTTCACAAGTGTCATTTGAAAAAGATAAAACATTTTCACTATCAACAGTTTGTTTTACATAGAGAGCAACTCCACGATGAGATCTTTCATATCGGTCGCATATATATATATATATATATATATATATATATATATATATATATATATATATATTGTAGTTTTCTATTTGAACTTCTGAATCTTTAATTTCTGAATTTAAATGAGTTTCAGTGATTGCTAATAAGATTGTAGTATCATCACTCACTTCTTTTAAATATGGCACTTTTGCAGTATTGGATTGACAATACAATCCATTAATATTTAAGTATATTATACTACTATTTAAAATTGGGCTGGTATAGTATTTGGTATCATCTGATACATTGGAAACTGGCTCTGTGTTGGAGTTGATTGAGTTTTTTGCACAAGAATAGCAGTACCAGCGCTTGCAGGCTCCATTGCATTTTATTCCTGCAATACAAGGATCTTGACACCAATTACAGACATTTTCATTATCTTCTTTTTTCTGCTCTTTAAGTAAAGTATCACTTACATTCTCAATATTAGTTGAAACTATTTTAGCATTGTCTGCATCAGAGACGTCAGTGCTGCCTAAGCTAGAGCAAGATTTTGAGTTTTCTACTTTATTCATTTTTCAATCATTTTAATACAATTATTGACTTTCTCCTTCAGTATTTCATATATTAAACCTTATTATTAATTTAATTGTGATTCTGATTTAAATTTAAATTTAAATGCCCAGGTTTTATGCTAAGGCATATAGGCCCCCTTATCTGGGTCAGGACAATGGCCAACAAGGTGGCTTAGGCCTTTTACAAATTAATTGGTTTGTATTTTGATAAAAGACTATTTTAAACAAAGCACAATCACATTTTTGCTAAAAGATTATTTTAAACAAAGTACAGAAAAGACACTCAAGGCATTGAGACGGGAGGCATTATCAATATGCAAAAGTCTAAAATGATGATCGGAATAGAAATGGATGTATGATCAATGGCTGTCGGTTTTCTATAAATTTCATATTTGAAACCTTGGTCTGTTCGTTGGATCAAAATATCTAAGAAAAGGATGGTGTTATCCTTTTTCATTTTCTAAAGTAAATTTAATTGAGGGGACTAACGTGTTGATTTTTTCAAGAAAAGTATTGATATTAAGATCATTAGGCCACAAACAAAGAATGTCTTCAACATAACGCATCCATAAAATAGGTGTTATGTTGGTCTGGGGAAGTATTTTGGATTCAAAAAAATCCATATATAGATTGGCCAGTACCAGGGACAAACAATTGCCCATAGCCATTCCAACGCTTTTGCACAATTAGAAAAAGCAAGTGATCTGCTCCGTAACGAAATTTCAATTGCTAAAGGTTATGTCTATAAATGCTTAAGCGATGTACAAAATAATTATTCCTTTAGATTTAATAAAGCAATACGTTCTCTTAGAAATAATAAAAATATATATGTACGTAAGGCTGATAAATCTGCTGCCCCCGTTCTTATAGACAAATCTTCATATTTAGATAAAATGAATAACCTTCTTTCTGATACCTCTACATATGAAAACCTTAGAAAGAATCCTATTGACCAGGTAAACAGAAAATTTCATTCAAACCTTCGCTCTCTGCCTAAAGGTCATCCTGACCTCATTAATAAGTTTAAATCCTCGAATGCTTCCCTTCCCTACCTTTATGGTCTCATCAAAACCCATAAGACGGATAATCCTATCCGACCCATTATTAGCTCGGTTGGGTGTGTTTCATATACCCTATCTAAATGGTTAGCTTCTCTCCTAAGTCCTTTGGTGGGGACCATTTCTAGTTCTCACATCGTTAATAATCTCGATCTCATTAGGAAACTTAATGATCTTGCTTACCCTGATGATTTTAGCTTGGTTAGTTTCGATGTATGTTCCCTCTTTACAAAAGTTCCCGTACCCGATCTCCTAAATTTCCTCGAAGAGTACTTTGTTAATATTCTTCTCCCTATACCGGCTTCCACTATTATTAAACTTATTTCCCTCTGCATTAACAACTGTAAATTCACCTTTGACAGGAAATATTACCGTCAAATCTTTGGAATGGCTACGGGCAATTGTTTGTCCCCGGTACTGGCCAATCTATATATGGAGTGTTTTGAATCCAAAGTACCTTCCCAGACCAACATAACTCCTATTTTATGGATGCGTTATGTTGAAGACATTCTTTGTTTGCGGTCTAATGATCTTAATATCAATACTTTTCTTGAAAAAATCAACACGTTAGTCCCCTCAATTAAATTTACTCTAGAAAATGAAAAAGGATAACACCATCCCTTTCTTAGATATTTTGATCCACCGGACAGACCAAGGTTTCAAATATGAAATTTATAGAAAACCTACATAGAGCCATTGACTCATACATCCATTTCTATTCCGATCACCATATTAGTATCAAAAAAAGTGTTTTCTCTTCCATGTTTCTCCGTGCCCTGAGAATTGATTCACCCGAATATTTGAAAAAAGAGGTTGATAGGATATATAATATAGGTTTAAATTTATGTTACCCTTTTTATGTACTTAAAAATTGTTATAATTCTGCTAAGCGTTCATTTTATCAACCTAATCGTAACATCCCTAAATTTCATGTCAAAAATGTATTAGTTTTACCTTTTAACTAATGTTTCATTAAATTACCTCATTTACTAAAACCTTTGGACATGAATGTTATTTTTAAATATGAAAATACTATCCATCGCCATCTCCTAAAAAATTCACCCCCTAAACCAGGCATTGTATATTCTATTGGTTGCAATAATTGTGAAAATTGCTATTATGGACAGACAGGTAAAGAATTGAATGTTAGAGTTAAACAGCACCAAACTAATGTTCGTAATTTTTGTCAACAATCTGCATTATTTTTACATATCTATAGTCAGGATCATACTATTAAGTGGAATAGTACTAAACCTATTATTAAATGTACAAACTATATTTCAAGAAATATTTTGCAATTTATCTCTATTAATACTTTCCCAAATTTTAATATGAGTCCTGGATTGTTTAGCCTAGATTCTATCATATCTAATTATATTAAATCACAAATTAAAGTTTTTTAAGAATTAGTACCCCCTAGTTAGGGTTTTGATGCAAGTAGCCGTTTAACCCCCCCCCCACTCCTTACTATTTAAGACATTGTCTGTCCTGATCTACGTTATTCCATGAAGAGGTCTTTTAGAATAAAGACGAAAGCGCTCGGAATCGTTTTTCCATTTTCCTTGTGGCTGTTATTTATCATATATATATATATATATATATATGTATATACATACCAGGCAATGGTTTAGCCACTCCTCCCTTCGGGGGTAGCTTACGCTTCGCTACTAAGATTAAAATTTAAAATCTAAAAAAAGCATCCATGGTTAAATTTTTATAAATTTTCTGAACTTCGCCAATTATAATAATTTTAAAAAGGAACTCCAAACTAAATTCCCCCCTTCCCTTTCAAAATATCAAGTTACTAAAATATAGTTATAGAAGAAGATATATAAAAATAAATTTTCTGAACTTCACCATTTGTAATTCTTTGGGTTTTAAAAAAAATCACAAAGTTTTGATACTTATATTTATTTCTGAACTTCACCATTTTGTTTTTTGATATTATAAAAGAATTCTTAGAAATAACTTTAATAAAAAACCTAAGTCATAACCAAACTAAGATGAAATTATTATTCAAATACTCAAAAAAATCCCCTTCTTAAATTATAGTTAGTGATGACATATATATATATATATATATATATATATATATATATATATATATATATATATATATATATATATATATATATATATATATATATATATATATATATATATTCTTACAGAATGAACTGAACAAGTTTGAAAGTACTTGGAATCCGCCTTTCATTTTATCCTGCGGAACATTGCATTCATATATATATATATATATATATATATATGAATGCAATGTTCCGCAGGAAAAAATTAAATGGTGTTTCCAAGTACTTTCGAACTTTATTAAGTTCCTTATCAAGGATAACTACAAGAAATAATATTATATTAGAGGTATATATACGAAAGAAAGTATAAAAGACCGCCTCAAAAACAAGAAATCATCAATGAGGAAGTCGGAAGGGAGAAGGTAAAGATTCACATTAAGAATTACAAGAAGCAGGTAGTAAGGTCAAACTGAGAAGACGGAAAGGGTAACAGATTAAAAGAAATGGAGATAGCCTAACCAGGGAGATTATAAGACACGAGGAGCGAAAAGTGGGGAAAATACAATGTACGAGTACATAACAGAGCAGTGACAATTAAAAAATTGGGGCCACATAACTAAAGATTGTATATACAAAACTAAAGACAAAAGTCAGAACTAAATTCTTTAAGTATTAGTCTTTTAATTATAGCATCTATTTTATATAAGCCAGGGGGAAGGTTAAAATTATCACATTGGCTTATAAAAGTACTTCAATGATATTCCTTTTTATAGGGTCATTGGAACGATAAATAAATTTTGCCGAGTTCCAGTTAATTAGATGGTCCTTATCTGACATGTGGACAAAGAAAGCACTGTTATCTTTCCCTCTTCGGACATTATATTTATGTTGATTTATGTGAACAGAAAGTTGTTTACCTGTTTGTCCGTAATATTTACTTAGACAACCAGAACACTCAACTGAATAAACTCCCCCTTCCTCCCAAACTATTACAATTATTACGTACTAATAAATTCTTAATTGTCGTCTCATATTTAAAAGCAACAGAAATGTTAAAGCTATTCAAAAGACGGGGAAGATCACTAAAACAAAGAGAAAAAGGTAGAACTAAAATGTTATTACTCTTAAAAGGGAGAGTAGGGACAGTTTGATAAAATGTCTTTTTAGCAGAAGAAAGACAGTTTTCAAGAAACGGGTAAGGGTAACAAAGTTTATGGCCAATTTCAAAGATATTGGAAAATTCCAAATCCATATATTCCGGGCTCACAACACGTAATGCCCGTAGAAACATAGAAGAAAAATCAGAACGTTTAACTTTAGGGCTGTGAGAAGAGTAAAAAGGAATATAAGAATTTGAATTAGTCGGCTTACGAAAGATAGAGTATTTAAAACCTGTATGAGTTCTATGAATAAGAAGATCAAGGAAGGAAAGGGTTCTATTATTTTCCATCTCGTGGGTAAATTTAATTGAAGGGACGAGACAATTGAGTCTGGTAAGAAAAATATTAACATCTTTGGAATTAGGCCACAAGCAAATGACCTAATCAATATATGTACTGTACCAAATGATCGGGGCGTCAAGGATAGTAGGGAGAAGTTTTCTTTCAAAAAACTCCATATTATAAGTTAGCAAGGACAGGAGAAAGACAATTACCCATTTTCTTTCGAACGAAAACTTACAGTTTTTGGTACAAAGGAAAATGAGATTCAAGAAAGTAGTAACGGGTACCGGCAAATCATAATTTTGCAAATGATCATTAAGGAAATTGAAAAGGTCTTCAACGGGTACTTTGGTAAATAATGAACAAACATCAAAACTAACAAGAGTAAAATCATTAGAATAATGAATAGCATTAAATTTAGAAATAAGGTCGTAACTATTAATGACATGAGAATGAGAAATGGAACCAACTAGTGGAGTAAGAAATGAAGTAAGCCATTTAGACAGGGAATATTAAACAGACCCAACAGAACTTATAATAGGGCGTAATGAGAAATTTGGTTTGTGAGTTTTTACTAAGCCGTACAAATAAGGGAGGGTAGAGTTACTAGACTTCAATTTTGAAATTAAATCAGGAAAGTTTTTAAGTAATCGCCGTACATTCTTATGGAAGTCACTGTTAACTTGAAGAGTGGGGTAATAAACTGATAGTTTCCGTATCTGGGTTTAAGCCAGACAGGCACCAGGGAATATATAGTGGGAAACTGAGAATGTCTGGAGGTGATAAAAGCATTTCACCACTCTGTAACTAAGATAGCCGGAGATTAAACAATTATATGTCTCAAAATAAAGCTCCGCCTTCTAGAAATATTGGCCAATAACGAGGTACGGCAGTTTGCCGTCATCCAATCAAAATTAAATAAAAGATTAATTTAAGCCAATCGGGAGGCGAGCTATGGGAATGGGCAGACAATCACATGCGCCAACGTCATTTGTAGGTGGGGCCAGAGGCTGACTCGAAATGAACTTCGCTTCCCTTTTTAAATGGGCGCTAAGAGACAATCAGCATTACTACTATTATTATAATTATTAGCGTTAGCATTTTACGCGTTCATTAATTCACTAAGTCGATCTTTATAATCGTCTGGTCGCTCTACCACATTCCCGCATTACTTTGTTGAAGAATTGAATCCTAGAACTATCCGGAGTATTTCTTATTTGGTGCTAAGTAAATAAATAGATGGAGACTCGTTTACAACTATAAACAGATTCTTTTATTCATCCAAGCTGGTACCTACTTCTCGGATTAAGTGCAAGGCTACCTAAAGGGATATTTCCGTCGCGTATTAAAATAACTTGCTACCATTGCCGGTGGCAAGCGTTATCCCTAATCTACGAAGGATACCCTTTTGAGTGCCACGTTACCACTAACCGGCCAACCAAGACCCCTTACTGGTACGGAAGATTACCACTCAAGAAAGAAGAATCCCCATATAAAATACATGGGGTGGTAACTAGACGATGCCCCTCCTCCCTATAAATCCATTTGGCTGCCCCAAGATTGGTTTCAAAACTCGGTGACAAATCACCCTTGGTAATTACATTACTTTTTAAGAGGCTTACTTCAGCCATCAACCTATAATTACATTACAGGACTAGTTTCGGTATCTACTACCACCTTCAACTATACAATAACGTGCACACACCCTCTGATCGAGTAAGCTCTGCCCAGCTGTCGGATTGGAGAACATACACTCATATCCTCTGATCAGATAAGCTTCGCCCCGTGGTCAGATTGTGAAAGCAGAGCCAAGGCCCCTAAAGTTGCGGTAGAATAAATAGGTCTGCAAAACATACAACGGGATGTCTAGTCAGTATTATTAGTAACATGATTAAGCCAACCACCAAGAGTCAAACAGTATCTCAATCCATGGTCCGTCAACCCACAGTCCCACAACGATTTCACTGGCCCAAACTGAGGTAGCCTAGAAAACCGCAATTTTCCTTCTGATTCCTTTTTTCCACCAAGTAGTCTATCCGGTTATCGTAATCCAGTGACAAGTGGATAACAAAACAGACATTTGGAGTCAGATTAAATGCAACAGTACCGCCGCCTTAGCCACCGCTTACCAATAAATTAGATCACTCCGTTGACCTATAAACAGGTCACACCATTACCCCCATAAGTTCATAGTGACCTAGTCCACCTAGGCTCTAGGTCACTGTGCACTTTCAAGTCAGGCCTAAGAAAGATTAGTCCACTATACATTGACTAGTTGTACACAATCTATAAAAGAATACAATTTTAAATAAATGTATGAATAAAAACATATAAAAATAATGTTGTGCTGAAAATATCACAAAATGTAAATTACTTGGCTCGGTGTGTTGGAAATATAATGAATGGGCAGATAATTATACAAACTAATGTGTATTTATAACAAAGTTGCTAAATAAATACGACAGGATATTACTACACGGTTGGAGCAACTCAGAAGAAATATGAACTTCGACAGAGAATAATGAATCACAGAAAAAAAGAAATAATTCCTAATTTTGCTAACTCAATTAATTTATGGTTTGTAACATATATATTGTTGCGATGAAGTAATGTAAGTAACATAAGAAAGTTACATTAGTGACATGATTTTGCAAAGAGGAGCAGGTAGAAACAAGGTCTGCTGACCAAAAGTCGCGTGCTCACACTTATTCTGGGTTATGAACTTACAACCTTCAAAACTTTCAATAATTTACGGACCAACCTTGGGAGGACATTGATAATTTTACCATTCGAAAGAGAATGTAAAAAACATAAGGGTTACAAATTTCGGGAGAATCGGCCGAATAATTATAATGTTATTTCCAAATAATTCCCCGGCTAACCTTGGGAGGACTTCGGCAATTATATAATTCAAAAAGAATGTAAAACCACATATGAGTTTCGAATATCGTTAGAATCGGCTTAATAGTTATGATAATATTGCTAAATAATTCCCCAGCTAACCTTGTGAGGACCTTGCAATTATATCATTCGAAAATGAATGTAAAACGACATAAGTGTTTCAGATTTCGTTAGAATCTGCCAAATAGTTATTATGTTCTTGCCAAAACAAAATAATTCCCGGGATTACCTTGGGAGTATCTTGGCAATTATATCATTTGAAAGCGAATATAAAACAACATAAGGGTTTCAAATTTCGTTAGAATTGGCCGAATAGTTATGATGTTATTGCCCCAAACCAAAAAAAAGCAAAACGGGTACCGACTGATCGACAACATAGTGAGATATAAAGTGGCCCGCGATTAGACTTGCGCGCCACTAAAAAGCCAAATAATAATTTCATACATTTGGAATACAAAATAATTTACAAAGCGCAACAATGAAACAGCCTTTCGGCGGGTGGTTTTCAGAAAGAGTGGCGTTATTTCGTGCCAAACTGGTTTGTCTTCTATTTTGAGTGTAATGGTATCTTGGCTAGCATTGTCGCATAATATCAGTCCAAATATGCATTATTTAACAACTTCATAATTGCCCTAAGTGCCTGTGGAAAATCTCTCTTTAAAATGTAAACGTCGCAATGCGCTGTTCTGTTATGGATTTCCTGAAGTATGCTTAGTACACGGCACACCTGTCCTTAGATTGCATATTTGGAGTGGTATTATGTGAAAATGCTAGCCAAGATACCATTACACTCAAAATAGAAAACAAGCCAGTTTGGCACGAAATATCGCTGTACCACGAAATATCCCCCCATGAGAAAACAATGAGGAAGCGTGAGTATTTGTCGAGCAAAGTTAATAAATCCTTATTAAGAGATGCAGTAGGAGGTAGTGGCCCCTAAGATCCATATTATTCTATCGAATTGGTGTATTGAAGGATAAGGTCTTGCCTTTCGTGATGATAATACTGGTGTCTTAAACATTAAGAACATAAGAAGAACATAAGAAAAGAAGGAGACTGCAAAAGACCATTTATGGCCTACACTTGGCAGCTCCTGTTCCAGTCAACACACAAAAGATTTCTTACCAGAGAAAAGTCATCAACATTGTCACCCTTTAAGGAGTTCGTCATATCTAATCTACAATATACATAAAATGCATCCAGAGGATTATGTCCATTCATGCAACCGCAAAATATAATCTCCCCACTCCTTAGAAAAATATATACATATGTACATAAAAAAAATCAGTCCCATCTAGCAGCTTCATTCATATATTTATCTAATCTATTCTTAAAACTACCCAGAGAGGAGCCTTCTATCACATGTCTAGTGAGCCTATTCCATTCATCTACCACACGATTTGTAAACCAATTCCTCCCAATCTCCTTCCTAAACCTATACTTATCAAGCTTAAACCCATTGCTACGTGTCCTGTGATGTTCACTAAGTATAAGAACCTTACCCAGATCCCCTTTATTATATCCTTTTACCCATTTGAAGACTTCAATCAATTCCCCTCTGACTCTTCTCCTTTCCAATGTATGTAGAGTTAGTTTTCTGAGCCTTTCACCATAAGGTAAGTTCCTTAGCCCACCAATCATCTTTGTTATCCTTCTCTGCACAGACTCAAGCAAATCAATATCCTTCCTATAATATGGTGACCAAAATTGTACTGCATAGTCTAGATGAGGCCTAACTAGCGCCAGATACAGTTTTAGAATGACTTCAGCACTCTTATTACTTACACTCCTCCTAATGAATCCCAATATCCTATTAGCTTTATTCTTAGCATTTAGGCATTGCTTTCTAGGACGAAGGTCTGAACTTACCAAAATACCCAAGTCCCTCGTGGATTATTTCTACCTATACTAAGTACACTACATTTGTCTATGTTAAACTTCATTTGCCATTTCTCAGCCCAATTGGACAGAATGGTCAATTCCTCCTGCATTACAACAGCATCAGAATCAGCCCTAATGGCCCTACCTAGCTTAGTATCATCAGCAAATTTACTCAGGTCACTACTTATACCTATGTCAAGATCATTAATATAAATTAAGAATAGCAAGGGACCCAAAACAGATCCTTGAGGAACTCCACTGCTAACATACCCCTACTCAGATTTAACTCCATCTATACTAACTCTTTGCTGTCTGTCACCAAGCCATGACTGAATCCACCTAAATATACTGCCATCGATCCCGTGTGCTTTAACTTTGCTCAGAAGTCGTAAGTGTGGCACTCGATCAAAAGCCTTACTAAAGTCCAAGTATAAAATATCATAGTTTTCATCATTATCTGCTGCTTCATACACCTTACTATAAAAAGACAGCAAATTAGTCAGACAGGATTTACCCTTACTAAAGCCATGGTGTGATTCTTTTATCAACTTATGCTTATCCAAGTGATCTCTAATATTCCTTGCTATAATAGATTCCATCATTTTCCCTACCACTGATGTCCAACTTACTGGTCTGTAATTAGACATATTTGTTTTATCCCCTTTCTTAAATATAGGTATCACATTGGCTTTCTTCCATGCCACTGGCACAATGCCACTCTCCAATGATTTTCTAAAGATGCATGCTAGGGGCTCACTTAACACATCCTTACATTCTTTCAAAATTCTAGGAAAGAGCTCATCAGGACCGGGTGCTTTACTACTTTTGATTTTATCAATTTCCTTTGTCACTATCTCCTTTGTGATCAAACATTAACATTAACAAATGCGACGCTCCCGACAAAATGTTATCTACAGAATAAGACAGGTTTCTTATTCAAGGTGAGTAGGGCGTATGTTCTCTGGATGAGATAGAGTTTTATGAAGTTCTACGAGAATATTGTCTGTCATTATGGGACAGCAGTCGCGCGATAACGAGTCAGCTGCAGCATTAAGAGTCAGGACACTGCACAACCTCGTAACAAAAATGTATTAATTTTAAACGGTATCTAGCAATCTTTTCATTCTTTATTTCGCTTTTATGACGCAAATTAAACATCTAAGACACAGTCTTATCCTTTGTAATCAAGGTAAATTCCATACCGAGAAAAAAATGCCACCACTTCCTAATACCTTCGACAATAAGGTAGACCTCCTCAACAGAACAATTATTCCTCTCAGCAGAATTCAAGGATCTTGAAAATAAGGTTTAGTCGGCAAGGCGACTGCCTTATTTCGATCTCAGTGTAACGTGCAGACCAAACTATCAAACATACTTTATAGTATTCACGATCTTTGATTATTATTTTTACTTCACAACATTCTTTGATAAACAAAGTCGAATTTACAGAAGCCATCAAAATAGTGCCTTTATAGCCTTTAAAATGGGGAATAAAAAAGTCTTGAAGTCACGCCATCTTTCGAAATGAAATTTTCAGCCCTTTCCTTGTCAGGGGCGCCTTGTGAACTGAGCCATTCATTTTCACTTAGAGAGATGAGTTCTTTAAAGTGGGTGGGACATTTGGTGAGCATAGTTGATTTATAGAGCACTTGCATACTGTTGTAGGTCAGGGTCAGATCCTTGACCTTCACTCGCCTTAGTCGAGGCAGAGGGAGCGAGATAAAATTTGGGGGGGAATTGAAAACCTCGAAGTGCGTGGATATTAATAAATTAAGTAAGAGTGCGGTTGGCCAAATGAATATAACTTCTTAGAGGTTCTGGCATAGAAACTGAAGAAAAAAAATAAGCTTTACTATTATACAGACTATACAAATAATAGAATGGATACGCAAAGTTACAATTTCAAGGTCAGATGAACTCATGGATGTTAAAGGGAAATTCGTGAAGCGGTTGGGCGCGCTAACAAACTAGCAAACAATTCAAAGAACACGGGAAACTGGATTCACGATTTAGTCACTCGTGGAGCCTACTTTTAGTGGTATGCTTTGGGAAGTTGCCGGGAAAAGAGATTGCAAAATAGGAATCGCAATCGCCCCGTTCAACCTTCAGGGTATGGATTGAGGGAGTATTACGCCGGCGAGAACGAAGCCGATACCAAAATAATAGTCAGTTGTCGCTAGACTATCGTTAATCTGAAGAGAATTCTCGCCTTCGGACTCGAGGGGTGCGTGAACCGAATCGAGAGTTTACGCGTCGCGTTCAATGGGCTGGCTGATACTACTCTCTTGACGCCTACATCTGATATTTTATACGGGCTCGCCGGAAGTGACTTGCCCGAGACCCCGGAAGGGGGTTCTACTTTATCAGACACGGTGCCGAAAGAAGTGAACCTTAGCTTGGTTCACATAATCTCACGGAGCTTCCACCGCTACCATCGGTTCTCTCGGTCCGTCCATTGTTCTTGTTATCGCCAGAAGTGGGTTGGATTTCTCAGAGCGCTGCTCGACGATTTCCGTCCGCATGGCGCTTTTCTCTCTCTCTTTCTCTCTCTCTCTGTGACACATAGTTTTAAGAAATAATCTTTCTTCCTACACGTGAAGTAAATGATATAGCGTGTAGGGTACTGGGTACGATTTTGGATGTAAAGAATTTTGTCATTAATAGCAGTTTCTATGTTTCTTCGACCGAAGAATGGAGTTTTTTCTTCAATTTCCAGCGGTCAGGATTCTACTAAATCCACGGGACTAGGATAAATAGGAGCGTAGATGTCGGAATCATTAGTCGCAATGTCTAGCGAGCTTATATTATTTACTGATCAAGATGTGGTAAGCATTTTGTTTATAAGAGGTTGATTTCTGATTTTAGGTGAAAAGAGTTCAATAACAAAAACGCATCGGGTGTATTCGATTCGGTACATTTCTGCGGTTAGATCTTTGAACTTACAATCTAAACTCTAAACTAAGTTTCTGAAAAGAACACATATACTCGTCGATCGATTTAATGGCTCACTGTTTACGGGTGGCTGGCTAACTTATGTTGCGCTAAGACTTCATTTGACGATAAAATGAAAGCACATCTCAGAGAAGGAAAAGCGTAGATTCTGAGATTATCTCGAATTTTTTTAGGGGAAACCGAATTTGCTAAAAGTCCCCTTTCATTAATTTCAATTGGCATTTTTTCTGTCCAGTCTGTATTTGTTTTCTTGCATTTTTCACTGATACTCAAGCTTAGGCCTAAGTGCTCACATGGTAGGAATCATATGACATTTTCTTCCTCTTATGCCTGCTTTCCAATTTCATTCTTTATTTCACAAACTTCAAATTATCAGATTTTTTTTTATTTCCATTGAATGTTTTTAAAATTTTGCTAGTGTAACATAGCATCAATTCTCAGTAATCGGTCTCACCCGACCACCGGCAATTTCGTTCCTCAATCGATGGCTGCCACAAAAGTATAGCGATCATGACTTCTTCGGCCAGTTATTCGCCCGTCAACACAACGTCCATAATCTTAGAGTCGTGGATGTCCACAGCTATAAATCGCCCCTCAACCAATCAAGGCATACGAGTGCAGCCCCACGCCCCTTTGGTCATCTTTGTATTCCCGGCAATTCGAAAAAGGTTCAACAATCGAATGTCTTGACTTTTCGGAAATGCTAATTGACGCTCATAATATTCTCATTGAATATCAGGAGTCCGTCATAATTTCTTAGAGTTCGTAGTATTTTCACTAAAAAGGTATAAATATGCACAATTTATATACACATAAATGCATGAGAGTCAGAGGGGTTGGCAGTACTGTTTAGCAAACGAGGGTGAGATGCATACCCAGAACCATTATTTGGCGGACTGCGTTGAATTTGTATTGAGTATATGATTTGTTGTATATTTTCTCGTCGCCAGGTTTGCCTGTTTAGGAGCTTTCCCGTGGGTTTGTTTTTGTGTGCTTAACACGGATTGTACTATTTTCGTCCATAACACGTATTATCATATTATTTTGTTCACAGTACGCTTGGATTAGTTTCATCTCTTGGAAACGTTGCAGACTACCATTACATGACTATATTCTTTCCTCTTAAAAATTGGGTATTTTGCAATATCGCCACGCTACACTATTTCATCTGCAACCCTTTACTTATACACCAAATCATTGAAAAAAAAAATAGCGCAAAAAATATAATAAATACGCTCCTAGCACGAAACAAATTTGGCAACTCTTTGTTTGAACTTGGAAAGAGCACGGTTGTTTTCTATCTTATTATTTTTTGTTTGCACGTTCTATAAAAAGTGTTTATGGTGCTCTCCCGAATATTCAATCCCTGTTGTAACTAAACGACTTAATTTAATATTTTATAAAAATACGTTCGTGTCCAACAAGCCTCAGTTCAATATATATTTAAATCATAGCATTTATTCAATTCCCGTGTAACCAACAATGTCAACTTGTGATTTTGCTTTTAAATCTGACTAGGAATTTCAATTATTCCTATTAATCTAAGTATCCTAAATGTGTTATTTTCATCCAAAGGCTCCTTAAAGCTTTGATTCTTTGGAAATTTAATCTGTATATTTAACCTTTAAATTAATCTGGAAATCAAATCTAAAAATTTAATCGGATAATTTATTCGTCCAACGTCAATCGTTCCATTAGCCTTTACATTCGTTAATTTATTTTGTTCCTTTTGTTAATTGTTATATTGAAAATTTATGTCAACTTATATCTTTACTTAAAATATCAAAATACCCCTTTGTTATATTCTTAAGTTCATATCCCGACTATTACATTGAGTGGTGTAAATTTTGTTCAGTCTCAAATATTTTCACTTTTCTCGGTCCCAAACCGATTATATGTCATGCCACAAATCCCCACTTGATTTTTCACTTAAACTATCTATTTTTAGTATTCGTATTTTTTTTTATTCCTATTTGATTTTAATTTATTTTATAAAGAGGTTTCGCTTCTAGGCATAACTGAACCCCTCTATAAAATGTGGGGCTAACTAAGGTTTCCCGTAAAAAAAATAAATTTGATTAATTTATTAGCGCAATTTTGTCACATTTTGTTTGCTCGTCTTGTTCACAGAGATTAAGTCTAACATAAACCTAACTGGTCACGTGATTTGAATCCCAGATCTTCATCCTTTATCTGTATTCGAGCTTCATCCGTCCTTTTACCCAAACTAAATTCACCAATTTCAAATAATCGGAATCTTATTTTTACCATATCATTTCATTTTTTTTCCCAACTTTATACCAAAGATGGAGCTTAGTAATAATTTCCAACAATCGGGCTCTCTGGCATCCGGAAGTTTTGTCCCACACTCGATCGCTGCTCTAACTTGCTTCAACTTTTCGACAACCTTAGCCACGTTTTTGTAAGCCAACACGACGCCCACCATCCCATAGTCGATGATGTCCACCGCCATAAAAGTACCTTCACCCATCAAGCCATGAGTGCATCCTTCACCGCATGGTCGTTCTTGCACCGTCGACCGGTTAAGGTAAACCAAGCAATTCAGTGGCTTGGAGCATCGGAGATGCTCATTGATAACGAGGTATACTGTCTTATTTTGGTCTTCTATTTTCTTTCTGCATATGACCTCTTGGTTGACTCTGAATCTTGTCGACTGCTCCAGATCTATGACTGTATCTGGTTCATTTTACCTTACCCAAAGTTTTCTCTTGTCTGTCCCCGTCTCCCTTCGACTGAACTCCAATTTCAGCGTCTTATTACGGAATCTTTAGCCCTTAACTTTCAACCTTTGAAGGAAAGACCGATCAAACACAGTGTGGTTCACTAGATAGATATGACAGTATAGCCTTTTTTCGCTCATCCTAGGTTCAGATAGACTTTCGGCAATGTGTAAGCTCAAATTTATGTAAGAGGTTGGCATTGTTGTCCGTTAACTTATCCTTTGACTCTCCACTCTACGTAGAGCCGGTCTACACCTGGGGAGTTCAGGGCTGCCGGCAATTAGAGAAATTTGAATTTTTGTACTATCCCAAATAGATATCCCTGTCATATCTATTTGATTTCACTTTGTTTATCTTCAGATGCACTTGCTCATGTCGCCTCAATCTGGTTTCAACTTTCAACCAGATCCCTGTTTATCTAGAAGATGTTCCAAAGACTGCGATTACCACTTCCTTTAGATAGTTCAAGAATGTTTTATGGCTTTCTTAACAGTGGCCAGACCTTCCAATAGTTCATGGATCAAGTTCTAAGAGTCTTCCGTTCAGGTTTTGCCACATCGACCTCCTGATAGCCTTTTCGTCCCTAGAGGAGCATCTTTCTCACTTTCGTCTTTTCTTGCTTGTAAGAGTATGTTATCGTAATCCACCTCGGAAACCATGTTTCTCCCGACAGAATTCGTCATAGCGAGGATAAAGATGCTCTGATAAGAGATTTTCCTCAACCTTTCTCGCTAAAGCCACTCTTTCGTTTCTGAGGTACGATCAATTTCTACCACTGATTCATTCTAGTTCTCTCTTGAGGCGCGCGAATCTTTTTCTCGTCGCAAAGAGCCTATTGCCTCATCTGTCTGCTTGGCCTATCCTTGTCCTAAGGCCCTCATCAATAGTATCTCCAAAGTTTCGTTAACTCACGCAGGAAGAACTTTACAGCAGAAAGTTGATGATCATCTTGTTTAATTCTCTCCTTCCACCTGATTCCTCAACCGGTACAGTACGTTCTCAGAATTTGCCTCACAGACCGCCTCTTCTCTTTTTATTGGAAGGATTTGAATTTATCATTTTTTACCGTTCATAAGCCCTTAGTTTGTACTTTTTCTACTTGTGGCACTTCCTCTATTCATTCGGCATTTGATGTTTACTATTTTGGATGTCATCATGCAGCTTACAACATTCGTTATGTTGTGGTTCTTTAAACGTCGTATCGAACGCATTTTGTTAATCTCGGGCACGCAACTATCACTTTCACGGTATTTGTTACTAATACTTCAGCCATTCTAGTTCCTTTTTAAGTCTGAAAGGGCTTTCATACAGGGGGGGAAGGGGATGGAGGGGGGCGCTGCCCATGGCCAGGGGGAAATTCCACACAGTGTGCCTGGCTTTAATCGCTTTTCTAGTCGGCACTTCGTGTCTTGAGTCACGGCACGGCACGTGCGCTTGACTCGCTGACCAGTCGGATCGCGCATCCTGAATCACAGGCCTGGCCCTTCCGCTCTTTGTCAGCTGGTCTGAGCTGGGCATGTGCTCGCTGATATCTTTCACTTTAGGAAACTAATTCCAACATCCTCTCTCTCTCTCTCTCTCTCTCTCTCTCTCTCTCTCTCTCTCTCTCTCTCTCTCTCTCTCTCCTCGCAACTACACTAGCATCATCTCCGCGTCATCCTCTCTCTGAAACAGAGCAGTGGAAAGTAAGTGATTTTTTTTATTATATATTGTTACGGACATGGGGTGATGTGAGCGGCTGGGCTTTTCCATGTGATGCATTAGTTCCCTCTCATTCCCAAGGCGTGTACTATGAAGCAAGCCGGCGATATGAAGATCACCTCGTTCTTCAGGACCAAAGTGACCACGACGAGTGGTGATTGTGAGCGTGATGTCAATGAGCTGGAGCAACAGCCAAGCACTTCGAGATCGACATCCTGTAGATCCGACAGCGAAGCCGAATCTCACCATGAGGAGCAGGGGGGGGGGGGGCAAGGAACTCGCTTCTCTTTTTTTCGCATTGCATTCTGACACTCGCCACAGCTCCAGTGGACGTTTCCAACTTCATTGGGAACAAGGCGACCACAGACTCCGAATAAGTGGCCTTAATCAATGAGACTGCTCCGACTGTCGAATCGTTACCCTTCATTGGAAAAGGTGCTCATAAGAAGCGATTCTAACCAAGCTGGTGCATCACATACCCCTGACTGAAGTACTCGTTGCTGAACTAGGGTGGATACTGCGTCGCATGTGTCCTGTTCGGCGGAAATACGGGCGGAGTTGGAGACCATAGGCTGGGCACCTTGGTGTTGAAGCCGATGTGCAGGTTCAAAAAAGCCACCGAACTGCTCAGTACTCACAATAAGCAGGGACATCACGCGACAGCTAGGACAAAAATGGAGGGTTTTGTCGACACTTTCCGAAACCCGACGAGGGCTGTCGACACCATTCTACAGGCGAAGAAGAACGAGCAAATAGAGACCTACCGGCGCCTGTTGGTTCCGATCATTGAGAGCATCCTCTTCTGCGGACGAAATATGCTGCCTCTCTGTGGGCATTGAGATGACGGTCCATTGGACCTCTCTATTCCGAGCAAAGCGGGAGAAGGAGTCTTCAGAGCGCTTCTGCGTTATCGAGCCCAGGAAGAAGATGCCGACGTCAACCGGCTACTCACTAGCTTAGCCAGCTGAGTCAACTCAACCCTCATTAGCAAAACCGATCAGGACGAGTTGATCGATATCACAATGGGGAGACACTGCAACTTCTGCCCAAATAATAGGTCTCTTATTCCCAAAATAGAATTCATGCTATTTTGACATTATGAGCAAGTGTCACCATAATCATATTTCGCTTTACAGGTCGAGTGGTCCTGGTGTCAGGGGTATTCACAGTGCTAATGGACGAGACTACGGACGTCTCAGGGAGGGAGCAAGCCACCATTATCCTTCGACACGTCAAAGGGAACATTAAATAGGCCTTTCTCACTTTCGTCTATGCTGAGAACCTCACCAGTGAAGGCCTTGTCCAATTGCTCAGTCGCACCGTACATGGTCTTGGTTTGGACATGTCAAACTGCCGGGGTCTTGGCTTCGACGGAGCGAGTGTCATGATGGGAAAGTTCAGAGGCTGTGCTTCCATCATTATGGAGCAATACCCCATCGCCAAACACATCCACTGCTTTAATCATCGACTGAATCTGGTGCTGATCAAGGCCTGCGATATGAGAGAAGTGAAACTTGCCCTTCAAACGCTCAATGAAGTCCATAACTTCATTACTCTAGCAACATGCGGACGCTCAGGTTCTCCTAAATCGTGAAGCTTTCCTCAGCTAAGCGGAAGAAGTTGGTGGCCTTGTATCTCACCAGATGGGTTGAGCGGCATCTTGCAGTCCTCGTATTTATCGAGTTTCTGCCTCACATCGTGGTCTTCATGGAAGAGGAAATGAAGCTGGATGCCAATGCTGGCATCTTACTCGTCGCGGTTAGGGAGCCTCGTTTTCTCATTGAGCTGGTTGGGGCGGAGTCAGTTTTGGCCCACACACTCGAGCCGAGCAGGACCCTGAGATCGAGACTGTTTTTGCAAAGTTCAGAAAGAATGCCGAGGAGCACTTCCACACTGTATTTGCAAAAGCCAAGGATCTCCTGATTGAAGTGGACTCAGCTCACGATGACGCCCCTGCTCCCCGAGTCTGTGCACGACAGACACGGCACGCGAATATCCCGGCCAAGACTGCTGAGGAGTACTATTGACGCTCGGCCTATATTCCATTCGTTGACCAAGTGATCGCCGAGCTGAAGAGAAGATTTAAGGAGGGTACCGTGCCAGCTGCTTTCCGGTTGAAGGAGCTTCTCAAGGGCTCTAAAGCAGACTTGGATGCCGTCCTTAATGCAGCTAAGCTCTACGAGAGCGATGTTGAGTCACTGGTGCTCGTGCAGGCGGGGACACAGCGGTCGACAAATTCCGCTCCGTTCTTCGGGACTGTCAAGAATGCGAAGGAGTACGCCGAGACCCGTATGTTCCTGAACATGGCGAAGCTCCTGACCATCTTAATGACTCTGCCGTTCTCAAATGCAGAGGCACAACGCTCATTCTCAGCCTTGAAACGGCTAAAGACGTACATGAGGAACACCATTGGCCAGGATTGCCTCAACGTCCTCGCACTATTCGCCGTCCACAATGACATTCAAGTTTCGAATGATCAAGTGATTGACAAGTTTGCGGAGAAAACCCGCAGTCTCCTCTTCACTTAGGCAAATGAAGGGGGACATTGGGCATGGGCCTACGATTTTGAGAGAGCCTATCACTGGAAAATAAAAATACTTTTTCTATTATGTGTATTGTTATTTAAGTGGGCGAAATGACTTGCAAGTAGCCTACATCATTATAGTCTACATTACATGTACATATTCATCATTTATGCCTTTAACTTATTCGTATGTAACAGCACTGATTATTTGTACGATCATGCACGTATTACTCGTAAAAATATGTACCATAATAAGCAGCTTTAACAGATTTCCACTCATAAAAATTCTGGCATTGCCCCCCTCCCCATTTGCCTTTTCTGGATCCGCCACTGCTTTCATATTATTATATGGTATCGTTAAATTATGTAATAAAAAAAAAACAACTATATGAGGCTTATAACATAAATAATATATACTAATTTCTAATACATTCATATAAAATTCTTCAGACATTAAAATTTTATGTAATATTTTGTCTTTGAGTATAACAAATAGCACGTTTTTTCCATTTTTTTTGTTTAACCCTTTATAGGCAAAAGTAACCCTAATTCTATTATATTTAACCTAAAAGTGGGGTTTCAAATTGAACAACGAAGAGGCAATTATTCTTAATTTTAAAAAAGGAATTTTTTTCTGCCCTTCAGAGTAAAATGAAACAAATCGATTGTACGTAGTTCCGCCATGATCAGTAACCAAGCGAACCGCAACGATTTTTTGAAAATATTTATTGGGTACGAAAACAAATAAGTAGCCCAGAGGCAAAGTATTCCTCTTGAAATAGATGCTCGCCATGAATCAATAGTGCTACAGCGTTACTAAGGAAAGAAATTGCTATTACTACTTGTTGAACAAAATAATAATGTAAAGTGCAAAAAATACGTTCATTATCGAGGTCGAGTAAAAAGCGAAGTAAATAAAGCAAAATTACAGTACGAAATTGATTTTTACAAAACTTCTATGAAAAACCCATTCTGTTTCCTGCTTATAAAAATAATAGAAAATTACATCGAGATTCTTTAGGGCTAGTTTACAATGTATAAAGAAATCAGGTCTGCGATAAAAGAATTATTGAGCAAATGATAAATTTTCTGAGTCATTTGCGCAAAGGTCACAATCAAGTTTTGCCGATGTAATTGATTTCATGAGGAAAGCTTACTTGACTATCTTAAGTGCTCACGGATCAAACTTTTTGATTATCATCATCATCATCATCACTAACTCTATAATTTAAGAAGGAGATTTTTTTGAGTATTTGAATAATAATTTCATCTTAGTTTGATTATGACTATTGTTTTTTATCAAAGTCATTTCTAATAATTCTTTTATAATATCAAAAAACAAAATGGTGAAGTTCAGAAATAAATATAAGTATCAAAATTTTGTGAATTTTTTTCAAACTCAAAGAATTACAAGTGGCAGAAAATTTATTTTTATATATCTTATTCTATAACTACGAGTATATTTTAGCAACGTGATATTTTAAAAGGGGGGAAATTTAGTTTAGAGTTCCTTTTTAAAGTTATTATAATTGGCGAAATTCAGAAAATTTATAAAAATTTAACTATAGCTTTTTTTTAGATTTTAAATTTTAATCTTAGTAGCGAAGCGCAAGCTCCCTCCGTAGGGAGGAGTGGCGAAGCCATTGCCTGGTATACATAAAAATAAAATATCAAAAATCTGCCGCGTCAGATAGAATTTATCCGAGTGATATTAAGGAGTTAAAAAACGAGTCCAGTGCACCACTCAGCACAATTAACACAAAAACATTTACAAACGATATTGGAGCTGACAAATGTTACGCCAATTTTTAAAAGGGAGAGAAGAGTGCTCTCGAAAATTATAGACTTATTTAAGTCAGAAGATGTTAATTTTGAAGTGTAAGAGATAAAATCGTGGATCACCTGTAAGAAACATTAAAAATAACCAACACGGTTTTAGAACACGAGGCTATGTTTAATTTAAACACACCCACCCACCCACCCACACACACACACACACGATATGACTAAAATATATGATTCTCATAATTACCTTAATTTTGAAATAGCGTTCGATTTATTTCCCAATGTGAGACTTATGGAATAGCTTAGACAAAGTGGTGGCAAATGAAGAATCGTTTGATTTGGCTTAAATTACCACCAGCGTGCTTTAAGTCTCACTTTTGGCCCCATATTATTTGTTATCCTCAAAAACGACGTAGATTCAAGATAATTATGCAAGTTGCCAAGTTTGCACACGATGCTAACCTAGGTCATATCGTGAAACACGACCTAGCCCGAGACTATGCAGCAAGATATAAACGAGGTATCTAATTGGTATCACATGGCATTTGGATTTTAAT
Organism: Ceratothoa steindachneri; assembly: GCA_963969495.1. Lineage (NCBI taxonomy): Eukaryota > Metazoa > Arthropoda > Malacostraca > Isopoda > Cymothoidae > Ceratothoa > Ceratothoa steindachneri. Next base: position 165,345,502 of record OZ018330.1, on the reverse strand, counting down.
CCCAATAAGGGCAAATTAATGCACTTCGGCTCTCGAAGTGGAAGCTTCGATTATATGTTAAGCGATCATCTATTAGAAAACGTGTGACAAGAACATGATATTTGTGAATTAATTTAGAGCAATTTCCAATTTTCGAAACATTACACCAAACTATTTACCTAAACGATAGAATTCTAGATTTTATTGCGAGAAAGTTTGAATATAAGAGTAGAGAATTAGTAACTCCACTGTTCAAATCACTCGTGTGTCCTCGCCTGGAATATACAGCTCAGTTCTGGTCTCCTTATCTGCAAAGGATATCGCTAACATGGAAAAAGTACAGAGCAGGACGACAAAGCTCATCCGGCTTATAAAGACAGACATAAGGCCTTGAAGATATAAGCCTTCGAGTGAAAATGGTAGAATTTTTTAAGATTGTGAAAGGCCCCAATGATATAATTTTTGATAACAATTTGAAGGTCCTAAAAACGGACGCAAACGAATGGTCATAAACTGAAATTAATCCGTTCTTAGATGAATATCGTGGGTAACTTTTTCACTTATAAAATCTTTTCAACTTTGAACGCTCTTACAGCTAATGCAGTTGAAAGTACGACAATCGACATCTTTAAATATATGTCAAACAAGTAGATATTTAATTATCAAAACATTTTAAAGCAGACGTAATACTAAATATATATTAGTGCTACTAATTTTCTAAGTACTCTAAAGATCCTCCATATAACTCCTTGCCTTCCTTCCTTACTTTTCCTACGAATAACCATAGAACGGATCGAAGAGGTTTTACAAGTCCTAAATATATAATTCTATAAGTAAAAAACAAAATATTATGCATGCTACAATACATATATTATAGATATAATAAAACATTGTGTATTTAATTTAATTTAGCTAGCAGATTTTTAATAGTGTTTGAGTTTATTTTACGAAGTTTTAAATTAGCTAAACTTTATACAAATCTATAAAGTCTTTTGTCGCTCACCCACAAACTCAAATCCCCCAAATTGAAGGTAACTGTTCTAAAGGATTCATGCAAAAGATAAGCTCACATGAGCCTTGCATCATTCAAAACCTTTAAGAACCATTTTAAGCAATGGTGCCATTCTCTTCTGACCTTACCGCATGTCCTTAATGGTGGAGTTTCTTCCAGATGAATAACAACGCCGGTACATAAAACAAAAACAAGCAACGCAAACAACACCCGTATGAACACAGATAGGTAGATTTTCTGTTAAATACCCAATAAAAACCAGGCCCCCTAAGGCCGTGATATACAATAGAGCGAACCACAGCAAAATGTAGAATTATTATCCTTTAAGGTGGAAACGATTAGAGTGACAAATCCCACCAACTGAGTCGAAAAGGGTGTAACTGATAATGAGAATTTTGCGACATCGCAACTATAAGCCACGAATAATTACTGATAAACTATATAACGATGGAGTAAAAAACTCAAGGCAATGGTAGGCTCCCGGATGGAGAAACTACAATACTGCTTTCACAAGTTTGGAGGAATATTGGGAGGAAGTAATCGCATTTTAAGCCCGCAGAGGGTCTTGAGACTTATTCAATGTGGGTTCGATCCCAAATCATGGTTAACATTTTGTTAGTTTTTGCTTGCATTAGACCAGAAGGACGGTTCCCTTTAATACGAGCTTGTTTATTAGGCCTCTGGTTTCTGAGAATATAAAAAAATGGAGAGATTCTAAGTCAAATTGAAATCTTATTTAAGTAATTTGTAAAGATTTATTTACTTTAATAGACCGATTGTAAGGCTTATAGTTGTCCATCGTTATAGTCTGCCTGTCTGGAGCTCCTTCACGCTTAGGTATCTTGGAAGATCTCATGAAGGAGGTAGCCACGGTGATCGCGTTCTTAAGTGGAAGGTTCTCATTGCCTTGGATGTCATTTCCGCACTGCTGAGGTGATTTGTCTTGGGGAAGAAGGGCTTTGATACTATTCCTTCTCAAGCATCCTAAACTCCGCCAAAAAGCTTTGACGTTCTGGAGTGCCCCCTCCTGCATTAGGTTATAGCACATGGCCACAAGCGCCATTCCGACCAACAAATAGATGGTAATCAGGATTTGAATTGTCTCCAGGTCAGTGTTATCACCATCGTCATCAGTGAGGATTTTCCCCGGAACCTGCAAAAGTATACGGTTTCACTTAAGGAAAAGAGTCAGGTAAAAAGGTGATAATAGAAGGGGAAAGGGAGAGATTCACAAGGAAAAGTTTTACCCCAAAGAACATTGTTGTTTATACCATGGAAGTACTATTTTGGAAAGGACCTAACCTATAGCATAAGAGAAAGCATAACACAGGTGAAGCTTCTCCCCTCTCCTGCCCGCTTCTGTGGGCACATAAAGCGGAAAAGACACCTGATTGTGGTGTGAAAAATGATCACAATCACGAAATTTTAACAGTATAGCTGAAACCTATTTTACTTGTTTCTATAATCTACGTTCTATACATATTCATGGATTACATCGTCCAGTCTAGATTTGAATTGTTCCATAGATGAACTATTAACTACCTCGACCGGAAGACGGTTCCATGTAACGCAGATCTTATACGAGAAGTAGTTTCCGCGAATACTAGTCTGGAATGGGGGCAAATCGAGCTTGTACACATGGGTTCAGGTCGGATTTGTGTTCAATGCAAACATCCTTCTGTAGTCCACGTTTTCGACACCCCTTAAAATCTTGAAGGTCTCTATTAGCTGGCCTCGTAATCGGCGGGTCTCCAAAGAGAAAAGCCCTAATTCCTGAAGCCGACGCTGATAGTCTTTGTACCTAAGTGAGGAAATTAGCTTGGTGGCCCTAGCCTGGACAAGTTCCAGTCTATCTATGTCCTTATGCAGTGTAAGGGACCAGAATTGAAGGGCATATTCCAGGTGAGGTCTGACTAGAGAGTTATACAATTTGAGGACAATCTCCTTGTTACGGAAGCGAAATTACCTCTTTATGTAACCCAATAGTCTTTGTGCCTTTTTTTTACATCGGCACACTGCCTGGAAAACTTTAGGTTGCTGCTGATTTGCACACCAAAGTCCTCTTCGAGGTCTGTCACCTCCAGAACTCTACCTAACAAGTGGTAGTCTTTTCGAGCATTGGCATAACCAATGTGCATCACCTTGCACTTATCAAGGTTAAATGGCATCTGCCAAATCTCGGACCACTCACCTGACTTCTGAAAGCTGCTTTGTAGGTTTTCCACTCCTTCTCGTGAGCTCACGTTGCCTCCTAATTTTGTATCGTCCGCAAATTTGGATATCGAGCAAAGCAACCCATCGTCTATACCATTTATATAGACGATGAACAAGAAAGGACCGAGTACGGAACCCTGGGGTACTCCACTACTCACGGAAGCCCATCACGAGGCTACCCTGTTTATTCTCAGAGGACTGAAGGACGGCGGACGCGACCCCATATTTAAGAAGGGAGAGCGCGAAAACCCCGGTAACTACCGGCCTATAAGTTTGACCTCCGGTGTGTGCAACATGTTAAAAGAGCATGATAGCAGAAAAAATAGTAAAGTTCTTAGAAACAAACAACTTAATCCGGGATTCCTAACACAGGATTTTCAAAAACAGATCGTATCTCACAAATATATGTACTAGAATTCTTTCACGACATTTTTGGTGAGTACCATTGTAGTCCGAATGTGGACATCTTATACCTGGACGTTCAAAAGACCTTTGATAAGGTGCCACACCGCAAGTTAATGTGCAAAGTCCGCGCAGTTGGCATTACAGGTAGGGTGGCCAGCTGGATTGAGAACTGGTTGCAGGCAGGCGGCAAAGAGTGAGAATAAACGAGGCAGACTCGTGATGGGCCCCGTGAGTAGTGAAGTACCCTAGGGTTCCGTACTCGGTCCTACAAAGCAGCCTTCAGAGGTTAGGTGAGTGGTCCGAGATTTGGCAGGCGGATGCCATTTAACCTTGATAAGTGCAAGGTGATGCACACTGGCTATGCCAATGCTCGAAAGACTACGACTTGTTAGGTAGAGTTCTGGAGGTAACGGACCTGGAAAAGGACTTTGGTGTGCAAATCAGCAGCAACCTAAAGTTTTCCAGGCAGTGTGTCAATGTAAAAAAAAGGCACAAAGATTATTGGGTTACATAAAGAGGTAATTTCGCTTCCGTAACAAGGAGATTGTCCTCAAATTGTATAACTCTCTAGTCAGACCTCACCTTGAATACGCTCTTCAATTCTGGTCCCTTACACTGCATAAGGACATAGATAGACTGGAACTTGTCCAGGCTAGGGCCACCAAGCTAATTTCCTCACTTAGGTACAAAGACTATCAGCGTCGGATTCAGAAATTGGGGCTTTTCTCTTTGGAGACCCACCGATTACGAGGCCAGCTAATAGAAACCTTCAAGATTTTAAGGGGTGTCGAAAACGTAGACTACAGAAGGATGTTCGCATTGGACACAAATCCGACCCGAACCCATGGTTACAAGCTCGATTTGCCCCCATTCCAGACTAGTATTCGCGGGAACTACTTCTCGTATAAGATCTGCGCTACATGGAACCGTCTTCCGGTCGAGGTAGTTAATAGTTCATCTATAGAACAATTCAAATCTAGACTGGACGATGTAATCCATGAATATGTATAGAACGTAGATTATAGAAACAAGTAAAATAGGTTTCAGCTATGCAATAAAAATTTCCTGATTGTGATCATTTTTCACGCCACAATCAGGTGTCTTTTTCGCTTTTTGTGCCCGCAAAAGCGGGTGAAGAGAGGTGAGAGGGAAGAGTCTTCACCTGTGCTATGCTTTCTCTTATGCTATAGGTTAGGCCCTTCTCAAAATATTACCTCTACGGTATGGATATCAATGTCCTTTGAGGTAAAACTTTTCCTCGTGACTCTCTCTCTCTCTCTCCCTCTGTAGAGAGAGAGAGAGAGAGAGAGAGAGAGCGACACGTACAAAAAACATGGAGGCAATATTTATTAGGAGGGGCTGAGTCCTCTTAGAGTTCAGGTGGTGCCTATTTGTGATGCGATGAGTGGCCTAATGTAATCACCTAAAACCTAAGAGCAGTCAGCCCCTCCTAATAAATATTGACTCCATGTTTTTTTGTCTGTGTCGCTCTCTCTCTCTCTCTCTCTCTCTCTCTCTCTCTCTCTCTTTTGTTTGAAGTTATTTTCCTTCTCTCTCTCACTCTCTCTCTCACTCACTCACTCACTCTTATTTTGTATATAGAGAATGTGTTAAGGTAATATTTTATCATTCTCTGTACAGCTGAAGGTTGGAGAGCAATGTTCCCAAACTAGCCCTCTATTGTGACCCCCTCCCCCTCTTTCTCTAGAGCTCAAATCTTTTGTTTCTCATTAAGTATCAGCGTGTACACTCCGCTAATCTTTTAATATGCAAGTTTTTTCTATTTTATAAAGATTAATATAAAGAGTCCCTCTCCTTCCTTATTTGCTTAGGCAGTTTTAAACAAGCAAAATTTGAAACTCTTGAAATAAATGGGAGACGAATTGTATGAGAAATTGAGACAATCCAATAGGAGTGATCACTTCAAAATCTCCTCATTCATGATTGTTTAAGATAATTAAAAAAAATGTAAAAACCTGATAAACCCTCACTTAAACCCAATATAAACTCACCAAGTCCCCGAAACCAACTGTACTGAGAGAAATGTAACAAAAATAGCATCCATCGAGGGCCGTCCATCCTTCCCATCGAGCAAACAGCATTCCTCCGAAAATGACAAAGGCAGACATGACCACCAAACACCATAGGATGGGTATCGACTCCTTGGACGAATCCTTCTTAGACGGAACTTCATCTTGTGGATAATTGGTCTTTATGGGTAGTTTCTTTGGCACCGACCAGGAGACGAGTCGATTCTGAAAGAAATAATGATTCTCGTTGAGTCCGGCTGCTTGTGCGAGTTGTTTAACTCCACTACACTTGTCAGCGTCAACAGCAATCATGTCATTTCGATCTTCCACTACACCCTTCCCTTTCCAACAAGTGTACATGAGTCCCCATTTACGATTTCCACCTATATAATAATGGAGGAAGATGTCCTTGTGTAGTCAATCTTGGACACATATTCATTTTTAAGAATTAAATATTAATTGAAATTGCCCCCAAATATTTGTTAAACTGGATAAACTTTATATATATTTTTGAGGTTCAAGTAAACTTTATCTTGATATTGAAAATTATTTATTTCAATATTGAAAGCTGAATTCCGTTGTTGCTTTTATACTTGCCTCATCGATCTGATCATCTTTGTAGGGTGGAAGATCACTAACTCTCCCTACTTTCTGACTGTTAATTACGTCCATTCTACACCTGTAAAGAAATTTGCGTCTTCAAGTGGAAATTACATACATTATACTAACGTTACTCACGGCAGAAGTTAACAAAATTTAATTATTCACAAGCCCTATCTAAAAATATTGTCTATCTTTTTTACACCTTTTCTTGTCAGCTTCAAAAACAAGGCCTAAGCGTCATCGAAAGGCTATGAACTCTCTCTGTGGAGGAGTGGAATGACAAAGAGCTTTGGAAGATCTCAAGCAACGAATGTCAGCTGCGATGACAACAAAATTACTTGTTTTGCAGTGATAAAACTTAAAAATATCTTAACATAAACATTTCTACCTGATCTCCTTAACCGAGTTGTAAATATAACTTTGGTTACCTTTATTTCGAGATACTAATTTTTACAGATTAACAACTCCAACTGAAACATAAGAACATAAGAACATAAGAAAAGAAGGAGACTGCAAAAGACCATTCATGGCCTACACTTGGCAGCTCCTGTTCCATTCAACACACAAAAGATTTCTTACCAGAGAAAAGTCATCAACATTGTCACCCTTTACAGGAGTTCGTCAGATCTAATCTACAATATACATAAAATGCATCCAGAGGATTATGTCCATTCATGCAACCGCAAAATATAATCTCCCCACTCCTTAGAAAAATATATACATATGTACATAAAAAAAGTCAGTCCCATATAGCAGCTTCATCCATATATTTATCTAATCTATTCTTAAAACTACCCAGAGAGGAGGCTTCTATCACATGTCTAATGAGCCTATTCCATTCATCTACCACACGATTTGTAAACCAATTCCTCCCAATCTCCTTCCTAAACATATACTTATCAAGCTTAAACCCATTGCTACGTGTCCTGTGATGTTCACTAAGTATAAGAACCTTACCCAGATCCCCTTTATTATATCCTTTTACCCATTTGAAGACTTCAATCAATTCCCCTCTGACTCTTCTCCTTTCCAATGTATGTAGAGTTAGTTTTCTGAGCCTTTCACCATAAGGTAAGTTCCTTAGCCCACCAATCATCTTTGTCATTCTTCTCTGCACAGACTCAAGCAAATCAATATCCTTCCTATAATATGGTGACCAAAATTGTACTGCATAGTCTAGATGAGGCCTAACTAGCGCCAGATACAGTTTTAGAATGACTTCAGCACTCTTATTACTTACACTCCTCCTAATGAATCCCAATATCCTATTAGCTTTATTCTTAGCATTTAGGCATTGCTTTCTAGGACGAAGGTCTGAACTTACCAAAATACCCAAGTCCCTCTCACAATCAGTCCTCCCTAAAATTCTCCCATTTAATTTATAAATATTCAATGGATTATTTCTATCTATACTAAGTACACTACATTTGTCTATGTTAAACTTCATTTGCCATTTCTCGGCCCAATTGGACAGAATGGTCAATTCCTCCTGCATTACAACAGCATCAGAATCAGCCCTAATGGCCCTACCTAGCTTAGTATCATCAGCAAATTTACTAAGGTCACTACTTATACCTATGTCAAGATCATTAATATAAATTAAGAATAGCAAGGGACCCAAAACAGATCCCTGCGGAACTTCACTGCTAACACACACCCACTCAGATTTAACTCCATCTATACTAACTCTTTGCTGTCTGTCACCAAGCCATGACTGAATCCACCTAAATATACTGCCATCGATCCCGTGTGCTTTAACTTTGCTCAGAAGTCGTAAGTGTGGCACTCGATCAAAAGCCTTACTAAAGTCCAAGTATAAAATATCATAGTTTTCATCATTATCTGCTGCTTCATACACCTTACTATAAAAAGACAGCAAATTAGTCAGACAGGATTTACCCTTACTAAAGCCATGGTGTGATTCTTTTATCAACTTATGCTTATCCAAGTGATCTCTAATATTCCTTGCTATAATAGATTCCATCATTTTCCCTACCACTGATGTCAAACTTACTGGTCGCTTTGTTATAAATATCTCTATTTATAAAAAAATACGCAAATGTTATATAAAATATATCAAAGATATAGACTATATAGCACTTTTATTAATTAAGGCGCGCAAATCTCTCATTATGCTAAGACGAAAAATAGATTGCCGGCCATCTTGTCATTGATAGTTGTTTAGAACCACCAAAAGAATGGGTTAGGTACGGGTGTAAGGAGGTAGGTTAGTTTTTTGGGGGTTAGGTTAATGTGGGAGGAAAAGGGTAGTTAATTTTATTGTTTTGATTTGTTGTGTGTTGTTTTTCCGCCGGAAATGAACTAAACAAGAAGCCTATTCTAGGGACACGGCGTAGCATAGCCTATAGTCTAAAATGACTGCTCTTTGTGATGGTTGTGAAATAACTGTTCTTGCGTTGTACCTTGAATATTATGGTCGTTTCAAAGCTATAATTGAGTTTTTCAAATACATGGACTAATTGGAAATAACATGTTTGTGAACGGTGCGGAAATTAGGATGAATTAGATTTAACGAGAAGGATATGAAGATAAGTTAAATTTGAGGATTCGAAAACAAAAAAGAATCAATTTTTAAAAATACTTAAAACTAAACGTGCTTAAATAACTTACAATCCCTAATATCATATATTGTAGTTAAATTTTCATCATAATTTTATAATATGTATTTATTGAATCGATGCAATGAAACTATTTTACCTGAAACTTAGGACCTCAGAACAGTGGCAAATAATAAATAGAATTATGTATTGGAAAATATTATTTTTAAGTGCTAATAACTCGGAAACTAGTGATTTGCGTGCCGCCGATTAAATAACAACAGACTATTTAGATAGACCTGTAGAATAGACTAAGTGCATTAAAAAAACCCGTTAGAGTTGTTAATTGTAGAATCACCGAAAATTACTCCCCCATAGCGTTTAACATAATGTTTTTAATGCTCTTATATGAAGGTCGTTAAGCTTGAAAAGGAGGATAAGAAAAAACAGGCGTGATACCAGGCTCTTTATTGACGTTTCGTTCCACTGGAGCTTCCTCGGAGTAACAAGAAACTATGTCTTACTTCATTGTTGCTTTGACAAGCTCCAGCGAAACGCCAGTAAAAAAGAACCTCGTACGACGCCTTGTTTCTTTTATCCTCACTCTCCATTTGTTGTCGAAGACTCATCAACCCTTAAATTCGCGTGGTGGGAGATACAAGTAAAACGAGAATAATTTCCTTCATCTGTAGTAAATGGTATAGGGTGTCGAGATAACACCTTTCGCCGATCCAACCAGGTAGCTACTATACAGTATCAGAGGAAAATAATTATCTCTCCCATTTTCTTCGTTTATGGTATTTTAGAGTGGAAAAGTGTTGTAGAACATACCATTTGTAAGGTCAGTTTGAAGTTCTTTAAAGCCGGGAGACGCTTTTTCGCTGATACCAGCCAGTTAACCTCGCTTTACCAATCAGAAACCTAAAAAGCATTCAACTATCATAAAAAATACTGGTTCAATTCGTTCTTACCCCTGCTCAGGACTGCAAACCATGTATGGCGGTCTTCTTGTATGGTATTTACCTCCAACATATCTAGTTAGTAGAGCAATGAGTACAGTACTGGACACTCCTGATCCACGCCAAGCGATTGTATCCAATAGACCAACCTACAATCACTTGCTTGGCGTAAGTGGGAGTGTCCCCTAATCTACAGTCACTAGCTTGGCGTGAGCGAAGAGCCTTCCCCAGGTGTGCTCGATGCAGTGTGAAGGTGACTACTTATTGCTATATACAAACCCCATACCATCACAACCTACATTGCAATTTAACTTATTCCAGCATATCTGCTTAACCCCCAATTTTTCTATATTATTTAGGCCGCATTTTTTTATTGGTCGAAATTTCAGGGGTGACTGGCGTATAAGCACTGCGGAACAACAGCACCCCCTATTTCCACTCGATATTATCGATAAAATCCAATATAATGAGTCCTTTTTTATACTTATACATTGTATAATCCTTAAGCTTAATGCCAGTAGCCATCCCTTAGTTTGTGAAAAGAATACAAAAATCCTTGTATAGAACTGTGCTCTTCACAGTTCCAGCGACGTGGTGTTTGGCTGTTGTATGCATGCTCACATGTCCAAGATAGGACGCTGCACACTATGGAGAGAGAGTACTGTTGCTCACGCAGTGCCGACCCTGGTGTGCTGGTGGAAGGTTGTGTTTCTTTTTTACTCCGCGTGTGTTATGTTTAAAAACGTGTTTATATTCTTGAATGTGACAAAGTGTAGAATTTAATTAATATTTTATCGGTTCATTTATTAATTAATTTATTAATTGAGCTGCTGAAATTTATCTTGGAAAATAATCTAGATGATGTTCTTAGTGAAATTACGAAACTGACAAAAATCCTCTTGACAATTCCCATGACCTCATCAGAGGCAGAACGCTGCTTTTCAAGACTGAAAAGAATAATAACTTTTCTAAAGAGAACTATGAATTCTGAAAGACTAAATGCAGTGCTTTCAATGGAGAAAAATTCCTCAGTAGTCAGTCAGAGATCAAGGAGAAAATAATTAATCTTTTCGCACAAATTAAAACAAAAAGAATCGATTTTGTTTTTAAATGAATGGATCAAACTTGGACTGTAACAATTTTGGCTATTAGTAAGTACAAAATGTTTGATTTCGTTCTATTTAGGATTTTATCAAGTTTATCTATAATTTTTTTTTTATATTTATTTCCTTTTACACAATATTAAAACAATGCTAAAAATTATTCTGATGCAGCACTCGCACTAATTTTAGCTACGATCCGCCACTGGACTCGAAAAGTTGAATGTGACAAGTCATTTACCTGTAACGTTACCGGTTTTCTTTTCAATAGTGCCCATTTGGTGACCTCTACCATAGGTATAAGTCGCTAAAATTCCGTTACCATGAGTTGTGGCAACCTTTGACATAGGTTTGTGTGCTCTTTGGTTCACCAAAAGCAGTCAAATTTGAATTTGGTGGCATTTAACAAGCTCGTTAAAACGGTGGCTTGTTTTCATTTATGGTTTTAAAGGTGGAGAAGAGTATGCAGCGTCATCCTCCCCTCAGATCATGGGAGAACAAGTCTGGAACGTGTTCACACTCAATTTTACCATGTTAAGAATAGCGAACCCAAATTTACTCAAGTCAAGAATAGCGAGCCGAAATGTATTGGGTTCGCTATGCTTGACATTTTTTTGGTATTATGCAAATACATTTATTCACGCTAAATATGTTTAATTCTTTAATATGTCATATAATTGTAATATTACCAGTACATCTACTAAAGTATAAATTTGCTGGTAGACCGCATACTAAAGCAACACCTAAAATAATCTTGTTAATTTTATTTATCCTAAATTCGTTAGCTAAGTAGTTAATCGCCTTTATCTACGTAGAAAAAGGATTTTATACAATTAACCAACCTATTATATTGTCAAAAAAATTGTCAAAAGAATATTTCCTGTTTAATGTTAACAAAAATTAACAAAGGAATATTTCCTCTTTGTTGTTAACAAAAAATGGCAAAATAATATATTTTTTCTTATTGTTTTGGTCCACCCTGTATTTAGCAAGTATGTTTCTCTAATGCTCAAACAAAATTAATACTCATGTGATACTTCCTCAACTTTTCATCAACAGTCAGATTAATCATATTTATTTCTATCTGTTAAATTTACCAAATCTAAAATGTTGTAGATGAATGATATTAAAAATAGGTTTTTGCCTATAGGTTTAATAAGTCTTGTGCGGGATGGATATGTGCTCAACATTGGCAGAATTAAAAATCCTTACTATTCCGCATTGTGTCTTGTTATACTACCGAGTTCATAATGTAGCGTTTAACTAAGAGGTCTCCTAAATGACAACAAAAATCATAGAAGAATCATTTCTATTTTCATTGATGACTTTTCTATATCATCAATTCTTGAAATTTTATTCGCCTTTCAAAGAACTAATATTGCTTATAGAAGACATAAAAAAATACTTCTTATAGTTGTCTAAGTTGTTCAAAATTTGCTGCGAGCTGTTGAAAGATCAGTGTAGTAAGATCTATGCTTTTTTTAAAGCTAGTAATTCCTAGGCCTTTTACGGCTGTATTTTAGTAGAACTCTTCACTGGAGAGTGCAGCAAGTGAAATCCTCTTTGAATATAAGGAATAGTGCATCATTAGAAGTCGAATATATTACATAAGTGTATGAAAATGTGTTGAATATTCATAAATGTTAGCAATTTAAAAAATCCGGCAGGCAGTTTAGGACTTTAAAAAAAAATCAAGGGGTAGACACCGCCATACTGCAATTGATTTTGAAACGCTTCGGAGCCTTTGTGGAGTTTAATCCTAACAAAGGAAACCTTTGAAATGACAAGAATTTTAAATATGAATCATGAAACTGCTAAATCATCTTATAAACAGAAAAAAATTCCACGAAAATAAATTGTTTGTGTGGCACATGAACTGTGCCCGTGAGCCACTTGTGGGAAGAATCGTTTCGGGAGATGTAATGCGGGTTCTTTGATGCGATATAAAGAGCAAAAAATGTTAGATTGATCGCAAACAAACACCTAGTTCTACTCCTAGTCATTGTTTCCAATAGCATGCGATGTTTCGCATTCGAAAAAGGTGAAAGGATTTATTCATTATGTACTCCTTAATAATAAATATATAGTTGCGGTAAACCACCTATATGTTCAACATCACAAGGTTTGAGTGAAGTACTTGGAGAAAAAACGTGTCACTAACCAACCAAATGAGTATCATCCTCTTTAATGACGTTGGGCCTACACATGGCACGTTTGACCAAAGAACAATTGATGCGATAGGATGGAGAGTTAACATTTCATAACATAACATAATTACACGGATGACAAAAGCCACAAGGGCCTATCAAAGGTCATCCGCCTCCGTCAAAACCCACCCACAAAAAGCACAATCACCAGGGGAAGACAAAATCAAAGTCCCCCACAATATAATATAGCAGATGACAAGAGCCACAAGGGTTCATCATAGGTCATCCAAGTCAAACGGCCTCTTTTTTAAGGCACCCAAACTCCCAGGAAAACTACATCCAGAGGATTGCAGAAACAAGGGTATCACCAATCAAGGCTTGTCAAGAACTAAATCATGCAGCTATAGATATATACAAACAATATTAATATATACAAAACTTAGGAACCATCACAACCTTCCCTTCCCATAAACTCATCCAACCTACTCTTAAATACATTTAGATTTGGACTACCTACTACCCTCTGCGGCAATTTGTTCCAGAAGTCTACCACTCTATTGGTGAAAAAATATTTTCTTAAATCCAACCTACACCCTTGCTTTTTAATTTTCAAGGGGTGACCTCTAGTCCGATTTCCATCATCTAACTCAAAAAACTTGCTAACATCCAATTTATCTATCCAGGAAAAAATTTTAAAGAGCTCAATCATATCCCCTCTCACACACCTCCTTTCGAACGAGAACATATTTAATACCCTCAGTCTATCTATATATTCAAGGTGCCTCAGGGAAGGAATAATCTTTTTTGCACTGACTCGAGAAGGTTAATATTGTGTCTAAAATGTGGGGACCATGCCTGTATACAGTACTCTAGATGTGGCCTAACATAAGAGTTATAGAGTTTAAGAATAACCTCCTTACTTTTGTAACTGACATTTCTTTTAATGAAACCCAGCACTCTATTTGCCCTATTTCTTGCTTCAATACACTGCTTAGAAAACCTTAATGACTTATCTATTACTACTCCTAGATCTTTCTCATCCTCTAATGAGCTGAGCCAATGCCCATCCATTTCATAGTTAAATTCTCTATTATCTTTTCCCATGTTAATAACTTTGCACTTATCAAGGTTGAAAGTCATTTGCCACTTATGTGCCCAGGATAACAATTTATTTAAGTCCCCCTGCACTTTAAAATTATCATCAATATCTTTAACTACAGCTGCTAATTTGGTATCATCCGCAAAAATTGACACTTTATTATTAACTGCCTCCCCAAGATCGTTTATATAGATGACAAATAATAATGGACCGAGAACTGATCCTTGAGGAACCCCACTGATAACATCCCTCCACTCTGACTTTACACCATTTAGCACTACCCTTTGCTTCCTGTCTTCCAGCCACTCAGCTATCCAATTTGAAACCCCCCCACATATCCCAATCATTTTTAATTTATGAACTAGTCTCCTATGTGGTACCTTATCAAATGCTTTACTAAAATCTAAGTAAATTATATCTACATTCTCTCCCTTATCTACTTGATCTGTTACAAACTCCAGAAAGTTTAGTAAGTTAGTCAAACATGATCTACCTGATCTAAACCCATGCTGAGCATCGCTGATTAACCCCTTCTTCTCTAGATGTTGGCAAATGCCTTTTTTAACTATTTTCTCAAGAATTTTACAGACTACAGGAGTTAGGCTAACCGGTCTAAAGTTATTTGGATCCTCTTTACTACCCTTCTTCGCCCTCTGTATTCACTGGACATTGCCCCATACTATAACCATTTACTTTACTCATTACAACATTACCTAAATTGCAAAGTTTGCTCTGATGTGGAGGTGGCAAAGGATATAAAATCTCATGTTTCTTCAAAACCGAAGGAATTCTTCAAGAAAGGGAATCCAACGTTTAACGATAGGAAAGCAATACCAATACTAATGGAAACGACTTTGCTCAATAAATGGTATTTTTATGGTATACTAAAAATTATTTAACTTTTTGAAGAAAAAACAATATAATTTCTTAACAACCTCATAGTTTATTAGGCTCAAACTCCGATCACAATATATGTACCATTACTCTACCAAATTTCGTAATTCCCCTTAAAATCGCGATGAGAAAAATCGATCAGTTTCATTTATTGCAATAATTCGTAATTGCTCACATCGACCATGGCTTTTAATTCATTGCACTTATTTTTATATGTCCGATCCTGAAATATATTATTTCTATATTTAGTAATTTTCCAAGACATACCATTCCAATTCCATTCAGATTAGAATTATTATCTTCAACCAGCTCAGTCCTGTTCTAAAAATCACTCATGTCGTTGTCAAATCTGAAGTTCTGTCGACAGAGAGAAACTGAAAAATTAGTATGTGTACCTCGCTGTCAAACTGATTTTAAGCTGCAATTCGAGAAATTTACTTGTGTGAAGAATATTTCTAGGTCTTTAAGTTTCAACATCCCCTGTCGATATTTATTTAGTTACTCGGATTTGAAAATTAAAAGATGGTATTATTGACCTGAACTAAAATTAAAGAAAAGTATTAAATAAATATATTATGTTTTCTACTTTATATCCTGGGCAGCAGTACCTCTAGGTACAGCTTTTGTTTTTGCCCCACTACTCTTCCATTTGTTCACAAATTTTGGAGTCTTTCCCCATAACAGGGTCAATCTCTTTCTTGACGTTGGGATTTAGCATTATTTTGTTTTGTTCGACTTCAAATTGGATGTCACAACACACGTTCAATGGAGTTAGCATTTAGTGTCTCAGAGATTGTTAATGTTAGTGAATTGTGATCTGAAATTAGATTCAAATTTAAATTAAGTAAATCCAGACTCTCCTTTATTGTCTACATTGCTTTCCTTTCGTTAAGGGATTTCTTTTACAAACTTATTACCTTCTTTGTACCACCAGACAAATAATTTATTGATAAAAAAGAATGTTGCAAACATATTCATCTACATAGGCGGTTCCATGAGTCATTACTTTTATGATACAACTCTGAAATGAATAAAAATCATCATTATTAACCGCTTCCCTACAAAGTGGAGTTGGCGGGCATTAATACCACCAATACCATTAATACTACCCTTTCACCATCGTTGCGGTTTGTGCTCCCAAGGAGCAAACTTTCGGATGCGTGACTCCGCAAGCCAGCGGTCCAATTCGGCTTTAGAGGCCCTACTTACATCTTAAAAAGTGGGTGCCACCGGAAACGTATGACGTCAAACAGAGAAGAATTTTTATCTTATAACAAATTCCAAGTCTTTTTTTATTTTTTTAGAATTGTTTAAGAAAAGAGATTTTTCTTTTTGCAGTGTCTTGGTTTTGCTGCTTGCATGGCACTTTTTTTTTTTTGCTGATATCATTGAAATTTTGAAAAAAAAATGTATAATTTGGTCGCAAACAATAGTATAGCTTTGAAATATATTGTACCTACTTTTGTGTGAAATGCTGAGTGCTTAATTCATATCTATTTTTCTATCTATTTATTTAATTATCTATCTCTCTCTCTCTCTCCATATATATATATATATATATATATATATATATATATATATATATATATATATATATATATATATATATATATATATATATATATATATATGGGCCTTTAAAAACAAAATGCACTAGCGTAAGATTAGGCAACAAGGTGGCCAACCGCTGTCATCCCTTCGATGCCTCAGTATGTCCTTTCTTTTTTGTTCTTTATTTGGATTTTGGATTTTTGTTTTGAAGTTTTAGTATATTAGTTTGTTGAAATTTCATTTGTTTTATTTTCTCAATATATCCTAAGGATAGGCTAGTTTAATGTTTTGGCTATGACCTTAGGAGGAGTAGCAAATCAGCGCCTAAATAAAAAAAAGAAGTGACTAACCAATCGATGGCTCCACCGATCCACTTTGTATGGGAAGACATTATTTAAATACTATCGCACATTCAAACTATAATGATGAGGTGCCCTATTTTACTGTAAATGTTCTTCCAAAGATTTATACAATGTTGTTCAAGGAGTACGAAATTCTTTAGCATTACATAAACAAAGAAGGAGTCTGCAAAGGGCTAATGAATAGCCTATAGGAGGCAGCTCCTGTTCCCATCAGCCCACCACCCATCCTCCTCCCTAAATCTCTCCAATCTATTCTCAAGACACCGCAGCGAAGACGCTTCTACCACAGGACGACTGACTCTACTTCATCCACCTCCCGCTCGAATTGTAAACAAATTTCCGCTAATTTCTTCCTCAACCTAAAGATGTCCAGCTTAAACCCATTGCTCCACATCTTATTCCATTCACTTAAAATAAGAATTTTACCTACGTCTTCCCTATTATAACCTTTTACCTACTTAAAGACTGCATTCGAGCCTTTAAGTAGGAACATGCGACCTACAACAAACAGTAAAATGAAGTTGAGGAGGCCAACCTCCTCCAAAATGTTGTATAGGCTGCAAGTATTTGTGCACGAACCAGTCCCGAGTACAAGGGACAAGCGGTAGCGACCCCGCTCGTCCCGGTACCGGGACAGGTAAAGCCCAGTGCCATTTAATTGTGGTAACGTTGAGTGGGACTAGAGCAAAGCGCTGTTAGATGCCATCTAGCCCCGAGGAGATAACAACAACAACACTTATATACAAAATGAGAGAGAGAAGAGAAAATAACCTTGAATATATAGATAGGTTGAAGGTGCTAAATATGTTCTCATTTGAAAGGTGTGTGAGAGGGAATAGGATTGAGCTTTTAAAAATTCGTTCTAGGATAAATGAGTTGAGACTTTGTAAGTTATTGAGTTAAAATTTAAAAAAAAATAACAAGAGGGAAAGTTCCTCCAAAGACGTGCGGCGATTTGTGATAAGATGATAAATGGTTATTGCATTGATGGCTTCCCATGGTTCAAATCACTTACAAGTGCCTTTGAATGGTTAAACGAGGCTTCTGCCACTAGATGGCGTCACTTAGCTCCAAATCCGATGGCAGATTTGAAATCTCCAGGGTGAAGAACCCTATGTCTCATGGTCATATGGGTCATTTCATGGCACTAAATGGGTACGATTAAACTTTACTCCTCTGGAAAAAAAAGCGACGCCTTGACCTGGCGCTTCACTGCAGGTAAAAAGAGGTGTAGGTTGGAAGTGAGAAAGTATTTTTTTTACCAATAGAGTGGTAGATTACTGGAATGGTTTAGCACAGGCCCCACTAAGCAGTCCAAATTTATATGTTTTCAAGCACAAGTTGGATGAGTATAGGAGGAGGGTAGTTTATCATGGCTTTTAAGTTGTATTGCGGCAAATTGCATATTGCAATATCAATTTGTCTATATATTATTGATATGTGTATTGCATGATTTAGTTTCTGACATGCCATGATGGTGATGCCTTTTAAAACAGGGGCTGCATGATTTAGTATTTGACAACCTCAGATGGTGATTCCCTTTTAGGCAGTAGTTTTAAGAATTAGTTTTTGACAAGCTATGATGATGATGCCTTTTTAACGAGTGGCTGATTGATTCAGTTGTGGACAAGCCATGAGGGTTATGCCTTTTTAAGCAGTCGCTGCAGGATTCAGTTTTTTATAAGTCTTGATGATGAAACCTTTTTTGTTAAGCCGTAGCTGCATGATTCAGTTTTTAATAAGCCATAAGGGGTAAGGCATTTTAAGCAGTCGCTCCATGATTCAGTTTTGACAAGCCATGAGGGGGATATCTTTTTAGCCAGGGGTTGCATCACTTAGTTTTAGACAAGCCATGATGGTGATGCCTTTTAAAGCAGTAGTTGCATGATTTAATTTTTAAAAAACCATCAAATGATGCCTTTTTTAGCAGGGGCTGCATGAGTTAGTTATCTTTGAGCAGTTCGGCCGCAATCTTGTGGATGAAGTTTATTGGGAGGGGGTTGAATCGGATGACCTCTGTAATAGATAAGTCATTAAGGTTTTCTAAGCAGTGTATTGAAGCAAGAAATAGGGCAAATAGAGTGCTGGGTTTTATTAAGAGAAATGTCAGTTACAAAAGTAAGGAGGTTATTCTTAAACTCTATAACTCTTATGTTAGGCCACATCTAGAGTAATGTATACAGGCATGGTCCCCACATTTTAGACACGATATTAACCTTCTTGAGTCAGTGCAACGGAGGGCAACAAAGATTATTCCTTCCCTGAGGCACCTTGAATATGAAGATAGACTGAGGGTATTAAATATGTTCTCGTTCGAAAGGAGGTGTGTGAGAGGGGATATGATTGAGCTCTTTAAAAAAATTTCCGGGATAGATAAATTGGATGTTAGCAAGTTTTTTGAGTTAGATGATGGAAATCGGACTGGAGGTCACCACTTGAAAATTAAAAAGCAAGGGTGTAGGTTGGATTTAAGAAAATATTTTTTCACCAATATAGTGGTAGACTTCTGGAACAAATTGCCGCAGAGGGTAGTAGGTAGTCCAAATCTAAATGTATTTAAGAGTAGGTTGGATGAGTTTATGGGAAGGGAAGGTTGTGATGGTTCCTAAGTTTTGTATATATTAATATTGTTTGTATATATCTATAGCTGCATGATTAAGTTCTTGACAAGCCTTGATTGGTGATACCCTTGTTTCTGGATGCAATCCTCTGGATGTAGTTTTCCTGGGAGTTTGGGTGCCTTGAAAAAGAGGCCGCTTGACTCGGATGACCTATGATGAGCCCTTGTGGCTTTTGTCATCCGTTATATTATATTGTGGGTGACTTTGATTTTGTCTTCCCCTGGTGATGGTGCTTTTTGTGGGTGGGTTTTGACGGAGGCGGATGACCTTTGATAGGCCCTTGTGGCTTTTGTCATCCGTGAAATTATGTTATGTTATGTTATGTTATGTTAGTTCTTGACAAGCCTTGATTGGTGATACCCTTGTTTCTGGATGTAGTTTTCCTGGGAGTTTGGGTGCCTTGAAAAAGAGGCCGTTTGACTCGGATGACCTATGATGAGCCCTTGTGGCTTTTGTCATCTGTTATATTATATTGTGGGGGACTTAACATAACATAACATAACATAACATAATTACACGGATGAAAAAAGCCACAAGGGCCTATCAAAGGTCATCCGCCTCCGTCAAAACCCACCCACAAAAAGCACCATCACCAGGGGAAGACAAAATCAAAGTCCCCCACAATATAATATAACGGATGACAAAAGCCACAAGGGCTCATCATAGGTCATCCGAGTCAAGCGGCCTCTTTTTCAAGGCACCCAAACTCCCAGGAAAACTACATCCAGAGGATTGCATCCAGAAACAAGGGTATCACCAATCAAGGCTTGTCAAGAACTAAATCATGCAGCTATAGATATATACAAACAATATTAATATATACAAAACTTAGGAACCATCACAACCTTCCCTTCCCATAAACTCATCCAACCTACTCTTAAATACATTTAGATTTGGACTACCTACTACCCTCTGCGGCAATTTGTTCCAGAAGTCTACCACTCTATTGGTGAAAAAATATTTTCTTAAATCCAACCTACACCCTTGCTTTTTAATTTTCAAGTGGTGACCTCTAGTCCGATTTCCATCATCTAACTCAAAAAACTTGCTAACATCCAATTTATCTATACCGGAAAAATTTTCACAGAGATCAATCATATCCCCTCTCACACACCTCCTTTCGAACGAGAACATATTTAATACCCTCAGTCTATCTTTATATTCAAGGTGCCTCAGGGAAGGAATAATCTTTGTTGCCCTCCGTTGCACTGACTCAAGAAGGTTAATATCGTGTCTAAAATGTGGGGACCATGCCTGTATACAGTACTCTAGATGTGGCCTAACATAAGAGTTATAGAGTTTAAGAATAACCTCCTTACTTTTGTAACTGACATTTCTCTTAATAAAACCCAACACTCTATTTGCCCTATTTCTTGCTTCAATACACTGCTTAGAAAACCTTAATGACTTATCTATTACTACTCCTAGATCTTTCTCATCCTCTACTGAGCTCAGCCAATGCCCATCCATTTCATAGTTAAATTCTCTATTATCTTTTCCCATGTTAATAACTTTGCACTTATCAAGGTTGAAAGTCATTTGCCACTTATGTGCCTAGGATAACAATTTATTTAAGTCCCCCTGCACTTTAAAATTATTATCAATATCTTTAACTACAGCTGCTAATTTGGTATCATCCGCAAAAATTGACACTTTATTATTAACTGCCTCCCCAAGATCGTTTATATAGATGACAAATAATAATGGACCGAGAACTGATCCCTGAGGAACCCCACTGATAACATCCCTCCACTCTGACTTTACACCATTTAGCACTACCCTTTGCTTCCTGTCTTTCAGCCACCCAGCTATCCAATTTGAAACACCCCCACATATCCCAATCATTTTTAATTTATGAACTAGTCTCCTGTGTGGTACCTTATCAAATGCTTTACTAAAATCTAAGTAAATTATATCTACATTCTCTCCCTTATCTACTTGATCTGTTACAAACTCCAGAAAGTCTAGTAAGTGAGTCAAACATGATCTACCTGATCTAAACCCATGCTGAGCATCGCTGATTAACCCCTCCCTCTCTAGATGTTGGCAAATGCCTTTTTTAACTATTTTCTCAAGAATTTTACAGACTACAGGAGTTAGGCTAACCGGTCTAAAGTTATTTGGATCCTCTTTACTACCCTTCTTGAAAATGGGGACTACATTCGCTCTCTTCCAATCATCGGGTATTTCTCCATATTCCAGTGACCTAGTATATAACTTGTCCAGAGCTATTGAGATACTTTCTACCCCTTCTTTAAGTATCCTAGAATGAATATTATCAGGGCCGGAGGCCTTGGTAGTATCTAAATCACCTATTAGTCCTTTTATCATCCTCCGATCCACACAAATGTTAGTAAAAACCTCTTTTCCTGACCTATGAGTACTATACATAGGACTATTTAGTTTCTCTTTTGTAAATACTGATGCAAAATGACCATTTAGTACCTCAACTATTCCCTCATCAGTTTCTCTCACAAAGCCTTCATATTTGATAGGTCCTATTTTAACTCTGCCACACTTGTTATTAATTTTATAGTAACTAAAGAACTTTCTAGGATCTTTGTTGCTATCCTGAGCTAATTTAATTTCTGACACCCTTTTGTTCTTCTTTATAATCTTATTTAACTCATTTCTAGCCATTCTATAATCACTTAAATTTTGAATATTATTTTCTACCTGTAATTTTTTATATGCCCTTTTCTTCTCTGAAATTTTTCTAGCTATCTCCTGATTCCACCATAATGGTTTCCTACTTTTGTTCCTAATGGCCTTCATTGGAATACATTGTTCTTGGACTACATTTATTATAAGCTTGAAAGTATCCCAAACCATAAGCATTTTTACCTCTGAATTTTATATCCCAGTCTACCAAATTTAGCAAGCTTCGAAGTTTTACATAATTTCCCTTATGAAAATTTGGAACTTTTTCAGCATTCTCAGTTATTTTACCCTTCTCAATTCCCAAGTTAAAACGAACTATCTGATGGTCACTATTTCCCAATGCTTCCCCAACAGTCAATTCTTGAACTAAATGATCACTGTTAGAAAGTACTAAATCTAATATATTGTCCCCCCTCGTTGGCTCATTAACAAATTGATTCAAAAAATTATCCTCAAAGCATTCTATGAACCTGCCACTTGTTCTATCCCTACCTATCATATTTTCCCAGTCCACAGAGTTTAAGTTGAAGTCCCCAATAATAACTGCATCTGTTTCACATCCCTTACTTATTTCCCTTATCATTAGTTCATCTATATCATCAGTCTGCCCAGGTGGCCTGTAAAAAGCTCCCAAATGCACCATTCTATTTTTACTGAACCTAATATCTATCCAAAGTGACTCAACTCCATCCTGCTTTATTGAAGTATTTAATCTTGAAACAATGTTGTTTTTTATATAGATAATTATTCCTCCAACAATCCTACCTGTCCTTTGACTAATGTACATATTATAGCCCTGTAAATCAAATTCACTTATAGTGTCACTAAATTCTTTGATTTTGTCTTCCCCTGGTGATGGTGCTGTTTGTGGGTGGGTTTTGACGGAGGCGAATGACCTTTGATAGGCCCTTGTGGCTTTTGTCATCCGTGTAATTATGTTATGACCCTTGTGGATTTTGTCATCCGTTGAATTATGTTATGTTAAGGGAATGAGTGACACGCACAAAAAACATGCAGGCAATATTTTTTAAGGAGGAGCTGACTCCTCCAAGGGTTCAGGTAATATCTATCTGGGAGGTGATAAGAGACCTAACCACGGGGTTAAATTTGATATTTCCTTTTGTCAGATTAGACAGATTAAATTTTGGGATTCTGCTACCTGTGGCTTATCCTAGTCATTCTTTTTCTATATAAATTCCATTTTTCCCCAATGGCACTGGTTGATTGCACACTTGCATACAGAATATTCCTTTTCATAAATCCTCTGAGATATGCTCGGTCGAGTTTGTTCTATGTACACCTCATCACATATTTTTCTTTTACAGAGAATTTCATATACGCCTACTTTATTAAGGGAATGGGTTGTATTCTGGATTAGTTCAATTTTGACGAAGTTGGGAAAGCCCGAGATTATTTTGAGATTAAAATATTTTAATTGACTATTAATGTTTGAGGGAGGGTTTGTAAGGGAGAACAATGCACTTGGGATTAGTTTGATTTCTGCTATGGGTGGGTGGATTAGTGTTCTTATTTTTCCAAAAGGAATAACATGTTTTTCTGGGTTACAAATGTGCCTTTTCAATGACAGATGCTAGATATGAAAGACCATCAAAGATGCTCTTGGTATATATTCCACTATCAATGAATTTAGGATCACATAGTCTGTACGTAAGGATATATAAGGACTGTTACGGTAATATTTCGTCAGTTTTAGTAAAGAGCGTGATGCTCCAAAACTAGACCTATTGAATAAAAAAGAAGTTGTTCTCTCTCAAAGCTTCTGTTTAAAATAGTCCTTATCTTGATTGGACGAATCTGGTCAGCGAACTGAATGGGAAGGTCGCTTGTATGGGGTCTAAATCTTATCG
The DNA here is from genome assembly GCA_963969495.1 of Ceratothoa steindachneri. Classification (NCBI taxonomy): domain Eukaryota; kingdom Metazoa; phylum Arthropoda; class Malacostraca; order Isopoda; family Cymothoidae; genus Ceratothoa; species Ceratothoa steindachneri. The sequence continues at coordinate 165,321,439 of OZ018330.1, read as the reverse complement.
ATCACATGTCAAGAACATATCTTGGAAGGGAAATAAAGAAGCAACGGAGTGTTGGGCAAATGCGAAACACGTCTTTGAGATCAAAGGACGGGGCGGCAATCATTCGTCAGCCCCCAAAGCTGAGTTTAAACAAAGCAACAAAGATGCCGCTTCGTCACGGGAGCGTCGGCGAGGTACATTCGGGCGAAATGGGCGAGGGGGGGGGGGGGGGGGGGGAGGAACGTATTTGGAATAAAGGCATGTTAGTTTCTTCTATGTTCAGAAGCTATATTGGGTTCTTCTGTGTTTTGGAAACCATGCTGTTTTCTGTTGTGTTTAGGAGCTAGGTTGGATGAGTTTATGGGGAGGGAAGGTTGTGATGGTTCCTAAGTTGAGCTTTTTAAAAAAATTTCTGGGATAGATAAATTGGATGTTAGCAAGTTTTTTGAGTTAGATGATGTAAATCGGACTAGAGGTCACGACTTGAAAATCAAAAAGCAAGGGTGTACGTTGGATTTAAGAAAATGTGTTTTCACCAATAGAGTGGTAGACTTCTGGAACAAATTGCCGCGGACGGTAGTAGGTAGTCCAAATTTAAATGTATTTAAGAGTAGGTTGGATGAGTTTATGGGAAGGGAAGGTTGTGATGGTTCCAAAGTTTTGTATATATTAATATTGTTTGTATATATCTATAGCTGCATGATTTAGTTCTTGACAAGCCTTGATTGGTGATACCCTTGTTTCTGGACGCAATCCTCTGGATGTAGTTTTCTTGGGAGTTTGGGTGCCTTAAAAAATAGGCCGTTTGACTTGGATGACCTACGATGGGCCCTTGTGGCTTTTGTCATCTGTTATATTATATTGTGGGGGACTTTGATTTTGTCTTCCCCTGGCGATAGTGCTTTTTTTGTGGGTGGGTTTTGACGGAGGCGGATGACCTTTGATAGGCCCTTGTGGGTTTTGTCATCAGTGAAATTATATTATGTTATGTTATGTTCTGTGTTTTCGAAGCCATGTTTGGTTTCTTTGTTTTTTGATAGACGTGTTAATTTGTTCTGTGTTTTGGAAGCAATGTTATCGTTTTTTGTTTCTTTTATGTTTTAGAATCCACGTTGTTGTTTTTTTTTTGTCTTTTTGAGCTATTTTAGTTTCTGCTGTATATTTAAGCCATGTGGGCTTCTTCTCTATCGTGGAAGCCATTTTGGTTTATTTTTTCCTTTGGAAGCTATTTTTGGTTTCTTGTTTGTTTTGGAAACCATGATGTTTAAATGCCATGTTAGTTTCTTGTGTTTTTAACAGCATTTTGGTTTCTTCATGTAAGCCATGATGGTTTCTTCTCTATTTTCGAAGCCATTTCGGTTTCTTCTTTATTCTTTCTGCGTGTTGGATGCAACATTGTTTTTTTGTTTCTTCGTTTTTAGAAGCCTTGTTGGTTTCTTTTTTGTATTGAAAGCCATGTTGATTTATGCTGTTTTCGAAATCACGTGTTTTTTTATTTGATTCTTCTATTTTGAAAATTAATTCTGTTTCTTCTGTGGTTTAGAATCCACGTTTTTTTTCTTGTCCGTTTTTGAACCCGTGTTAGATTCTTATGTGTTTCAGACGTCATGTTAAAACACACGGCCATCCTGAGCCTCTCATTCGAACGAAGCTCTTAAGCCACTCGCCTGCAGTTCTCGTAAACTGCACTAAGTTCCTTTCTTCTTTGTTTTTGGAAGCAATGTTTCTTTCTTCGTTTTTTTTTGAAGCGATGTTGCTTTCTTCTGTGTTTTAGATACTATATTGTTTTTCTTTGTTTTTGAAAGCCATATTCGTTTCTTCTTTGTTTTTGAAAGTCACGTTCCTTTCTTTTTTGTTTTAGACGTCAGGGTCCTTTCTTCTTTGTTTTTGGAAGCCATGTTCCTTTCTTTGTTTTGGGAAGTCATTTTGTTTTCTTCCGATGTTCGTTTAGGTTTGATAACCTCCCCCCTCCCCCCAGGGACCAAATTACATTTGCATTTTTACTTAATACTACTACACCCTAGCAATCAATACTGGCGTTTTTTCTTTCCATTTTTTCCTCTTTTCACATCTTTTGGCAATCTTTCTCACATCCCTTCACCAGGAAAAAAAACCCTCGTTGGTTAGTTTATTTCTCGTATTTTTACGCCCGTTTCATCTCTTATCTTGAGATAGGCCTTGACTGTGGATTGACTGTTGGTTCAGCCAGGTTAAGCTACGTAGGGAGCTGCCGTCAATGAGTGAGAGGGGTTCAACAGAGCTGCATCCTCCAATGGCCCCTAATTTGTCTTCCTGGAGGATAGACCTCCCCCCCCTTCATTTACCCTATTTTTACATCCTCTTAAAAAATTCGCAGAGGTGCCATCGTTGATTTTTGTTGCGGTTTTAAAATAAATACACTCACTCGATTTACCTACTATGGTTAAGTTGTTTTCATACAATTTTACCTCTCCCCCTTCGTACTCACATTTCACTCATAATATTCCTAACATCAATAAATAAACAAATAAATTATTACATAAATATATATCAATTATAGACAGGCTTAGCCGAGTGGAAACGTCGTTTCCAATTTTAGTGGAGTTGAGCCAACCGGGTGTGTTGAGTCGATGGATGGGGTTCAGATTCGGGTGGATTTCCCGGTCACTGTCATACGCTAGAAATACCCATCGTTCAGAGTCCATGTTAATCAGTATGTCCACAGCTAGTAATAAAATCCTAAATGCGCTGACACCCCTGCACTATTTCAGATAACGCAGACGCTTAAGCGACTGCATCCCTTAAAAGCATAGATGACGCCATTCGAAGCTCGCAATCACGTTTTTCATCCTCGTTCAATTGACCTTGCCTCCTTTACCCGCGAGTAGCTTTACCAGAGTGACGAAGCGCACGCGAAAGCAAACTGAGTCCGTCCAATAAAACACAAACTTCACTGCTTATATTTTGCGTTCGTAGCGCCTCTTCCCGACCTCCCATAAAACTAAAAGGTTTAAAATCACTTTGGTGAGCTATTCTTGGGGGGCGGAGGGGGGGGGGGCAAAATGACTTGATACTCCTGTCATACATGGCATCATGGCATAATTTACAGTTTTGACAGCTGTCTTTTATGTGCTTTTATTTTGTCTATTTTGCTGCCAATTTTCCTTTGCCCTGAGATATCTGTTCCCTCCGTTTTCTATTCTATTGGATTAAACAAAAGGGAGACTAAGACAAATATAACCTAAAATAAAATTTCCTATCTTTGGAATAAGAATTTTATACTCCCACTATCTTCAATGCATTCATTATTTTTTTTTATTAGGAAAAAGATACTGCATAAATTATTAAAATTAAGTTAATATAGGTCATTAATTAGAATGATAAAGTGGCTAAAATGTTTAAGATCAGATGAAAAAAAAGAATCTATATTTGAATAACTTTAAATGGAATAAAAATTTGCCATAAAGCGATTTTGAGTATTTGATATTCGAGTGAGGGCAGAGAGGCACGTTTGGTCGAGATCATCCAGTCTCCTGAAAGAATTGGGGAGTCACCCAATTAGTCAATTGTTGTCATGAACTCTTCACTCCCTCAAACGCCCTCTGATGCTCCCCAGGCCCCCTTTCTCCCATCGAATAGTGCCTGGGAAAGTGGTTGGTGCGCTTTTCCCTCGCCCACTACTCTTATTCTTATGATTCTTTATTACTATTATTTAGTAGTAGTATTTGTCAATATTTATTATGTATTAAAATGATTGTATTAGTATTATTATCATATTATTATTATCATTTAGAAGTATTAATTATTATTATTAAAGGTACCTTCTCAACGTTTTCTACCAGCACTATGGTAAGAGGACCGTTCTCACCTTGACAGAGTTCGTTCCGGGGGCCATGGTGCCTTGGTGGACTGCATGCTATTCTATGAGAACCTAGCACCAGGGTATGAAAATAATAGGTGATCGCCCTCCCTACTCGTCAGTGGACCCGCCTATCTCTACTTCACTTTGTTACCTACCCACCTACACACCTACCCACCTACCCCTCTTCTACACTTGCTCTTCCTTCCACAGAGGCTTGGGCTGCTGGGCGCACTCTCGTCCTCTTATGAGCCTGAGTCGAGTGGTCTTAGCATGTGGTCCCTACCTGCTGCGAGGGCGGAAAGCCCCCGCTGGCTAAGGCAAGTATTAGGTACGAGGTGTTTTGGGCCGTTGACTCCCCTCTGTCGCTACTCAGGCACCATCCTTTATGGTCAAAACACCAGGTCAATGTCGCCTGAATGGTAGGCCGGGTCGGCAAAAGCCATCAACACCTGACCGGGACCGATTATGTGCAAATGGTCACATTCTGGAAATTTGTGATCCGATGGAGACTTTTCTCTTAACCTCCAAAGTCACCAGGAAAAGTCATAGTATCTACTTTTGGTATGTCCTCCTTTTCTTTTCTACAACTATGCTGACACTAGAAGGCAATTGCGTGACTGCGCATGGGGATCAGCCTCCAAACGTGGCCTCGCCCTCCCTGGGTGTCTGGGAAGACGAAGTAATACAATACCCCTTTGACCGGTGTAGGGGATCCCCTCTCACTATTCGCATGCCGAAAGGGGCTTTTCCTTTGCCCTCGTTGGAACCGCTCTCGGGCAGCTGCACGTCTGAAAAGGAGGTGCCTCCCCCTGTGCTTTCTCAGGGGGCTCTGACCCTCTTTTACCAGAGAGGAAGCTTACTCCTATAATAGGCCCTCGGAGTGTGAGAGTTTCCCTCTCAACCTTTTCTGTGTAGTCGTCCATGAACGGTTCCATCTTTCGACCAATGGCAGTTCCCCCTTTTCTATCACAAGGGACTGCCAAGAGAGTAGACAGGCGCCCGAAAATCTATCGCTCCCGATAGGAGTTATTCAATAGGACCAACCCACTTAGGGGAGGGGGGTAAGGGAAAACGGGGTCCGTCGGGCCGTGACACCACAGTCATTTATTTTGACATTGAGTGGGATCCGCGTACCTGCCACCTCTCTTCCTCGATGGAGGTCGGTTCGCAAACCAGAGACTTGACTCCAAGTGAAGCTACCTCGAATGGGATTCATGATGTCTCGAGGGAAGAGGGGGGGAAAGATTGCTACATGGACGCCCTTGACCCTGAACTAGACATTATCTCAGAGGTGACTCAGCCACAGATGTCAGAATCTTGATTAGGGGCGAACCTGGGCTCTCTGTTAAACACCGAATTTGAATCCGCCCGTGGACCAGCTTCACTTCACGTAGCTCGGGCGACCCAGGAATGACAAGGAGAGGAAGGACCTTCTCCTCCGGTTGGTGCCCATTTGACAACTAAGACCTTCTTCGGCTCAGGCAAGTATCTTGGGACCAGTCCAAGATCGGCACGTCCCGCCTCAAGGCGTACTTGGGTGGGGGACCAAGACCAAAGTCGCAAGTTAGATGAGCGGAACATCGATTACGTTGGTGTTCCTCAGTGAGAGACAACCTGGCATTTTCGAGCCCGCTGGCTTCAAACGCTTTCTGGTTATTCGCTCCACTGATGGTGACATGTTGGCCAAAGGTAACATGATCCATCAAATTAGATCATACGTTAGGTTGATTGGTAGAGAGCCGAAGGTGACATATTTCATGGCAGCAATGATAGTGTCCTTCGGACACTTAATGGTTCACTGGTGAGTGGGACGCCGCACTCTACCTCGAATTTTGTTAAATGAGTGGTCTACGCGAGGGGACTAGTTGACTACTCCCTAGATGGCATCAGCTTAGAGTTGGCCGACCATGGAGCAGGCAGGGTCGAACGTGTGATGAGAAAACTGGGAGGGTCCTCCAGATCCACCCCTACACTTTTCGTCATGTTCGACCGGGACAGGCTGCCTTAGTCGGTGCATGCCGGTTGGTATCGCTAACACGTGAAGGCATTCGTGCAACTGCCGCGGAGATGCTACTACTGACACTGCTTCGGACATATAAATCGCTCGGGTAGACATGCAAAGTCTGGTTACCCCAAGTTTGTGTACGTTGCTCCAAGGCCGTACACTATATGTCCCTATCGGGTATATCCAATTATGTCAATTGCGAACAGCCCCCATCCCCGTTTCTTCGAAGCAATGTGGTGCGTATCTCATGGAGTAGGAAATCCTAGCTGTTTCGGCTACAGATCGTCTCTCATTTCACGAGATTAAGGACCTGATCCTGGAGAGCCATGTGCTGCCTGGGACTTCTTATGCCTCAATTTAAAAAAAACAAAACATTCTCTGCTCCTGGCCCCTCCAGGCCTACAAGCGCAGTCGTTTTCCAGCCGGAACCCTTCTACGGGCTCTACTTAATTTGGCCGCTCCCGTGGTAGAGCTGGTGGCATAAAGGGTTCAAACCTATCCTTAGCTGAAACGAGGGCTCTTCCTCCCTTCTCCCACAGCAAGATCGTTTCTCGTAAGGCGAAACGGCCGCGCGCCTCCACCGAGTCGTTAGACTGACATGAGGCAACGTCCCTGAAGGTAGTCATGAGGCCGTCTTCCGGAGTTTCTAAAGGCTGAACTGGGTGGTTCGAACACGGTGGATTCTCCAAAGGAGGACCACTGCTTCTGATGCCGCCCCGCTCGCCAAATTTGGGTTTCGGGGCGGAGGGAGGAAAAGAATAGCATAGCGAGCCAACACTCCCCCCCCCGTCGACATGTCCTTGAATGCTACAACGCCTTGTTTGGCCAACAACACCCGGAGTTCTGCTTCCTGGAAGCGTACCGCCATTCCCGTGAGGGTATTCTATTCGAAGAGGGACCTGCATCTCGTCCGAACTAGTCCTAGATAACATATAGCCTTAATGGAATTGTTGTGGACTCTTGGCCAACTGGGAGGATCTGCGGAGTCTCGTCTCCTCCCGTTCCCCGCTAGCTTTCTTTTTGTAGGAAATCCTGCTGGGCGCGTGCCCCCTGCCCATCCTTCCGGGGTATAAGGGTTTTCCGACCTCACCACCACGTAGAAGGGGCTGGGCAGGAGGATGCACCATTTATACCTGGCATAATGTCTCCTTTCAGTCAGTAACAGTGAAGCTGTACCTGGATAGGAGCTATACTGTTATTTCTGCGTATATTCCACTGTCATCCGACTTCGGCGCGGGGATTTCTGCCGCACCGTGGCACGGTTGCCGAGGCCCTTTTCACTGTTTGGGAATTTGAACGGTAGACACTCCCTCTGAGGAGCTTACTCGATCAATCTCAGGGGTCAAGTTCTTGCCGACCTGATCGACGAGCTAGAGATAGGTGTCCTAAATGTGCATGAGTTTACGCATCATTCCCCAAGAATCACTATATTTTCCTGTCAAGATTTATCTCTGTGCTCTCCGGATGCACAACCTGATTTTGGGTAGAAGATAGGCGATGACCTCGATGGTAGTGATCACTTTCAAATTCAAATATCATTTTATGGAACGATGCCGCCTGAGAGAACCCGAGTGGTGCTTTGCGCTGGCGTGGTGGTCATTATTTAAGGTATAGATTGATTTCTCTGTCTCAGTCGAGGAGTTTAGGTCGGTGGAATAGGCCGTTGAATTCTTCTCCGCAACTTCATCGTTGTGGGCCTCACTAATATTCCTAGAGTGTCTGGTCGTTTTGCATGCTAACTGTTTCCGTGGTGATTAGCCAAGTGTGAAACAACCGTCAAACAGAAACGTTATACCTACATGCGCTATAAGCGCCGCCCGAACGATTTCACTTGCGGTTAATTTTGCCGAGTTAGGGCTGGGTAATGGTATGTTTGGAAGTGGCCCGCAATATGCGTCTTCACTTAACGGCAAGATCCCTCTAGCAGAGGTATGGAAGCGAGTCAAAAGTATTTGGGGCAAGTTCTCGCAGGAGGCCCTTCTCGTTCTCCAGGAAAATGAGACTGCAAGCTCGGACCTCGCGTCCGTGGCGGAGTCATTTACCCGCTTTCTCTGCATTATCTAGGGAGTAATCTGCTCCTCCAGCATTCAATGCCCATCGTGAAGTCGCTGAAGGTCGCTGCCTATAATTTACCTCAAGAGGGAGAACCGTTTAACGACATGTTTACCCTGAGTGAGTCGCGTTCCGCTCTCAATTCGTGCGCGGACACCGCCCCGGGTCCGGACGATGTCCCGTATGCCATGCTTCGTAACCTAAGTGAGCGAGGCACAGCCTTTCTGTTTAGGGCACAGTGTATCGTACTAGACTCCCTGTGAATGGCTACTGTAATCGCTTTTGCAAACCGGGGAAAGATCACTCTACTTCGGCCGGTTTACGCCCAATCTCTCGAACCTCTTGCGTGTGCAAGTTGATGGAGAAATTGGGAAATGTTAGATTAGCCTTTTTCCTGGACAGTGGATGCCCCCTGTCTTCCACACAATGCACTTGCGCAAGTTCCACTCTACGTCGGATGCTCTGCTATGACTAGAATATGCTGTCTGCAGGAGGTTCATTCGTAAACAGCACTACCCCACGGTGTTTTTCGATCTGGAGAAGGCCTATGACACCCCATTGCGATGTTATCACTACACTCTACGTGGATGACCTTTCGATTTTTTTTGGTGCAGCCCAGATGCTACTCTGGAGCAGCGACTCCAACAGGCATTGAATCGCACCTCTCGCTATGCCGAAGGGCACAGGATTTGGTTTTCCTTGGCCAAGACTAAGGCGGTGCACTATGCCACCATCCACTGCTCCCTCTGACCTAGACTTGTTTCTCAATGGGATTCGCCTGGAAGTGGTGGACTCGCACCGTTTCCTTGGTCTTGTTTTCGCCTGAGGACTCACCTGGAAGGCTCATATGCATAGCCTTAGGGTTTCTTATACATGCACCATGGACATTCTTCGTTCTGTAACGTTCGATAACGATTGGACTTCTGCCTTGCTTTTCTATGATTCTTTGTTCGTTCGAAGCTTGACTACGGATGCGAGTTTTATGTATTAGTAGCCGAGAGTGTATTACGGAAGGTGAACTAGATCCACCACACCAGTCTCCGCCTGGCGAACGGTGCCTACCGCACGTCCCTCATTGAGATCATACTTGATGCTGGGGAGAGGCCACTCGCTCTGCGCCTTACAGAGTGTATTATTCGCATGAACGTGAGAGCCCGGTGCCTCCCTCAGTCGCCAACGGCTCTCATTACATCCTCAGCCAATCTCGATGGTGCCTTTGCCGCTGAGAGACGCCAGCCATACCTTAAGACCTTTCTGATTTAGGCTAGGAAACTCCTTCGAGAGCTCGGTGTAGCTTTCGGGCCGATGGCACCTCTGTTTATGCCTATGACGTCACCATAGAGGCTTACACCTTTGACTATTTTTCACCACGCCTCTGTTTCCAAAGCTTCTATAGCGCCGGGGGTATTGCGTTCAGCCTTTTTCTAGCACACTTCATATCACGCTGGATGGCTCCAAGTCCAAGCTGGTTGCCATACACCAGTTGGTAACGGAGATCACGCGTCGTGCCCGTTTCGGAGAAAGGATTTTGATCTTTAGCAACTGCCATTAACGCTTATCAATGTGGACTATCGTAAAAAGCTGCCTCTGCGCTTTTTCAGATAGGGAGGCATAGAAACATTCGAAACTGGAGAGACGTACAATACCGTCCAAAGGGTTCCAAACTCTTGTATTTCTATCACAACATATTTCATAACTTTTGCCAGAGAAAATACAGTTTCTAAAAGTAGTGTACGATATTAGACATGTTAGCCAAATTTGGATGAATATAAGTCAATTTTTCACAAATAAGCAATTTACAAACAAATTTGAAGTGTCCAAAATGATCCGAACCCTTAGGTTTCTTGTAGAGAGAACCGACATTGTTTAAATAACAACTAAGTTCAGTTTAATTATGTGTAAGTTAGGTCATTCTTTTTCTAGCTGTCGTCCAGATAACTTGCCTAGAAATCGGTCACGTCTCTCTCTGTCCGAGATCTAATATCAAAGCTACGCCACCAAGATGGTCTTTCCATAGAAGCCATTGAAGAGAGTGTCAAGCAATCCATAATATTATGTTTCTCAATGGGATTCGCCTGGAAGTGGTGGACTCGCACCGTTTCCTTGGTCTTGTTTTCGCCTGAGGACTCACCTGGAAGGCTCATATGCATAGCCTTAGGGTTTCTTATACATGCACCATGGACATTTTTCGTTCTGTAACGTTCGATAACGATTGGACTTCTGCCTTGCTTTTCTATGATTCTTTGTTCGTTCGAAGCTTGACTACGGATGCGAGTTTTATGTATTAGTAGCCGAGAGTGTATTACGGAAGGTGAACTAGATCCACCACACCAGTCTCCGCCTGGCGAACGGTGCCTACCACACGTCCTTTATTGAGATCATACTTGATGCTGGGGAGATGCCACTCGCTCTGCACCTTACAGAGTGTATTATGACAAAACAGGTTTATGTAAGGCTGGTAAATCAATCAATAAGCCAAGGAAGACATAGAAAAAGCAAGACTGAGATTTACTAAATTTCTGAAAGACTGTTTCCAGACGGCTGCTGCAGTTTTGCGAGAGATTAGCGAGACTTTGGCCATCAAAATCTTCGGTTGAAAGAAGACAATCTTCACGCTCGCACATCCGGGGTCAAGCCATTGGCCATTCAGAAAAAAACAAGAAGGCTTGCTCGCATTCATCACTGAGTACGTTACATGGACGGATGCTAATGGAGCCATGTCTACTTTAGTGACGAATGTAAGTTGAACTTGTTATGATCTGAAAGCAGTATTTTCGTTCGTCACTGAGCATAAAAATATTATCTCTGAGTTGCACCAAAAAAAGTGTGAAGTTTGGCACAGGAAGTGTCATCGATTGGCCGTGATTTCAGGAGAAGACACTAGGTCACTTGAGTACTTACGTGGCACAATGAATGGGCAGTAGCACAAGAAAGTGCTGCCACAGAATGCTTTACCCATCTACAAGCCCATGAAGCCCAACCAGCAATTTTCATGCAAGATAACAAAGATCCCCTGCCACACGCCCAAGTCGGCGAAGACCTTCCTGGACAACGCGCACATCACTGTTATGAACTGCTCTGTGTGTAAATTCCATGGGAAATGTTTAGAAGACAATCGGAGGGAGGTCTAAAACGAAGAATTTGAAAACAGTTCAATAACTGAGAATATCTTCAAGATGAATGGAACAAGATTACTCTGCGCAACAGTTGGTTCATTCCTGTGGCAGGCAATGTCAAAGGATCATCGATAATATGGCCTCCGCACTAAGTACTAATTACTTAGAACTTGTCCAGCTGAAGAATTTTGCACTATAAATTTTGTTCGGCTGTCGATGGGTCATTTTGTATACCTCAATTTCGCTAGGAAATTGCTTATCTTCTGATAACTTTCGTTTTATCCATTCAAATTAACATAACCTTTACATATACGTAGTTTATACCTGTCGGTTATTGTACACCAATTTTGTGAACCTTTGGAAGATGTTGTAATAGAAATATAGGCGTTCTGATCTTTTTGTACAATACTGTAGATGTCCTCTAGGAGAAAGTAAGTGCGTCTAAAGCAACTTGGAATGCAATTCCAAATCTCCCACAGACACATATCAGAGGTCTGTGTACTGTAGATAGCTGGACCATTGTGTGGGCGAACACTCGACTGAAGAATTAACTAAAGAAATAAAGATGGTTCAATTATGGGCAAAGATTAAGGAAATGATAAAATTCAAAGACAAGACGACAAACCAGAAATATAGCCATGTAATAAAGATATTTTTAAAGAGACCGAAATGACAAGAAATTACAAGAATAAGGGGTTCCTACCTCTCAATTTGAGAATAGCTTCCCATCACATGCAGAAAGAGAGGACTTTATGTGTGCTAAAATGCCTCAACTGCTACGCCTTGGAAAACACGTCACAGAGGAAGGACTTGAAAAAGATGTACAGATATACTAAGAGGGTGCGGGTGAAGATCATTTTTAGTGCGAGTGCAATATCACCACCAAGTAATGCATAAATTGCGATGTTCAGTGCAGAACGCTGACGGGGCCTTCCTGATGAAACGAGAAGCTATCATGGGAAGGGTGAAAGGAGTAAGAAAACGAAAACACAATCTTAACCAAAATTGCATAAGCAACTGCCGAGCAGTGCAACCCACCTTGTCAGGCCCTGCAAGTAAAGCGGATTAGTCACTAAAGATTCTCACATGCATAATGCGCGTACACCTAAATATAACCAGGTACCGTACAGTACATACTCCACAGAACTCAAAATGCTCAAGAATAATGGATTGTAGAATGTGGAGGTTCCTGAAAACCAACCATTGACGGAAATCGTGAATGATCAATATACCCCATCAGTGGAAACTAAGGTGAACCAACAGAGTACAGATACTATACCCTGAACAAAACAAGTATATTGGTTAAAGACACCAAGATGAAGACTCAGACTATGAGAAGGGAATTATCCCTAGATGAGGTCAAAAGAACGATGAAGAAGGAAACTGTGACAGAAAAATGAAGCAATGTCTCAAAGAGCTCAATCGTGTTGTCTTACGGTTCTGAGAGGCAGACAACGGAAATTGAGATTGAAAAACCATATGAAGCAATCGGAATGAACCTTGAAATATGAGTCATAGCACCGACCGTTTCCAGACTTCAACCTGTTTCATCTACTGGACGGCATAAGAAAGGGCGCAGGCAACTGAGATTAGGACGATCCTATCTAAAATAGGAGTGGAAAAGGACGCTGATTGGCTGTAGCATGAGTATAAAGAAACGTTGAAATAAAAGAGAAATGGAAGGATTAAGTCTACCGCTGGTAGGAGCAGGGCAAGAGCGAACAAAAAACACAATAGGAAATACTCGAAGAAGAATAATAAAAACAGTAACGGAAAGGAGAAACGGAAAAGTGGCGAATCCTTCATGCAGACTAAGGATCTTTTGTTACAATGATGAAGAAGATATGCAAACACATATGCGCTATGCAACCTGTGAAGGTTAAGAAGATACTGATATAGTACTAATCACGAACAAGGCATCAGCCCTGGGACCGAGCCCTTTAGACTCTACAGCTACGTAAGTTTTGATCAAGAACACTCTCGAGATAATAATAATAATTTTTTTATACTGCGCTCTTCAAAGCCAGAGGCTTTCACAGAGGGTACGTTCGGCTGTGGGGTAAGATCAGGTGAGTGAGTAGGCAATCCTGAACAGATGCGTTTTCAGGGGTCGCTTGAAAGTGTTAAGTGAGGCAGCAGATCTAATTACGGCTGGAAGAGCATTCCAAAGCTTCGGGGCACAGACTGAGAAGGAGCGGTCGCCCATTGAGCAGAGGTACGAGCGAGGAGTATTCAGGAGAGGAGCATGAGAAGGGCCCGAGGGGCGAGACGTTGGGAAAGAGCAGAGGAAAGGTAGGTTGGGGCCTTTTGGTGAAGGACCTTGAAAGTGAAGAGAAGAATCTTGAAATGAGAACGATATCTGACAGGTAACCAGTGCAGTTCCTGAAGCAGGAGCTTAGAAGGGGAGAAGTAAGAGCGACGGAGTAGTCGGGCAGCGTAGTTCTGGACTACCTGAAGGGGACGTAGAGAGGAAGATGGTAGATTTACAAGAAGAGAGTTACAGTAATGAAGGCGTGGACAGTAGTCTCAAGACTTTGGCGATCGAAGTGAGAGCGAATGCGGGAGAAGTTACGGAGGCAACAAAAGGGAAGATTTACTAATATTGTGGATGTGGGGCTTGAAGGAGAGATGCTCATCGAACACAACGCCCAAATTTATAACAGAGTCAGAGAAAGCGACAGAGTTTCCACCCAGAGGGAGGGAGGAAAAGAGGGATTTAACTTTGTATACTAGAGCGGGGGTACCAACCAGAAGAACTTCAGTTTTGGACTGGTTAAGTTTGAGGAAGTTAGCCGATAGCCATTCCGAGATAGAATAGGCAGATAGGAGGTCACAGATTGAGTAGGCAATGGTCGAGGGGAGAAGAGGAAATAAAGATTTAAGTGTCATCGGCTTAGAGGTGGAAGGATAGACCGAGATTACGTAGGAGGGAGCTAAGAGGGAATATTTTTTTTTTCTTTAGAGCCCATCTGGCGACTGCCCACTTGGGCATAAGTCGCCGGAAAAAAAGGGAATAAGTAGATACGAAAGAGGAGAGGGCCGAGGACAGAGCCTTGAGGGACACCAAAGCGAATGGAAGTGGGAAAGAGGAGACATCGTTAATCACTATAGATTGGGTGCGAGACGAAAGGTAAGAGTCGAACCAGTCGAGATCAGTGCCAGAGATGCCAAGGAAAGAGTGGAGGCGATCAAGCAAGACGGAATGGTCAATAGTATCAAGGGCAGAGGAGAGGTCAAGTAGAATGAGGATGGAGGCACAACCCCAGTCAGCAGCTCTACGTAAGCAATCAATAACATATATATATATATATATATATATATATATATATATATATATATATATATATATATGAAAATTAACCCACAGGAAAATAAAAAGATCAATCCAAGCACTTTCGAACTATATTTGCAAGTTCATTTTTGAGGAAGAGCATGAAAATGGAGAAGACAACCCTATATAGGGTACAAAGATACGAAGGGAACGCCCATCACATAGTACAAACCAATGGAAAAATAATAACAGACATATGCATCTCTAAAACGATATGCACACAACAACGCCGTGTATATGAATGGAAATGGTGGGTGAAAAAACAAAAGACATTTTAAAGGATTATCATTAGAGCGAAAACATTTAGGGCTAAGAGTTAATCCACGATCCTAGCAGAGACACGTAGTGGGGGAGGCAATGCGAATGATATTACACTAATAAAGAGTGACAACAGGCTACATTATGAAGGTATTTCATTTAGTACAAGTTTTTTAAAACAGGCTTATTTGAACTTGACCCTGTTTTAAAAAAACTTGTACTAAATGAAATAACTTCATAATGCAGCCTTCTGTCACTCTTTATCTGTGTAATATCATTCGCATTGCCACCCCCACCACATGTCTCTGCTATGATCGTGGATTAACTCTCATAACATAACATTAACATAACATAATTTCACGGATGACAAAAGCCACAAGGGCCTATCAAAGGTCATCCGCCTCCGTCAAAACCCACCCACAAAAAGCACCATCACCAGGGAAAGACAAAATCAAAGTCCCCCACAATATAATATAACAGATGACAAAAGCCACAAGGGCTCATCATAGGTCATCCGAGTCAAACGGCCTCTTTTTTAAGGCACCCAAACTCCCAGGAAAACTACATCCAGATGATTGCGTCCATAAACAAGGGTATCACCAATCAAGGCTTGTCAAGAACTAAATCATGCAGCTATAGATATATACAAACAATATTAATATATACAAAACTTAGGAACCATCACAACCTTCCCTCCCCATAAACTCATCCAACCTACTCTTAAATACATTTAGATTTGGACTACCTACTACCCTCTGCGGCAATTTGTTCCAGAAGTCTACCACTCTATTGGTGAAAAAATATTTTCTTAAATCCAACCTACACCCTTGCTTTTTAATTTTCAAGTGGTGACCTCTAGTCCGATTTCCATCATCTAACTCAAAAAACTTGCTAACATCCAATTTATCTATCCCGGAAAAATTTTCACAGAGATCAATCATATCCCCTCTCACACACCTCCTTTCGAACGAGAACATATTTAATACCCTCAGTCTATCTATATATTCAAGGTGCCTCAGGGAAGGAATAATCTTTGTTGCACTGACTCGAGAAGGTTAATATCGTGTCTAAAATGTGGGGACCATGCCTGTATACAGTACTCTAGATGTGGCCTAACATAAGAGTTATAGAGTTTAAGAATAACCTCCTTACTTTTGTAACTGACATTTCTTTTAATGAAACCCAGCACTCTATTTGCCCTATTTCTTGCTTCAATACACTGCTTAGAAAACCTTAATGACTTATCTATTACTACTCCTAGATCTTTCTCATCCTCTACTGAGCTCAGCCAATGCCCATCCATTTCATAGTTAAATTCTCTATTATCTTTTCCCATGTTAATAACTTTGCACTTATCAAGGTTAAGAGTCATTTGCCACTTATGTGCCCAGGATAACAATTTATTTAAATCCCTCTGCACTTTAAAATTATCATCAATATCTTTAACTACAGCTGCTAATTTGGTATCATCCGCAAAAATTGACACTTTATTATTAACTGCCTCCCCAAGATTGTTTATATAGATGACAAATAATAATGGACCGAGAACTGATCCCTGAGGAACCCCACTGATAACATCCCTCCACTCTGACTTTACACCATTTAGCACTACCCTTTGCTTCCTGTCTTTCAGCTACTCAGCTATCCAATTTGAAACACCCCCACATATCCCAATCATTTTTAATTTATGAACTAGTCTCCTATGTGGTATCTTATCAAATGCTTTACTAAAATCTAAGTAAATTATATCTACATTCTCTCCCTTATCTACTTGATCTGTTACAAACTCCAGAAAGTCTAGTAAGTTAGTCAAACATGATCTACCTGATCTAAACCCATGCTGATCATCGCTGATTAACCCCTCCCTCTCTAGATGTTGGCAAATCCCTTTTTTAACTATTTTCTCAAGAATTTTACAGACTACAGGAGTTAGGCTAACCGGTCTAAAGTTATTTGGATCCTCTTTACTACCCTTCTTGAAAATGGGGACTACATTTGCTCTCTTCCAATCATCAGGTACTTCTCCATATTCCAGTGACCTAGTATATAACTTGTCCAGAGCTATTGAGATACTTTCTACCCCTTCTTTAAGTATCCTAGAATGAATATTATCAGGGCCGGAGGCCTTGGTAGTATCTAAATCACCTATTAGTCCTTTTATCATCCTCCGATCCACACAAATGTTAGTAAACACCTCTTTTCCTGACCTATGAGTACTATACATAGGACTATTTAGTTTCTCTTTTGTAAATACTGATGCAAAATGACCATTTAGTACCTCAACTATTTCCTCATCAGTTTCTCTCACAAACCCTTCATATTTGATAGGTCCTATTTTAACTCTGCCAGACTTGTTATTAATTTTATAGTAACTAAAGAACTTTCTAGGATCTTTGTTGCTATCCTGAGCTAATTTAATTTCTGACACCCTAAATGTTTTCGTTCCAATGATAATCCTTTAAAATGTCTTTTGTTTTTTCACCCACCATTTCCATTCATATACACGGCGTTGTTTTGTTTATATCGTTTTAGAGATGCATATGTCTGTTATTAGTTGCCTATTGTTCTTTTTCCTGGCATTTTTCTGTATTGTTTTTGTGTTTTTTCCATTGGTTTGAACTATGTGATGGGCGTTCCCTTCGTATCTTTGTACCCTATATAGGGTTGTCTTCTCCATTTTCATGCTATTCCTTTAAAATGAACTTGCAAATATAGTTCAAAAGTGCTTAAAATTCATCTTTTCATTTTCCTGTGGGGGTTAATTTTCATATTATTGCTTTCCTCACGTACCACTTTGTGAGTGTTTGATTATATATTTATATAGTAATTGTTATATTTGACAGCATTTTTTTTTTAGTTTCTTGATAACTTTCATGAATGATTATCCCTTAGAAGAGGGAAGGGACCATAAATATCATTTTAAATCATTATTTACTATTCGCCCGAGGTTTCATTCAACCACCTTGGTCATCTTCAGGGGCTATACTGATAAATTTAAAGAATTTCTACTCTATAAATACAAAATATATGTCGATATTTTACAAGATTTTGAGGAGTAACAGGAAAAATAAACTTGAGATCAAAATGGAAAAAAATTTGAATTTAAAATGAAACTATTTTGAACGAACATATTTTAGAAAAAATAACAGAAGAAAACAGCATAACTAACACATCTCTTTCTGAAATAATACCTGTTTTCACGCCAATTTACCTAAAGTTTCGATGCTCACAGTCATCGATCTGAAATAATTGTTGGTAAAAAGACGTAGATTTCCAGTACTTATTTTTTTTTTATAGATAATGTGAGCTTCATCCATAATTTCCTCTTGAAATATTTTGCTCACAGTTACCGTTTCGAAATGAATATTGGTAAATAGACATAGATAGACCTCTTGTAACCTTTTTCTTCATCGAGAAGTTCAACCTTAGACATGAGTTCGTCTTGATTTTTCTTATTTGTTCCAAATTTACATTTTACATCTGAGCATCGTTCTTTCTCAGTTAACTGCTGATTGTCGTCGGCCTGGCTAGAATGACTATATTTTATAAAGAAGCCATGTTGGATATAGTAATTGTATATATATATATATATATATATATATATATATATATATATATATATATATATATATATATATATATATATATATATAACCGTTATAAGTAGATATCAAGTCCTCCGTCGATGGTAACTGCCGATCCACACTATCATGTAGGTTTTTGACATTTTGACACACACAATCCTACAGTCTGTATGGGAAACTTGAATCCGAAGATGTGTCTCTCAGGCAACACGGAAGCTGCCAAAACCTTGAACTGCCATACTTATCAATAGAGGGATACTCGAAAGGATAAGGCCCGAGTGCGGCACATATATTATTCACGACGCAGTTACCCTGCCGAATCTTGTCTCAACCAGCCCTAAATTTACTCCAACCTCGTCTTAAGCCGTACACTGACGCCTCGCCAAGCGACAACGAAAGATAGTCTATTTGACACTTTCTGTGGGTCGATTCAGGTCGAGTGCCGTCTGAGGCAAAACGACCTCAGAGGCGACTTGGAAATGTAGTGAAGTGCAGATGTTTCATTACAGCAGCTTAACCACAGCCAGTCTGGAAGAGATAGACGACGAAATGGAGGGAGCAATGTCGGCTCTTTTCTCTTCAGACAGAAACAGTATCCCCAATTCGTTCTAATCCTACCGTACTCTCCCACACCACCAGAGGACTCTCAAGATAATGGCAATGGAGGTAGAGGGAGATAGATTAGGGAAGAATTGAAACGCATGGCCCCTCGGACGAAAGGTACTGACGCTTACGGGTAGACAGGAGAGACTTGAGGGATTAATCAGCTAGGAGAGGAGCAAGAGAGAGAATGAAATAATTGGACAAAATAGATAGCGAAACAAATCCCCAAAAGTTCGAGCAACACGTAAACATTTCGCTGGGAAATAGAAAAACCAATGAAAAGATAAATCTAAAAGAAGGGAAGGGGGAATAATAGAAGAGCTAAAAGGGAAGAAAGGTATGCTTAGATATTAATGCGCAACGGCGTTCCGTATTTCTCCTATGGGAAACCAGGAATACAAGATGGAACATGAAGAAGAGATAGAAAATTACCTCAACATCCCACATCAGCCGCCAGCTCAGGGTGAAACCCCAATGAAGAGATGTGTCTTCTGCCCCAGGAAGAAGGACCGCAAGACCCGGCAGCAGTGTTTACACTGCCAGCGCACAGCGTGTGGTGAGCACACCGCCCCATCTGCAGTGACTGCATTTAGATCCGGGGCGAGCCAGATCCGGCCCGCGAAGCCATTGCGTCTGGCCCGCCACCTTGTTTGGCATTAATATTGCAATCCGGCCCGCGAAACCACAGCCCCACCCCCAAAAATCTAAAGTAAATTCTGCCAAACAGCATCTATCTCAGTAGAGTGGTAGAGGGAGAAGGTATGATTCTTACGTCTGGCAGTGAAAAGGACTAAAACATGAGACAAAAAAGTATTTCCCTCACAAATACGAAAAATTCCATAGAGACCAAAGTGGAGGAGAGGAGGCAATTCTAAACAAAAAATCCTTAAGACTTCTTCATGGCAAGCAGCATCAGCCATCTCACTGATTTGTATGTTTTTTTAATAAAATTCTTGTATAATGAATTCTAGTATACATATATGGTCACTTTGGGGATTTAGTTTGTCACTCAGGCCCGCGGCCTGCTCCCAAAAGTCTCATCTGGCCCTCGCTCTGAAAAAGTTGCCCACCCCTGATTTAGATCCTAGTAAACTAAGTTTTGTCAAGAATTATAATTCATTCTACCTGCTAAATATTGAGTTACATGTACATATTATGCACCCAGATCAAAGCAGAAGCCATTGGCTTTATAAAAAGTTTGTGAGAAGTGTCCCCCTTAAAATAATAAAAAAATACATACTTTTTTATTGGTTACTTTTTGACCTCTTGTTTTTTCAACCTTTTTTAATTTCTTGTATTTCTCTCTTTGCTTACAAAATGTCCCAGCCTCGATCTACTGTGTTTGACCCAAGAAGTTGGCATTTTAGTTTCCAGTTCACCGAGGGTTAACGCCAAAATATATACAATCAAATTAGTACAGTTATTTTTAAAAACTTTATAAAAAACATTTTTTTCCCTTAAAGTTCACCATTTATTTGCCATAATTAAAGGAAATAACTTGAATTTTGTGTCTCTTGAAGCATTTGCCAATATAATAAACATAGGTACTATTTTTATTATTATTATTGTTGGGGTCTGTCCTACCCCAGGTTAGTTTTACAGTAAATGGAAATCGGGTTACCTATCCAGGGTTAAAAAAATGAACAAAAGACACCACGAAAATCGGGCTTAATAAGAGAAAACCTAATATGGGGTCAAAACAACTTCCTAAAAACCTTTGATAAATATTTTTAATGCAGATTTGAGGGCCGGCGACTCACCAGATGATGTCTGGAAAGAATCTAAAATTACATTTTCCCCATAACAGTCAAGCCTCCAAACTCACCGAACTTTCGCTCATCTTCTTCACTAAAGGTTATATAGCAACTTTGTTTCAAAATGTCCTATATCCAGGACTAATACTTCATCTACATAGTGACACAACTAACTCATAAAAACAGCATTGATTCCATAAAAGACATCGTTCGGATATTGCGCTCTCTCTCCTTACCGAAATCCTACCTAAAATAGGTTGTCCAATCTATTGACGTTGTAATCGGAAATGTCCAAAATGCCTTCGATGTGGTCTGGCGGATGGGGCTCAAATACAAGATTCGAGGTTTGGTCTTTTATCAATGTTGACCAAAATCCCAAGCAACTACGTAACAGATAAATTCGCTTACATAGCAGTGGAAGGACACAATGA
This sequence comes from Ceratothoa steindachneri, assembly GCA_963969495.1. Classification (NCBI taxonomy): domain Eukaryota; kingdom Metazoa; phylum Arthropoda; class Malacostraca; order Isopoda; family Cymothoidae; genus Ceratothoa; species Ceratothoa steindachneri. The sequence goes on along the minus strand of OZ018330.1, from coordinate 165,300,485 downwards.
TCCGAAATTCGAGTTGGTGGAGGGACTACCCCAAGGAGGTTGCTTAATTCCACCCCTATGCAACATTTTCACCAGTGACATGCCCCCCGCCCCCCAAGTCAATGAGTTAGTCACATACATCTAGTTCGCAGATGGTGTTAGGTAATTTGCTGTCCTTACAGGCATGCCCCACCAATGGCACGAAAGACGGCAGAGTTACATAGAGTTACATAGATACACAGATCACACGGGCCTTACGGCCCAGACTAAGGTGATCTGGCCTTAAATCTACTGCCACTTACACATAGAATAGTAGAAGTAAAGGATAGAAAAGTTTTAGGCTCTCCCCACCCTCCACTCCCTCCGGCAAAAGCCGTACATGAAATAATTTTGGAAAAGTACCTTGCAGGTGTAAGAAGACAGTACCTGAAGGAAATTTGCATTGAATAGTAATTAAATGAAATGAATATGAAAACCACTTACATAAACCTGAAAGAGTTATATTTTTGTAATATTATTTTATTTTGTAGCTTATGCTAAACAATTCCAATATTTGTTAAGTGTTTGTCTAATCTCATTTTAAATGAATCTATAGTTCTGCTGTCCACTACTGCGTTTGGCAAATTATTCCAATCATTAATAATCGAGTAAGTGAAGAAGTTTTTTATTACATCCATAGTGGCTCTTTTACCCTGAAGTTTTGAATCATGTCCACGGGTGGGACACTCCCCTGTCAGTGTGAACAAGTTATTGGCATTAACGTTGTTAAATCCTTTAAGTATTTTGAAGCACTCTATAAGCTGCCCCCTTAGTCTTCGTTTTCTGACGGAAAATAGATTGAGTTTTTTTAGCCTCTCGTGGTAAGGTTTGTTACGTACTGACGGGATAAGTTTTGTCGCTCTGTGTTGTACAGCTTCTAATTTATCTATGTCTTTTATTAAGTAAGGGGCCCAGAACTGTACAGCGTATTCGAGATGGGGCCTGACAATACTTTTATATAGTGGCATAATTATCTCCTCGCTTTTATAAGTAAAGTTTCTTTTTATAAATCCTAGTGCTGCGTTAGCTTTGTTTGCAGCAGCTGCGCATTGGTTTGATGTTTTTAAGTTTTCTGTAATAATTACTCCTAAATCTTTAACCTGCGGGGTTGTGTTTATTAAGCCACATTGCATTGTATAGGTGTATTTTTTGTTTTTTGTTCCGCACTGAAGGATTTGTCATTTGTCGATATTAAATGGCATTTGCCATTTCTCAGACCATTCGGTAATTTTATTTATATCAGCTTGCAGGCTAACCCTGTCCTCTTCGCATAATACTGAGTTACCTATTTTCGTGTCATCTGCAAATTTAGATATGATATTATTTATTCCAACGTCTATATCATTGATATATATATAGTAAATAAAATAGGCCCCAGGACTGATCCCTGGGGAACACCGCTGGTAACAGATACCCAGTCCGATTCCACGCCATTTATTATCACTCTCTGCTTCCTGTTTTTTAACCAGCTACTAATCCATCCGTATATATTACCGTTAATTCCTAGCGCACGCACTTTGTTCATGAGTTTCTGATGGGGAATTTTGTCAAATGCCTTTTTGAAATCTAGGTAAATTATATCTAATGATTTAGTATCGTTATATAGGTTGAAAAGGTTATGGTAAAAGTCAATTAGGTTTGTTAAGCACGATCTCTTAGACCTAAAACCATGCTGGCTATCACGTATAAGGTTATTGTTTTCGAGGAATTCTACTAGCTTGTCTCTAATGATCGTTTCGAGCAACTTTCCAACTATTGAGGTTAAGCTAATGGGTCTGTAATTACTGGCCTGGTTTTTACATCCCTTCTTATGTTCTTATGATAACTTCCTTATGCAATGTGTTGATCGACCTAAGCGAGGAAACAATATCCTGGACATTATTTTAACGACAAACGAAAACTTTGTGAAAAATGTTAAATTCGGCGAACCGCTCGGAGACAGCGATCACAGTTCTCTCAGATTCAAAATTGCTACAGGTTCAAACACAGACTCAAATCGTATGCTGGTACCTAACTTTAAAAAAGCAAGTTTTAAAAACTTTGAACGTGTGTTGAAGAACACCCTTAGTTCTAGGACCAATAGTAACAAAACACGGTCACTACAATGTGGAATGATTTCATAACAAAATTCAGAAACGCTGACCAAATATACGTCCCAAAACATCCTAGGCAAAAATCTATGGTAACATCAAAGTGGTGGAACAACGAGATCAAAGATCTAATCAAAAGGAGAAATCAGGCATATAAACGTTGTAGAGATACTCGCGGAGAACGTCCAGACGAATACATAGAACTAAGACGCGGTGTCAAAAAGCTAATTAGAAAATTAAATAAAAATTACGAAATCGTGCTAGCTAGAAATGGAAAAGAAAATCTAAAGATGTTCTACCTGTATGTAAACAACAGAAACACGGCAAAGGACTCAATTGACCCACTTTGAAATCAAAATGGAGACTGAATATCTGACCCAGGTGCCATTGCCGTGATTTTAAACGATTTATATGCGTCAGTTTTTACAACGGAAAACATCGACATTCCAGACATCGATGCACCAATAGTTATCGAAGAATCATCATTTATGACTAGTATTCAAGTAACAGAAGAAGACGTAATCAAACATATCGAAAATTTAAAGCTAAGCAAATCGCCAGGTCCGGATTTGATCCATCCTCGCTACCTGAAAGAGTTGAAAGAAACGATAACCAAGCTACTCACCCCAATATTCAACAAATCACTCGAAGAAGGTGTCGCTCCAGAAGACTTTAAAAGTGCAAACATTACTCCGATCTTTAAATGAAAAGATCAGAGAAAAAGATCTTGGTGTTATAGTCTGCCACGATTTGAAAGTTGGAAGACAGTGCGCGGATGCATGCAAGGAAGCAAACAAAGTACTCGATTTCATATATAAAAAGATAGTAATTCCTCTGTACAAATCTTTGGTTCGACCTCATCTAGAGTACGCAGTTCAGTTTTAAAATCCATACTTGCGGAAAGATATAGAAATGTTGGAGAGAGTGCAACATCGTGCTACAAAAATGATACCCAGACTACGTCAAAACTTCTACGAAGACAGACTTAAAGCACTCAACCTGCAATCACTTGAGACGAGAAGATTAAGAGGAGAACTCATACAAGTCTTTAAGATCCTAAACAATTTTGATAAAGTAGAAATTGAAACCCTTTTCGAGTTGGACGCTTCCTCAAGAACCCAAAGACACGGATAAAAACTTAAGAAACGAAGATTTGAAACAAATATAGCAAAGAATTTTTTCTCAAAAAAGGTGGTTTACTCGTGGAACGAGTTGCCGGAGATCGTTGTTAAATCAACAAGCATTAGCATCTTTAAGAACCGCTTAGAGGCACACTTTCAGTGCATCGGCGTGGTTTGAAGGAGAGCTATCCCAGAAGTGGACCACACGGTCTTTGCCGGCTCTGAAATCTTATAATCTTATAAGAGAAACTGCTATGCATCACCAACTATGAATCAAACTGATCAACCAAGCACCTACTCACTACACGGGCGTTCATATGATATTTGGAAGGACAGACAACTTTAGTTAGATACAAGGAAATCAATCTAACGGAAGAAATAAATTCCAGTTCCGGTATATACTTAGAAAAAGAAGTGGAAGGACTTTACAATATAGGAAAAGGATGGTAATTTTCTCATTTATCTGTATATATATATATATATATATATATATATATATATATATATATTATAAATTTAGCTCTGTGATGTATCTGAGGGGAAAAATAAGCAAATTGCTGCTAAAATAATATAAATGCTTCGAATCTGAATCCGCTAACAGCATTTTATAAGCTGCTTTGTTTACATCATTATTTTGGCTAGGATGTTTTGGATTGGTTTCATTTTATTGTTAGGTCCAATGTAGTGGTTAATAGTGAAAGTAGTACTTAATTGTATCATAAAAGGAAAATGTATTTATAATGCGAAAAATGACAGAGGCGTCAACAGCACTTCATAAGAACCAAAATGCTACAAGCGAACAAAACAGGACAATAATGAAAAGAACTGTCAACAAACAATCTGCATTAGCATAGAATACAAAATATTAATGTATGCATAATCTCAAAATAGAGGCGTGAGACCCAAATATTAATAATACTCATAACAGTTTAAAGAGTACACAAATTAGGAGGAGCATATGTTTTGTTTACGGAGACGGCCTATTCTTTTCGGCCCATTATTATCTCCCTAACACTTTGAAGTCTACATTTTACTATTTATTTTTACATATGACTTTGACAAGATTAAAGCCGTGTTTTTCATTGACATAATGAAGATGGAAAACGAGACTTTCCCGAAACTAGTCTGCAGAATAAAAAGTTCTTACTTTTTATCGTCCCAGCCCCATTTCTATTTAAGAATGATTCAAGTTAATTGGCTAATAAAAATTTAAATGTCATTATTTCGTGTTAAAAAGAAAGCCTGACACAGTGTTAAGAAGGCGAAAGAATGGGAGCAGCTTAATAGTTTTAGGCGACTTTCATCGATGAGTCAATTCACATAGTATTGAAACCAATAAAAAGTGGTGCATTTTAGGAGTTTAACATAACAAACCTTAGTTTTTACCTATTTCTTCACTACAACCATAGTTTGTGCTCCCAGGTTGATATGAATGAGTTGTCCTCCAAGGTAGGACAAACTGGTTTAAGGCGACATATAAATTATACCTTTTAATTTATAATTGTAATTTAGGTGAAAAATTTGAACTCTTTGCTTGCTTTCCCTGATGTCTCCGATCAGCTGGTAAATGGTCCACTTTTGTAGGAAATATCAATAATGGAATGTTGAAAACTTGGGCAAAGTGATATTTGTAGCACTCGAATTGCAAGGAAAGTAGGCCTGTGGCACCTAAATTGCAGGATAGGTAGGCCCAGCGAGGAACACCCACAAATGGGCACCCGGTGGGTCTATGAAATCCTGAAAATGGGTACACGCATTAATTAATGAAATAATATGCCATGCAATAGATAGTGAACCAATGTAAAAAAGAGAGAAATACTATATCACAATTGTATATTTATTAAGAAAGTATAAATCGAGCAGAGCGGATAGCCAGAGTTCTCACGCAGCCACACACAAACATACGCACGGTAGGAAACAGCTGCCAGACGGAAACGATCTCACAATGATAGATAGCAGGAACAAGCTGAACAAATACAGGGCAATGTGTTCCTTGACCGGTTAAAATTTCCGAGGAACTGTGAAAGGCAAACGGTCTCTCTGATATAGGATAGGCCCAAACGTGAAAAATATGTAGGTTCATTTGATGCACATAACTCTTGTAGCTCCACCCAACGAAGAAAATGACAAACATATTCCTAATATTTGGCTCCGCCCCGCGCCCAGGTCAAGTGAAAAAGGTCACGACCCTTGGAAACGAGAGGCATATATATATATATATATATATATATATATATATATATATATATATATATATATATATATATTGGACACACACAGATGAGAGGAAACTAAGAGAGTGAGAGAGAGAATCAGTTAAGTCGTCTGTCAGCAGCTTATTGCTATTATTAACGTCACGAATCCGTTCCCTCATCCTCGAATCTCGCCTCCTTAGACTCAACTATTTAGCATTAACGGAAAACTTACACATAGCCGCTAGGACTCTAACTCTTCTGCTTGCTCTCATTTTGGTAGGCCCAAGATAAGAATAAAACCTACTTATAGCCACTTTCCTTTCGAAGTCCTTTTCTTTAACCCGTGATTAGCGAGGCACCTTCTGGAACCCAGCCTCAAAGCGTATCTCCCGTGAGCAACTTTCGGAGTCAGAAACTAATTCGATTGTGAAGACAAAAGTAGGCCTACCACCTACAAGCTTTCACTACCTGTCACGTCACCCTCAACCAGACTCCACACATACACACATGCCACTACTATAAACGGGTGACTTCAAGAAGCGCAATAACATCGGGGCCCCAATATATTCACCTCCCCCAGTGGGGGGTTTGGGAGTGCATGCGCAATATACAACCTTAAGTCTTAATCTTAAGTCATAAAAGATAAGGTTACTTAGCTTCTGCCTATCAACTGTTGGCGTACTACCTGCTCGTGGTCCCCCTGTCTTTAACTGAAGGTACGTCCAACGACCGGGTGCCGGGCGACATAACCCTTGGAAGGGCCAAGGCTTCAGGAGTATACCTCGAGATCAAATCTGCTCGTGCATTAGGTGATAGTTCAAGGAGGGACCTTTTTTCGACAGAGCACTGCAACTTAAACCTGCTCCAGTCGTCTTGGATCATTTCCTTGCCACTGAACTCAGCAGGAGAAAGTGAAGATGGTGGACTGAAGAATGCACACCTACTTTCCACCTTAAACGTCATCGTGCAAGTTATCACTCCATGCATTGCTCATCAACCACACATCATCAAACTCATCCATGTATGGAGTGGCGTCGTCATCGGCAACGATGGACAACGTTAAGCAAGTAAGCAAATATTCTCTAATGAAGCTTCCTTCCGCTTATTTGGAGCTTCTGGAAGATCCCTCGTTAGGAGGAGAAAAGTAGAGCGCTTTCACGAGTTCTCTGCTGTGCCTATGGCGAAGCATCCGGCCCTTCCTTATCTGGGTCTGGTTCTCATCTAAGGGAACTGGAGCCCTAACAATTTTGCCCATGACCACTGCCCTGACCTCAAAATGGTACCAGAACGTGCTTCACCAGTACCTTTCCCAAGTTAAAGTGTTTGTTAGTAAATTCTTCATTTCTGGATCAGTCCAGTGGATCTAAACACTTTGGGGGGTTCGACTCAGCGACCTCTGGATTAGAAACGTGGGCGTTACACGCGAGGTGGGATTCACGAGGAGCATTACACCATATGCAACTCAGCAAGTTTGTTTATGATTGATATTTTTTTCTATTGTATTTAAATGTATACTGAATCTCGTGTTTCACCACATTTTGCATCTGCTACTTAATAAATCATTCCATAACAAAGAGTAGAGAACCAAAACTGGACCCTGCGGTAAATAAACCACGAGTGACTATCATTATTCCGATGGTACGTCATTTACTACTGTGTAGGTATTGTTTTCATTCTTTTAAATGGACCTTAATCCAATTTATTAAAATTTTTACCATTACTATTTATCAACAGCAAGTTTAGTTGGCCGGGAGAAGACCTGATTTGAGTAGCCTTTACGGCGGCTGTCATATCCGTTGTTCGGATTCTACGTTAATCAATAGATCTCCACTGAGAAAAAGCCATTCTAAATGAGTGTATATCAGTTTTAAACTCCCTACCAATTTCTTTCTTCGTCTATGTAGTACTTCTTTAAAACAGTCAGACGAACTGCTAGTATACTACTGGCCAGACACCTTTATACTCCATTAGATAGTCACTTGCTTGAGATGTGGGAGAGAATCTTCCACTAGACATGCGCCATGTATCGTAATTTTGCCTAACCATTCCTATAGTTATCCCCTACCACAACTTGATTGGGATGTAGGGTTGAGTTAGAGTTCACTAGGCCTACACCATAGGTCTCTAGAACTTGCTATAGTTGCCACATGTTACAAATGCTTACATTACAGATTATCATCTGGTTGATTCTACTCTTACTTGCAAAATCTGAAGTAGACAAATTTGAAGATCTTGGCTAAAATCTCCCCAAGGTTGGACATATAGAGAAGCATTAATGGCATTCCTAGAAGGGCGTAGAACACCGTGGCCACCTTTCCTGCCTCCGTCCGAGGTGTCAAGTTTCCATAACCTAGAAAACATTGATCGTTATTAAAGCTAAAAAAATATTGAACTTCATAATTTGGCTTCGGTGAGAACTGATACAAAGGGATGATAATAAAGAAGACTTGAGAAATCCCTTCCTCATAAAGGATCTTATACGAGGTAAATAAAACTACTTTTAATGATTCACACAAGAAATTACCAACACATCTACCTTACCATGCATATGTTATCCAAGCATACCTCTGTAGTTACTCGACCAAAACGGTATGTTATTTAATATATAAAGACCTGTACTGTGCTGTTATCGATAGTTTTATTTGTGTGTTTATTGGTCATCGACATCACCAATTACCATGCCTTTTGAAGCCCTTCTTAATGTAAAGAGCAACGCAGAATTTACGACCGGGAATTTACACATCATCTAAGGATCACAATTACCAAATATACGCCGTTCCACTACTTCGCTTGTAGACTTCTTCTTCAGTGAGTAGTAATAGCCAATTGTTCAGATATTTGAAAAGCCAGTTTCCACTATGAACTCATAATAGTTATAAATGTGTGAAATAACATGAATGTTCATTTTATTATATTTTGCGGTTAATGTATGAACTTCTCGGCGGTATATGTAGTGTTTTATTCAACTTTTATGCGTGGATTGATCTATTCCTGGGAATTACCATTTTTGCGAAGAGTTCTTGCTAGCTGAGCGGACACGGCGTTGGTCTGCCAACGTTGCGGTAGCGGGTTCGATCCCGCTATGAGAGGATCAAGAAGCGTTGGTGCAAGGAGAGATCTGGCTACCGACTGGTGGACGCGCTCTGCTCACCCCTGTATTCAGGTGGGTAGATCTTACACTTCTCATCACACACATAGCCAATTATAACACTGCTTTATTTCCTCTCCCGTCTTCGCAGCACAACACAAACACACAAACTTTGTTCCAAGGATTCCTGCCGATGGGTATCTATATCCACATACCTCAGACGCGGAACTGGTCCCTCTGCCTAGAGGCGACGAAGGGGTTTTCCTGTTTGGTGTCAAAACATAATACTTCCTGGAACCTCTCCCCCAAAGAGGACTGGCCCCTCGGGCTCACCAGCGATTGTCATACTGAACTTTATGTCCATTTCATTATCCAGTGGGGACGCCTGGATTAAGGCCAGGGGTGTGGAGTCAGTAGCCTAAAACCCCAGCTCCGACTCCTTAGATTTTCAATAGTTCGACTCCGACTCCGACTCCAACTTCGACTTCAACTCCGACTTCAACTCTGGGTTTTATCTAATAATCTTAAAAATCAATCTTTTATTGCATGAAAACTGTGATGATGACTTCCCCCCTCTAGTTCATCATGTGGCTATTTTTCCCACTCATATTTTATAAATGATCAGCTTGTGATTGAATAAACTAAAGTATGCCATGTGGAAGTTTTATTTGTAAAAGAAAACCAAATTCAGAGTTTTGGGACATTTCAAAAGAAAAAAATTCCTGATATATATAATTAGAGGGAAAAGTTAATAGGACAAATATATCTTAATATATATTGCATAAACCCCCCAAATTTATTATACCTCTACAAATTTTTAGGAAAAAATAAAAAACCAAGGACTAATGATTTATTTCATTATTCTTTCTTAGGAATAAAATAGCTTCTGAACGATCTTGCTTAATTAAAGCTCTCAGATCTGATTTGATAAATTTAAATGCAGAAAACAATCTTTCAACACCGGACTTGAGTCGGGAGAAACGCAGATACTATCCTAGCTGCATGTTTGATAACTTCAGGGTAGGTTTGAAAACGCTTATGTAATGGTATTTTACAGGAGCGATTATATTTAAGTATCTCTTCAACAGCTGAATAGAATTCCTTTATAGACTTTTCAAAGTTTGCATCAAAAGGTTCATTTCTCTCGGTTTTCATTCGCTTTGTCTTTTCTTGTTTTATCTGATTTAAATATCTTTCAAAATTTAATTCATCATTGGAAGAGGAAGAATGAGGTTTTTTTTAGGATCATGCGTACCCCTACATACTTACACACACACACACAATTTAATATAATAGGTTATTTTTTGTTTACTTCAGTAACTTTGAATATGTGATAATCAAGTCAGTTTATGTTATAATTTCACTTTCTATTATTATTATTATTTTTTTTTAAAATCACACTGGGTAATATTATTTAATTCTATATATTGTTATTAGTGTTTTTACTTTAATTTTAATAATTGTCGATTTTATTATTTTACTTGCCTTCTTCCGCTTTTTTTAATGCATTCTTTTAACTGTTATCAATTAATGTTCCTTCCGCTTCTCATTAGTCGACATAGTCGCTGAAGATGGTCCTAGTAAAGGTCCGAAACGTCCGGCCAATAAATGATTAATGTAATCACCTGGGTCTTCATATTCCTGCTACATACCAGATTCCCAAGGAACAAATCAATTACCAGTATATATATATATATATATATATATATATATATATATATATATATATATATATATATATATATATATATATATATATATATATATATATATATATATATATATATATATATATATATATATATCATGAGCGCGCGTGAGAATGATGAAATAAATCCAACTTCACCGCAGAAAAGAGAAGACGGAATAATTTTTACCCGCAAATATTTATTTCTAACTTCGAAAAATCAGAGCTGGGGTGAGATTCGAACCGTGCACTCGTAGCCGAGTGGTCTAAAGGGCGGTTTAATTGGGATGAAAGAGGTTGCTTGCTGCCTCAATGTGCACGGATCGAATCCCACCCCAGCTCGGAGTTTTTCGAAGTAAGAAATAACTATTTGCGAAGAAAAATGATTCCGTTTTCTCTTTCTTGCGTTGAAGTTGGATATATATATATATATATATATATATATATATATATATATATATATATATACACGTAATTTTTGCATTGAAAGTTGCAATTTAGTTGTTCTTTTCAAGGGAATTTATTGGAAACCATGCATTTGATAATGAATCAGTCATGTTGTTTACAAACAAAAGCCATTCTTCATCAACTTATTTCGAAGCTCTTCCGAGAATCTTCTTGAAAAATTCTGAGAAGACTTTCATAGTGTATACATGTAGTATATGTGCGTACAACTTTACAAAAGTTATTTAGTGATATAATTTAGATAAAAATTAAAATATTGATATATTACTCTCGATCCTAAGAAAATTTTAAAAAACACACCTTTCTCAGATTGTTTATCTTTATAAAATAAAAACAGAAGTCGGAGTCGGCTGTTTTTAACTGACTCCGACTCCACCACAAATGTCTCCGACTCCGACTCCACAGTCCTGATATTAAAGGCAAGTTGGCGAAGCACTAATACGACTACCATATCTATAGGAGTTTGTGGCTTCTCTTCTTAAGCTCCGTTGCGGGTCGCCAAGGCAAAATAATTCGCCTTCGCGGTGAAGAAGAACTTGATCTACTTAAGTTTAGGAGTCAAGTTCTCACTATACGAGTTTGTTGTCAAGGTTGGCTCACCTTAACATCTTTGTTTCTCTTCAATGAGAAAGAGGCAAAGGGATACAAGGAAAAGGGTACAATTTAATTTTCCCAGAAAAAAGAAAAAAAAATTATAAGACTCAGATTATTTTTCTGCCCCATTCAAAACCTCTCAGGGAATGAAGGTAGGCTTAATAAAGTTACGTGCCCTACTAGCCCTAAGTGTTGCAAGTAGTGTACTCAAGCACTATGCACCTTTCATACAGCGTCAATTCATATACCTACCATACATTCCTTATTTACATATATTGAAATATATTTATATAAAGATGATTCCCCGATTGCTCTTCATTATATATATATATATATATATATATATATATATATATATATATATATGTATGTGTGTGTGTGTGTGTGCGTGTAATAGTGTCTAAGTTTCATTTCATACAACAGCGGCTAAAAAAGTTATGTATATTCCAAGAAAGGATGCGTCCATAAATAGAGAACAATGACTTAACTTTCAGTTTACACATAAACATTCGTAACGTATGCATGGCAACACTGAACCCTGCGTATTGTATATTGCTACTGATTAGTGTTACTAATTTACCACGATGGCGAGAGGAGGTATGTCGACACCTTCATAAAGCAGGTTGTCCAGTGGAAAAGGGAAATAATGACACTGTCTCACATTTCGAGACATTGTAATCGATAAAAAAAGGGCGATTTCACGTATGCTCTTTGTGATGCTGCGAGGCCGAGCGAGTGGACGAAGAAAATGGGTCGCCCCTGAAAAGCCTCTCTCGCGGAAGATTGCCCTACGCCTCGGATGTCGATGGAGGACCGATGTGTGAGAGAGCAATCGCTACTTCACGTCAAGTTGCCAAGAATTTGCACCTGAATGTGTCTTGCCAGATGGCCTCGCCTCGCTTGAGAGAGGTGGGACTCATTCCACGCTCCCTTGCTAAGAAAGCCCTCATAAGTAAAGATAATAAAGCGGCTAGGTTGGCCTTTGCTACTGAGCATGTTTTTTAGAGTGCTGAAAATTGTAAAAGAATGTTTATCAGCAACGAAAGCAAATTTAATTTATTCGGATCGGATGGAAAGCAGCGTGTAAGGGGTCGTACGGGCGAAAGAATGACTCCCACATTCATGAAAACGACGATTAAATATGGAGGTGGCCGCTTACGTGGCGGAGTAAATCAACACTGCTGTATACAAGACTCTGCTTCAGGAAAATGTGATTCACTCTTTCTAAACATTGGGAATACGCGAGCCTGTTTTGATGCAGGACACACAAAAAGAAGGTGAAGCAGTTCTTGATGCTGAAAATATGGACGTGATGAACTGGTCTGAGCAAAGTCCTGATTTAAACCAGATAGAAAAATTCTGGAAAATACTCAGTGAAAAGGTTGTTAAGACTCGGAATTCGACGAATGTTGAAGATTCTTGGCAGAGATTAGAAGAAGAATGGACGAAAATCACACCCGAACAATGCGACAAATTAATGAAGTCTTGCGGCCCAATATGTGCTTAGGTCATTCAGAACAAGGACCTGTATACTTTCTATTAATATTTTGCTCAGTTATCTACGAGATAATTATGCAATTTTCTGGTTATGGCTGCATTTATTTTTATCCTTCTCTAGTTTTGGACGCATTCTTTCTTCAAATACATATTTCTTTCGTCATAATTTTTTTTTCTTGTTCTATGAAATGCAAATTGGACATTATAGGAAAAATTTCAATCAATATCCTGTGATTTTTTTTAGAGAAATTAATTATTTTCAAGAAAAAGAAGATTTAGGTATTTTGTTCTATCGACCGAGGATCGAGACAGAGCGGGGACGAAGAGACATTAAGGTAGTCAGTGACGGGGGAATTAATCCCGGTCCCCCAGGAAATCAAAATAAGACGTGCCAAGCCGTTCTAAACAAAGGGAACGTCAACAAAAATAGAACTGAATTTGTTTAAACTGAGAACAAAGAACTCGTTGCCCTGTAATGGCAATAAAATTGTCGTAATGGTTTGGGATGTCACAGATATCATTCACTTAATAGTTATTTTTTGTCAGAATGTGAATTGAATAGGTAGGTATAATGTGAAGGAAACTGTGATGATGGAAAGAAGGGAAGGTAGTGAATGTGTTTAAAAGAAGGAGGTTGCAGATGCTTGCGTCCTATGGGACAAACATGAAGGAGGATGAAAAGTTTCTTTGGGACGGAGGATACGTTCAGGTGATTCGTGGTGACTTGGGCTATAGGTTGTGTATTGAGTAGCGACCATGATGCGTGGAGGTGAGTTTAGTAAAGTTTTGTAGTTGCATTGTATGGATGTGGCAATAATAGAAGTCAGGCTGAGAAAGAGAGGATGAATTAACAAGTCGTGGGTGGAGCTAGGAACGGTTGTGGGAGATATGAATGGAGGAATTAATGAGAAATTACTTGTACCTGGTGTCTATTGTATCGAAGTTTCTCGTAGAATACTTTAATTCAACTGCTTTTTTTTTGTTTTGGATTTTATGCCCATTTGCTGTCTACAAAATTGTAGGCTTTGTTTAATTTGTTTAAGTGTTTAAGTCTTAATTGGGGATTTTTTTATGGATTTGTAATAAATATTATGTGATTTTCCCGGAAATACTTCCTAAATAAACTTGTTTACTTTAATATATCGTAATTTTCTTATAAATTAATTCGATTGGTGGAACATAGGTATCTGTATGCAGGTTCAAGTGTAAGAGTGTCTGCTTAATGGAAAAATTCCATTAAAAGTAGGTGTTCAGCCCTGTTCATCCATAAGTACATCTATAGTTAAATGGTATGAACCAGAAAGGTGAAATGTTAGCATTTAATGAAGGATTAAAAAGAGTGGAAGAGTTGAATTATCTAGGATCCGGTGCCTCAACTGTTTTTCGTCTTGTTGGACTCATCTCAACGTTGCTTCCAGTGCAAGGTTGAATCATGTAACAGAGTTGTGTTATATCTTTTGTCAGTTTCGTATTGAGGTTTGGAGAGGTTTGTTAAGTAGATACCCTCATTCTTTGTCTTTATTAACAAGGTTTATGGTTGAAATTCTTCTTGGTCGCTTCAAGTCAGCGGGCTCGCAGCTCGCGTGGATGGAGAGCTTCTTTGGATGTTGATGTGAAGGCTGGCACTTGGCGCAAAGCGATGATGGCAGCCAAGTGAAAGAGTTGTGTGAATGACAATGTATATGCCTTTACCCTTACGTGCCAGATAAATCGGCCACGAATGGCGTGCGGTTGTTATGTGTCATCATCCTGAGTTTGCCAACGGTCACTAGCTGCGCCGTGTTCCTGTCACTTGATCATTAATTGAGAGGGCATTCTTTTGAATCATTGAAATCGCCGTCAGCCTTAACCACCTCCCCCAGGCGGCGTCAGAACCTACTCCAGGCCTTATCGATGGTACACCCTTTTAACTGGGTGAAAACTGTCGCGAACCGGACCAAGGCTCAACCTTATTGGTCTCTCTCTCTCTCTCTCTACCAGTCCTCGCACATAATAAGTCTAGGGCAAGCGCTTAAAAAGGTTGCCCACCCTTGGTCCTGGGGTTTGCAGTCTGGGGCGTTAGGAAGCCAGATGTTCGAAGTGATGTGGTCAAAGAAATTGATTGATAGCCAATATTGAGTCCTCCTTCTCGTGTAGCACACGTGCGGCCTTCCAGCGGCCACCTCTTGCATCCTATCTCCTCCAGGCACTTGATGTATCCCTCCGTATTGAGTCTGAGGCTCTGCGAGAAGATCAACGAGGGTGTAACGTGGCCCTCGCTAGTGACCACCCCAAATACTCTGATGTGGACCCGGGAACTTGTAGGAGTAGTAGAGTATGTCCTCACGCACGAACCGCCTGATGAGAGAGACTGAGACTCTCTCGTCCCTGGCTATGGACCTCATTTGACTCGTTTGGATCGTTGTCAATGATGGCCTGGATCTCGGCGACAATTGAGGTGGGGGGAGATCGTATAAGAAGGCTAAGTGAGGTTTTCGAGCCGTCGTATCCTTGCAACTACAGGCCTCACACATACAACTCTTTCCTGATCCTCTCCTACACCCTCCTGAGATTGACACCCAAAAGCACTCGGAGATCTTTGCCTTAGAGCTCCCTGTGGGAATCCCGAGCAGCACCCTTTGCCTTTCCTAGAACTTTGGAGGAGTGAATTCAGCCGTATTATTGCTTCTTTTAACAGACGATGCACACCTGAGTCTACTATGATAGAAGAGAGAAGCGATGCCAGACAACTCGATTTCATTGTTTGCTCCATTCCTTTATACCCTTAACTATTTTATTCTTTGTTTTTTGAACAATAATGTAATATTAGCTCTTTCTACAAATTCTACCATTCTGTTTGCGATATGTCCTTGTTTTTTATACTTTGAAGTCCCTCATTACTATTTTGAAGAGATAGTTTCATGTGTCTATCCCAGATAAAGATTTTGAAAATTCTGACTCATTCTAATAGGATGCAATAATGGTAAATGACCTTGAAAGGTTTGGTGTAACAATGAATCTAATAAAAATCTGGTGTAGAAACTCTTGTCAAACTACCTGCCATTTTGTTAACAAAACGATCCAAGGAAGAGAAGATCCGAATGGCAGAAGTAAACTCTTCCCGAACTACTTGCCATTTTGTTAACAAAACTATCAAAGGAAATGATGATCCAAATTGCAGAAACTAACTCTTGCCAAATTACTTGCCATTTTGTTAACTAACAGATCTAAGGAAAAAATATAAATGGCAGAAGCCGACTCTTGCCTAACTTTTTGTGATTTTGGTAAAATACGATCAAAGGAAAAGAAGATACGAATGGCAGAAACCAACTCTTTCCTAACTTTTTGCCATTTTGTTAAATAATTATCAAAGGAAAAGAAGATACGAATGGCAGAAGTCAACTCTTGCCGAACCTTTTGCCATTTTGTTTACAGAACGATCCAAGGAAACCAAGATACGAATGACAGAAGCCAGCGCTTTTATGACGTTTCAAAATTCAGGGCAGGGATTTTTTTTTTAGATCTTCAGGTCATTAAGTCTATTATAAGTACCAAATAGATAATAACATTAAACCTAATTACTGAAACAGATGGTCGACTCCTTAAACGGGTAACTCTTTTACCTCGATTTAAGCATAGTACCGTTCACTCGCAAAAGCTGTTCAAGCATGATTTGAAGAGGAGTGAATTTGAAATGCATCTTCATATGAGATTTGTAAAACATATTAAGTCTTTAAATTATTTCAAACACTAATATTAGTTATATGAGCACTCAAGAAACATGGATTATGAAGACATAATTGACATACTCTCCTACATATAAAGTCACACAACATTGTTTTGAGAAATAAACATATGTTGCATTGGTGACTTACATTACATTTATCCTCGGTAAAACGAACAAATAATTGTTTATCTTTGCCTATCGATGCTTTAAGGTAAAATAATGAGGGTTATGGGCAGGAATTTTTACATAGCAGGTTCATATTCGCGTAAAACAAAACAAGTAGTGAGGATTACCAAATCTGCACCCAATAGCATGGAGCCTGTAGAAATATGGAAGTAAAAAGCATATTTAATTTAGGGGTTGTGAACAGAGTAAATGTATCAGAGCTCTTGTAGTAAGGTAAAAATTAAAAGCCAGACAGAGATCTATGAAGCAAAACAGAAAAAAAGAAAGGCCGGTTTATTGTTAAGGTCGAGAGTAAGTTTACTAGAGATGAAAAAATTGATAATAGGTGACGATGTATGTCAGAATTCGTCCACAAACAAAAGATATCATCCATATAACTAAACCAAACTGGTGAAATTTTAATGACAGGGAGGAATCTGTTCTCAACGAACTTCATCTCTAAATTAAAAGTAAGTGATAAACAATTTCCCATCACCGGAGCAAAATCCGAATTCTCACATAAAACAAAAGTTACATTTTAACAACTGTTTTAGTAGGAACGTACACACACGCGGTCTGTCTAGGTTGTGTATACAAAAGAATCTGCGATATTTAGCGAGATATGGCGGCGACTGAAAGAGTGATTCGAAACTATTTGCTGTCCATCTCTGCACCAATTAACCTAAATCTTTGCGGATGCGAAGCACAGCTGGTTCAGCTCCCTCATGTATAGGGGAGCACCGCATAACGGGTATAGATGACTCTCGCCCCATTTGGGATGAACAGTATTTTGATGAACGACAAAAAGACTTTAGGAAAAGATAAAAGAATATAGCATAGAGTCAGACAAAACAAGAGCAGGAATGGAGGATACTTTTCCTTAAGGTTTATTAAGGAAAGGGATGCAATGCAGGAAAACCTTGAAAACAGCGCATACTTCTTTCTTCCAATGCCATTGTCCTGAAAACTTTTTAGGTCATGGCGGAATGAATCCTATTTCTACTCGGGATCAACCATATATAGACCATATAAATATAATTCCTTCATCCTAAAAAACTATCCCCCGTACTAGGAACATGTACCTATCTTCGGTAGTTTTTGAATGATCAACAAAACGTTCTGGTTTTTCATAATGGCAGATCCGGAGCTCATATTTGTCCATAATGGCAGTTCTGGATCTCGTATTCGTCCATGATGTCAGCTAAAGATCTCGTATTTTTCCACAATGGCAGCTCCGGATCTAGTATTCGTCCGTAATGGCAGGTTATGATATCGTATTCGAGTATTCGTCCATAATGGCAGCTTCGGATCTAGTATTCGTCCGTAATGAAAGGTTCTCATATCGTATTCGTTAATAATGGCAGATCCGGATCTTGTATCGTCCATAATGGCAAACTCTGATCTCGTATCTGTCCATAATGGTATATCCGGATCTCATATTCGTATACAATGGCAGATTCGGGTCTCTTATTCGTTCATAATGGCAGATTAGGATCTCGTATTCGAAAAAATATAACTTTTGACCTTTAACAAAATATGAAAATATGTTTGAAGCTAAATATATATTATCTCTGTTATACAAGGGCAGCAGTCTTATGCTTCTACCACTCCCCATCACTGTACTGTGAATCGGTAAAGATTGCCTTATCTGACAATATTAAAAAAGTGATAGAATATCAACATCCGGATCTGGATCCAACCTCAAATCTAATAACTCTCTTTTTGGCGGACCGAGCCAACCAATCTACTTACACCACTTAATCGCAATCTGTCAATAACCTTTTGAATTATCTTGTATACAGATAACTCACTTCCTCGGGTCATCGTATAACCTTCGCCCAACTCTATCGGCGGAGGTAAAAATACCGAATAAACATTTTGGTATTACGAATTTCAACATACCTCAGTACGGGGGGTGGGGGTGGGGGGAATGGAGTATTTCCCATCTCTCAAAAGGGGGGAACGAGAAGAGATAAACACAGGCACACAAATAGACGCCCACCTTCTCGCCCATCTGGCGGCGACCTCTCGACATGGTGTATGTCAATCTGTCATCCACGGATCAGTGCAGAGGGCGGCGACCCCTCCCTACCCCCCCTAAAAAAATCAGAACCAATTAATCAGTAATCACCTGAGGTAAAATCGGTTAAAACTACATGTTAAATGATCGCACGGATTAACTTTAAAGCCAACATTGATTGCATTTGGTGCCAACTTCAAAGCATGCAACCTCACCGGCTGCGGGACGGCGCATGCGCAGCGCGGGTGCCTTTCGCGCAGTGGGGGCGATCTCAAATGAAGAAATCTGTTGTTGAATTCATCAAATGAACGATTAAAGAGATTTGAGACATTAATACGAGGTTATTATTCGAAACCCAATTTACGAAATGGGAAAGATTGAGGAGAGTTGCGCACCACTCCAGGGTAAAAAAAAAATGACCATTGTACTCGAGCGAAGGACCTTTCACATATTTTTCCCATCTCAAATTTCACCAATTCCTCTTGACTAAAAAGTGAAACAAACGAGCGAATGTGGTAGAGTTGGAGTAAGTGTAATGTGTTGACGGTAAATGAAGCGACTAATTGGAGAACACAGAAGTCGGGGGGGGGGGGAGGCCACAACTCTCTAGATATTCTAAAGGAGTAGCCAGCTCTGAGTCAAAGGAGGAGTGACCCCCCTCCCTCACCAGATTGTCTCTTCCCCACATTTTTACTTCTTCCAAATTCAGCGCAAACTTGGAGGTGTGGGGGCATTATATACCCTCCTGGATGTGAGGGCTTTATATACCCTCCTGGATGTGGGGGTATTATATGCCCTCCTGGGTGTGGGGTATCATATATTCTCCTGGGTGAGAGGCATTATATACCCTCGTGGGTGTGGGAGCATTATATACCCTCGTGGGTGTGGGGGCATTATATACCCTCGTGGGTGTGGGGGCATTATATACCCTCGTGAGTGTGGGGACATTATATATCCTCGTGGTATGGGGGCATTATATATCCTCGTGGGTGTGAGGGTATTATATACCCTCGTGGCTGTGGGGGCAATATATACCCTTGTAGATGTGGGGGCATTATATACCCTCGTGAATATGGGGAAAATATATACCCTCGTGGTATGGGGGCATTATATACCCTCATGGGTGTGGAAGTATTATATACCCTCGTAGGTGTGGGGGCATTATATACCCTCGTGGGTGTGGGGACATTATATATCCTCGTCGTATGGGGGCATTATATATCCTGGTGGGTGTGGGGGTATTATATACCCTCGTAGCTGTGGAGGCAATATATACCCTTGTAGGTGTGGGGGCATTATATACCCTCGTGAGTGTGGGGACATTATATACCCTCGTGGTATGGGGGCATTATATACCCTCATGGGTGTGGGGGTATTATATACCCTGGTGGGTGTGGGGGCGTTATATACCCTCGTGGGTGTGGGGGTATTATATACCCTCGTGGGTGTGGAAGCATTATATACCCTCGAGAGTGTAGGGGCATTATATACCCTCGTGGGTGTGGGGGTATTATATACCCTCGTGGGTGTGGGAGTATTATATACCTTCGTGGGTGTGGGGGTATTATATACCCACGTGGGTGTGGGACCATTATATACCCTCCTGGATGTGGGGTCATTATATACCCTCCTGGGTGTGATGGTATTATATACCATCGTGAGTGTGGGGACATTATATACCCTCGTGGGTGTGGGGGTATTATATACCCTCGTGGGTGTGGGAGTATTATATACCCTCGTGGGTGTGGGGGTATTATATACCCTCTTGGGTGTGGGACCATTGGATACCCTCCTGGATGTGGGGTCATTATATACCCTCCTGGGTGTGATGGTGAAATATACCCTCGTGGTGTGGGAGCATTATATACCCTCGTGGGTGTGGGGGTATTATATACCCTCGTGGGTGTGGGGGTATTATATACCCTCGTGAGTTAAGGGGCATTATATACCCTCGTGGATGTGGGGGTATTATATACCCTCGTGGGTGTGGGAGTATTATATACCCTTGTGGGTGTGGGGGTATTATATACCCTCGTGGGTGTGGGACCATTATATACCCTCCTGGATGTGGGGTCATTATATACCCTCCTGGGTGTGATGGTATTATATACCCTCGTGGGTGTGGGGGCATCATATACCCTCGTGGGTGTGGGGGTATTATATACTCTCGTGGGTGTTGGAATGATATACCCTCCTGAATGTGGGGGCATTATATACCCTCCTGGGTTTAAGGGTATTATATACCCTCGTGAGTGTGGGGGCATTATATACCCTCCTGGTGTGGGGTCATTAAAGGCACTGGAAAAAAATGCTTAGAGAAAAATAACTAAATGGACGAGAGAGAAAACTAAAGAATTAGATTTACAGAATTAGAGATCAACCAATATACTTTGATCCACTCAAAATTAATACATGGAAGGAAAGGAATGATGGAGAGACAATCAAAGTGAACAGAAAAGGAAAAATAAATTAAATCGAGTATTATTTCTATGCAGTATCGCTTAATAATAGTAAGTTTATATGTTAAAGTAATATTTATTAATCTTTTTGCTCAAAATACGTGTCCCCAAAAGACGATATACTCTTTATAACCATATGTTGGATCAATAATCGCCAATGAAAGGTAAATTAGTGATCTAAGTGATTCAAATTTTATAACGAGTTGTTTGTATATGAAATATAATTAACTAGGCCAAGTGCTAAAATGTTCTCTAGTGGTATGAATGCTAAAAGTCTGGCTAGGTTTTATCAAAGACACGTAATGGCTTAACCTATGGACCGAACGTAGTGTAGTTGTAGCGCTCAAATCGCAAGAAAAGTCATCCTGTGTGCCCCGAATTGAAGGATAGGTAGTCCCACCTAGGAACCCACACAAATGGATGCTCGGTGGATCTATGAAATCCTTAAAATGGGTACTCGCATAAATTAATGAAATATTATGCCATGTAATAGACAGGGAACCAAAGAAAATAAGAGAAATAATATATATCAAAATTTTATATTTATTAAGGATATGTATGGAACAAGCGGATCGCCAGAATTTCACGCGGACCCACATACATACGCACACTAAGACACAGCTGCCAGTCAAAAAGGTCTGGATGATAGATAAACCGGGACAAGCTGAACAAATACAGGGCAATGTATGCTTTGATCGGCAAAAGTTTCCAAAGGGCTGTGAATGACAAGGAGGAACAATAATCGTAATAAACATATGAAATGGAGAGACAAGAAACGTAGTAAAGCATGTGAACTGGAGAGATGCACATGGTCCTTGTAGCTCCACCCAAATGGGACCCAGCGAGCTTTCCTGATCGTTTGCTTCCCCCACATCCAGGTCAAGTGAAGAAGAGTCACACACACACACACACACACACACACACACACACATATATATATATATATATATATATATATATATATATATATATATATATCTCTCTCTCTCTCTCTCTCTCTCTCTCTCTCTATATATATATATATATATATATATATATATATATATATATATATATATATATATATATATATAATGAACTGTTGACCTTTTACTAAATCGTAGTTTCAATATGAAGGTGAAAACCAAGCACGCTATTGATAGAAGCATCTTTATTTGTCTGGGGTTGAACGTTTCGAGGTCCTAGCCTCATCATCGGCACTAAGAAACTAAGATAGTAAAGGGTTGAAATTTCTAGTTTTTAGAAAATACTAAAGTCGAAAAGTGAAATTTAGGATAAGCTGTTTAATACAAGAATAAACATTTCAATAATTCCTGATACATATATATATATATATATATATATATATATATATATATATATATATATATATATATATATATATATATATATATATATATATATATAAATAAATTCTAGCCATATCTCGACCCAAAATTCATTTAAAATAATTGGCACAATATTATATCCTATTTCAGCTATAAGGACCGAATTCCATTCCCTTGCCGCTCCTCTGTAATTTATTTTTATAGTTGTGAATCTTGCGATTCATCTTATATTGTTTTGACCAATAGTTAAACCAGTGTCACATTTATCAGCATCGGGAAAGGTCGACCCGCACGGGGTTGATTATAACAGGGTTGGCAGATAAAAAAAACCCAGCCCTGAAAAAACCCGGGTTTTATTCCCGGTTTTTGGGGGGCTTTTTCGAGTGAAATTTGAAAAAAATAAACTTTTTTTCAAGAAATGAATGCTACTTATCATTTTTTTTTATTCAAAATGCATATTATGTTTATAATTTCAACAAATGTGTATCAAATAATAATCCCTCTCTCCTTCTACAGGTTATGGCTATCATGGGTACCCACAATTCTCGATCAGGGATCTGTTCTCACATTTATATAATTACTAAACTATTTAATTATTAATATTATAAAAATAGAGATAGCTATTCATTTTCTGTGTTATTCTAATGTTTGTAGTATCTGTTTTTTGAAAAAACCCGAGATTTGAAAACCCCCAGAATTCACCTTGGGTTTTATTGGGCGTTTTCCAAATTTGGGTTTTTTTTGCCAACCCTGGATTCTAAACAAACCAGACCCTCGCCCATACGAGATCACATCAAAGTTTGCAAGTCTGAAATCAATATGGATAACTTTAAAATACTTATTCCTATCCCCCATCCCAACGAACTACGAATATTAGAATCACTTTACATCCTAAAACTTAAACCTAATTTAAATATAAATCAAACTGCATAAATCGATATCAATGAGCTATTTAGCTCCGCATCAGACGAATGCGGTGTACACGAGGGTCGATGCAATGATTGCTACTCCCTAGAAACGTAAATATAAAAGTTCAATTAGTGTCGGTTAGGGAAAAGGAAATAAAAATGCCTCGATTGCACTGGCAAAGGAGGAAAGTGTCTAAGGAAATCTTGCTACTCCATAGAAACGTAAATATAAAAGTTTATTTCGTGTCGGCTAGGAAAAAGACTGCGCTCTCTGGAAGACTTATGTTCACTCTCAAAAGCAAAGCCCTACTTTTTCCACCTCCGAATTTCTCCACCAGGATTAGTAGGTGAAGAAGACTTACTTTTTTTGAAGAGCGCCGCTTTCGGATCCAGCATTCTCGACTGGTCCTTCACACGACCACCCTCGCGTGCATGCGCGCCTACGTGTGAAATCAAGAGCTTTGTGGAACGACCCTAAGCATTTGCCTTCCTTCCACTTCAGCAGCACATCTCTGGTTCTAATAACCTTTCTGTCACTTAAGGTCTCTAAAAACTGCCTGTTTCTGATGTGTCCAGACTCGGGAAGGAAGCCTCGCAGGGGGCGCTAAGAAGGGGGCCCCGCTCTGGGGCGGAGTGATCAGGGCAGGTTTGCAGGATCCCGATAAACTTCTATTAAAGTAGGGCAGAAAGGGTGAACCAGAGTACATTTAGGTACACGCCCCGCGATAAGGGCCTGTTAGGTCCGAAGGATTTTTCCCATTGGGGCCGTCATGGACGACCCCAATGGCGAGAAACGTGTCCCGCTCCGGGCCAAGGAGCATTCTCCGAAACCTTCTCGTGAGAAAGTGTTCGAGAGCATTTTTTCAAAACTGGGAGTCGCCCTATGCAGTCTCAAAGATCAAGCTTACGGTTACATGGCCTTTTGTGACTCTAACAAAGACCTAAATAACTTGTTCAGTGAAAAATCGTGAGAGATACTCGATGAGATCGGCCTAATACCAAGAGTCCCTCCCCATGTCTCAGCAAAGAGGTCGATAATATGTCGACGTATTGACCCATACGTTGGCTCTCACTCTGCCGAGGAAATTAAAAATGAAATTGAGAACAAACAAACCTAGGCTAAGATTGATGAAGCAATCAAGTTTATAAACCAAGACGGAGAAGACCACACACATGTGTTTAAAGTGAAATTTGAAACAACCGAGATGGCCGCTAGGGTTGCCGAGCAAGGATTGATACTGTTCAACTGTAAAGTCTCTCCCACCAATATTCAACGAGAATTGTTCGTTCCTCTACAGATTTTCTTCTCATGCTTATGCCAGGGAGAAACACGCCACCAGGGACTGCCAACTTGAAGGAAACGTCTGTTCTGAATGCGCACAGTCCGGCCACACTTGGAAGGAATGCACAAATTCGAACAAAAAGAGCCTAAATTGCGGCAACTCCCACCGTACCCTGTCGATGGTTTGCCCAATAAAAAAAGCCTTGATTACGGATAAGAAGTAAGTTATGATTGAGGAAAGAAATAAAAGGGCAACCACTACTTACGCCCAGGCGACGAAGAAATCCGATCAGGATAGGACCATGCTTCAAATTGACCAAAGTATGAGGCCGGATCTTGTGATGTGTATCTTGCATGCCCACTTTATAAATATACCTAAACCAGTAAGCTATGCAACATAGCTCAACAAGATGTTGGTACACAATGATCTCAAACCGATGCGGTTTCCTGACAACCCGCTGTCAGGGGATCTTCTCCATGCCCAAATTAAAAGCACACAACAGACGGAGCCAAGGTCTCGCTCGGCTTCTCGCGAACCTCGCCTACGGAAATAGGAACTTACCGTAACTGAGGAAACTCAGATGGAAATTAGTAACCTGCCAGGTGAAACGACTGCGCCCAAGGACATCGAAATTGAACCGGTAGCAGTGGCTTCTAAGACCCTCACCGTCCCTTTTCAAAATACCCTAGACCTCTGCATGAAGATTTATGGCTCCCCATCCGCACCGATACCACGAAAGTTCAAGGTTGCCGACCTAATTGAAGGAGTCATTAAGGACAAGTATAAGTGGGAATTCGACGCCGACATCGCAGAAGAGGAGTTATTACAAGCCTTTAGACGAGACCTGATCACCATCTGTCCCGAATCCTGCTTCAATTTGAATCAGGACTAATTTAGGAAAAAAGGCCAGGAAGAGTAAGATCGCCAGCCAGGGAAAAGGGAACTAAGGTCAAACAGCCCAATAACAATTAGCCATGGCTACTCGTGTTAGATACATCAGGAATCTAAAATTCCTCTTCCTTAACGTGAATAGTTTGTAGGGAAATTGATAACTCACCCTAAAAACAGAGGCCCTGTTCGGTCTCCACAACGTCCTGGCATTTGGCAGCATAACCTGATTACTTAAACCCACCCTCTCTCTCCCCTCGCCTCGCGGCCCACCAGAAAAGCCTGCCACAACCACGAGATGCACGAATCATCAGATTACGGGTCTGGCGAGCATAACATTGGTTAAACTGGCAAGATTTCCCCAAAGAGTTGGAATCCAATTTTGCGTCATATACGAAATTAGAGGAGCAGCGACCAAAAGCCAGTAGCTGCCTTTAGGGCTAAGGAAAGACGTTCGGAGAATAGCCGTTAGAGGAGAGAGGCTTAATTCCTACGACCTCCCCCCCCACTCCTCCCCCTACCCCCAGTGGGTTGGTAAAGTATATAGGCGGATAACTGTAGAAGAACAAGGAAGATCGAGTTAGTGATCGACACGACGAAGTCCGGCGCAGAACCCGGCAATCAACGAAAGGAACTCAGAAGAAGCTCATGCTGAGCCAGTTCCTGGTAGTCACACCGAAAATTAGTTTATTTTGTATTGAGGAGAATCTTAATCATCCCTCGTCAGAAAAAAAACCCTATCCTGGTTTACAACAAAAACCAGAGAAAGTCCTCGCCATTGAAGAATATCCCAAAGTGAACTCCCTTAAACACTCCCTATTTGTCTAAGGATTCACTTGTTTGCTCATCGCTCGTCAGTGCGAACCATTCTAAGATTAACCAGAAGATTGGAAAGAGCATAACTTCACGGTCCCGTTGTTTAAATCATCTGACTAAGACAACGTGCTTAACGCCATCTGTCACCCGCACTGAAATCACCTGTTGCTTCAAGCCTGTCCCCGCGCCAGCCAAACAGCTGGGGTGTCTGTGAACACGTCAACGCGTCTGACCGCAAAAATATTCTTTCGTCTACATAAATATTCAAGGCCAAGGTCAGTCTCCAGCCGGAGTCACTTGTGGTTGTTTTAAAGTTAAAGAAATTCCAAAATTTTTGAAGGTCAATTAACGTTCAATATTAAAGTGAGTTTTGGGTCAACCATTACTTTATATTAATTTGTTTAAATTAGTAAGTCTCACTTAAACTCGTTTAATTCATAGCTGTATAGTTTGTTTTGTTAGATTTTACTTCTTTTTATGTTGTAATTAAAGATATATTTTTCTTATAAGTATTTAATTTAATCCTCGAAACGCTGAACATGGCACTAGAAATCCTCAAAGATTAAAAATAACGCAATAAAATAAATTATAGCACTCTTAGAGAAAGCGTAATGAAGGAATTTTTGAAGTACTTAACAAACCTATACGTACGTACACCATCCACTTGGTCATTGCAATACCACGACACGGTTGGAAGCCCAAAAGTAGAGCTTATAATGAAATCATAAGATCCGATGATCCAGACATCGTTCTCATTTCTGAGCACGGATTGAATGGAGAAAACGAATTCATAAAGATATTCAACTACGAAGTGCTAATGGCAAGCCACTCGAGAGAGAGGTTCGATGGAGTAGCCATTGCCATCAAGAAGGGGATTAAGTTCAAAGAGATACAGGGTTTAGAAGAATCTTACCTGACAATCAAGATCCCAATGACGTTCGATGACCTGGTAATCGCAGTTGGATATCAACCTCCCAGGCGCCCATACCTTCCCATCCTCAATTTCCTACGTTTGTTTAGGAGAGAATTCTCGGCAATTCTGATCGGTGATTTAATTGCCCGATGTAGGAATGCCGGCTTTACAATATCTTTCAACGGAGCCGGTAACTCACTAAGCCTTCTAATTGAAATAGGCATAGTGCAGCGAGAAGGACCCAACTTCACCACCTTCCATACAGATAGATCGGCGACCACCCCGGATATTGTGCTGAGGAACCGAAACTTCTCTTTAAATCAGGTGACTCTTCCTGGCCCTTTTGCTCTCTCAGATTATGTTAGTATGATAACCCACATCCATACCTCCCCGATCCAGGTGAAATCCCAAAACGCAGATGCCTGGCAAGAACCAGCTGGGAGGCATACCGCGAACACCTACAGTACAAGCATGTTGAACAATTGGATGGTGCCTTGCTTAGAAGAAATTCATGCAAAACTTGACCATCTCACATCAAAGATCTTAGAGGCTGATCGGTTAACTTTCCTATGGAAGGAACACAAAATACTGCCCGCTCCTAGATGGTACCACAACATTCAGGAGAAGATGGATCAACTAGAGGCAGCCATCTATTTCGAAAACTTATTTGGGATCACAGCGCATCTACATCAAGAAATAAGAGATTTAAGGAACGACATCATACATCTCATAATGAAAAAGTCAAGAGAACAGTGGGATGATTTAATCGCTAACGTTGATGCTGAGGATGACCCTAAAAAATTATGGAGCCAACTGAATAGACTGCGAAGCTCTCCACCCAAGAATCGTATAAAAATCCAAGCGAATGGCATGGAATACACGGGAGACCAGGACATCGAACGCGAATTTTGACATTATTGGCAAAACCATTTTCGCATTAGTGAAGAAGAGAACGAATTCTTCGATGAACAAAATGAGGAGCATGTTCTCTCAAATCTTCGAGAACTGGGGGCTTACCTCACACCCTACCTTTGTGTTGACAGAACGCAGCTTGCGAGGGAAGAAGGTAAACCCTTCTCAAACGAGGTATACGAAATAGCCCTGAAGAGCTTTAAACAAAAAGCGCCAGGGATAAATGGCATTACCAAAATGCACTTACTTAACACCCCTAATAACTTCAATCAGGTCTTTCTCGAGGTATTTAACGCCTGCCTCAACGTTGGCTACTTTCAGGACCACTTGAAAAGAGCCTGGATGATATTTATATTAAAGCCTGGCAAGCCGAATAAAGAAATCAGCAGTTACAGACCAATCTCTTTGCTAGAATTCATTGGCAAACTTCTGGAGAAGCTTCTAAACAACAGACTTAGGACTTTTCTGGAACTCAACAACCTATATAATATCCAACAACATGGCTTCCGGTGGAAACTTGGCACAGAATTGGCTCTGGCTCTGATCACGGAAAAGATAGCTATAGGAAAAGCAAGAAATGGCAACGTCAACAAGGAGTAACAACAAGGAAAGAAGGTACCCTAAGAGACCTTACGGTCCATTCAAAGAGGGTACCATTGGACTTGCAATCGAGCGGGCACAAGGCTGCTCAATTGTTTTGCGTCCCTAAACGGCTGCTTTTCAAGACCTTGTCTAGTCTTGACTTGAACTGGTCAACAGATTCACTGTTGACAACTTCCACTGCAAGTGCGTTCCACTTACCGCAGATACTGTACGTGAAAAAAATTTCCACACAGATTGCGGTTGTAACGCTTCAGTTCAAGTTTGAAGCCGTGATTGCGCGTTCTGTTCTCACTCAGTGTGAAAATATCCCGGTAGTCAACATTGTCGAACCCTCGAAGTATTTTGAAAACTTCGATGAGCTGACCACGCAGTCTACGGGTTTCCAGTGAGAACAGATCTAATTCCCTTAGTCTATCCTCATAACCTTTATGTCGGATAGAGGGAATCAGCTTGGTTGCCCTGGCTTGTACGCGTTCCAATCTCGCGATGTCCTTTCGCAATGAAGGACTCCAAAATTGTACGGCATACTCCAGGTGCGGTCGGACAAGTGAGTTGTATAGGCACAGTACAATCTCCTGGTTCCGATAACCAAACTGGCGCTTAATATAGCCTAGCATCCTTTGGGCCTTTTTCTCCGCCTCAATGCACTGTTTTGAGAACTTGAGGTCACTAGTGATTGTTACACCCAAGTCCTTCTCAGTGTCGGTGGATTCCATTACAGTGCCCTTAAGGATATACTGAGATTGGGTTTTCTGTGGCCGATATGCATCACTTTGCATTTCCCCACGTTAAAAGGCATTTGCCACGTGTCCGACCACTCCCCAATCTTCCCAAGATCTTACTGCAGGCGGGCAGTATTTCCATCCTTTGCAACGTTCATACCAAGCTTGGTATCATCGGGAAATTTGGAAATCTTGGCAACCATGTCACCGTCCATGTCGTTGACGTAGATGATGAATAGTAGTGGTCCCAGGACAGAACCTTGAGGCACCCCGCTAGTAACGGGCACCCACTCAGAAGACTGTCCATTTACCACCACCCGTTGCCGTCTGCCACTTAGCCAGTTCTTGATCCAGCCGGCTACCTTTCCGTCTATGCCTAGCGCTCGCACTTTCCGGAGAAGGCAGCGGTGTGGTACCTTATCAAAGGCTTTCTGAAAGTCTAGGTAGACCACATCCACCGCCTTGTCCCGATCGTGCTCAAAATATGAATCTCGTGTAAATCAGCTCTAGCTATCCTGAGGGAAACTTCGAAGGGAACCAGCTACTAGACTGTTCGATTGGTCTTTCGCCCCTATACCCAGCTCTGAAGATCGATTTGCACGTCAGAAGCTGGGAGGACTTCCACCTGACTCTCGCGTGGCTTTGTCCTTTCCAGGCATAGATCACCATCTTTCGGGTCTTATCATATACGCTAAGGGTGCACGTCAACCGAACTTAAGTTAAGTTTGCAACTCTGTTGTAAAAAAAATTAACGCGGAAGCGTCTTTTTAAAAATAAAGTCGCAATCATAACAATAATAAACTCGATCATACGACGTACCCCGGACCTGCGCCGAAGAGTGTATAATCAACGGATCGGTCTAACGAATCATTTTCGCTATCGCCGTGGGATTTCAAAATCCTTTGACTCGCGTATATGTTAAACTCCTTGGTCCGTGTTTCAAGACGGGACGAATGGTCACGTTTGGTAAAATAGCGCCGCGTTCAAACCCCAAAAAATATAGGAGGAACTACATAAATAAATAAATTGATCCTCCGTATAAAGTACCACGTCGACGTGGTACTTCGAGACGTGGCTTCAGCCTTCGACAAAGTGGGCCTACCGGGGCTAAAAAAGCAAATAAGTAAACTGAGTATGGAGCAAAACCTAACGAAGATACTCTCTGACTACCTGGAATATCGGGAGGCAGTCGTGAGAGTTAATGACATCCAAGGGGAGCCTTTCAACCTGGAGGAAGGAGTGCCACAAGGGGGTTACCTCAGCCCTACTCTATTTGCGGTATATATCGGAGACCTGCTGTACCCTGACCAAGATCTCACTCAATACGTCCAGCTGGCGGATGACATAACACAGCTTGTATAAAAACCCTGCGGACATCGCAAACAGAACAAGTTGCGAGATCGGAATTATCAACAATTTCGAAAAATTGAACATGATTAGAACTAATGTTCAAAAATTAAAAATAATACTTATGGGCCGTCGGAAAACAGCGGACTTTTAGTGCAGGACGAGCCTTACGATTATTCGAGAGAAGGTCGGGTACTTGGATTGAAATTGACCTCGAATGGTTACATTGCCCATTACGAAGATAAGGTTGCCGAGGCCACAAGGAAATTACGGGCCCTCTATCGCTTCAAACGTCTCTCAATAAAGAACAAATAAATTCTGTACTTGTTGTTAATAAGATCAAACCTCCTGTATCCTGCCACCCCCTCCATAATCTGAGCAAGACTATATCAGAAAAGCACAAGTGGTACAGAATAGGGCAATTCACTTTATAACAAATGTAGCCCTGTGGGACCGCAATCCTTCAGAAGTCCTGCACGAAATGGTGGATATTGAAACCCATTAACGTCACCCTTAACAGACGAGCAAGAAACCTATGGCGGAAGATCTATCAAGTTATCCCTGCTAAAGTACTAAACCCTATCAGAATACCGAATGAGGAACTACCTAACTTGACCTTCAAACGATCCTTCAAATGTAGTCAAGTGCTGGCATTGCAGGAGGCTGACCCGATTTATGGATAAATCTAAGAGATTAAACAATATATAATAAACAAAACTAAAAGACAAGCTAAAAACAAAAGATCCAAAGTGGACACAATCTATAGTAAAGAATAACTTAAAAGTCTACAAAGATCCGAAGTGGACAACTTTAGTAAAATAAAATAAACAATCTATTAACTAAAAGATCCGAAGATGACAAACTTATATTAAAAGTAAACAATAAGAGTAAAGATAAACAAGTGATAAATTCTAGTAAATATGAAAATAACCGATCTAAATGAAGAAAGAAGACTGGGAAACAGCAAAAACGGAAGTGTAACAACCAACAAGTCTAAGACCTATTACGAGTGATCATAAACTTTATGACAAAGGCTTGAATGCTAAATAACCAAAAGACAGAAAATTTATTACAACAAAGGAACATTTACTGAGGTAGACAGACAACCTGGCACACATAACCTAGTACTAAAAAAACTAAAAAACACCTTTTCTATCTAGTTCCTAGGTTCTATCCACACACCTTCTATCTTTTACGATCGTTGATCGTTTGTTAGGGAAAAGGAAATGAAAATGAGTCGGTTGCAACGGTAAATGAGGAAAGGGTGGGAGGAACCCTTGCTACTCCCTAGAAACGTAAATATAAACGTTTGATTCGTGTTGGTTAGGGAAAAAGATTTGAAAATGCGTCGTTTGCTACGGTAAAGGAGGAAAGGGTCTAAATAATGAACATTACTTCCTAGAAACGTAAATATAAAAGTTCAATTAGTGTCGTTTAAGGAAAAGGTTTTGAAAATGCGTCGGTTGTTACGGTAAAGGAGGAAACGGTCGAAAGAATTCTTGCTGCTCCCAAGAAACGTAATTGTAAAAGTTTAATTCGTGTCGTTTTGGGAAAAGGAAATGAAAATGCCTCGGTTGCAGCGGTAAATGAGGAAAGGGTGTAAGGAATCCTTGTTACTCCCTAGAAACGTAAATTAAAAGTTTAATGCGTGTCGGTTAGGGAAAGGCAAATGAAAATGCATTGCTTGCTACGATAAAGGAGGAAAGGGTCTAAGAAGTTTTTGCTACTCCCTAGAAACGTAAATATAAGTTTAATTCGTGTCGGTCAGGGCAAAGGTTTTGAAAATGCGTCGGTTGCTAAGGTAATGGAGCAAAGGGTGGAAGGAATTCTTGTAAATATAATTGTTTAATCAAA
Organism: Ceratothoa steindachneri; assembly: GCA_963969495.1. Lineage (NCBI taxonomy): Eukaryota > Metazoa > Arthropoda > Malacostraca > Isopoda > Cymothoidae > Ceratothoa > Ceratothoa steindachneri. The sequence continues at coordinate 165,267,806 of OZ018330.1, read as the reverse complement.
ACGAATTAAAATCCAAAGCTATCTAACTGAATTAACTAGTTTAATTGAATAAGAATAAACTATAAATTTTATAATTTATAAGACAAAAAACAACAACCTCAAAACCCAAACAAAACAAAACAAACGAAAAAACAACAAACACAAAACATAAAAATTTAATACAATAGAGCTACTCTTTCACCAGGGATTTATTTATTCTGTCTCCCACACCACCTCTATTCTTTAAACTCACCCAATTTCACCACTTCACTCTCTCACTATAAATCTTTATTTCTCTCTCTCTCTCACTATAAATCTCTCTCTCTTTTTCTCTCTCATTTCACTAACTTTTTAAGTCCAATTCCAAGAAAGGAAAAAGATCTACAAATCCGTCGGTTGCTAAGGTAAAGGAGGAAAGGGTCGACGGAATGATTGCTAGTCCCTAGAAACGTAAATATAAAAGTACTCAATCATCCTGATAAACGTCAAGTTCCAAATAAACTTATTTTTATGAAGTTGTTTATAAATCAAAATACGAATCTGTTTGGGAAACAGCCTCAAATGAACTCGAATTCCAAACTTGGATTCATATAGCAGAGAAGAAATATTTGTTTTTATAAATAACTGGAGTCACCGCCACACTCAAGCATCACCTCTCCTTCCGCGCTACAAGCATGCGATGCGATGCTATGTATTAAAGCAATAAATATACAATAAGTTTTTCCATTTTACAAATATTAAAATTAAAAAAATTAAATACATATATGTAAAACGAAAGAGTAGATAAGTGTAGTGGTGAAGTTATATTTTTGTGAAAATTCAGCGGAGAAGAGTAAACTATAAGTATGAGTAGGAAAACAGATTCTCCTGGAATCAAGGGGAGGTCATCTTATTAGCACTATATATTGTTTTGATAAAATACATGAAATGTTTTTAATTTTTGTTATATAAACTTAGTATAATTTTTAGAGATAATTTTTTAAAGTCAAATTTATAAAAAAATGTTTGAAGTAAATTTTTGATATAATCATTTTATATTTGATTCTATTTATTTTAGCACTTTTTTTTAATTGAGTTGTTCTTTTAGTCATATTTAGATATATTAACTGTTCTGGTTTTATTATTTCCTCTTGTTTCGTTTAAAACTTTATTTTGGTAGCACTTTATGATATTACTATTTACACACGATTTAAATTATTATCTAATCTGTTAAATAGTTGTACTGATATATTTATTCTCGTTTAGCTTAATCGTTAGTTTATTATTCTATATTTTACACTATTAGACCATTTTAATTATTATTCACTCGATTCATTTACTTTTCGCACTTTAGATTGCTTATTCTAGACGCTTTAATTGGTTCAATTGTTCGCACTTTTGACAACTTGTTTTAATCACTTTGATTTGTTCACTTATATATTTGTTCACTTATTACTAACACTTGTTGCTTTTTTGAAGGTTAAGTAATACTCCGAAGTCTTGTGGCCATTCTCCATTACCTTAAAGACAGCTGAATCGATGGTGTGTAAGCACGAGTCCGGAATGTAAATCGCGCGCTCCATCAATAGTCCACTTATTTCCTTCGGGGACCATGGTCCTTCGTATGTCCATTTGTATTTACCTTTGTTGATTCCGTTGACCAGTTTTTCATTGTGTCCCTTAGGGGGTCGGCATTGAGGGGGACCATGGACTTTAAGGTCTACGTCCATGGCGTCGAAGAAACAGCCCCGCAGATGGATATCTCTTTTCTCCGTTGGTGGAAATCCCGGATACTTTAGGATTTCATCTTCGTCTGAGCTTTCTTGAGATTGGCTTGTTTCCTCTTCTTTATTTTTCTCTTGTTCCATTTATTTTTTCTTTTTCCTTATTTGTTTTTTCTTCTATGTGAACTTTTTCGTGTTTCCATCTTTTTCCAATTCTTCTTCCGTTGTGAGTTCTTCCTCCAATGTTTTATGGTGCCAATTCACAACTTCTTCTTTTCCAGCGTTCTTTTGCTGGGAAGCGTCGATGAATTGTATCCTTATCATTTCCTGCGATGCGGGGTTGGGCGGGAACCATAACTTTTTCTGAAAATCGTTCTTTTGCAGGAGGCGATTTAACTCCTCTGCAAATCAACCGGAGGTAGCTAGATTCGCCAAGTGAGCAAAGAGGATCATGATCATGATCTCCTTGGATTCACCTGGCATTACCAGTTTTGGGGCAGAGTTTTATGTGCTGTTGGTCTTGGTTGATGCCACTGCCTCGAGGTTGGTCTTGGATTTTTCCTCCTTTACCTGCTTTATCACATCGCGTTTTGCCCGAATGGCTTCCTTGCGGATGGGACACCTCATGGCCACGGCCTTGTGGTTCCCTCCTTAGTTAGCGCATCTTTGTTTCTCGGAAGTTCACTCTTTCCATCCGTGACCGAATTTGGAGCAGATGGAGCAAGTGACGTCAGCCGCCATACATTCTTTAGTGGGATGTTGTTCCACGGCCAGGCAACGTTGGCAGAACTCGAGTTGGATAAACTCCTCCGCTTCAACTTGTTCTGGGGGCGATACGAAGGAAGAATCCCAGGAGTCCATCCTTCAGGGCCCTCTGAGCCATCTCGATGTTTGCAAAGATTACTTTGACTATGTTTTTACCGAATTTTTCGACTTTGTCGATTTTTGCCCAATTCTGTTGTTTAGTTAGTTCGACCTTGATGTCCTCACAAGAGTTGTCCGTGAAGAACGGATCGAGTCTCCTAAGTATGATAGTTCGGTGTGCGAGGATTTCCTTGAGGATAACAGCTTCGAGGTCAAGCGCACGTAGGGGCTCATTGGCTTCCTTTGATACCAGTCCCTCGATAGCTTAATCTTTTCAGCACACTGTTGCGTAGCCGTTGGGGGTATCAATAAGCCTAATTAGGGATATATTGAGCATGCATGACTGTTTGCATGACTGTTGGAATTGGTGCTTTGGTCGCTCCACCGATAGTGCGGAGGGACACTCTCTTGTAGTCCCGGTTGAGAGGCCCCATGACCCCTTCATGCTTTTTACTCCTCTTAGCGCACGTATGATCCGTCTTCTTCTAGAGGATGTTCTTGTTCCAAATCACGAGTCTCGAATATGAGATTGTCTGGTGAGGGCGTCTTAGCGGACCTTACCCTAAACTTTTCCTCCTTTGCCACGACCAGACTTAAAGCGAGTGTTTAGATCACTCACCCACTCTCACTCTTACTCACTCACTTGCGCTAAAAGCAACTTCTTCTTTCCATATGTATATATATATATATATATATATATATTTTTTACAAATAGTTTTTCCTTTAATATTTTCCTGTGCCATGATTGACCAATTTTTGGAGACGTAAAGGAAAGCAGGTTTGAGGATTAGCCCACTGTTGAACTCTACGGAAGAGACCACCCGGTTACGAGGCGATGCTGAAAGCTTTGGGGAAGAGTTTGCTCTAATATCTAAGGGTAGTTTCCGGCCAGGACCACAGGGGGACATGCAACCGTCTCTGTGTAAGTTGTAAGCAGCATCGATAACCAAACCTAAGACGAGGCGGCACCCCCGGGCGGTGGTAGTGGACTCTATCACCACCCATCATTAAGTCCTCCACTTTTCACCTGTTGAAGGGCCTCCCCGGGCTCGCCCACCATCATTCATCCATCCCATCCGGCAGTTCATGTTCATGGAAACTTGCTTGCAACGAGGGGCGGAGGGCAGCACTTTAAACCCTTCCAAAAGAAAGAATCGGACCCTACAGCAAGGGAAATACAGCGAGGAACCTCCAGAACCCACTTGAAAGAGACAGCAACCCAACCGCAATGGACGACCGAGAAGGAGCGAAGAGGGTTTCCCTTCACATCCTCCCCGGCCGGGAGAAACCCTCCCGGGAACAGACGCTGAAGAGCATATATGCGGATATAGGAGTGGTCCTCCTACGGCTTAAAGACCAATACAATGGCTACGTGGCGCTATGCGACACGGAGAAAGACCTTGATCTCCTTTTGAGTGAGGGCGCAGCCAAGATACTTGGCAAAATAGGACTAGCCCCCCGGACGCTCACTGACGTCCAAACAAAGAGATCAGTAATATGTCGGCGTCTTGACCCATGGGTAGGCAAACATACAGCCCAAGAGATAAAAGAAGAACTAGAAAGAGAGCAAGAATGGGCAAAAGTCGAAGACGTGATCAAATTCAAGGACCAGAATGGAGAGGATCACAGCCACGTCTTTAAAGTGATTTTCCGATCGACAGAGATCACAAAGAAAGCCACCGAGCAAGGACTCCTAGCATTTTACACGAAAATCTCCCCCGACCAGATAGAAAAGGAAACAGTCGTTTCAGTGCAAGTGTGCTTCACATGCTACGCGCTAGACAAGTACCCAACCAAGGAGTATACCTTCAAAGGTGAAGCTTGCTCTGAATGCTCAAGCCAGGAACACAGGTGGGGTGAGTGCAGAAGCACAGAGAAAAAATGCTTGAACTGCGGAAATGGACATAGGACTCTGGCCATGTCATGCCCAGTCAAAAAGCAACTTATTTGGAAGAAGAAAGCCGATATCAACGCAGAGAAAGAAAGGAGAAAAAATACTACCTACGCTGCAGCAACAGCTAACGGAAGCATCTCTGCACCAACCGCACAGACCACAACGGTCAATATCGAGGGCACATGAGGCCCGACTTAATACTGTGCATAATGCATGCACACTTTGTCAACATGGAGAGCCCAGGTTTATATGCAACTGAACTCAACACCATGCTTGAGAAAAACGGACTAAAAAAAATGTGGTTCCTGGAGAACCCACCCTCAAATGAGTTGTACAAAATGAATATGACTCCAAAGGAAACTACTAGCCAAATAGAAGAAGAAGAAGACAAAAGTGAAATGGATACCGAATCAGAAGAAGAAAGCACAAAAGTGACCTCAGAAAAACAAAAATAAAAAATTACCACCCAACACTTCAACATCAAAATTTACCGATCTCATGCTTACCCCATTCCTAAGCAATACAAGCAGAAGGAAATAGTCGACGGACTAGTCAAGGGTAAATTTAGATGGGAATATGAAGCAGACGCAGACGAAACGGAAGTTCACAACGCACGGAAACAGTGCATGTTATTCATCGCTCCAGAATCATGCATCAACATCTCATTCGGTGAATTTAAAAAGAAAAGAAATGGACGCAGTCGATCCCCAGGCCGACCAGAAAAAGCAAAGTCAGGTCGAGAACACAAACAAACATAACAGCAATGGACACGCATCAACGTAAGCTTAAAATATTCACCTTGAATGTTAACAGTTGGAAGGAAAAACGTTTAATCTACTCCAACATAGTAAGAAAAGAAGATCCAGACCTAATCATCTTAACAGAACATGGCATATCCACAGATACAGAAACAATAAAAATCCATAACTATAAATTCTTAACAACAAACCACTCACAGTCAAGATATGACGGAATTGCCCTTGGCATTAAAAAAAGGTATACACTTTACAGAAATAAAAGGTCTAGAGGAATCATTTTTAGCTGTGAAAATAAAAATGACTACATGTGACCTGGTCATAGCCGGGGCCTACCGACCCCCTAGACGCTCGTACCTACCGATACCCAATTTCATCAAGCTATTTCGTAGACAAGCCTCAATCTTTCTAGCCGGAGACCTTAATGAAAGGTGCAGGGAAGCAGGGTACACAACCCATACAAACGGAACGGGAAAAACCCTACAACTCCTGATGCAAAGAGCCTATTAAACAGAGAAGGACCTGACTTCCCTACGTATCTCACAGCCCGAACCTCGACTACCCCATAAATTATTTTAACTAATCAAAACTTCAATTTAAATCACCACACACAGCCAGGTCCCGCAACTCCCTCCGATCATTTAAGCATAATTACCACCATCTCAACTTCGCCCATCCAAATAAAAATATCACGAAGAAAAGCAACCAGCAAAACAAATTAGGATGGATACAAACAATACTTAAACACAATAGAAACCGGATTCATTAACAACCAAAGTAAAGAGGAAATAGATGCCCAACTAGAGTTAATTACCAGTAAAATCAGAGAGGTGGACAGATTACACACCCCAACGATAGAATACAGAACCATACCTGCACCTAGATGGACCCAAGAGATTCAAGATAAAATGGATGCATTTTAAAATGTAATAAATGAAATCAGGGTTTCGGGTAATACGATCGAAAGGTACAGAAACATTACCATAATTAGAAGGAGGATAGACACCCTCATCAAGGAGAATTCAGGCAGGCTCTGGGATAACATAATAGGTAAAATGGAGATAGAAAAGGATCCAAGGAAATTCTGGAGACAATTCAGGAAATTACGCGGATCACAGCCAAAAGAAGAAATAAGCCTGAAAATACAGAACAAGAAAGTAGAATAAAATGAGGAATTACAAGAACATTTCCGAACGCACTGGATGAAATTTTTTTCAATTTCACCTGAAGAAAATCAAGATTTCGACCTAAACTATGAGGAAGAAATCATACGTAGCCTGGCAATACAACGGGAACTCACTATACCGTTTAGAAACGTCGACGAACAAAGAGACAATCCCTTGGGGTAAAGAAAGCCATTTGCGATGAATGAATACCTGACAGCATTCAAATAATTTAAACAAAAGGCTCCAGGACAAAGTGGGATATCTAAAGCTCACTTAATTAATGCCCCAGATAATGTGCACGAATTGGTAGTGAAGATCTTCAATGCCTGCCTAAATATGGGATACTTCCCCCAACCATTTAAAACGGCAAAGATGATCTTCCTGCCGAAGCCGGGCAAACCGAAACATCAAGTCAGAAGCTTCCGTCCTATCTCGCTCCTGGAATTTCTAGGCAAAGTCCTAGAAAAGCTCCTTAACGAAAGGTTGATCAACCATCTTAACATATACAACCCACAACAGCACGGGTTCCGGAGCAAGCGAGGGACGGACACCGCGCTAGCAATCATTACCGAAAGAATTGCTACTGAAACAGTGCGAGGCAACAGAGCTGACACTGTACTTTGTGATGTTGCCAAAGCCTTTGACAAAGTGTGGTTGTCCGGCCTAAAAGCCAAAATCTGCGTCCTTAACCTGGAAATAAATCTCTGCAAAATTCTCTGCAGCAATCTAGATGAGAGGAAAGCGATATTGCAGATAAACAGCTAAACGGGCGATGCAATCAACCTGCAAACGGGGTCCCACAAGGAGGCTGCCTCTCACCTACGCTGTACACAGTGTATACCAGGGACCTTCCACATCCAACTGATGAAAGTTCGTTGTACATACTGATATCACTCAGATAGTGACCAGCGATAGGAAAACCCCAAGGACATCGCCCTAAGAACAGGTATAGAAATTAAAAACCTGAATGATTACGAGAAAAGGAATAAAATAAAAACTAACAAGGATAAGTTCAAACTAATTCCTATGAACAGAAGGAAAAAAGCTAATGTACGCTTAGATGGAGAGGCATATCCTTTCTCAACAGAAAGACATGTCCTCGGACTAAAAATAACCACGAACGGCTATACAAGTCACCTACCACAAAAAATCATAGAAGCAAAATCAACCTTATCAGCACTATACAGATTCAGACAACTTTCAACTAAAAATAAAAGAAAACTATACCTGGCCCTAGTTCAACCAAAGCTCCTATACCCAATTGTACCATTGAATACACTAAGTAAATCCCAAATCAAGAAGATCCAAAGAGTCCAAAATCAAGCCACTAGATTCATAACAAACACAGGAAGACTATATTACATACCCTCAGAAGAACTCCCCCGCAGATCTACTATAGAACCCATAAACATAATCATAAAAAAAGAGCAAGAAAGCTGTGGGAAAAGATTAAAAATACGATTCCACAGAATATAATAAACCAAACCATCGTACAAGAAGACCAAATCCATCGTACGCAATATAAACAACGATACGACGGTAGCCTGAGAAAAACGTTAATAAACGTCAACCCAATCTATAGGTAATAAACTATAGTGCATCATCTAGAAAGGACAATCGATTGCGACTACCAAGTATACAACCCAAATGAGAATCCCGATGAGGAACTAAAAGTAATTACTGACAAAAATATATATATATATATATATATATATATATATATATATATATATATATATATATATATATATATATATATATATATATATATATATATATATATATATATATATATATATATATATATATATATATATATATATATATATATATATATATATATATATATATATATATATATATATATATATATATATATATATATATATATATATATATATATATATATATATATGATGAAAATTAATGCAATATCGCAAGAAAAGATGAGGAATTAAACCACATTCTCCGAAGACAATTTAATTCAAAACAGTTTCGGTGTATCTCACACCCTTTTTCAACTGACACTGGGCAGAAAATATAAGAGAAGTGCATACAAGCATAACACAAGATCCCCTCTTTTTCCCCCATTTCCCTACTTGTGGCTAATCTGGAGGGGGGGGGAGGTTAGGCCTAATCATATTGAAGGGCTGACATTTTACTATTTTGTTTATTTGCTTTCTTATTACAGGATTAAAAGAAAATTGACCCTCAGATAGATTTAAATTAGGAACTGACGATATCAAGCTCGATTCTACGATTCTTCTCTTAACATAGTTAGCCGATTTAAATAACATTTTACTTCCATTGAAATCGATCGTATCAATCTTGTCGATTTCAATGGAAGTAAAATTGTATTTAAATCGGCTAACTATGTTAAGAGAAGAATCGTAGAATCGAGCTTGATATCGTCAGTTCGTAAATTAAATCTATCTGAGGGTCAATTTTCTTTTAATCCTGTAATAAGATCGCAAATAAATAAAATAGTTAAATGTCAGCCCTTCAATATGTTTAGGCCTAACCTCCCCCCCCCCCCAGATTAGCCACAAGTAGGGGATTGGGGAAAAAGAGGGGATCTTGTGTTATGCTTATATGCACTTCTCTTATATTTTCTACGCAGTGTCAGTTGAAAAAGGGTGTGAGATACACTGAAACTGTTCTGAATTAAAATGTCTTCGGAGAATGTGGTTTAATTCCTCATATATATATATATATATATATATATATATATATATATATATATATATATATATATATATATATACATAAATATATTTATATAATAGCATTAATAAAAATAAATAAATAAAAAAATAAAAATAAAAACAATAAAATAATACAAACGTTCTATTGAGCAAAAGAAAACAAAGGCTCCAATGCTTAAAATAATAATATCACAAAAATATAATAAAATTAAAAGAAAAACGAAAGCGTTAGCCAGGCAACCTGGCACAAATCTCTATCATTTTCACATATCATCCTACACACACCACACTTTAATTTCTATCTATGCTATCTCACTCTCTCTACACATTCTATCTTTATTTATCTTATCTTATCTTAATTATAAGGACGAGTGTAGTAGGGTAGACTAGAGTAGATAAAAGTTGAGTAGAGTACTAGTAGTTCATCATGTCTGATCGTGGCAAAGGAGGAAAAGTTAAGTGAAGTTTTCAACGCCCCTCAGACAATTTCACTCCTCAAAGACCAAACTCAGAAGAGAAGACACCATCTACCAAAGAAGCAAAAGAACACCAGAAGGGGGAAGGGCAGCACTGCCCGTAGGGGGACATGGGTCCCCCCACCCCCCAGGACACCAAGCGGATCCCCCTCCGTTTAATAGCGGGGAACCAAAAACCTACCAGGCAAACAGTCTTCGAGACCGTCTTTGGTGCAATCAATATCGAGCTCACCCGTCTCATCGAGACACAAAACGGTTGGGCTGCCATTTGCTAGAAAAACAAGGATGTGGAGGTCCTTGTTTCAGACAAAGCAAAGGAACTCCTCTGCAAGATTGGGCTCGAAGCGGTAGCACCCCACGAACTACTCGTGAGGCGTACCATCATCCTAAGAAGAGTAGACCCCTTCTTTGCGGATAACTCCACAGAAGATATCAAGGACGATCTAAACACCAAACAAGCGTGGGTGAAAATTGACAAGGTTAAAAAAATCGGGCTCTGACCATGAGATGCCCTCTACGCAAAGAAGCTATTCGGAAGAAACGGGAAATGTTAAAAGTACAAAAGGAGGAAAATGCCTGAGCAGGCTCCTACGCCACAGCGGCATATGCTCCAATCAACATCAACACGCAAACAGCTGAAAGAGTGACTCCGAAGCTGGTCCTGCCGGTTGAAATCAGGGAAATTATGACAATGGTCATAGTCGCCCACCTAGCGAACCTTGCGCGTCCCGGTAGCTTCTCGGAGGAACTTAACATCATCCTGCAGCATAATGGAGTTAAGAAAAAGTTGTGGTTCCCCCCAAACCCCGCATCTCAAGACGTTTTGAACATCAAGTTCGTTGATGAAACACAGTCTGAGACCATCAAAAAAGTTACGGTTCCAAACGGGGAACAACAACAACCAAAAAACACTAAAGAAGACGGGAGCCACGAAAAAGACGAAGGCGTAGAAAACGCTGAAAACTCCAAAAATAACCCGAAGGAGAAGAGAACAAAATAGAAGAGGAACATCAGATCCGCAGCAAAGCAAGTGAAAGAAGAAAGGCCTGTGCAAACTGACGGAGAATACTCGGAAGACGACCAAACATACCCCGGAGTGCCCCTCACCGAAAAAATCAAAGTCCTGGGAAAAGGACCCTTTTTCGACGGGAAAGAATTGAAGTTAAAAATTTTCGGGACTGTTGGATGTAGATCTGAAAAAAGCAACCAAGCAAAACAAGTTTTAGGTATCAGAAACGATGAGTACAAGTGGACCTTTGAGGGACCGTGGTCTCCAAAGGAAATGGAAAACCTTCTGTACAGTGGTACGATGTATATCCTGGACTCTAGTTTACACACAGTAAACGGGACTACATATAAAAACATAAAGTGCGGGATGAAGACCTCGGAGATTAACTAACAGTAAAAAGTGGTAAGTGATAAATGAAAGTAAAAAGTAAAAGTGATAAATAATAAAGCGAAAATCAAATATCCAACAGTGTACAAACACGTCAAGTAAGTAAATGTATAACGTGTAAATAGTTAATTACGAAAGTTCTAGTGTATTGTAAATATAGAAAATAATAAAATTAAAAAGATCCAAATAGTGTAAAAGTTTCAAGAATGAAGTGTACAGTGGACTAAATATCATAAAAGTAAAAATTATTAAGTAAAATCATTAAATAAAATTTAAACTGAAGTATATACAGCAATATTAATGATAATAAGTAATAGAGTAATGGTAAAATTGACAGTGAAAAACTAAGTGATAGAATTAGATTAAAATAATTAAAGCTAACAAGTAAAATTTAAACAAGTGCGAATTCGTAAATCATAAATCAAAAAACTAATGTAAATATATAACCCTACCAGTGAGTACAAATTAAATGTAAAAACGTTGTAAATTAACCAAAATCTGAGCTCCTGCGTAATCCTGTTCCAGGAGGACTTATTTTGTGTATCTTTGCCTTTAACTAAATCTTTCCCCTTCTCAGCTATAATTTTTAAATTTCAACACTTTTAAGATGTGCATTGTATGAATTGCTTTATATAAATGTAAAGGTGACAACCTTCTTGTACTCCTTCCTCCAATAAATATATAAAAAAAAAAATTATAAGGGCTGCTTTGGTTGTCTGAGCTAGTCTGAGTTCTCTCTACATTGTGAAGATTGTGATACTACCAAATTTATTGCCCACCGAGGTTTTTTATCGTTATACCGCGCGTTGGGGAATCCTTCGTTCGAGCTTTTTTCGCAGTGATACGGAGTAAATTTTCATTTACGATTTTTGTTAATTAAGATTGTGAAACTTTTTTCACTCGCTTCGTGCGCCCGTAACGAGGAGTGAACTTGCTTCCCCCTCCCCGCTCCGAACTCTTCATCGAGTCCTCCTTGGATGGACAAACAACCTGCAGGCATTTGAAAAGCGCCTACAAGGAAGGTAAAGTGCTATTTGCAGAATATATATTTTGGACTGGGACACTTCCTTCAAACTATCTTTGTTCTTCTCTCTTAAATTGGTGATAAATCTCTTTAAAAATTACACACACTCACACTTCCAAACACTTACAATCACTCCGCGGGGTACTTTCCTCTGATTAAGTTTATTTCTCCAATCCTTCTACATGAGGATATGGAGAGGTAAATGAGGGAGACCCGGTGGATACCGCTGACGACCCTCTCTGATGGCCCCAAGCCTGATCGGGAGGCGGTCGTCTCAAAAACTCACGGGGAACTAGGGGTTACCCTAGTACGGCTTATCGATACACACAACGGATATTCGGCTATCTGCCAAAAGAGAGTGACTGCGATGTCCTTACCTCTCCAAAAGCGGAAAAATGCTTAAAAGAGATAAACCTCAAGCCACACACGCCACCACAGATCAAAACACATCGCAGTATTGAGTTAGGGGGCACAGCATCGAGGAAATTCATGCTGAGGTGGAAAAGAACAACACCTGGGCAAAGGTAGCGGAAGTAATAAAATTCAAGGATTACACACATGTTTTTAAGATTGTTTTTTTTTGTGATTCGGCAATGGCGGTTAAGGCCACGGAGGGAAGTATGTTTCTCTTTAACGTTCGTGTCTGCCCTGAGCAGATCGAACGTGAGGAGTTTATCGACCTTCAGATGTGCTTCAAATGCTATAATTATGAGGAGCACACCACGACCAACTACCCCAGGGGGAACGTACTTCTGTGCTCTATTTGCGCATCGGAAACGCATTCTTGGAGGAGCTGTAAGAGCGCCTCTATGAAGTGTCTGAACTGCGCTGGAGAACATAAGACGCTCTCCATAGCTTGCCCGGCTAAAAAAGATATCTTGAAAAGAAAGGCTAACCTTAAAAGACAAGAGGAAGAAATTAAAGCGAATAGCACCTACGCCAAGGTTGCTAAAGCTGTTGTAGCGGAGTCCAAGGGAAATCCTACATTTCTCCACGTCGAGAACGAGAACTCGACCCAAATTATGTGTTGCATCTATTATGCTCACATTGCAAATCTCTCCTCCCCGGGGTGCTTTGCAGATGAACTCAATAGAATGCTGACGCATAATGGTATGGAGAAAATGTGGTTTCCCCCAAACCTACGGTCGAAGAGATTCTAAAGATTAATCTCAAATCCCAGTGCGAGACTAGCTGCCAGAAGCTCCCAAACCCCAGCAGTGCTCCAGCCCCAGCCAAAGATAGTCTCCACGGTCGTGGAGACTATCTTTGGCCCGCTCAATGTAGCCCTCCTAAGACTAATTGAGATGCCAAACGGATGGGCAGCATTATGTTGGACTCCCGAGGACGTCGAAAAGATCGTGTCAGACGAAGCTAAAGAGCCCCTTCGGAAGATTGGACTTGAAGCTTCTATCCCCCACGAAATTATGGTTCGTCGATTAGTCATCCTCAGAAAGCTCGCCCCCTTTTTCACGGACAACAGCTGTGAAGAAATCAAGACTGAGCTTCTAAGCACCAAAAATGGGCGAGAATTGCGAAGGTGGAAAAGTTTGGCAAAAATATAGTCAAAGTTATTTTCTTAAGCATGGAAATGGCACAAAGGGCTATGAAAGAGGGACTCCTGGGGTTCTACCTCCGGGTAGCCCCTGAACAAATAGAAGCGGAGGAATTCGTTCAGTTAGATACCTGCTTCAAATGCCTTGCAGTGGAAAAACACCCCACAATTGAATGTCGAGCTACTGAGTTTACATGCTCCATCTGTTCTAGACCAGGATACGGCTGGAAGGAGTGTGCCTCAGAAAAACTACGCCTGTATAAACTGCGGAGGGGACCACAGGGCCTTGGTCATAAGGTGTTCCGTCCGCAAAGAGGAAATCAGAGCCAAACGAGAAAATTCAAAAAAAGAAAAGGAGGCAAAACCAAAGAACTTCGCAGAAGCAGTAGCGGTAACAAGAACAACAGTCACAGAAATAACGGCACGAAAGCTGATGATGCAAACCTGGCCAGACCGGCACTTTTTCCGAAGGATTAAATCAGCTACTACAGAAGAACGGTATCGAGAAAAAACTTTGGTTTTCGCCCAATCCCCCTTCACAAGAAGTGCTAAAAGTACAATTTGTTGACGACCCACAACAAAAAGAAACGGCCAAAGAAAAAGTAAAAGAACCTATTGACAATCAACAACAGCTGAAAACCACAGAAGAAGAAATAACTATAGAAGGAGAAGAGACCAAAAACGAAAGTCCCCAGAAAACAGCAAACGAAAAAGACAAAATCCCGAAAGGAAGAAGAGACAGAAGAACAAGAATATGAACTTCACGGGGAAGAAGACGAGGATGACGACATCCTGGCCTATCCAGGAATACCCCTCACGGAAGAAAGAAACATTCTATTACGTGGTTCTTCTTTAACACCGCTGACGTGGGTCTCAAGGTCTTCGGCGCTTTAGTGTGCAAGCCCCCGAAAGGTGACCTGGAGGCCCTGATTGATGGAATTCTTCGCGAGGACTACAAATGGACCTACGAAGGACCGCGGTCGCCGAAGGAAATAAGAGGGATGTTGGAGGAACGAGCCATCTACATGCCAGACTCGTGTGTATACACAGTCAACATGTCAACCTACAAAAAAATCAAAAGTGCTCAAAAAACGTCAGATATCGATTAGTGTAAAAATATGCAGAAGTGAATGATAGTTAACAATTATAAAATTCAGTGATTAAACGAAGTAAAAATAAAAACATTTAATAATCAGTGGATAATAATCAATTATGAATAATAAACAGTGATTAATAGTGAATATAATATTGAGTGGTTAATAGTAAATACATCATAACATAACATAACATAACATAATTTCACGGATGACAGAGACAAAAGCCACAAGGGCCTATCAAAGGTCATCCGCATCCGTCAAAACCCACCCACAAAAAGCACCATCACCAGGGGAAGACAAAATCAAAGTTCCCCACAATATAATATAACAGATGACAAAAGCCACAAGGGCTCATCATAGGTCATCCGAGTCAAACGGCCTCTTTTTTAAGGCACCCAAACTCCCAGGAAAACTACATCCAGAGGATTGCGTCCAGAAACAAGGGTATCACTAATCAAGGCTTGTCAAGAACTAAATCATGCAGCTATAGATATATACAAATAATATTAATATATACAAAACTTAGAAACCATCACAACCTTCCCTCCCTATAAACTCATCCAACCTACTCTTAAATACATTTAAATTTGGACTACCTACTACCCTCCACGGCAATTTGTTCCAGAAGTCTACCACTCTATTGGTGAAAAAATATTTTCTTAAATCCAACCTACATCCTTGCTTTTTAATTTTAAAGTGGTGACCTCTAGTCCGATTTCCATCATCTAACTCAAAAAACTCGCTAACATCCAATTTATCTATCCCGGAAAAAATTTTAAAGAGCTCAATCATATCCCCTCTCACACACCTCCTCTCGAACGAGAACATATTTAATACCCTCAGTCTATCTATATATTCAAGGTGCCTCAGGGAAGGAATAATCTTTGTTGCCCTCCGTTGCACTGACTCGAGAAGGTTAATATCGTGTCTAAAATGTGGAAACCATGCCTGTATACAGTTCTCTAGATGTGGCCTAACACGAGAGTTATAGAAACCCAGCACTCTATTTGCCCTATTTCTTGCTTCAATACACTGCTTAGAAAACCTTAATGACTTATCTATTACTACTCCTAGATCTTTCTCATCCTCTACTGAGCTGAGCTAATGCCCATCCATTTCATAGTTAAATTTTCTATTATCTTTTCCCATGTTAATAACTTTGCACTTATCAAGGTTGAAAGTCATTTGCCACTTATGTGCCCAGGATAACAATTTATTTAAATCCCCCTGCACTTTAAAATTATCATCAATATCTTTAACTACAGCTGCTAATTTGGTATCATCCGCAAAAATTGACACTTTATTATTAACTGCCTCCCCAAGATCGTTTATATAGATGACAAATAATAATGGACCGAGAACTGATCCCTGAGGAACCCCACTGATAACATCCCTCCACTCTGACTTTACACCATTTTGCACTACCCTTTGCTTCCTGTCTTTCAGCTACTCAGCTATCCAATTTGAAACACCCCCACATATCCCAATCATTTTTAATTTATGAACTAGTCTCCTGTGTGGTACCTTATCAAATGCTTTACTAAAATCTAAGTAAATTACATCTACTCGATTTGTTACGAACTCCAGAAAGTCTAGTAAATTAGTCAAACATGACCTCCCTGATCTAAACCCATGCTGAACATCGCTGATTAACCCCTCCCTCTCTAGATGTTGGCAAATCCCTTTTTTAACTATTTTCTCAAGAATTTTACAGACTACAGGAGTTAGGCTAACCGGTCTAAAGTTCTTGGGATCCTCTTTACTACCCTTCTTGAAAATGGGGACTACATTCGCTCTCTTCCAATCATCGGGTATTTCTCCATATTCCAGTGACCTAGTATATAACTTCTCCAGAGCTATTGAGACACTTTCTACCCCTTCTTTAAGTATCCTAGAATGAATATTATCAGGGACGGAGGCCTTGGTAGTATCTAACTCACCTATTAGTCCTTTTATCATCCTCCGATCCACACTAATGTTAGTAAACACCTCTTTCCCTGACCCGTGAGTACTATACATAAGACTATTTAGTTTCTCCTTTGTAAATACTGATGCAAAATGACCATTTAGTACCTCAACTATTTCCTCATCAGTTTTTCTCACAACCCCTTCATATTTGATAGGTCCTATTTTAACTCTGCCAGACTTGTTATTAATTTTATAGTAACTAAAGAACTTTCTAGGATCTTTGTTTCTATCCTGAGCTAATTTAATTTCTGACACCCATTTGTTCTTCTTTATAATCTTATTTAACTCATTCCTAGCCATTCTATAATCACTTAAATTTTGAATATTATTTTGTACCTGTAATTTTTTATATGCTTTTTTCTTCTCTGAAATTTTTCTAGCTATCTCTTCTAATTCCACCATAATGGTTTCCTACTTTTGTTCCTAATGGCCTTCATTGGGATACATTGTTCTTGGACTACATTGGGATACATTGTTCTTGGACTACATTTATTATATGCTTGAAAGTATCCCACATCCCATAAGCATTTTTACCTCTGAATTCTACATCCCAGTCTACAAAATTTAGCAAGCTTCGGAGTTTTACATAATCTCCCTTATGAAAATTTGGAACTTTTACAGCATTCTCGGGTATTTTACCCTTCTCAATTCCCAAGTTAAAACGAACTATCTGATGGTCACTATTTTCCAATGCTTCCCCAACAGTCAATTCTTGAACTAAATGATCAGTGTTAGAAAGTACTAAATCTAATATATTGTCCCCCCTCGTTGGCTCATTAACAAATTGATTCAAAAAATTATCCTCAAAGCATTCTATGAACCTGCCACTTGTTCTATCCCTACCTATCATATTTTCCCAGTCCACAGAGTTCAAGTTGAAGTCCCCAATAATAACTGCATCTGTTTCACATCCCTTACTTATTTCCCTTATCATTAGTTCATCTATATCATCAGTCTGCCCAGGTGGCCCGTAAAAAGCTCCCAAATGCACCATTCTATTTTTACTGAACCTAATATCTATCCAAAGTGACTCAACTCCATCCTGCTTTATTGAAGTATTTAAACTTGAAACAATGTTGTTTTTTATATAGATAATTATTCCTCCACCAATCCTACCTGTCCTTTGACTAATGTACATATTATAGCCCTGTAAATCAAATTCACTTATAGTGTCACTAAATTCTATTTCATTAACCCATGATTCAGTAACATGTTATGTTATGTTATGTAAATATATCCATATCCTCATTGCTAATATAACTAAATAGCTCATCCTTCTTGTTTCTAAGACTACGAGCATTTGTATAGAAACAATTTAACCCCCCTTTTCCTGAAGCACTTCTTGAACCTATTTCTGTTATCTGCCAAGTCCATTCTACTTTCAGTACTGTAATGTCCTCTCATAATTCCCTGACCACTATTAGTATCTAATATCTAATTCGATTAAGCGAATTAATTTAATAAACAGTGGTTAAAAAAAAGGGAAAAAGTGTATAATAATACTAAAATTCAAAGGTTAAGCGTTTAATAATAAAAACATTCAATAGACAGTGGTTAAGTGAATAATAAAGAACAGAATATTTAATGGCTAATAAGAATAACAAAGTTGAGCGATTAAGCAAATTAATAATAACATTAAATAAACAGTGATCAATACTGAATATTTAGCAATTAATAGTAATAATAGTTCAGTGGTTAATATTGAATATAATATTTAGTAGCTAATAACAAAGTTCAGTGATTAAACGTATTAATAAACAGTGATTAATAATGAATAGTTAGCAGTAAGCAAAAGGACTTCGTGAAGTAATAAAAGCAGTAAATAAACAGTGATCAATATTGAATAATTAGTAGTTAATAATAATAGTTCAGTGGTTAATAATGAAGATTATATTTAGTGGCTAATAACAAAGTTTAGTGATTAAGAATATTAATAATAAAAAAATTTAATAAACCGTGATTAATAATGAACATTTGGTAGTAAGAACAAGGATTTCGTGAAATTTGTACATAAGACAACAATTTATTAAAATAAATGTAGTTTCTGAGATATAATTCTCTGTCATGAAAAAATGTCCTGATTGTAAAATCTCAAATATTTCACCTCGATTATGTCCTGGAGAACTCAACTCAATTTATTATGAAAGATTAAAATAACTCTGTGTAAATATAAAAAAAATATGAGCTCTGCTTATGTACCTGGAGAACCCATTTCTTTTCCTACTATTATTTGTTACTTTCTCCTCTCCGCTCAACTTTTTCACCACTATTAACTATCTTTTGTAACGCTAATTTGTACTATTATTTTTTCTCTCAAATTATAAGATGTCCTTTGTGGCTATTTTCTCTCTCCTCGAAGATCCTATTAAGAGACTTGTAAGGCAAATCAAAAAATTGCAAGTCAAAATCAATAATGCTGCCGCAGCTGTTGACTTTGATAACAGGCCGCTTGACTCGGATGACCTATGATGAGCCCTTGTGGCTTTTGTCATCCGTTATATTATATTGTGGGGGACTTTGATTTTGTCTTCCCCTGGTGATGGTGCTTTTTGTGGGTGGGTTTTGACGGAGGCGGATGACCTTTGATAGGCCCTTGTGGCTTTTGTCATCCGTGTAATTATGTTATGTTTTGTTATGTTATGCCTACAACATGGCCTCCTACCTAAATCAACATATCGCATCCAGGCTATAGGGGTTTCATTAATTTGGGGAAGTATTCTAGATTCGAAGAATTCCATTTATAGGTTTGCGAGTACAGGGGACAAACAATTCCCCATTACCCTTCCAAAGGTTTGGCGATAAAATTTTCCATTAAAAGTAAATTTGCAATTGTTGATGCAAAGAGCAATGAGTTTAATGAGGGTAGAAGCGGGTATACGGAGAGCAATTGTGTCAAGGTGTTCTTCAAGGAAATTCAAGAGATCAGGTACGGGAACTTTAGCAAAGAGGGAACAAACATCGAAACTAACCAGACTAAAATTATGATGGTAGGGGAGCTCATTAAGTTTACTAATGAGGTGCATATTATTGATAATATGTGAATTGGAAATGGTCCCAACCAAAGGGCTTAGTAGCGAGGCTAACCATTTTATAGGGGATATGAAACACACCCAACAGAGCTAATGATGGGGCGCAGTGGGTTATCAGGTTGATGGGTTTTAATAACACCATAAAGGTAAGGAAAGGGAAGCATTTAAAGATTTAAATCTGCTAATGAGGATCAGGGGATCCTTTAAGTCGAGACCGAACAGTTGAGGGAAATTCTCTGTTTACCTGGTCATTAGGATTCCTTCTAAGGGTCTCATAGGTGGAGGTATCCGAAAGTAAGATATTCATCTTATCCAAATTAATACAACGGCGGCAGATTTATCGGCCTTACAAACACGAATGTTCTTATTATTACTAAGGGAACTTATCGCTTTTTGAAACCTAACAGGATAATTATTGTTCACATGGCTTAAGCATTTATAAACATAACCTTTAGCAAGAGAAATATCATTACGGGACACGTCACTAAATTTTCTCACTGGGCAAATGCGTTGGCAATTTTAACATCATTTGTGGGGATGGGTGAGAAAATTTTAGCCCATAACCTGATGCGTTGTACGTATCAGTATCAAACTTTTGAGTCGAAAGGTTAATAAGATGGTTAAGGGAGCTATTTTTGTCCATTCACTGTTTGCAATGAGACTTTGTAACTTGGCGGTGTGTCTATTTTTCTCATTTAGGCAGCTTATCCTTAAAAATTCCATCACGTAGGAGGTTTAGCCACATGCTGGGGATGTTATCAGAGAAGGTGCGACGGCTTTGACTCACGTGCCCTTTGGGCGCTTTTTCATATATATATATATATATATATATATATATATATATATATATATATATATATATATATATATATATATATATATATATATATAATTTTGTGTCACGCGGCTGTAGGAGTGTGTCTTCATCATTTTCCTATTAATCATGAATCACTTGCCAAATAAAATTAGACCATTAATAAAATATCTAATTTGGTCTCGATTTCCCTTACGTGTCCGAAACCTGCCATTTGCTTCATTATTTCTTCTTTAAACATGTATATATACACATTATTACATTTTCCTCATTTAGAATTTTTATTATTATTTTGTGTTATATGGTATTTCAATAGTTTAAAAGTTCAGTTTGCGTTTCTTCCTCTGTCAATAATTCTCCCAGTATAAATTTTTGAATCATTCTTTTTCACTTTTCCCTCTTTCACGACTTATATACTTTCCCCTTTTTGGAATACTTTTTGTAGCTTCCATAATGTCCTTTGAAATCAAGTTTTCATATACATTTCATCTTTATTTGCTTTTGTATACTGGCATACATATTAGCTATAGTTTTTTTTTCACTTTTCTCTTTTTCTTCCCTATTTTTTGCGTTTCTCCGTTGTCTGTGTCTGTAGGGCAGGAGAAAAAAGAGCTGTAGAGTGGTCAGTCATTTCCGCATAGAAATAACACTCCTTGAATAGCTCCCCCCGCCTTCCAATTCCTAGTTGTTGCATAGACCACTAGCATAATGCGGTGCTATAAAATTCCCCCAGAATGCAACAACCTCAGGACTGACTCACAGCAAGCGCGGCCTCACTTTTAATTGTGTAACGTTGGCGAAGGCCTACAACACAAGCTGCAGGATAAAGCTCTTCTCTCTTTAATACATTTTCTGTTGGCATTCATCTAAGGCTGTTTTAAGCTAGTTTTATTTTCTATCTCATTTTTTATACTATTTTAACTTTCAAATTGCCATCTGGAGTTTCTCTAATAATTAACAGTCGGTTACATTTTGCTGGGTTAAATTAGGTCAGGTTTGGAGACGTCAAAAAAGGCTATATCGGATTGGCTTAAATTGCATTATGTTACGTTAATTTAGGTTAAGTTAGATTTGGCTAAGTTAGAAAAGATTTAAATAGGTTTAGTTTCTGCTACATATGGTTAAGTTTGATTAGGTAAGGTAATGTTAGGTTGGCTTGACTTAGGTTACATAGGTTGAGTTGGTTAGGTCTGGTTACGCTAAGTTTGATTAGATTAGCTAAGGTTAGGCCTGATTATAATAACTTGGGTTAAATAAGTATAAGTTAGGTTTAGTTACATTAAGCACTGTTTGATTAGGTAAAGTTTATATTAGGTTTGGTTTGATTAGATTAGTATTGGTAAGAGCGGGACTAACCATTTTATGTCCATGGGTTAGAGATACTTTGCACATCTCTTTAACCTAATTTCACGGAGGACAAAAGCCACAAGGGCCTATCAAAGGTCATCCGCATCCGTCAAAACCCACCCACAAAAAGCACCATCACCAGGGGAAGACACAATAAAAGGCCCCCACAATAGTTTAGTACCATTATCAATCAATGTACAATGTACACAGATTAACACTGGTACTGTACATTCTCTGAATGGTTCATCTTGTACTGTGAATGCCGATGTCTGATCTCAAAACAATAAAAATACCGTCTATAGAGAACGCTTGGCAGGGAACCGATAAACCCATTTTTTTCTGTCTTTATGACCTCACAAACCGACATGCAATTTATAGGGTAAACGGTAGTGTTTATTATTGGCTAATATAATTACTATAAATATATAAAATGAAATATATTAGTTGAGTCACGTTTAATGAGATAATTTAGATACTTTGATTCAGCATACAAGAATGAAATAACCTTTGACCTAATCTTTAGAGTCCTGCTAGCTGATGGAGGCCCCTGGGCTGTAGCTCATAAAGACCTTGCCATAATCTGGCCCTGGTTTGGTTTGGTTCGGTTAGGTCTGGTTATCTTAGTTTGATTAGAATAGGCTAAAGTAGGTCGGGTTACTTTAGGTTTTGATAGATTAGGCTAGGTTAGGTCTGGTTAACTTAGGATTGATTAGATTAGGCTAAGTTAGGTTTGGTTACCTTAGCTTATGCTAACTTATGTCTGGTTACCTTAGTTGATTAGATTAGGTAAGGTTTGGTTACCTTAGTTTGATTAGAATAGGCTAAAGTAGGTCGGCTTACTTTAGGTTTTGATAGATTAGGCTAGGTTAGGTCTGGTTAACTTAGGATTGATTAAATTAGGCTAGGTTAGGTCTTGTTACCTTAGATTGTGCTAAGTTAGGTCTGGTTACCTTAGATTATGCTAAGTTAGGTCTGGTTACCTTAGATTATGCTAAGTTAGGTCTGGTTACCTTAGTTTGATTAGGTTAGGTTTAGTTACTTTAGTTTGATTAGATTAGGTTAGGTTTGGTTTCCTTAGGTTTGATTCGATTAAGCTAGGTTAATTCTGGTTACCTTAAATTTGATTATATTAGACTAGGTTAGGACTGGCTACCTTAGGTTTGATTCGATTAGGCCAGGTTAAGTCTGGTGAACTTAGTTTGATTAGATTAGGCTAGGTTAGGTTTGATTAGATCAGGCTATGTTAACTTTGGTTACCTTTGGTTTGCTTAGATTCGGCTAGGTTAGGTTTGGTTACCTTTGGTTTGATTATATTAGGCTAGTTTAGGTCCAATGTCGTGCGGTGACTTTTGAAGATGAGGAAGCAATTCAATTTTTACATAAATAAATATGTTAATTGAAGTAAATATGTTGTTCATTAAAAATAACTATAAAATTGTAAGCTACTCACTTTATTTAAATGCTATTTTTTAAACTTTATTTAAATTTAAAAATAGCTTCTGTAAGTATGCACAACCAGCTAGCCAAGATGTTCTATCATATTGGCTTACATTGTTTTGGATGACAGATTTAGTGTTGACGTTCTATCATATTGGCTTAAATTGTTTTGGATGACAGATTTAGTGTTACGTAGGCATACCTGTTTTAATTATAGTTTCTCTTTCGTTATAAGTCATCGTATTGAACTTCCTTTTTAATAATTTTTCAAAAATGCAATCGCATTTTCTCCCAACTTCATTTGCATTCATTTTGTTTAAAAGGGGAGGGGGTATCACTTAAAAAAAATGAATAAACAATACGCCACACTTATCTAAGCACTGCCTCAGGGCTACTGATCTTAAAGATACGAAGGGTGACTAATGACTATGGTAGGCCCGCCAGAATCCCGGAAATATTAACTGTTGTGGTTTACGGCCGAGTAAGGATGTACGTTTGATACGCACATCAGTAAATCCGTTCCACTTTTCTGTAAGAGTGCTCTAATTTAAATCTTTAAACAGGGAGGATTCGTATTATGATATATCTATTGCCATCTCCAGTGTTCGAGGATCTAATTAAACAACTCAGACAAAAATATACTTTTAATTACATAAAATAATGAAATATTAAATCTTTAAATACACTTTCGCACGGAATGGGAAATAACAAAGATGAATAAATTTTGGATTCGTTTTACCTTTAACTCAGAGTGTGTCGACAGTTGGGTGACCTTGAAAGTGAGCCTCCTCGCTGAGGTGATTTGGGACGAGTTGGGCTGGAGACTGCCTAGCTGAGGTTAGAAGAGCGCCGGGAGGTGATTCGGGGAAACAGCTGATGCTTCTCCCGGGGTTAATTGAGGTGAGTTACGATGCTTCTCTCTTGACTTGAAGATGTAAGTGAGGGGATCTTGGATGAATGAAAGCTATCCCGATAATTGTGTTGCCAATTCTGGCTTCTCGATGATGAGACTTAGCTAAGACGTGAATCTTTTCTCGAATGGGAATTCACGTTGGTATTCCTCAATGGTGAGTGGTATCTCTGTTTCTTTTAGAAAACTGAGATACGGGATTTTCTCTGGACGAGAATGGTCTGCTCTTCTAAGCGACCAAAGGAACAACCTCAAAGGAACAACTATCTTCTTGATTTCCTGTTTGACTCAGGGACTCGTCTTCTTCTCTCGAGGGCTACACGGCTTATCCTTTCAATTTCTCAAGATCGAACTATATATACGTCGATTATCCCCTGGGGGGAGGTGAGACGAGGGAGTTTAGGACGGGTAAACCCTCACCAGCCCACAGTTAAGCCTCTCTCCTAGGGCATAAATTTTCAACGCTATGACACTTCGCCCCTTCAGGTCTATTACGCACGGGAAAGGTGAGATTTCGTCTATTTGGCGAAAATAGACACAAACAATCGGAGGGAACAGTCAGCCTGTTCATAAATTTTCTGCCGACGAAGCTGTAGGCAGCAAGATTTTCATTCTAACCCCTCTCACACCCTCCTATGTTTATATTAACGGACTACACCGAAATCCTTCTTTGCGAGCGACCTCGAAGGATCTTAGGGCAGCGGGAAAAGGGTGTGGGGTGAAAGTCTTGGCCCATGTGGAGCGTAACGGTTGACGCTGTATAAACAAACTAACGTCTGCTTGCCCTCGCTACATTCATTCCTCCACATTAACAAAATGCTTAAGATATAAGAGCTTAACCATACTAGAGCTTTTGCTATTTAGCTGTTTTCTTTCTCAGAACCAGTATTTAGATATAACCTAAAAATTTGTTTAAGCTCTCAGAGCATAATAATAGTTACGTCAATGTGTTCCTAGATTCTGACAAGCCGGTAGGGTTGCCAGATGCAAGCAGATGACTGCAAAGCTAGATTTGCTTCCTTTTCCGTATACGATTAGGTTATTTTTTTCTTAATTTTAACACGGTGTTGAAATATGTAGATAAAAATCTGACTGTATATTATTGCTAAGAAAAGCAAAATATCTTTTAAACTTAATTCCAAAGCACCAAAAAGCAGAACGATCATTGAAATTAAGAGATAAAAAAAAGAATAGGAATCTCGACGAAAGGATGCATTTCTTCAATTGCAGTCGGGCTCATCAGGGTCGAACGCTAATTCGATTGAAAGTGAACGGTACCGTGTGGTGTATACAAGTATAGGCAAGCATAAATGTGAGAATGAAATTGATTCTGCTGTCATATTAATTGTTGGGTTGTAATTTATTTTTCTTTTCTTCTTAAATAGGGTAAGCATTGCTTCCATTGACTGCACGTCAATGGTTAGGTTTGGTTACCTTAGGTTTGATTAGATTAGGTAAGGTTGGGCCTGATTACCTTAGATTTGATTAGATTAGGCTAGGCAAAGACTGTTTACCTTAGGTTTGATTAGATTAGGCCAGGTTAGGTCTGGTTACCTTAGATTTGATTAGATTAGACCAGGTTAGGTCTGGTTACCTTAGATTTGATTAGATTAGACCATGTTTGGTTTGATTAGATTAGGCCAGGTTAGGTCTGGTTACCTTAGATTTCATTAGATTAGACCAGGTTAGGTCTTGTTACCTTAGATTTGATTAGATTAAACCAGGTTAGGTTTGGTTACCTTAGATTTGATTAGATTAGACCAGGTAAGGTTGGTTACCTTAGGTTCGATTAGGTTGGGTTACATTAGATTTAGTTAACTTGGCTAAGATTATGTCTTACATTAGGTTTGGTTAGATTAGTTTCGATCTTATATTTGGTTGGGTTAGGTTAGGTTGGTTACCTTAGGTTCGATTAGGTTTGGTTACATTAGATTTAGTTAACTTGGCTAAGATTATGTCTTACATTAGGTTTGGTTAGATTAGTTTCGATCTTATATTTGGTTAGGTTAGGTTAGGTAAACTAAGGTTAATTTTGAACAGGTTAGTAAAAGTAATACAAATTTAGGACCTAAATCTCGTCAGGGTTCGGATTTTTTTTTTAACCTTTTAGTCTAACAAAGGAGGAACCTGCCCTTTAGGACAAACCCATAATCGCTGGTTAATTGCCAACCGTCAAAACCAAATGGGAACGACCTGTAGATTTTTTCTATTCCGCCCCATGAATTTTTTACGTTAATACCTCCCCCCCCCTGGCAAGCTTTCTGTGTCCACATGAATACCCCCCTCCCCTGTTCCCTATAATTCATTTGTTGGACAAACTGGAAATAAGAAACGTAAGAACACATACACACACACATCGCAGGTGTACCACCACATACGCATATGCTATTTATAAATTGGAACCTTGGGTCGCCGCACTCGAATCCCTAGATAGATTTCAACAACCCTAAAAATTAGGCCCGGATTTGCGCCTCTTTATCTGTGTTCGCTCATGGGATTATTTTATATTCTTATTAGAGAAATAAAATTCGTACGTCTGAACTTATGCTTTTTGTACGAACTTAATTACCTCGTTATTCTCCCTCGGGATGGACGGGGGGCATTGAACAGATCCCTGCTAAGGAGGACTAGGTGGAGCGTGGGAAAGTATGCGACAGCTGACATCTATTTAGCCCTCCAGGCCCCAACTTCCGACGGAAGAAATAGTTTAATTGTGAAATTTAGGCAGTTATTAGTGAATAGCGTGCCCTCCCTTCCCCAGCGTCCCAAGAAGTTACCTCCATCTCTAAACTATTCAAGCTATATAGTAATGATAATCCTTTTTAATGTGTAATAATGACAATGCCTTTTTTTAAGGAGTAGAAATGTCTATGCCTTTCTAAGCCACAGTAATGACTTGGTTTTTTAAGCTGTAGTAATTAATGGCTATTTAGATATTAGCTGTAGAAGGTGTGTAAATAAATCAAACCATATTATGGATTTAAACAAAACAGAATGAATTCATCAAGAATGGAATTCACCGCTTACTTAAATGATTGGAGACTTTTGGCAATCATGAGTCCCACCACTACTAAGAGAATTGTCAATCATGACTCCCACCACTACAGATAGAATTTTCAATCATGACATGACTCCCACCACTGCAGATAGAATTGCCAATCATGACTCCCACCACTACAGATAGAATTGTCAATCATGAATCCCACCACTACTAAGAGAATTGGCAATAATGAGTCCCACTAATACTAAGATAATTGGCAATAATGAATGCCTCTACTACTAAGAGAATTGGCAATAATGAGTCCCACTAATACTAAGATAATTGGCAATAATGAATGCCACTACTACTGATGGTTTTGGCAATAATCAGTCCCACCACTACTAAGCACAGTGACAATAATGATGGAAACAACTTTTCTGAATAAGCGGGGCTTTTTTTTTGGCTGTATTAAAAATGCTTTTACTTTCCTTTAAAAAACCCCGAGTAATTTCTTGAAAATCTGGGAGGATCTTACATCCACCTTTAATTTACCATCTTTTTCGCCTTGCATTTAACTTCTCAGCATTAGTGCTGAGGACCACCTAAATTCAGCGTCTGTTTTCGTTCTGGTTCCCAACCCCTTCTCATCGTCTCGTCATGAACGTGTTCGAAGATACTCAGGGGGAAGATACACTTGAATTCACGTTGACACAAAAGAACGTTCGATGGAGCAGGTTCTAGGCGAGTCTGTCTACCAGGGACTTTGCGAGGTAGGGTACTTGTTAAATCATGGCATTTAGGAAATGCCCTCACCAGGGGGCTGAAATGTACTTATCAAGTCCCGGACATTTGGCAAATGCTCTCCCAGGAAGCTGAAATGTACTCGAATCATGGTACTACTCGTGCTAGAGTTAAAGTCCAGGGACTCTTTGATGTTACCCTAACCCCGGAATCGTGATGTGGACAGACAGAGTCAGATAATAAAATATTGCCAAGTGAAAAATGTATGGGAGGGGGTGGTACAGAGGTAGTACGATCAATGTTTACTATCCATAAAAATATTATGGTAGAACGAACAGAACTAAAGAGGCTCTGGAGTACATAACCATAATCTCTGTGGTAGACGAGAACCTCAAGGAAGATCGGTCCTTGGAATTGACGAACTCGAACACATCAAAGGTCAAAGGGATTTATTATACTAATCTACTTCATCGAGTCCTTCAATACTCTATCCTGTTTCTCTCGGCCCCTTCTTCTCTTCCTCACATCTTTTCCACTACCTGGAAAAGACTTGGAACGAGTGTTAGAGGAGTATACTCACCGATAGTGGAGTAAACGGTCAAGCAGTACATCAGGGACCCAGGTATGGTCCAAGCGTTAATGGGTCGAACCCCCCGATAGTTCCTGTAGCGGATGAGCTGCACCAGAGCTTGCTGGTAAGCGAGTACCGCTCGTTCGGACTCCTTCCGCCAGAGCTGCTCTTCAAGCACGTTGAATCGGAGAGTCGAGTTCCAGAGTGAACTGATGGTTTTGTTCAAGGCCGACTCTGGAAGGTGGAGTGACCGAGGGTGAGTGGGTGGTGGTGTGGGTGAAATGGGGGGAAGGCACGGTGGCATCAATCAATTTAAGGCACTCAAGTTTAGGGAGAGTTTGTCATAAGCTTAAATGGATAAAACTAGGTGGCAGTGATCAACGAGTCCAGGGGCCCAATGGAGGGGGGGGATGATAAGATGGGAGAAGGATTGGAGTTGGTAAAGAAGATGTGTGATTGAGGAGGATAAGTAGCAGGATAACCAACCCTGGCCAAAGGGAAGGAATAGGACAATTACAAGCCTCGGGGACAACTTTAAATAAGAAATTAGGTTCCCTGAATTTGACCAAAGGGTGGGGGGGGGGGGGTAGGAGATTTCAAATCCTCGAGGACAACCTTAACTTAAGAAATCCAAGGCAACAAAGGGCGGGACTTCTAATCGAGGTCAATGGAGATGGATGAGGGTAAATTTGAAATACGCAGCCACCGATTTCAAGTAATTTTGAGGACTTCATTTCTAACTCCGCTTAGAAGGGGCGGGAGCTAGAAGAGCACCCCATAAAACAATGGAAATTAGAGCGCCTAATGTCTGGCAACCGCATTTGAATTCGAACCCTAAGGTGATTATTTCTATGTAAAGGGCTTCGTCTCCCATACCGCCCTTTAATGGTGAGGGTGCAGCCCCCCCCCCCACTCCGCTATTTTTAATCAACTAGTAGTATACACATTTCGAAAAAGCATAGCATTAGGTTCGCATTCAAAGGTGATTGCTAGACGTCGTTAGGCACTCTATTGCTCAGTGTTTTTTTTATGTTGTGCCTCTTGACTCCAGACATATTTTCCCCACCCCCGAATGCTAATTGAATCAATCACATTTTCTTTAATATTGAGTAATATAAAATGTTCATATCATATTTTAATAAAAAAAAATCCCTTTAAAATGATATAATACAATATGATTCAGAGCTCTTGGTAACCGAGTGGATACGGCGTTGGTCTTCCAACGTTGCGGTACCAGGTTCGATCCCGGCAACGGCGGACACAAACGTCAGCGCACGGAGAGATCTGGCTACCGATTGGTGGATGCGCTGCGCCCAGCCCTGTATTCGGGTGGGTAGATCTTATACTTCTCATCACACACACACAGCCAATTGTAACACTGCTTTATTTCCTATCCCGTCTTCTCATCTTCTCAACTCAACACACACACACTATCTGTTCCAAGGAATCCTGCCGATGGGTATCTATATACACATACCTCTGATGCGGAACAGATCCCTCAGCCCTGGGGCGATGAAGGCTCCTACCTGTACTCTGCTTGGTGTCAAAACATAATACTTCATGACACCTCCCCTGAAAGAGGACCTGTCCATGGGGCCCTCAGGCTCACCAGCGATTGTCATACTAATCTTTATGTCTATTTTATTATCCGATCGGGGATCCGCCCGCCTGGATAAAGGCAGGTTGGCGAATCACAACTACTACAATGCGATTCGGATTGACGATGTAGCTGCGTATTCCATATTTAGCTATAGGAGGACCACCTCGGGAGAACAGAGAAACGAAAGCAATTGTAGGAGGAAGAGGACCTCGACTACCTGCCATGTCCTCGACGGACGCATCCCCATGTACACCTTCGATGGCGCGGAAAGAGAAGGCTCCGATGACGTTGTAGGAGATGAGGAGGACGCACACACCCACTTGATTGAAGAGGAAGACGATCACGCTGCGCAAGAAGTCCTTCACGATGTCGATCAAAGTCTTCGATCTCCTGGCGGAGGCCGACCCACCCTTCCTTCGGACCTGGCGTTCGTAGGCGAAGCGAGCATACACCGCCGTCTGTTGCATTGGCACGTCAGCGACACAGCTCACGTGTCAATGGGGCACAGAGAAGACAGAATTCACTTTACAGCCACGGTTGTGTTCGTATCTACTTCACAAGATAACGATGACCCAAAGAGTCAGGCGGTACGGCGCCGATGTGGGTGGGAGTTGGGTACAATCGTAGTAGAAAGGCAAATAAATATGGCAGGATAAAGACACTCCATCTGGATCCCTGGTTACCACCGGAACTGGATCCGGAACGAGGGTGGGTGAGGAGAAACCGAGCAAGAATCAAGAATCTTTCTCGACACAATCTTGGGTTTCACATTGGTCGTGGCAGGTCGTCTACCATGACAACCTCAGGAGAATTCCAGCAGTACAGAGGGCGTAACCCCAATTATCACGATTCCTGGACACACCCAAATACAACTAGACTTCCATTTAGATGCTCATACACCGACCACAATGTATACCACTCCATTGCAATCACTAACTCGTCAAACTTCAACGTTGGTAAAACAAGGTTCGTTCACCCTGTAATTTCAGTACAACTTAACCCGATCACGTTCACAGAGATACTAAGGAAGGGAGCAAGGCGTAATCCCAGAGTCTTGGCCCAGGCCTTCAAAGAGAGTGAGATAGCTGATTTTGCCTTTTACCTCAGAGGAGAAAAGCGCCATCCACATATTCGTCAAATGGTTAAGATCTTTGATGGCCAAATTGGACTATATGAATAAAATATAATAACCCTTAAATAAATATATATTAAGAGTCAAAGTGGCTTGACCTTTTTAATGCATGCGAAGATAATGGAGGGGAATTGACTCATGAAGTAATGTCAAGTTGAGCGAAATAGATGATTATGTGATTGCTTTAGAGAAAAAGGGTAGAGGAAGAATTCTACATAATATTATGTATGGTAGGGGTACATGGAGGAGGTTTGTTAAAGTGATGGAAACTGAATGGACGAGTTGTCATCGCACATCATCGCCATAAATGCCATTTCGGCGTGGCAGAAAATATGGGTAGCTTTGGGGGGCCGTGGGTTCACATTCACCCCATTTTGTGGGGGGATGAGGATAACGATGATGTTTCCTCGGTTATTATTTTGTCATTCGTTGAAAATAACTTGACCTAAAGCTTGAATTTACTTGTAAATTCTAATCGTCTTTTATTGTGTTTATCCAAGGAAGTTTGAAATGTCACCGATATTATTTCGACTTAGGCAGCTAGGATTTAGAGGTCTTGACTTGTACAGTTAACTACAGTGCCTTTCGTTGTACACAATTAGGATTTACAGGTTTGACTTGTACAGTTAAATACAGTGCCTTTCGCTGTACACAATTAAGATTTATAGGTCTTGACTTGTACAGTTAAATACAGTTCCTTTCGTCGTACACAATTAAGATTTACAGGTCTCTTTGAATCCTTCGTTGGTCTTCGCATTTTTAAATCAACTCTTTCCTGTGATATAATAGTGATTATACCACAACATGGTGTTAGTTACGCGTCGTAAGGGATTAATATGACTGCACCTCATTAATGAAATGAGCAAAGACGCTGTGGTGGGAAACTACTCATTGTATCCCACAGACTTGCACTAAATGTTTTATGGTTGCTTAATGGTATCGCCTTTGGTAGTAGGCGAGGGAAGGCGGGCATGAAAGTAGGTGAGGGTAGCCACAATATATTAAAAGGTTCCATTTGGTTCACTTAAAGTGTAGCAGCTCGGGTGTTTGGTAGGGAAATAAAAAATGAGGGGAGTAATGTTTGTAAGGAACGTCACTGTGGTGTGGTTAGGTAGAGATTTATGTAGAGAAGCGTCCATTTGGCGAATTTCCATTTTGCGAAGGCTGTGTGACAGTTTTATATAGAGTATGTAATGACAGAAGTGTGACAGATAACGATGGAGTTTGAAATCATAAGAAGTGAGTTAGATTGGCTGAGAGAGAGGTGGATTAAATCGGTGGGGAGTGTGTAAGCGAGAGAGGTTCATTACGAGAGCCAAAGAGGAGGGTCTAGTGTGATAACAGGGATGGAGGATCCAGTGTGATAGGACTAAGGAGTGGATTAACTCTGTGAGCCAGTAAGAGCGATAGGTGTAGTATAGTAACAGAGCTACCAACCAACAAAAGACACTATGATCCACTCGAGGCTGGTTCAAGAAATAATAAAGGGGGCGGAGGTCAGAGGTAAAGAAGAAATAAAAGTGAGATATGATAAGGAGAGATAATTATTCTCCTAACTCGTATTTTGGTAAGGTCATATTTTAAAGTAATATTTATGGATTGTTTCCTAAACATATTTGAGCTTTTAATCTTCCTAGCCAAGTTAGTCCAAGTTTGCGCTATTTTAGAAGAAAATAAATTTTGTGCTTTCAATCATCCCAGTCAAGTTATTCCAAATTTCTGCTATTTCCTAAGAATTTTTTTTGTGCTTTCAATCTTCATAGCAAAGTTATTCTAAGTTTGTGTATTTTATAAGGAAATAAAATTTGTACTTTCAATCTTTCTAGCCAGTTATTTTAAGTTTGTGCTATTTTCTAAGAAAAGAAATTTTGTGCATTCAATCTTCCAAGCCAAGTTAATTGAAGTTTGTGTTATTTTCTAAAATATAAAATTTGTGCTTTCAATCTTCATAGCCAAGTTATTGCAAGTTTGTGCTATTTTATAATAAAATAAAATTTGTGCTTGCATTAATCATAACCAAGTTATTCCAAGTTACTTTAATTTTATAAGAAAATAAATTTTGTGCTTTCAATCTTCATAACCAAGTTATTCCAAGTTTTCTTTATTTTATAATTAACGGAATTTTGTGCTTTCAATCTTACTAGCAAAGTTATTTTAAGTTTCTTTTATTTTATAAGAAAATAAATTTTGTGGGTTCAATCTTTATAGCCAAGTTATTCCAAGTTTGTGTTATTTTATAAGAAACGAAATTTAGTGCTTTCAATCTTACTAAACACGTTCTTCCAAGTTTATGTTATTTTCTAAGAAAACAAATCTTGTGCTATATATCTTCCTAATCATTTATTCCAAATGTGTGGGTTTTTTTCTAAGAAACGAAATTTTGTCAATTCAATCTTCCAGGCCAAGTTATTTCAAGTTTGCGTTATTTTATAAGAAAATAAACTCTGTGCTTTCAATCTTCTTTGACAAATAATTCCAAGATTGTGTTATTTTATAGGAAAAGAAATTTTCTGCTTTTAACTTCCTAGCCATTTATTACAAAGCTGTGCTTTTTATAAGAAAATAAATTTTGTCCTTTCAATCTTCCAAGTTAAGTTATTTCAAGTTTGTTATTTTATAAGAAAATAATTTTTGTTCTTTCAATCTTAATAGCGAAGTTATTCCATTTTGTGCTATTTTATAAGAAAAGAAATTTTGTGCATCCGATCTTCATAGCCATGCGCTTCCAAGTTTATTATTTTTTAAGAATATAAATTTTGTGCTTTATATCTTTCTAGCCATTTATTCCAAATATGAGCTTTTAAAGCAAGTTATTTTAAGTTTATGTTATTTTATAAGAAAATAATTTTTGTGCTTTCAATCTTCATAGACAAGTGATTATAAGTTTATGCTATTTTATAGGAGAAGAAATTTTGTGCTTTCAATCCTCCTTACCAAGGTATTCCAAGTTTGTGTTATTTTATAACAAACGAAATTATGTGCATCCAATCTTCATAGCCATGTGCTTCTAAGTTTATGTTATTTTATAAGAATATAAATTTTGTGCTTTCTATCTTTCTAGCCATTTATTCCAAATATGAGCTTTTTATAAGAAAAGAAATCATGTCCTTTCAATCTTCTAAAGCAAGTTATTTCAAGTTTATGTTATTTTATAAGAAAAGAATTTTTGTGCTTTCAATCTTTATAGACAAGTGATTCCAAGATTGTGCTATTTTATAAGAACTAAAATTTTGTGCTTTCAATGTTTCTAGCCAAGTGATTCCCATATTGTGTTATTTTATAAGAATTTTTTTGTGCTTTCAATCTTCCTAACCGAGTTACTCAAAGTTTGTGTTATTTTATAATAAACGAAATTTTGTGCTTCCAATATTCATAGTTATGTCATTCCAAGTTTTTGTTATTTAATAAGGAAAGAAATTCTGTGATTTTAATATTCATAGCCAAGTTATTCCAAGTTTATTTATTTTATAAGAAAATAAATTTTGTGCTTTCAATATTCCTAACTAAGTTATTCTAAGTTTGTGTTATTTTATAAGAAAATATTTTTTGTGCTTTCAATCCTCCTATTCATGTTCTTCCAAATTTATGTTATTTTCTAAGAAAAGAAATTTTGTACTTTCTATCTTTCTAGCTATTTATTCCAAATCTGTGTTTTTTATATGAAAAGAAATTTTGTCCTTTCAATCTTCCTAGCCCAGTTATTCCAAGTTTCTTTTATTTTCTAAAAAAAAATTATGCTTCCAATCTTTCTAGCCATGCTCTTCCAAGTTTATGTTATTTTCTAAGAAAAGAAATTTTGTGCTTTCAATATTCCTAACCAAGTTATTCTAAGTTTGTGTTATTTTATAAGAAAATACTTTTTGTGCTTCCAATCCTCCTATTCATGTTCTTCCAAGTTTATGTTATTTTCTAAGAAAATAAATTTTGTGTTTTCTATCCTTCTAGCCATTTATTCCAAATCTGTGTTTTTTGATGAGAAAAGAAGTTTTGTCCTTTCAATCTTCTTAGCCAAGATATTTCAACTTTCTTTTATCTTTTAAGAAAAGAAATTTTGTGCTTTCAATCTTTATAGCAAAGGTATTCCAAGTTTTTGTTATTTTTTAAGGAAAAAAATATTGTGCTTTCATTCTTCATAGTCAAGTTATTCTAAGTTTGTGCTATTATATAAGAAAATAAATTTTGTGCTTTCAATCTTCCTAGCCAAGTGATTCTAAGTTTGAGTTATTTTCTAAAAAAATAAATTTTGTGCTTTCAATCTTTCTAGCAAGGTTATTCAAGGTTTGTGATATTTTTTAATAATTATATTTTTGGTGCCATTTTATAAGAAAAGAAATTTTGAACTTTCCATCTTCATAGCCAAGGTATTCCATTTTTTTTTATTTAATAAAAAAAAGACACTTTGTGCTTTCAATCTTCCTAACAAAGTTATTCCAAGTTTGTGCTATTTTATAGAAAAGGAATGTTGAGCTTTCAATCTTCCTAGCCAAGTTTTTCCAAGTTTGTATTATTTTATAAGAAACGAAATTTTGTCCTTTCGATCTTTCAAGCCAAGTTATTTCAAGTTTGTGTCATTTTATAAGAACGAATTTTTGCGCTTTCAATCTGCATAGCCAAGTTATTCCAAGTTTGTGCTATTTTATAAGAAAATAAATTTTGTGCTTTCAATCTTTCTAGCTGTTATTTCTAGTTTGTGTTATTTTATAAGGAAATAAATTTTGTGCTTTCAATCTTCCTAACCAAAATTTTCCAAGTTTGTGTTGTTTTATAAATAACGATATGTTGTGCTTTCATTTTTTCTAGTCATGTTCTTCCAAGTTTATGTTATTTTATAAGATAGGAAATTTTGTACTTTCTATCTTTCTCGTATTTATTCCAAATCTGTGCTGTTTATAAGAATAGAAATTTTGTCTCTTCAATCTTCAAAACCAAGTTATTTCAGGTTTGTGTTATTTTATAAGAAAATAAATTTTGTGCTCTTTATCTTTCTCGCTATTTATTTCAAATATGTGCTCTTTATAAGAAAACAAATTTTGAGCCTTCAATCTTCCTGGCCAGGTCATTCCAATTTTGTGTTATTTTATAAGAAAATATATTTTGGGCTTTCAATCTTTATAGCCATGTTATTCCAAGTTTGTGCTATTTATAAGAAAAAAGAACTTTGTTTTATCCCGACTTGAAATCGTTTGGTTACTCTCTTGAAGATTAATAAGGAAAACATAAATGTATGCAGTGATGGTATGCAGAGAGTATAGCAACTTACAGCCTCTTTAGTCTGACAGTCTTAAAAAGAACTGTATTAATTAGGTGTTGTTATTCTACGACGCCAAAATTGAAGGATACAGTCACTTGCTTGGCTTGGATGAAGGGCGTCCTCCAGTGCTACCCGATGCAGTCTGAAGATTGCTCGTCATTGGTATACTAACCGTATAACTTGAACCCGTTATTTCTAGTGCCCACGCGGTATCGAACTCAAGTATTGAGTCATAATTCATATTAGTGAACTCGCTTAATATTTCAAATACTTCGACAAGTTGGCCGCGTAGATGCCGATCTTCCAGTAACAGTAAATTGACTCGCCTCAGTCCTTCTTCGTACGATCTATCTCTAAGTTTATTACCCGGTAAGGGGCGCGGCGATTTACCTTCCTGGCCGCCGTGCTGACGGGACTCAGCGCCCCGTCCGGCCCCAGCTTAGCCTCTTCTTCCTACAAACAGTCTGCGTTTCTCCCCTACTTCCTCACTTCCCCTACAACCTCTCCCACAACTTCCTCTGGTCGGCCTCTATTTTCTCAGGGTAGATGCTGACCTTCTTCTCAGCCAACTATCCCAGATCGCGGCTGAGGGGGAGGGGACAATGTTCCCTAACCCCTGAGCTCCGGATTGGGATGGTGGGTTTTTAACAACCTGCTTTATCTCCACCCATACCTTCCTCACATCCCCTTTCCTTCTCACTTCACACTCTATCAATTTTACGCCGTACCCAAGGTGGAGCCGCCATGCTGAAGGGTGACCAGGTCACCAGGCAGGAGTGGTGGCCTTAAATGGCGGCACCTGGCTCTGTCAGCCCCATACGCACCCCTCGCAGAGCGGGCCACTGCGAGGGGTGATTAGCGTTTTCTTCCAGCAGAAAGAATAGGGTCCCCCCCATGCCCGATGATTAAAATCTAAAAAGAATACCGCTTTCCCTTTTCCCCTCACAATCAACGGAGCCTCCTTCAGGCAGCTCCACTAAAAAAAATGGAGGTTCCCCCCCCCCCTGTGCCCTCGCAGGAGACCCTCCAAATCTCATTAACCGAAGAGGAGGCTTACTCCTCTCCTTTTCCCCCTCACCCCCTTGTCTGGATGTGCCTTCGGGCGCCTCCCTCTTTCCAGCGGCAGTCCCCCCCTTTACTTTCCAAGGGGACTGCCAAGAAAGCCAGCAGGCAGCCCATAGCCAACCGCTCTCCATACAAGCGGCTCGGTAGGTCAAACCCCCTTAGGGGGGGAGGGAACACAGGCCCCATCGGTCGCTTCCCTCAAAAGGTCTGCTGACTCGAATTTTAAACCTATCCGGGGTCAAGGCCTGTGCCTCCCCATATTCGACTAGTGAAACTGCTGCCAATGGGACCTCTGATGTCATGGATGGGGGATGGCCAAATGGAGGTCCATCGAGATAGACATGGTGCTTGAGGCAAACCAGCTCCAGACGGTAGGGCCTTCCATGGGGGCGAATCCGGGTTCGGCGCTAAGCACCAAACTCGAGTCCGCCCCTATGCAAGGTCCTCCTCAAACGGCTCGGGTCTCTATGCAGTACAAGGAGGGAAGGGATCTCTTCCTCCGGCTTGTGCCCCTGCGACTGCCAGGACCTTCTCGATCTCGGAGAACGACCTTGCTGAGGCCAGTGCAACCGGCCTGGGGGCTGCTGCCGGTGCAGGGGAGAAGCCGGTTCATTCCCCGCCCTCCTCTCCTAAAAATAAAAAAAAATAAGAAAAGGATAAACAGACTCGGGCTCCTCTCCATCCGCGGGGGCTGCGGGGACGGATGGGTCTGTTTCCACTTCGGTAAGCGACCAAGCCAAGATCGGCACATCCGGCCCCTCTGCCCCCCAGGGTTCGGAGCCCCTGACTAAAACCAAACGTACTAGTGCGCAGAGCGGAGCCTCGATTACATCGGGGTCCCTCATTCAGAGACTACCCGGCGTTTTAGAGCACGCTGGCTTCGAACTTTTTCTCGTTATTCGCTCCACTGATGGCAGCATATTGGCTAAGGGCAACATGATCCATCAGAGGAGAGCATTAGCTAGTGTGATTGGTAGAGAGCCAAAGGTGACCCGTTTCTCGGACGGGAGCCTTTTGGCGAATGCGTCGAATCCCTCCGAGGTGGTCATGATTAGTGCCCTTCGGACACTTGATGGCACGCCTGTGAGTGTGAAGTCGCACTCTCCCATGAACTTCGTGAAAGGAGAAATTTATGCAAGGAAACTCGTGGACTACTCCATAAAGGACATCACCTTAGAGCTGGCAGACTATGGTGTAGTCAAGCTCGAACGTGTGAAGAGAAAACAGGGAGGGGCCTCGAGACCCACCCCTACACTCTTCGTCACGTTCGACTGTGACAACTCCCTGAGTCAGTGCGTGATGGTTAGTACCGCTACCGCGTGAAGGCATTTGTGCCACTGCCGCGGAGGTGCTATTAATGCCACCGCTTCGGCCATACTAATCGGTCCTGTCGACGTGCAAAGTCGGGGTTATCCGAAGTCTGTGTAAATTGCTCCAAGGCCGCACATGATAAGTTCAAATCGTGTGTAGTCAAGTGTGTCAATTGCGGAGAGCCGCACCCCGCTTCTTCGAAGCAATGTGGTGCATATCTCCTTGAGAAAGAAATCCTGGCCGTTCAGGCTTAGGATCGTCTCTCATTTCGCCAGGCTAAGGACTTGGTCCTGGCGACTGCCTACTTGGGCATTAGTCGCCGTATTCAACACTGCCTAATACTAGGCATCTTCAAAATAAGATGCAAAAAAAACAAACAAAACAACAATAAAAATAAAAAAGGCAATAAGTGGGAAGCAATCGCCGGCGTCGTGGGAAGGTCCCCCTCCCCCCAGCGCAGGAGTGTGCGAATTACAAAGAAAACAACAATAACAAAACCTAGTTAAATAAAGGACGGAAAGCTGGCCTCGCGCCAAAAGTCTATAAGTCCACTAGTCAATGTTCACGAACTCGTCCCGAGTACAAGGGACAGGCGGTAGCGACCCCGCCCATCCCGTTACCGGGACAGGTAACGTGCGCGGAGATCGCCCAGACTGGGACATTCAACAAGAATGTGCCGAACAGTCTGGGGGACAAAGCAGTCTTCACAGTAGGGAGCTGACGACCGCTCCATCAAATGGCGGTGCGTCCTGCGAGTGTGCCCAATTCGGAGACGACAGAAAGCAACCTGAAGCCTTCGCAACATTCGGGGTAGATCCATGGGAAGAGTCACGGCGCAATGGCACGCAACTTTAAGTTCCTTTCGACCGTCTCCCATCTTCTTTGCCAAGTAGCCCGAAGAGCGAAACGCTGGTCCGGTCGCAGAGTCCTCGCAGACTCTTCGGCGCGTTCATTCCTCGCAATTCCTACATGTCCAGGAATCCAGCAGAAGATAATCTCGACATCTGCCCGGATAGCCAAAACCGTGGCGTCAAGGATATTACAAACCAGAAGATGTGGAGATTCAAATGCCCCGAGAGCACTCAGGGCGCTTTGTGAGTTGCTATACATCACAATCCGGTCCCCGAACCGGGCACGTCGCGAAATCTCCCGTACCGAGTGGTGTATTGCCACCAGCTCGGCCGTGAAGACAGACGCAGCGCCTGGCAGAGCCCCGCTGACTTAAAACAGAAGGGCTACGACGTGGAAGCCGACCTCCTCTTGGGACTTGGAGCCCTCAGTGAAGTAAGTTGAAAAATGAAAGTACAAAGATGGAATATATTTTATTTTCCTTTCCTGAAAATCAATAAATGGTTGGATATTGATTGGTATCTTTGACAACAAATGGAGAGGAAGAATAAGAGTGGTACAGGGTTCTTTATTATTGACGTTTCGCTCCTCTGGAGCTTCCTCAGAGTACCAAGAAACTAAGTTATTCTGAGAAAGCTCCAGAGGAGCGAGACGTCAGTAATAACGAACCTGGTACCACTTGTGGTTTCTCCTATATAAACCCAAACAACGCGTATACTATTCGCATCAAAGCCTATATATTTGCTTGTGTTTAGTAGCTCTGAATGCTTCTGCACAATATGTATTTATATATGGCGCCGAGCCTATTTTACAAACTAGACCGAACAACCAAGGTCTCCGCTAAGCGCCAGTGCGGGCTTTTCCTACATATAGGAATGCGTTTACAGGGTTGCAGCATCTGAATTAATGTATGTTTGCCGTAAATGGTAGTAAATCTTCCATACATTCAAGTTGCTTTAACTTGTAGCAATTTATAGAAAAGAAACTGGTTATATGGCTTACTCTAAATAAAAAAAGCATATGCTTTTAAAACTGTTAAGGGAATATGAGATCCTCGCCCTATTTATTTAGTTTTCAATCACAGTCTTCAAGCACCGACATAAGTGTTCAATCGTGCACCCATGGCCAGACCATCGGAAATTATTTGGCCATTATCGAGAATTACAAACCTTTAGTTAGACCTCCTTGTACATAAATCCTAAAACATGGTTTGCTGGGAATAGATTTTTCAAATATACATTTGATTCTAAACGTGAATTAAAGAAAAAGGTCAAATAAGCGCCTATAACTGAAAGAGCAATGAAGGATAATGTTGCTACCAAATGAACTTCTACATTTGGTGATGAAGTAGAAGAACTAAGGAGAGGACTGGTTCATTTGTCGTAGAATCTGTGGATTCTGAATAGCAAGATCCTTCAGCTCCTTTAAGATCTCCAAACATTGCTTCGCTGGATCGAGCTTTGCCTTCTCTGCCTCCTGAGAGAGTTGCTGAAGACGATGCGATCTGGAGAAGGGAGGGAAGGAATTACAGAGGACCTCAAGAAGTTAGCAAGTGGACATGCCAACATAAACTCAATATTCCAAATCTCAGAAGGTATAAAATCTGAGCCATTGTCCTTAAACTATTTTATCAACACTATTAATACATTTGTGTTACTAAAAGGAGGCGATCGCCGACCAAAATTACCAATTCAATGTATTCCAGTCCTCAGGTATTTTTCCTTTTTCAAATACCTTACAGCGTGGCCACCATACACATTACATAACAAATTTACCAACCTTTTAGCATCTCATCGTCTATCTTTACCCCAGCTGTATCTCTACATTTACACATCACATCATTAACAACCTCTTGCATGCTTATCTCTTACATACCCACGATTTACTCGAACGAAGACAATCTTATTTATATAGGGTTTTTCAATAAGGTCGCTCGATTTTTAAATGTAAATAAAACAAGTTGTGTGTGATATTTGCACTCAATTTATTTTAAATTTGAAAGTAAATTTTATGGCATTAAGTGTGGAATATGACTTCGTTCAAATGTCTGTCGCGGCTTCGCTTGGTGGAACGTATTCGGGAGGCCCAATTTTCGATGACTTTGTCACATAAATCTGGCTGAATTTGCTGGATGGTGTTCCTTATGTTGACTTTGAGGACATCAACTGTTTGCGGATTATTCGCATAGACCTGCAAATTAAGGTAGCCACAAAGAAAGTAGTCTAATGGCGTTAAATCGCATGATCTCAGTGGCCAGTTGACGTCGCTGCCACGCGAGATGACCCTGCCCTGAAATCGCTGGTACAAAATGTCTATCGTGGCGTGCGCAGTGTGGCAACGTAGCGCCGTCCTGTTGGAACCACATGTCGTCAGTATCCATATCAGGTATATAATCCAGTTGAGTCCACAAGAAGTTGCTTATCATCGATCTGTAGGTCTCGCCGTTGACGGTTATGGCAATCCCATCTTTGTTCTCAAAAAAATACGGACCGATGATGCCGTTAGACGAAAATCCGCACCAAAAAAGTGACTTTGTTGGGATGCAATTGGTACTGGTGTATCTCATGTGGGTTGTTTTCGTCCCAAATCCGACAATTTTGCTTGTTCACAAATCCATTCATCCAAAAATGGGCCTCGTCGCTGAAGATGATTTTTAGGGGGAAATTTGGGGCAACTTCCAACTGCTCTAGAGCCCAATCAGCGAACACACGGCGTTGTCTATGGTCGTTTACTTAAGTTCCTGGGTAAGTTGGATTTGTACGGGTGCAGACCCAAGTCCCTACGCATAATTCGCCAAACTGAAGTCGCAGAAAGGCCAAGTTCTTGTGAACGACGAGAAATTGACTGCCTCGGATTTTCCCGTACACTCTCATTTACGGCAGCAACGTTTTCAGCAGACCTTGAGTTTCGGCGACGTACGGGTGTTGGCTGATTGTTGATCAACCCGTTTGCCTCGAATTTGGCCACCAAGCGTCGAACAGTGGACTCGGCAGGACGATTGTGGCGAGGATAGAAATCACGTTATGCGCGGAACGTTTGTCGGACGGAGCACTGATTTTGATAATAACATTTGATAATTTAAACACGCTGTTTAACGTTATAACTTTCCATCGTAACTTGCCAAGTACTACTGAACAGTTCACAGTGAGGTTGCCAGATGTCGCTTTAACAACATGGCCACTATCGCCTGACAAAGCTCGAGCGTCCTTGTTGAAAGACCCTTTATTTGAATGCCTTCTCTACCTACATTATAGATCATCATAGGATTCTTGCCATTTCCTTTTGACCTCATTCCTCCTTGATGTTCATACACTTATTCTTCTCTTGGTTAATCACCTTTCTCACACTAGTTTAGAATAGCTTCGTGTTCCCATCTGGATCCTCATTCATCTTCTAGAATAACTTCCTGTTCCCATCCGGAACCCCGTCCATCTTCCAGAATAACTTCCTCTTTCAACCGGATCCTCATTCATCTTGCAGGATAACTTCCTGTTCCCACCCGGATCCCAGTTTATCTTCCAAAATAACTTCCTGTTCCGATCCGGGTGAAGTGATGGTGTCTTTGTGAGTTAAGATGTGGTTCGGTGTGATAGAATTCGTGGCATTAATGCATCGAAGGTGGACCGTGAAAGATAGTGAGATAGATGGAATTCACA
This sequence comes from Ceratothoa steindachneri, assembly GCA_963969495.1. NCBI lineage: Eukaryota > Metazoa > Arthropoda > Malacostraca > Isopoda > Cymothoidae > Ceratothoa > Ceratothoa steindachneri. Next base: position 165,224,534 of record OZ018330.1, on the reverse strand, counting down.
CACCTTTCAACCATAATACTATTACATTGAGGCTCTTATTTTCATCGCTCAAACAAACACTTTAACTTCACCCTCTCCTACAAAGTGGCTAGTTGTCATCAATGTCATTAAAATATACTCTTTTTTACTCAATTATAAAAAATAATTTCCTTTCATATTTTTTCTTCCCAGTAAGAGAATCTGGCTTCATTTCCTTTTCTTCCGCCACTATACACTGCAATACACCTTTTCATCAAACATTTTGAATCATTTCTAGATATAAACGACTTTTTAATATACATTTAACCTAAAAGGTCTTTTCAGCTAGCCTTTGCCCCACCTCTGCCAGAAGACCTCGATGTTCATCACCAATTAGCTCTTAGTTATTTTATTCCCGCTATTAAACGTTAATAAATAAAACTAAATTGGAGGAAAGGCAAAAGAGAAACTTCATTTGCCTCAAGGAAAACTAGTCAGCAATTTTCTATAGGCATAAAACCATAAAGAGGACCAATTGGTCCGAGCGGCTGTTGGACGTTCGGGGCCTTTTGGTCCGCGTGGCGCTTAAAGAGTTAATCAATACCTAACTATAAACACTCAACTCAATGTGAGGAGTAGGAGGGGTATTCTTCTGCAGGTACCCCTCTTGACATAGACGGTCAATTAATATCCCAAAGGGATCTCTATACAAATAGGTTTTCAAAAAAGCGGTTGGGTCAATTTTATACATTTAGTTGCCTCCTACGATGGTGGTATAATATTTCTCCCTTCACATATTTCAAGCTCAAATTAACAGAGCTATATTGATACTCCCCTTTACATCGTTCATTATCACTATTCATCACACATTTAATCCAAAGGAACTTTCCAAACAATGGCTAATATTTCAAAAAAGAAAATGCCTCCAAAACCTATTTTGGATCTTAACTGTCCTACTCATCTCTCTCTACAGTCTTTCACTCACTTCAAACCTTATAATTATTCTTTCCTTATTTATCATGCCTGTATATCCTTAAACCACTCCTTGTTCTTGGAAATTGGATTCATCCTATTAATTTTAACTTACGTATCGCAACAATTGCCAGCGTCTTAATGATGTACACTTGGCGCCACTTCCGCGTTTAACACTTTTCCCTAACATACATGTAATGGCCTTGCAACGATGTAAAAAGAAGGCGGTGTTTGCCTTGCATGTAAGTCATTCCCACCAATCAATGTTTAGTAGAAGTGTGTAGGAATATATATATATATATATATATATATATATATATATATATATATATATATATATATATATATATATATATATATATATATATATATATATATATGTATATATATATATATATGTATATATATATATATATATATATATATATATATATATATATATATATATATATATATATATATATATATATATATGTATATATATATATATATATATATATATATATATATATATATATATATATATATATATATATATATATATATATATATATATATATATATATATATATGATAAATATCACCCACAAGGAAAATGGAAAAACGATTCTGAGCCCTTTCGTCTTTATTCTAAAAGACCTCTTCATTCCATGTGGGTGTTATTTATCATAATTTTGACTCACGTGCAAGTTGAGTTTCTTTTCATATATATATATATATATATATATATATATATATATATATATATATATATATATATATATATATATATATATATATATATATATATATATATATATATATACATCGCGGCATTTAACGAGGTCCAATATCACTATTTTCTAAGAAGCAACCAATTAGGGCATAAATTTTCCAGGAGATGTGTGTCGTATGCTAAGTGGTGAAGTTAGAGTAAGTCAAAATAACGCTTCGTTAAGTTTCAGTTTCATTATTTCCCAAACAAAAAAGCGAAACCCAACGAAGGCATAAGTTTGTGAAGAGTATAAGAGTGTGCCGAGTGGTAAAGTTAGGGAAAGTGAGAAGTAGAGAAGATACCTGAAGAGGAGCATACCTACGGCCATCGGAACCGGGTGGGCGCATAACTCTCCCAAACATGTCGAACTCTCAGAACAAATACTGATGGATAACCAAGTTGAAACTAATCTCGCATCAGCCGAAAACAGTTTCAATATTTACCCTTTGGTCTCACCTCAAAGTATCCGCTGTTTCATCATCCAATTTGCAGTAACTCCTTTGTTTACTGCTGCCGTAGGTAATCCTATCGTTGTTCTTCCGCTGGTTTACTCTTACTGACAGCTGAGGATTCCTTGGCTCCGAAATGAGATGGATCATGGACAAGAGTTTAGATGATCGCAGGACGAGAAGCATCTCTTCAATCAAATAGATGAGCTCTAGTCGAGATTTTAGCGAGTACAATGTCGCTTCTTCCACCACTTGCTGCAAAGTATTGTTTAGGTTTTAAAAGGTAATTGGTTCTAAAAATGGTTAGAAGTATTCTTACAAAGATATAATTTAGAAACTAGACTTTATGATGTGATTAATGACTTTGGTAAATTGAGTTACTAGAGTAAATAAAATCGGAACTTGAATCATAGTAAATTAGGATAATATTGCTTGGCACCCACTTATTAGGGAATGAGGTCAACCTGCTTTGAATGAGTAAAGGAAGTCGGGAGAATGGCATAAGCCAAGAATTTTAAGCACTGTAGGAAATAAAAATAAATCAAACCGACTGAAAGAAAATAAAAAAAGATAAATCCTCAATACTGAATGTTGGATATGAAACGTAAGTTTATGGAACGTGCCAACACCATGATTCAAATCTATATATACCAGTGTATAACTAGGAGAACCTAAATTAAGATACCAGGACATAATAGATTCGAGAAACCAAGGGCAAGCATTCTTGTTTTGCCGGAGAGATTGCAGCGTGGAGATTGCAAGCGGGCTGCTTATAAGATCGGCTCGGCTGAGTATTTTGTGGGACTTACGCTGGCAGAGTTGACTAGGCCGTGTGTATACTGGTCCTAGCAAGGCGGGAGTGTTCGCAAATCGCCGCACGTTCAATTCATTCATCTTACAATCGCCCTCCTTAATACATACATCCTTCTACCTACAATGGGGCCCAGACCCGCGATCGGGTGGAGCTTTATGCATTGAATAACGTTTCCAAGAGGCATTTGGCGTTAATTGGATTTGCCCCGCTTCTAGGAGGTGAGCTGTGTAGCGTGGCGAGATTGAAAGCAAGTGGCTTATAAGCTTATTATTACTGCTATCCCCTCACCGTTTTCTACCTGCACAATGTACCTGAAGGACCGTTTCCACTTGGACAGAGTTCGGTGCGGTAACCATGGTCTTTTTGGTGGACTGCATACCATCCTGGGATCACCTATCACCAGGGTATGATAATAATAGTTGATCACCAACCCTACTCGTTCGCGGACCCGCCTATCTCTACTTATTTTTATTACATATCCTCCTACCCCTTCCAAACTTGTTCTACTACCCACAGAGGTTCTGGCTGCCCGGCGCATTCTCGTCCTCTTATGAGCCTTAGTCGAGTGGCGGTGTATACTGTGAGGTCCCTTTCTGTTTCGAGGGCCGAAAGGCCTCTGGCTAGGGCAATTAGATATGGAAGGTGTTGGGCTATCGATGCTCACTTTCTTCCAGTACATATATATGTAAGGTAGTTACGCCGGCACCATCATCTATGGTTAAAGCTCGAGAACAATTTCACCTGAATGGTGGGCCGGGTTGGCAAAGTCCATCAACACTCGACCCGTGGACCGATTATGTGCAAATGATCACATTCTGGAATTTTGTGAACCTATGGAGAGTTTTATATTGACCTCCAGGTAATTGGAAGGTCATAGTACCTACTTTCCATGTGCCTTTTTTTCTTTTTCTACAAATATAAGGAATATAAGGAAATAGTGGAACTGATCATAAGGATTCGCCTCTAAGCGCCGCCTCACCAGCCCTAGGTATCGGGGGCTGACGAGCTAACAGGAGACACCACATCAACTGGTAGGCGACCTCCCCTCTCACCATCCACATGCGGTAAATGGGCTTCCTCTTTGTTCTCTTTGGAGCCAATCCACCTCTCAAAAAGAGGTTTCCCTCCCCCCATGTGCTTTCTCAGGGGCTCCTCCAACCCTCTTCTGCCGGAGAGGCGGCTTACTCCTCTCCTCGGCTCACGGATGCGGGGGTTCCACCTCACCCCCTTTCTGTGGAGTCGCCCATGGACGACTCCATTTTCTAACCAATAGCAGTCCTCCCTTTTCTATCACAGGGGATTGCTAAGAGCGGGGTCGGGAAAAACACACCAAGGCCGCGATGGCTCCAAATCGCTTTCTGTCGTCTCCGAATTGGACACACTTGCGGGATACCCCGCCATTTGATGGAGCGCTCGCCAGCACCCTACTGTCCTGACTGCGTTGCCCCCCAGACTGTTCGGCACATTCTTGTTGAATGTCCCAGTTTGGGTGATCTTCACGCACGTTACTCGTCTCAGTATCGGGACGAGCGGGATTACTACCGCTTGTCCCTTGTACTCGGAACATGTTCGTGCACATAGACTTGTGGACTATCCGACTTTTGTGAGAAGGCTGGCCTCCATTTTATTTTACTCTGTTGTAGGTCATATATTTCTGCGCCGGGGGGACGTGGGCCTTGTTTTTTTTTATTCTAGCCTAGCATTAAGCTCTAAGGTGATATACAGTGACTTTTCCTCTAGTTGGCCGTCACCAGATAGGCTCTTTTTTTGAAAAAAAACTGTTCGTTCTTCATTTTTTTCATCGCCCTTTGTCCTATACTTCTCTTTCTACAAGATGATCCTGAAATTGATGTTAGAAAGTGCTTCAAGGGTATGAAACTTACCTGCGTGTCAGTGACCGCGAGGCCACTCATCACATTCATGAGGACGAGGAAGATGAGGAAGACGAAGACGAGGAACACGAGGACGGCGGACGTGGCGTAGAAGGCTCGTGAAGAGAAGAAAGTGGTGCTCAATTCCGAGTACTCGAATTCTCCTGTCGCCATTACGATGGACTTCGGAAGCGTCGACCAGAAGTTGCTGAAGTCTGAGCCTGCTTCCTAAAAGAGGTAAAGGTCAATTAGGTATAGATACCAGAGATCCTACAGATACTGCTAAAGGTCAGGTTTAGCGAGAATGGGTCAACAGATCAATTGACTTCAAGGCGAAGTCATACCGTATTCCGACCAAAGACTTGATACTGCGACCAGACAGCCACTTCACCTACTTCTGGAGTTATGGTTGGCTGAAGGATGATGTTGAAGCTGACGCTGAATGCGAGGATGAGGGCTCCGTACAGAAAAATCAACTTCAAGAAGTTCCACGATACGTGACGTAGCATCGTAACGTAAATAGCTAGCGGCGGGGCTCGGCCCAGTAAAAGCACAAACTCGTACCTGAAAAGCTTAGAGATAAATGTTTGTCCTATGTATATATTTACCCAAATTGAAAATTATTAAAATATTTCATAATGTTTTTTCATGTTTGAATCCTTAAAGTAACCTTCATACAGTTACGTTAATAGCAAAATAATACATATTCGGATGAAATAGGCCCGATATCTGTCATTATGCTTAGATAAATTAAAAATATAATGTAATTCCAAAAGATTCTTTCTATTTCGTGTCTTTAAAGTTGATAATTTAGGTTGAATACACAATCCACCTAGTGGACGTCCAATAGGAAAAACAAATATTTTTTTACAAAAAATAGTTAATCAAATTGCAGAAAACCTTACCAAGCAATAATCATGCCCCAGGCAGCAAAGTGCCTTGTGAGATCGACGCTGATGGAGGAATGAGCAAACGAAAAGATACAAACTATTATAATCAAAAACCATTCCAAGTAGTTCTCAAAGTCTTTTAAGTAGTGTCTGAAGGTGTAAACAATTTGGAATATTTCTCGAACCACAATGTAGATACTGAACAGGATGAGAAAGGTTTGAAAGATATACACCTGGTTTCGGGTGGTTTCTAGATCTTCGTCAATAATTGAGCTCGAGTCATTTTTATGAGCGGCGACTCTTTCTTCCTTAACCCTCAAATCTTTGACGCCGTACATGAATAAAGTAAGGAAAACGACAAAGATAAAATAAAAGAAAAGGTTGAGAAGATAAAGTGGAAGAACCTTGCGCCATTTGGCGTATAGGAATGTTTGAATTAGTGGATGCTTGAGTGCTTTCCTGTGGGTCTTATTTTCGCTTAGTTTCATCAAAGTCTTAACCTCGTTTATTTTACCAGATGTCTGCTTTTCTGAGAGAGCGGGAATCAGGAACTGGTAGTTGAGATTCAAGGTGTAATCGGGGCTCGTAATATCTTCTGTAATTTGAGAGTCGTCGGTTGGTTGACTGGACGATTGAGATTGTTCTGGGACGATACAACAGTCCATAGCTCTTTGAAGGGTCTCCGGTCTTAGTACTTTCAATACCGTCCCTCGATCTTCACTACCGACGGTCTTCCTCGACCCTAAGAAAGCCCCCCTTTCGAGGAACAACTTAGCAGCTTCTTGATTATTGTAGGTAGCGGCGAGATGGAGAAGAGATTGACTAACGTGTCCCTTCTCGCAAGCATTCACATCGACTTTAACGTGTTTGAGAAAGAGCCTCAAACACATCAAATGATCCACATCCGCCTTGCGAGTGTTGTTTTGTCCGTGATTTTCGAGAATCTTTTTCAATAAACTAAAACTCTCAGTCCACTTATCAATCTTATCATTGCCCCTTAAATTGCATTTTTCCTTCATGTTCTTGAGAATTAGGTCGAGAATATCTGGGATACCTCTGGACAACGCGATATGAAGACACTCTTCACCAGACAAGTCCTTCTTCAAAGAGTTAGCTCCAGCTTCCAACAAGACCTCTACAGTACGGATATCCCCATCCTTTACAGCCGAGAACAAGAGCGTCCACTTGCCTAAATAAGCGTTTGAGAGTTTATAAATTTCTTCCTTGTCCCTCCCACGTAGCAACTTGGCCATCTGCTCTCCGCCCTCGCCAAGCATTTGGCATTCGAGTACTCGGGAGAGGAGCGGACGGGGTTGAGCAGGGTCTCGTTTGAGATCAGTCAAGGTAAGCTTACCTTCAAGAAGCTTTGCTGCTGTAATACCTTCATTATTGGATGCCTCTAAAGAAGCTCCTTTTAAGATAAGTTTCTTGCAAAATGAAGCTAACGCCTCTGTCTTCTTCCTCAGAAATTTCTCCGCACCGTCTACAAGAGGGGTCTTTAGCCATACGTCTTTGGCTTCTAAATCAACGCCAGGATGACTCAGAATTGTGTTTAGACAATCGAGCAACAACTCTTGCCTCTTTTGGTCGGTTGAGTTAGAGAGCTGCCTCGCGATGTCCTGCAGAACTGTATGACCCAACTCAGTTCTAGCATTCACATGGCCGTTCTTTCTCAACAGCAAGTCTAAGACTTCCTTCTGAGTTTCTTGAACAGCTATGAACAATGGGGTACGGCCCTCAGTATCGGGACTGTCGATAGAAAATTCTACTTGATCCGCATTTTCAGCTGCTTTGAGGATCAGGTTTAGGCACTTGATGCTACCAAGTTGAGCGGCTAAGTGAAGAAGAGTGGCTTTGGCCGAAGCGCCAGCTGGTCGCCACACCTTATTCAAATCTTTCCCTTTCAGTTTTTTCTCCAAGTCTTCGTTGTCATCCTTCTTCAGACACTCTTCTATCTCCTTCCAAGAAAGGGGTTGAGAGGGTCGTTCCTGCATTCCAACGTGCTGGTTTTGATTCTCAACGTCGGCTGTTTTTCCTGAAAATAGGAAACAAACCGAATCACTACATGTTATAAATTGCTAAGGCAATAGATACATTCTATCTTGTAGGTACAGGAATGGTATTCCGTTGAACACTAAATAAAACACTAGAACCTTTTGTTTACCTAATAAAGAGGGTAATTAATGATTATTATAATAATTGCGAATCTAATAATACAAAAATGAATAATGAACTATATAGTATTTTCTTTCATTAAGGGGAAAAGGAAACAAGCGATTTCAACCATCATTCTCATTTGTGAGGTTGGGTTACCCAACATGATTAACCAGAGCAAGACTCAGGAAGGTGTTCATAAACTGAGCAGAACTCAAAAGTAATGACTTTTAAAGATCTCTGAGTGAATTATAGGTGTACCTTTTTTAAACAAACTCGGTTCATAATTACATCTTTCCTAAAGGAAACGGAACAGGAAAGAAAACGGATTACAATGCATCCAAGCGGCTCAAGAGGAGCAAGGTCTTCTGTAGGAGGAGAAGGAGGAGATGCTACGAATTCATATCTTCTCTAGAGGGGATGCTGGGAAATTGGTATTGTAACTCAGTGCTGAGGATGGGGAAAGGTAACCCATTGATGGGGAATAGGCAAAGTAACCCATTGCTAGAGCAGCGGAGTAGCAGCCCTTAGAGGTGGAAGGTGCATAGTAACCCATTGATGGGGAAGAGGAAAGGTCAACCCATTGCTGAGGAAGGAGAAAGGTAAGCCATTGCTAGGGAAGGGGAAAGATAACCCATTGCTGGAGAATAGGCAAAGTAACCCATTGCTAGAGCAGGAGAGTAGCAACCCTTTGCTGTGGAAGGCGCATAGCAACCCTTTGCTGTGGAAGGTGAAAGGTAACCCATTGCTAGAAAAGGGGAGTAGCAACTCTTAGAGGAGGAAGGTGCATAGTAACCCATTGATGGGGAAGAGGAAAGGTAACCCATTGATGGGAATAGGCAAAGTAACCCATTTCGAGAGCAGGAGAGTAGCAGCCTTTTTGAGGTTGAAGGTGCATAGTAACACATTGCTGGGGAATGAGAAAGGTAACCCCTTGCTGGGGAAGGGAAAAGGTAAGTCATTGCTGGGGAAGGGGAAAGATAACCCATTGCTGGGGAATAGGCAAAGTAACCCATTGCTAGAGCAGGAGAGTAGCAACTCTTTACACCCTATGACTTAAAAAAAGAAATATAAACATAAACGGGTCAGAAATTTTCTGGAGGGGGGGTGTCAGCCCCCTAGCCCCTCCTGGATCTGCGTCTGAGTTGAGCAATATATGAGGAATGATGAGGTCGCTCTTTCGCCGCGTCGTTGTTGACGTTCCCGAGGCAAAACATCAGCATTCTCGAGCTCGTTGCAGAGTGGCGAACAATTTCCGTCGCAAGAACTTGCAGAACGTGCATTGGCTTCGTTTTCCTCCCCTCTCTACTTTATTTTCTTATTTTCTTATTCATTATATTTCTAAATTTCCTGATTCTGAGTGTTTACGTGAAAAAGCAGGAACCAACGAGCGAATTCTCCTTAGTAGGAAAGAGAAGGACAGATAGATGAAAGAAAGGTTTTAGGGCTTTAGTGTGATGGTGGAGAGATGAGAATACGCGAGGGAATTGGAGGGAAGGGGGAATCTTGGGATGATGGATCAGAGATAAAGAGAAGAGAATGTGAGAGTGGGGGTGGAGGGGTTAAAGACCGTAGAGTTGAACAAGCGGGAAGAGGTAAGTGTCTTGGATACGGAGTAAATGATATTGATACAGATGGAGCAGATTGCCACCACAACGATTTATGTAAATGGTAGAAATGACTGGGTTGATTCGAGTGCGAGTGAACTTTAAGAATTTGAGTGTGTAATGTGTTAGGAAACTGCACGAGAGAATGCTGGTGTTGACGTGGATGTATGGTTGTGAAACTATGGTATAGAAGGGGGATGAAAGATCTCGGATGAAAGCAGCGCAAATCGACTACTTGAGATGGATGCTTGGCGTGCGAAAGGTGGAGGAACGACAGGGTAAGATGTTTATGTGGTGAAGTATATGAACGAGCATAAAGCTGAAAGTGTTCTGAGGTGGTGTGGGCATGTAAGAATGGAGAGAAATAGGCTTGTGAAGGGAATATACGAGAGTATCAGGATGCGGAAGAGTTGGAAGAGCGCGTAAAAGGTGAATGGATTTTATGAGAATGTTTGAGAGAAAAAGAGTGGAGTGTGGGGGACAGTGGATGGCACTGTATATGGTGACGAACCTGAATGGGTAGTTTATAGAGGGATGTTGGAGTGTGGGTTAACTCGGGTGTCCTTTGATAGTCTCTCGTGGCCGTTTGTCATCCATGATGCTTTATAATAGGTGTGTATGGGGGCGAGGTGTTGGGAGGGGGAGGGGGCTAGGGGGCTTCTACCGAGGAATTAACCATAAGGGGACATGCCCTAGCACCTTAGTGCCACATCGCTACTATTGGTCAATTTGGAGTGGTAAATTGATGAGTGTTGCGCTGAATATGGCATTTAGGTTGGAGAAGGGGGTTAAGTTGCGTTGATACGCTCTAACCACAATTCGTAGGGAAATTTAAGTTTAAAAGTTGAGGAAGAGGTGTAGGGGGGAGTAACGATCCTTCCAGGACTTGCTCAACATCCACAATTGAGCCCTCCCCCTCCCTGCGGGGTCGGTCGTAATAACGCAAAAGATTGGTGCTGGTAGGGCGTATTGATAAACCCATAGGGGCAGATTCGGGTCATATCCATGAAGTCTTTTTACAGTGTCGGGTTATGGGGGATCACGCAACTCCCCTACGTCCCCTCCCAACCCCATACAATCTTGTAAAAATACAGTAAACATACACAAATACAAATAAAAATGCAGACATACATGCAAACACCACTTCGTATGCCATTGGTGAGAGATATACAAACAGGATCCTTTTTTCAGATGCTTAACGTCATCTATCAACCTTACTCTGGTCTAACCAGAACTAAAAAAGAATGAAAGGGTCAAAGGTGTTTTAACCAATCTCAGCATGAACCCGGGATAAGGTAGGGTCCATTTGAAGAGACTAGGAACAAATGTATACGATTTAGAAGTACTTTAGAGTACATATTTTAGCCCCCGTCGGGGAGTGGGGGTCGCTACAAGAGCTACCCACTGAGTTAGGTACAGAACAGTCCGAGTCACGGTGTTTGACAGGCATTTATGTTGTCCATGCGTTATCACGGGCGGCCGTGATCGCATCCGCTCGCTTCAGATTACGGGGAAATCGCGTCGTGCCGCCAGTGGCGCGCGACCGACATTACCAAGGTTCAGCCCTCCAGAGGCAACGTGGTTCGATCCCCTGCCGTGCGCGACTTACCTCGAAAGGGACCCATGACTGGTTGATTGTAGGAGTTAGTTATTACTCTTCAAAGGACTCGGTTCTTGCAAAACTCTGGTTTGTGGTCCATATCACCCTTAATTCACCATTCAAATCAATTGTTTGTATCAAAATATTGGTTGGTCTGTGAACTTTATCACCCTTACTTCACCCTTAAAATCACTCGTATTGGGCAAATAAAGGCGTGGTTTGGGAAACTTGATCACCTTTAATTCATTATTCAAATCACTCGTTTGTATCAAAATATGGGCCGATCTGTAAAATTTACACCCTTAATTCACCCTTCCAATCACTCGTTTGTATCAAAATATGGGCCGATCTGTAAAATTTACACCCTTAATTTACCCTTCCAATCACTCGTTTGTATCAAAATATGGGCCGATCTGTGAACTTTATCACCCGTAATTAAAATCACTAAATAACAAAATATCGCTATGTAAAACGGGCTCAACCCGCAATTGCTTTTCAACTAAGGCAGAGAATCCGCAGTAACATTGCGTCGCTACTCCGCACAGTGTAGGGTGAAGGGAGGGAGGGAAAATAACGGGTGAATAACGAAGGCAAGGGCCACGTCTCGTGACAGAGGGGTAAACGAGGGCACAGGGGGGGGGGGGGGAATCTGTCCCTCAGTCAGCGCGAGGAGCTCGAAAGAGACGCGAAGACGTCTTGCGGGTTGTTCGCTGATTGAAGTAAACGAGGCGCCGGGGAGGTTGCCACCGCGTGTATTTTTGGCACTCGCACCCTGCGAAGCCTACACGCGTTGATTGGGATTTTGGCACTATTGCCAACGGAAAACGGAAGGAAGCTCGCTTATGCCCGAAATAGATGGCACGCTCATGGGCGACCTTTCCATTAACATAGGATTATTATTAAAAATTAAAATTAAGAAATAAAAACGAAGGAAGGCATTTTCACACTCAAAATCGAGAAATAAGGGTAATTTAAAATGTGAAGGGGGAGGGGGGGGGGAAGTCACAGAGGGGTGTCAGCAACCCTCCCGGTTGAATAATCCAATGCGGGACGTTCAGTCCCAATACAGAGATTGAGGGGGGGGGGGGCAGACAGAAGAAGAGTAAATGAACAGAAAGGAATAAAGAATGGATCAAGATCATAAATAACTGATACAAAAGACAAGTTTGAAAATGGTGCACGAGTACCTGAAGGTACAAACATAAACGCCAGATATGTTCGTATAGGAGTACACGATTACCCAAATGCGAACATGAACACCGGATCTATATGTTCGCCAAAGGATTACACGTCCACAGGGGTGCGAAAGATACGTCAGATACAAGTATCCACCCTGCCTGTATACAAGATCCACACCAGATCAGAGTTCGTACATGGTGTACAATACCACGAAAGTGCGAACTTAAGCATTGGATACAAGTTCGTTGACAGAGTACAAGTTCTATGTAGTAGTACAAAGTTCAATATCAGATGAAGGTTTAGACGAAGAGTACCAGTTCGCTCAAACTGTAAATATAATCCTCCTGTCCCACGTGAAATGGAACATCAGATATAAGTTCGAAAATGAAGTACAAGTTGCCTTACTTACGAATTTGAAGAACTTACGAACTTGAAGAACGTATGAACTTGAAGAACTTACAAACCTAAAGAACTTAAGAACCTGAACAATTCACGAAATTGCAAAGCTTACCAGCTTGAAGAAATAACGAAATCGAAGAACTTAAGAACCTGAAGAACTTATGAAATCGAAGAACTTAACTTGAAAAAGTTACGAACTTGGAAATCTTACCTACTTTAAGAACTTAAGAACGTGAAAAATTACGAACCTGAAGAACTTACCAACTTGAAGAACTAACGAACTTGGAAATCACATCTACTTTAAGAACTTAAGAACGTGAATAAATTACGAACCTGAAGAACTTACCAACTTGAAGAACTAAGTAACTTAAAGAATTTACGAACCTGAAGAACTAACGAACTTTAAAAACTTAAGAACTTGAAGAACTTACGAACTTGAAGAGCTTATCAACTTGAAGAAGTTACTAATTTGAAGAACTTAAGAACCTGAAGAAGTGCGAACTTGAAGAGCATATGAACTGACAAACTTGAAGAGCTTACAAACCTAAAGAACTTAAGAACTGAAAAACCTGAAGATTTTACTAACTTGAAAAGCACTAACGAAATCCAAGAACTTAAGACCTGAAGAACTTACGAGCTTGAGGAACTTAACAACTTGATAAAATTACTAACTTGGACATCTTACCTACTTTAAGAACTTACCAACTTGAAGAACCAACGAACTTGAAGAATTTACGATTCTAAAGAATTAACGAACCTGGAGAACTAAAGAACTTGAAGAACTTAAGAACTTGAAGCACTTCCTCGCAGGTACAGGAGTACAAACCTAGATTTTTCTTTGATGTGGCACAAATTGTGAAGGAGAGAAAATGTATTCATGAATTCAGACACCTCAATTCCTGGTCCACTCATCGCCTCTTTCGCTCACTCATCACCTCAAGTAATTCATCACCCTGCCCACTCACCAACCGCGTTGCCACCACACAAATATTCACAAGTGATCGCCTCGCAAAGTTCGCGAAAACGCACATATCTATGTGCGTACTCACGTTTAATGAGTAGATGAATTATGTATGTGTGTGCGCGGGTGGGGGTGAGTGGGGATTTCTATTGTGGTTGTTGTTTTGATGGGTAGACTGTGTATGGCTTCTAGAACCTAAGGAGGTATTAATGTTATCATTATTTTTAGAAGTAGAAGTAGAAGTAGTTATAAGTAAAAGGCATAAACTAGAGAGAGCGTAAGTTGCAGCAAAGCGTCTCTATAAAGCAACCATCAACAGGGTCATCACAGAATGCCAGAGTGTCATAAAGTGAGATGAAGCACATTATGTACATTTATTGTCACTTCCATTTAAAATGATTGATCAAAATGCTCCTGTTTCCCATTTATGGAGCTGCAATCAATATCTCCTTCGGACAGACCATTCCAGGAGTTTAAACCTTATAAGAAATATTTCTCTAATATATTCGAACCCCGAGGCGATCATAGCATCCATCGTTCTCGTATCCTCCCTACTGTGGGGAGGAGGAACGGCTTATCGCCCTCTTTCTCCGACAGTCAGGACCATCTTGGCGAGACAAGGAAGAAGAAAAATTCGAAAAAGAAAATCAAAGTAGCAGAAATGAAAAACAGGGAAGAGGAGTGTGGAAATGTTTAATGCGGAAATGGGTGTAACCGAGGACTCCATGAACAAGCTTGTAGAAAGGGCACAGTCAGAAATATATATTCAGAACTTTGAATGACCGTCTTGGGTAGTATATGGGCATGCAATACCCCATAGCATCTCCCTGTATATGTGATCAGGGAAGGAGGGGAGTGGTGGTATTGGAAGGACGGGCAGAGTCGATGCTTGCGTTGGGTGAGACGAACCTGAAGGAGAAGGATGTAGGGGTGGAATGGATGGAGTGCGCTCAGCTGAGATCTAGGTTTTAGCGTATGGGAGTCGGACCGAATCAGGAGAACTCAATCTGGAAACTACCCACAACCGATGTGGCTTAACTTCGATGAAATTGGCGTGCCAGGTTGAGGGGGGGCTGACTGGAGTAAACGCAGCTTGACGCCACCTATCGACAAGAAGGGCTACTCTGACCCTCATTTTGTGGAAAACTATTAATGATACTGATGATGAAGGACACCCTATCGAAAATAGGATGCTGATGATGAATGACACCTATGTATGATGATGAAGGGCAGCCCAATATATAAAGTATGATGATGATGAATGAAGCAAAAGAAAGTGATGTTTTTAAGTTAAACACCGAAAAGTATTTTGAGAGTTGGAAAGTGTATTTGATCGAGTTCTATATGGACCGAAATGGCGGTCGAATTCACCCGGTCCTAAAATTCGCCGTCGCAGCTCCCATAGACGGACCGAATTCCAGGAAGGTAGAAGAGAATTCCACAACTTAGATGAAACAACCGACGAGTCATCAACTGGAAGGTTTCGAGTTGTGGTAGGTGGATGGGGGGGGGGAGGGTTAATGGAGCATACCAGAATTAAGGGAGAAACGTCGGGAAAAAGTCATAGGATTTGACATCTCCGAAAAAGTCAGCAAAAAAGTCATAGGATTTGACCTCTCGTGAAATCTTAACAAAAAGTTACAGGATTTGACCTCTCGGAAAAAGTCAGCAAAAGTCATAGGATTTGACCTCTCGTGAAACGTTAACAAAACTTTACAGGATTTTATCTCTCGAAAAAAATCAGAAGCAGTCATAGGATTTGACCTCTCGTGAAACGTCAAAAAAAGTTACAGGATTCGACCTCTCGTGAAACGTTAACAAAAAAATACAGGATTTGACCTCTCGGAAAAAGTCAGCAAAAAGTCATAGGATTTGACCTCTCGGAAAAGTCAGCAAAAAGCCATAGGATTTGACCTCTCGGAAAACTCAGCAAAAAGTCATAGGATTTGACCTCTCGGGAAAAAGTCAGCAAAATTCAGGATTTGATCTAGCGGAGAGAGTACCAGTTTCTATTGGTGTACTGGGGTGGGGGTTGGGGGGACGGGCTGCTCTTCCAGCTTTCAGTTGTAAGAGGGGAAGGGGACACTGGTAACTCAGGTTTCAGACCAACTTTTCCCACTATAGGGTCGGTGCGCGTCACCGCCTCAAAGAATTATCCCCTCACACCCTTTTATGCCGTATTAAGAACAAGTCCACCCACCTTTATTCAACGCATTGGTTCCCCTCATAGCAATTGGGTCCTATGCGTTGAGAAAACTGGGGGACTAACCCAAAGGAAAGGTTAAATTGATTCAAATCAAAATTGGCAACCATCAACTACTTCACAAGTAGTGAAGAAAGATACAGCCGGTACAGAACTTCATTACCGCAAGTGTAAAAGGAGATTTAGGGCTGTACTGAAAGAGGAAAGTAACAGGGAAGATGATAGAAGACTAAAGGAGAATAAGGAATACTGTCACAAAGGGTCCAAGGGTCAAGCCATGTCAACCATCTTTAACAGCAAGAACGCACTTCCAAACCCTATAGAAAGTTCGTACAGCGCTGTTCTCATAGTTACGACTTGAACTCCATAGGTGAACCAAGAATGAAGATAAAATCCATGAAAATGGGCTCTGCTTCTAGTGAGGGGAGTCGAACCCTTTATCCCTAAAGGCAACCTTAAGTGGGGTTTGGAAGACTCGAATCCGCATTTAGGTCCTCCCTTATCCCAAGGTCGAATGGACAAACGACAGATCAATTCCAATTTCCTCTGAGACCTTCCGAAGTCATTTCACTCGTGTGGCAAAATGGAACCCTAAGGCGTTCCAGACTTTCTATATCTAAACCCTGAAACCGGAGATTATTGCTTGATACCACTCAGAACCGGACAAGAAGCTTGTCTTGATAAAATGTAGGTATTATATTCGTTATATATACATAAATCTGGTTGGGTGATTGAAAGAACTTGAGAAAAGCTTGGTAGACCCTGGTGAACATTTCCTTTTCTTGGGGTATTATGGCCTAATGTGTTTTATGGAGGGATACTCCAATAACCGTCAAGGAAATGTTCTTTGGTAATAAAAGCATGGCAAAGCTTATTATTAATCGTAACCACGGGATTTTTTTTTACAACCACAAATAAAATTGTACCTAAGGGATACTTTTCTGTAATCGAAGAAAAGAAAGAATTGGCAACGAGATTTCAGAGCTTAGAGGCCATCATAAAATGGCGTCCACCTCAGTGATTTTGAGAAAGAGGAAGCTTGAGAAATGAGAATTTTATTATATAGAAAAATTATTAGCTTTTAAAATATATTATATGGCAATTATAGATTATTTAAGACTCCAAATAGTTATTTTTATTATATGAATTTTTAAATGTGGCACTAAATAACGGTCGTTTTGAGAGTGCCAATTCAACTCACCATTGCGGACAGGGTGGTAGGCTAGGGCCGCCATTTTGTTTCGCATGTCTTCTTGAACGAAGCAGAATTCACAAAATAAAGTTATATATTACACAATTATATCATTGAAAGGTTATATTTTGTCTTAGATCACTATATTTCTTTAGAAGAGCACAAGGACGTTTTTGGGGTGTCGTAAATCCTGCAAAAAATGGAGAATTCAGGCACAACCAAGTCAAGAACACTTTCCAGAAACTCTACACTGATCTCTAAATACCGTTAACAAAATTGGAATGCATTAATATGATTAGTTCATCAGGAATAAAGTGTTCACAAATAGTCAAAGTCCTTCATTATTATGCAAACACTGTTTTAGTAAATGAAACGAAGGCAAGACAAATGATCTTTAAGTTGTGCCCATTCGTATGGGCTTGCCAACATCCTCTGTAGAGTAGTATCATACAAGGGCAGGGAGGTCAAAGAACGGTAAACTATGAACACATTCCTCTATGTACGCTTGTGTATAAAGGTTACCAGCCTTCAGAAGAGCTGTCCACGTGAGACCAACGCACTCTGTCCACTGGCTGGAGCATGAAAACGCCACTCTAGCCAAAGCTGTTTTGAAACATCACTCTCCCCCCTTCTCCCCTTTCCTCCTTTCCTTCTTTCTTCTCTCCCTTCCCCTACTCTCCCACCATATTTATCTCCCCCATATCCCCAATTCCAGTCTTCCCCTACCCCTGAAGTCCCATCTACCTCCTGCCAGCCACATCCCAGCATCCCACTCTCCCCAATCTCACATCCTTTGAAGGGGTGGTCTCTCTGCCTGAATGGTCTGGCTGTAAAATTGCACAGCACAGGTTGGTCTTTCGTATAGGAAGGTCACATGCATTTTCTTATGCTGTGGTTGTAGCAGAATCGGGGCCAAAGTAGGCATGCCACGTTGCGCTCGGGGTATTGCGAGTCCAATCTGAAGCCTATTGTGATGACGTCTTTGGTTCTGGTGTTTTTAGGGGTAGAATTATTCTCCGTTCCTTGTATAGCAAAGAAAAAAAGAGTTCATTGAGTCATCGCTATGAATAAATAGATAAAAGATGGAATTTGATACGTGTTTTTCTCAATGATGGGTTGATCTATCAGGGTAAAAAATGGATGCGTGGGCAAGAAATGGATCTCAGAGTGATTAGATTATTACATCCCGTGACAAGGATCAGAATGCCTTACATACTTGAGACCCACGATATGATATTAAAGATGATAATAGAAGAGAACATGCGAAAAAATAATAAAATCCCTGCACTCCTTCGGTGTCTCCCTGCGACGATCTTGCACAAGCAAATTGGACTCGGTACCAATTCTGAAACTCGGTTCAGACAGAGATCGAACTCACGCTATCTAACGGTACACAAAACAAAGCTATCATCTTGCAATAATACTTAATAAAACCTTATATTATCATTTGTTTACTCATATCTTTCTCAGGGTTAGCTTTTTATTGAATATCAATGCAAGTTGCCAACTCTTTAATCCAAAGCCTCAGAACGAGATTTAAATTCACATCTCACTCCAATGCGAATAGACACAAAAGTAGACAGAAAAATGAGAAAATCATAAAACAATGAAGCAAATTTTATGTGAAAGAAAACAATGGCGGTTTTATAACCTCGAGTGTATCAAGTTCTTATCGTTGTATGGTATAAAATTAGACTATATATTTAGGGGAGCGAGGAGGACAAACGAAAGGGAGTGAAAGCGAGGTAAGAGAGGAAAGGAGATAAAGAAAAAGCGTGAAAGTGAGAATAAGAACAAAGAAAAATATATGATTATATATTTTTCTTCATTCTTATTCTCGCTTTCACAATCGGTATAACTGGTCGCAGATAGAAGAAAATCATAATTGCTTTGCAACGGCTCTGACATAAGAGCGTTTTGACAAGATGACAACAGGATGATAATACACATGTTGGCTTTAACAAGATCACAAGAGGACGATAACACACATGTCAGCTTTAACAAGATAACAACAGGATGATAACACACATGTCAGCCTTAACAAGATAACAACAGGATGATAACACACATGTCAGCCTTAACAAGATAACAACAGGATGATAACACATATGTCAGCCTTAACAAGATGACAAGAGGATGATAACACGCATGTCGGCTTTAACAGGATGACAACAGGATGATAACACACATGTCAGCCTTAACAGGATAATGAATCACATGCCAGCTTTAACAAGATCACAACACGAAGACGTCACACATGTCAGCTTTTTACAAAATGACAAGAAGAGGATGACACACATGTCAACCTTAACAAAATGACAAGAAGAGGATGACACATATGTCAACTTTAAACACCATAATGAAGAAAACAACCATATCCTCTTCGTACGTCCTCTTCATTGAAGTGGGGAAGGTGACGATGCCAGAAACTTAGCTCGATGGACGAGTTTCACAGGAGCCTTCCCACGAAATTCAACATCCGTGAAGAGGAGCGAATGGAAATGTTTGTGTGTATGTGTGAGAGAGAGAAAATTTCCAATGAAATTCCCACCACACTGAATTTAATATTTGTGCTCTAAAATTCCAGCACTCATATCGCTGGCACAAGATGTGTACACTTGAGTACAATCACAACAGCCTCTCTTCAATGATGTGTATGTCTAAAAGCGTATGAGAGAGGAGGTCACCAGTTTCTTTCGTGGACTTTCTGGAAGGCTCCCCCCCCCTCAATGATTTTTATTCCAATTCAGTCTTTATATAAAAAAACACACATCTAGACTACCATGTTCTCCTCCACGATGCCAACAGATGTAGAATGTGTGGTGGAATTTCCAGTGGAGTGCAGACTATGGGTGGTTCACACGTTGCTATGGGAATACAAAGGGTATGGCGACACCCATATCCTTTATACCTTCTCTTGAGCTCTTGGGAGTAAGGAAGAAGTCAGGCTTTTACACTGAACAACTAGAGCAGGAAAGTCCAATGACCCCAAAAGAGGGAGGCTGACAGACTGGAAGAACCACAGCTAAGACACAATTAGGGATACTCATAACCGCAGGTTTCAGGTTATACAGTGTGTCTTATATGTCTAGCGATTATATACATATATGCGGTTAAGAAGGTAATTTTTAATATATATATATATATATATATATATATATATATATATATATATATATATATATATATATATATATATATATATATATATATTAAAAATTACCTTCTTAACCGCATATAAGTAGCACGTGAGGTTCGCAATGAATGCAATGTCCCACAGGAAAAATGAAAAGGTGCTTCCAAGTACTTTCGAACTTTATTCAGTTCATTCTCAAGGATTACTACATTGCATTCATATATATATATATATATATATATATATATATATATATATATATATATATATATATATATATATATATATATATATATATATATCAGTAACAGGGCGTGGAGAGACAAAGACGTAGCCCGGATGCAGCATCCTAGCCCTCGGGCGTAGCGCATCGCCCTCCTTCCGGATATCGAACACCTGTGTATGACGAAGGAATTGAATCCCATACGAGGGGATCGAAACTGTTAAGGTCGGCTCCGAGCAGAAAGTCTCGACCGTCCTTCTAAACGCCCGGACGCCGACGCCGACGAAGGACCCGAAGATCAGCGGAACTCCGTTGTCGCAACTCAGCCACGTCGCCGCTTCCTGTCCACTTTAGCTGGACCGAGACCGTCGGAAGTCACCTATACTACTATGAGTAGCAATAATGATAATTGCCACCAACCATTGTGTGGTAGTATTATTTCAGAGCCACTGTTTTTAGTAGAATATTATCGCTACTAATTAGTGCCTGGAGAGGTGGTGGGGGGGAGGATCTAATGACAAACACGTGTGTGGCGTCAGGCAATCAACGACATGGGCGGAAAACTCGACCCGAAGGTCAAAATAGGTCAAAAATTTGGTCGGTTTTCTGCTCTCCACAAAAAATATCCAGGAACCCCGGATATGAGGTAACCAATTTAGAGGTTGCCACCCGCGGCTAGTATGTGCACCTACCAAGTATAGTATATCAGCATACAGCGCGATTCATGTGCGTGAGTGAGTGCACGGAAAACGAAAAAGGCGGAAAAGAAAACGCACCGAAAGAATCTAATTTAGATCCGTGTATTAAACTTCACCCACTTTTTTCTGTTTTCCTATTAGGCCTTTGATTGGCATTACACTATGGGCATTGATAAACTCATAGCCACCAGCCCACCTGAAAGTGCTTTCAAACCAGTCACCACAATTCACTGCTCGAACTACTTAGCAACAACAACCAACCCCCCATCCACCCCCCCCCCCCAAAAAAAAAGCGATGGAACTGGCATTAGATAGGCCTCATCTTGGCTATGCTGTGCAATTTTGGTTACTAAAGTGACACTTACCTTATGGCGAGAGGATTAGGAGACTAAATCTTCATCTGGCGCGTAGCTAGGGTATATTTTTTACCGAGGCAAATAATTGGAAAGTACGTGTAAAGCTTAGGTATGTAGTTAAATGTAGGTGTAGTCATCCCCCCAATTACACAATTATTTGAAAAATCGTTCAGAGAATTTTAATACATGTCAGCGCATAAATTCTAAAATGAAACTAAATTTCTTAGCTATATAATATGCAAAAATTAAAAACTCTACTATAACTGGTTGTATATGCAAAATATCAAATTGTTAATATAAAAAAATTAGAAGGATTTATTTATTGTAAGAGGCGCAATTGATCTCACTGTATGGGACAAAAATGTGTAAATTTAATAGTTAGATGATTTAAATAAAATGAGCTAGGAAAATTAGCCGAGACAAGTACCTCATATGCCTCAATGTAGCTAGTAGCTACGCCTAGCTCATACATTAGAAAGAAGAGTTCGAAAAGATTTTATTGAAGTCTTCAAGTGGGTAAAATATTATAATAGGGGAGACATAGATAGGGTTCTTATTTTTATTAAATAGAATAGGACACGTACCAATGGGTTTAAGCTGGTCAAGTTTAGGTTTAGGAAAGAGATTGGTAGAAATTGGTTTGCAAATCGAGTGGGAGATGAATAGAATAGAGTCAGTAGCTATGTGATAGAAGCTTCTTTCTTGCGGACTTCTAAGAATAGATTGGATAGATTTATGGATGAGGATGCTAGGTGGGACTGAAATTGGAGATAGATTTATGGATGAGGATGCGAGGTGGGACTGAACTTAGGGCTAGATTTAGGGATGAGGATGCGAGGTGGGACTGAACTGGATGATGGGAACACAAGCTGCCTCGTATAGCTATTGATTTGCCTTTTGCAGACTCCTTCTTCTGTTCTTAAAAGACAAGCCTAACCTGGATAAAAGCTTCAACCTGGAATGCGTCCAATAATCCATGTTTTGGTAGAACGACACCACACATATAATTACTGTTTCATGTCTGAAAAAACCCACTCAGTTGGTGTGTGTATGCATGATGAGTTTACTCGAGCATTTACCGGATGTCGAAGAAAATAAATTGTTTGTTTTATGCATGTAAACTGCACAAACAACAAAAACCAAGGGTAATTCTAAGTATTATGTAGGAATATACTCAAAGTAGATGTTGAAAACTGGAATGGGGGCTTAAAATATGCTTTAAGAGATATGGAGATAGTTTGTTATCAGTGTAAACATTATTTAACTCAATAGCCTTTTCCAATATAATATAGAATCAGGCGAGAATCAAAGATCCCTTAAAAGGTATCTGTAACCGAGAGCGATAAATCTATCGTACCTGTTAGCCTGGGCCCCACAAACTCCATGAACCTTACCTCTAATTTTACCAAATTTCCCCATATAATAACAACGCGTTGGATTTCTTCTAAATTATAGAAGAAACAGCAAGTGATCAATGCGGAAGGTGACAGTAAATTTCACCATCTAGACAATACTAAAAGACTATAAAATTATATTAATGAGAACCATACAACTTATTAAACCATTATTTTTTTTAACACGGTTCGGTTTAATAATGATCCACATTGGAGTGTCAAAGATGTGTATCAGTTTAGATTAACATTCTAACTAACCAAATCCCTCTCTGTGAGAATTCTATTGAATGACAAGAAAGTGACCAACCCAAACCACTACAACAACATGAAGGTAAGGTTTTCAATGGCAAAAAAAATGTGAGTGGGCGAAGACGTCAGAATCAATTTAAATCTCTCCAGTCTTTTGGAGAACCGTGGCAATAGAACTTCCGTCAATGGGATGTAAACAAAGCAATCATCCACTTAGGATGAACGATGAAGATCGTTCTTGGTATTTCGAGTCTTTATTTTGTTCGCTCTCTTCAACATTTGAGCCACAAAAGTTGTTCACCTTACATAAATTTTGCTCTCGGGTCAAAAAGTGTCCTGAGTCTTGTTTACTTATAATGATGATTAAATGATGATTAATGATTATTAAATGATGATTTAATGATAAAATGTTGATTCAATTATGATTAAATGATGTTTTAATGATGATGCAATGATGAATGAATGATGATTAAATGTTAATTAAATGATGTTTCAATGATGATTCAATGTTGATTCAATAATGATTCGATTATGATTAAATGTGTTTCAATGATGGTTGAATGATGATTAAATAGCGTATACCTCCGCCAGATGTCAGGAAAAGCTTTATCACACAATGTTAAAAGAGTGGAGAGGAGATCTGGATCAGGATCTGGATCCGGATCTGGGCACCCTCCCCGCGCCCCAATCGCTCCCCACAGAATCCCATCGAAGCAACAGACATCAGCAGTGTGATCACATAACTTCAGTCCAATCTTTCGTGGCTCGTACGGAGCGAGCTACTGCCACTCATTCATGCGGTGCGTCGAGTTTGAGAAATACGTGGAGACAACCCCGCCCACGTATGTCGCTACACACATAATTAATCAAAGCACCGCTGTCTCTTCCTTCCTTACTTCATTACACACACACACACACACACACCACACTGTTGTATATGGCATTCCAGTGCTTGTCATTTTTATCTTTATGTAGATTTCATTATCTATTACGATGGAAAAGCGCTGGGTAGCTAATTTACTCATACCCATCTATAAATTGGTGAAATTAATTACATTCTCTTTCGTATCAAAATTCATTTTGATTCCACCGTAAGTTTGGGTTGAAGTGTTCAGAGTATCGTCAACAAAACGACGGTAAAATATCGGTTTCAAATCAGGAGGGCATTCTCGCAAAGCAACTTTTTCCAAGTTGGACATAAAAATGTCAGCAAGAAGAGGACCCATGGGGGAACCCATTCCAACACCATCAACTTGTTGATAGATGGAGTTGTTAAACAGAAAACAGTTGTCTCTAATGGTTACCGTCGTTTTGTTGACGATATGGTTCTAATATTTAAAACAGAACAACAGTCTCTTTCATTCTTTGAATATTTGAATCATCGCCGTTCAAATATAAAATTCACAATTGATAAAGAAAAAGATGGAAAATAACCATTTTCGGATTTTCTCATATCCCGCTCCTCGCCCAACTTCGCCACTTCCGTAGACCGTAAATCCTCCTTTTCTGGTCTCGGCATGAACTTTTACAGTTTTTGTGATATTTCATATTAGATCAACAACATCAAAACCCTCCTTCACCGTGGCTTTTAGCTTTCATCTCATTATTTTCTTGTTCATTCTGAATTCAGTTTTCTTATGGGTTATTTTCAAAGGAATTGTTTCCAGCCCTCACTTGTACAAAAATGTATCCGTCAATTCTTTGATAAAATATATCATCCTCCACAAGAAATTTCCTCTGTCCCCAAGGATGTCCACTATTGTCTTCTTCCTGATATTGGCCCACTCAACCTACCCTTACGCCGAAAACTTAATAAGCTTTTGAAAAGTTTTTACACGCATACGAACTTCAAAATAGTTTTCCTTAATAACTTTCATATTGGACAATTTTTCAGAACTAAAGACAGACTCCCACCTGAAATGAGCTGTTCAGTTGTCTATAAATTCATTTACCCCAGGTGCCACCAGGGGATCTACATTGGCAGCACTGTTCGCTCACTTGGGGCTAGGGTTTGTTC
The DNA here is from genome assembly GCA_963969495.1 of Ceratothoa steindachneri. NCBI lineage: Eukaryota > Metazoa > Arthropoda > Malacostraca > Isopoda > Cymothoidae > Ceratothoa > Ceratothoa steindachneri. Next base: position 165,199,458 of record OZ018330.1, on the reverse strand, counting down.
TCATCTTGGTATTAGCTCTCACACTGGCTCCACCTTGACCAATAAAGAAACTTCTCTCATTCGAGATCATTCCATTAAATGTAAGACAGAAATTTCCCACAAAAACTTTCAAATTATAGGACATGCAAATGACTCCACTTCCCTCCACATTCTCGAATCATTATTTATAAAACAACTAAATCCCAGTTTAAATTCTGATTCAACTGCTTTTTCCCTTCTCATTTCATAAACTACTCAAAATATTTTCACAACCTACAAATCTTTAATCGGTTCCTTCTATAATCTTTCCTCATACTCTCTGCTTTTGCCGTCCACTAAAGGTGACTAATATTTTCGTGTACCAATTAATTGCCCCAATTAGTATATTTTTTATATTTATCAATATTTATAGCATCTATATTTAGTGTCAAGTTTTCAAATGATTTTTTCACATTTTCAATTTATTAAATAATTTATTACTATTGCTGCTTCATTTAGTGACTAATATCTGTGTCAACCAATAATTGCATCAACTAGTGTTATATTTATCCATATTTAAAGTACCCTTAATTGATCCATATCTAAAGTTTCAAAAGTTTTCAAACGATTTGTCATAATTTCAAATAACTAAATAATTTATTTCTAATCCTTGTGTGCTAATTTTTTTTTGTAATTTTAAACGTGTTCTAAATCTATCTTATAGACCAGAAGATGGGTAAGGTACCCGAAACGTTGTACTTAATTAAATGAGAAATTTTACATGTCTCATTTTGGGATTTATCCTCAACCTGAAAATAAGCCTTCTTAGAAGCAAACTTACAGAATATATATATATATATATATATATATATATATATATATATATATATATATATATATATATATATATATGATGAAAATTAATGCAATATCGCAAGAAAAGATGAGGAATTAAACCACATTCTCCGAAGACAATTTAATTCAGAACAGTTTCGGTGTATCTCAACCCTTTTTCAACTGACACTGGGCAGAAAATATAAGAGAAATGCATATAAGCATAAAACAAGATCCCCTCTTTTTTCCCCCAATCCCCTACTTGTGGCTAATCTGGGGGGGGGGGGGGGGTAGGCCTAAACATATTGAAGGGCTGGCATTTTAATATTTTATTTATTTGCGATCTTATTACAGGATTAAAAGAAAATTGACCCTCCGATAGATTTAAATTAGGAACTGACGATATCAAGCTCGATTCTACGATTCTTCTCTTAACATAGTTAGCCGATTTAAATAACATTTTACTTCCATTGAAATCGATCGTATGATTCTTGTCTCTAACATGGCAAAATATTCCACTACTTTCGCTGCCCACTCTAATATCTCTTTTGTGTTCGTACAATCTCTTCTCTAGATTTCTTCCCGTTTCCCCTATATAAACTTTATGGCAATCGTTGCATGGTACTGCATATACTCCTATGTTATGATGTTCTTTGGGTTTCCTGGTCATCATCAATTGGTTTAAGGAATTATTATATTTAAAGGCTAGATTAATACCCGCTTTTCCAAATATGTCCTTTAAACTATTTAATTTATTATTAAATGGCAATGTTATACATGTGTTGAAGTCGTTAGTGCGGGAAGGCTTATTACCATAGAATGTTTTCCTAGCTGCAAAATGGGCAGACAATATGAACCAATCGGGGTAATACAAATTAGAAAAAATAGTCCTGATAATGACAATTTCTTCATCTAAATAGGAAGGATGACATATTTTGTATGCTCTAAGGAAAAGGTTAGAAATTACCGATTTTTTAACAGTATTATCGTGAAACGAAAAATAATGTATATAGGCATTCAAGGGGGTTGGTTTCCTATACACGTCGGAGAATGTGGTTTAATTCCTCATATATATATATATATATATATATATATATATATATATATATATATATATATATATATATATATATATATATATATATATATATATATATATATATACTAAAATATAATTGAGTTAGCCATTTAAAAAGTTTTCTATAACTAATTTTCAAAGGATAACTATTATCTTTTTATTTAGTACCGTAAACTATTGGAATGCCGGATCTTTTCTCTTTGGCGGCAGGCGGATGTTTTGTACCAAATTTTCACCAATAATGTAGTTTTAAGTGCTGAATACGAATATAACATTTATTTTTTGAAGAAATGAAAGGAGGTATAAAAACAAAATTTAATGCGTACTAGTTTAGAACATTATTCTATAAACAATTATGATTATATACTGGAGGGCTGTGCTTCCCCAGACCTCCCCAATTGGTTGAAACTCAGGATCATCGTAGGAGGTCCCCCCGAAGTGCCTAACCCCCCATGAGGGGTCCCCTTTAATTTACTCCAAAAAGGTGAAACATATTGGAACACGGACGAAATAGTTTGCGTTTGTACCAAATTTTCGACAATAATGCAATCTTTTGTCTTGCATTAAGGCAAAAGTAAGACCAGGAACGACAATAATAAGTGACAAATGGCCAGCCTACCAAAATATAGGAAAACTACAAGGATACAATTATATTCAGAAAACGGTGAACCACTCAGAAAATTGTGTCGACCCGAGCAGCGGAGCGCACAATCAGGAAATAGAAAATCCATGGCACGCCGTAAAACAAAGAAATAAAAGACATTGCGGTACCCACCGTAAGATACTCGATTCCTACTTATGTGAATTTATGTGGCGAAAACGCAATAAAAATGAAAATTTGTTTAAAAAAATATTATGAGATACTTATATCTAAATACAAATGAAAGTTTGAAGAAATAATAAAGGGAGTGAACAATAATATTGTGAAATCATATAGCAGTTTAAGTGCGTTTCATTTCCATTTCGTTTTTTCCCAAAGATTTCGGATAAACCAAAATTACCGTTTATTTTTTATTTTTTTAGATACTTCCTTTCATTTCTCCCTAAAACAAATATTATATTCGTATTCAGAACTCAAAACTGCATCGTCGGCGAAAGTTTGGTACAAAAAATCCGCTTGCCGCCAAACAGAAAAGACCCGGAATGCGTCTAATACATATTTTTATTTTACAAATAAAAAGTGTTTAGATATTTCTTTTACTATCCTAAAGTTGGAAAAAATACGGTCAAAAAGTAGTTTCACTAATTGTATTTTTCTATACGATAATGAAAAAAGAATTGATTATAACTAATCGCACTACTTATTACATAGCGCTCAGTACGCTTCTGGAATCTCATGATTTTGGAAATGTCACTCACTTTTTTTTAAACCAAAAAAATAGCTTCTTCATTTAGCTTTACTACACCCTATGTCATTTTCGAGGCAAAGTGTTAATTTTTCCTTGCAGTTAAGCGATTAAGTTAGGTTAGGTGATTTCCGAAGGAGTTCACACTTAAACGGTGGAACATGTCGAGAGGTAAAAAAGTGGGTACTTCGAGATAACAACATCAAAAAAGCCACACAGAAAGTGTCTCGTCAAATACCTTTTTTTACCCTACTTACCCAATTAATACACCTTTACCTGCCTTCCTCAACAGAATACCCGAAATGGACAAACCTCAAAATTCTGCTAGCCTGCGGTCACGGGAAGACGGGCCCGCGAGTACTATGGGGCAGAGAACCAGGGCGGTGTACGTGAGGCGAGGGGAGCGGAGTCACCGATGAAGATGAGGGAAAATGTACGAAGTTAGGGCATTAAAGGAAGTTCGGTTCGGTTTGTTTCAGTAGTTTTGATTATATATTGGGTAGGTTAGGTTTTAGTCACGATTTTTAGTGTTTTCCTCTGCAGTTTTTGCTGTGGATTCCAAAAATGGTATTCAGTTTCCTGAGAAAACCTGGTTTTGTGAGAGGGATTTTAATTTCAATATCTCAAAAACTAGGCATTTTAGAAAAATAAATAGCATTTTTTTTAAAAATCAGCAGCAATAAGGAAGCGCTCATATTAATTCAAATTATCCGGCAGTAATTCAAAAATTTTACCCCAAATATACTATCTATCCTTTCAAAGAAATAGAGCAAATAACGAATTCAATTGAATTAGTTACGATAAGGTTCCGATAAGATTGTTCTAATAATCCTTTGCGACACATAGTTTTTTACTTGGCTTTATGCGCGCACGCACACATTCTAACACTCACAGATACACCTCCCCTCATCCCAAATTGATCTTTCTTCTTTGAGAAATAGTGGTAGGCTTATGGAGAGTTATAAGTCCTCCCAGTTTCGGGGAATCTTTGTTGTCCTTACGGGATATGATAGTTATATATTTTCACTTCTCCTAATTTAACCACATTCGCGACGAACTCATTTTCAAAAACTATCTCGTGAAGATGCCATCAAGGGTTTTTTTTTTATTTGGTGTAGAATTAAAAAAATGTACCTTTCAAGACTCGTAGCATTGGTTCCATACAAGTTCACATGGAGGGAGGCGGATGTGGCAAAGATTACAGATAGAGCGGATGTGGCTGAGGTTACAGAAAGAGCAGATGCGGCTGAGATTACAGAAAGAGTGGATGCGGCTGAGATTACAAAAAGAGCAGATGCGGCTGAGATTACAGAAAGAACGGATGCCGCTGAGATTTCGGAGAAAGCAGAGAGAGGTTTTACTAACAATATCAACATGGATTTCGAGAGTAATTATCTATCAAATGGGACGCCCATATTTTTTAACTGTATTAGAAAAGGGGGAATGGGAGGAACCATCGTTCAAATAGAGAACAATAGTTTTGCAAAGAGACATATCGGTAGAAGTGTAAACAACAGTAGTACCCCTGTTTGGTCATCGTTGTATTTCAAAAGGTTTTTTTAAGGGCGATTGTGTGATGATGATATAAGCGGATAGTAGGTTTGAATGAGTATCATAAAATGAGGATGGGGAAAGGGAGAGATGGATTTCTCGTGTCACCAGCATAGAAATGAAATGATAGACCAAGATAATGCATAAGAATACCAAAGAGGAAGGAGATAAATGTGAAACAGACGAGGACCAAGAACCGCCCCTTGTGGCGTCTCCAAAACGCACTCCCGCCATTCGAGATATATCCTTTCCGATATTAATGGGTTGATCATGAGAAGAAAAATACGTCCTAACCATTTAAAGGCAGTTTAAGAGAAATTCAGAAGTTCACAGCTTCAATAAATATTAGAAGTGTGGTAAACAATATCAAATGCTGCCGAGGGGACCAGAAGTACCAGAATGTAAGGCTGACCAGCGTCGGCTGCACGAGTAAGGCGGGCCGTTACATGTATGAGAGCTGAGTCAGTGCTGCTTTTCCTTCTCTAAGGCACAGCTTAAAAATCTCATTGTCACCGGGGGAAGAAAGGTAATTTAGAATCAGGGTTGACACCCGTGCGGCCAACCCGAAGCCTTCCCTTGCATTCTCATCTGCGTCTCGTAACATTCAAAATTGTGTCTAAGAACAACAGGGTACGTTGTGGGTCAGTGTGGTGTAGATAATGGGGACATGGGCATTGACGCAGGGGCAAAGGGTCATGTTGAGGGCATTAGAGGGGATGGCAGAGTCTAATGGGGAAAGGAGTGAGGCCCAGTCCCTTAATATATGTTCTTGGTTAATGAAAGAGAACCGACGATGATAATGTTTGGTGACAGGGCGTGTAAAAGGGTTAAGTATTAAAGGACGAGAGAAACAAAACTAAATGAGGCAATAGTCAGAATTAGCTGTGTATGGGATCATTTAGGCTTAGGCTATGAATTTCGAAGGAAGAGGTGACTGAAGTGTATTTCCATATGTGTGAGTTGAGGATGAGAAAGAGAGAAAGAATAAAACTTAAAAATGTTAAGAAGTCGCAGATAAGAGTTGGTTTGATGGGTGATATTAAAATCTCCAAAATATGTAAGGTTCCATAGTTGTTAGAGAAGGCCATGGTTATAAATTCACCCATCTTATTGAAGAATCTGCCCCTGTGATGACCTTGGGGACGATATACGATCTCAACCTTAAGAGATGGTTTTAAGGGCAAGGTTGAAAACAGCTTGGAAAGTGTGAGAAAATGAAGGAGATATGTTGCCATAATTAAACCAACACAGCACCCACGTCCCGTACATTGTGAATGAATGACACTCCATCGGGAAACGCTGGTGCTAAGCCAAAAATGGCAACCTTCTAAGATGAGATAAAGTCACAGATGAAGTTCGTTTATTCCAACGTCAAAATACCACAATTTAAAAAGTCACCGAGTCACAAAAGAGAAGGTAAATGGTCATTGGGAGGATGGGGGAGGTTTATAAGGGGGTGAGTGTTTTGATGAGTGAGTTTAGGTAGGTTTGTGAGTGTGTCAGAAATCCCTTCATCTTAAAAGACATAATTCTAGAATTTAGAAAGAAAGCAATCGAGATGAGACACAGCGAATGGCTTTAATATACGATGCATTATTAATATGGTAATTTGATAGGTGGGTGGGTGGGATTTTTGTTGACGGTATATTTGAGAGATAAAGTAGCCTTTTTAAAACCACGCTCGAATTACAGAGATATCGAGAAGTCGAATATTATACAGGTTTGTCCCAAGGTAAATATTGTTTTAATTTTCTATTTCAGATGGTTGACACGAGGGTCACAACTTCCAGGACCGCTTGATTGACCTCCCAGAAGTCCAGAACTCACGTCTTGCGACAACGCTTTTTCGAGTACTATAAAGGAGAGAGTTTCACGAGAGAAATACCAGAATACCCAACAATTGAAGGACACTGTTCGGACAGCCATTGCAACAATCACCAAAGCACAGTTTCCTAAAATATCACACATGTCATGGCGCCGTATCATTGTGTGCCACCACAATGATGATGTTCATACAGACTGTAGGGGAATCGTCACTTCCCCCCCCCCTCCCGTTCACTCGTGGTGCAGTCACAAGGCGGTTACCGCAAAGACATCCGCCCTAGGCATCGGTGGGTCAAGTGCGTAACCGCAGCGTCGCACCTTTCAGCGCCATGAAAGACCCTAAAGGTCAAAATGCAAGATCTCCCCCAGGAGAGTGAGATTCAATTTCACGTCAAATAAGAAATTGGAGACGTGTTTCTCCCAAGCTTGAAGGCTAACGAGGAGCCGATGTAAGACTTGTGGGAAAAACCGTTGGGCAAAAGAACTCTCCTGGAGCCGTCCTCAAGCCCTTCCCCCCCTTACCACTCCCCCAGTGGGGTGACAAGGTATAAATGAGGAACACTGAGGAAAATCGAGGTAGTATACGTCAGACTCCAGGTGACGAAGTCCTCGATTGAAACCGAGCTACCTAGACTGGATTGGTAGTGTACTTGGCTCGTCAGACCAAGAAGTACCCTGCAAGAGAGGCAGGGCTACCTACCTTAAGGGGCTAAGAAGCAGCTCATCCTCGAGCTAGCCCCTGGTTATCAAACCAAACAATAAATTAACTTTGTTAAGTTCAACTTACTCTCGCCAGAGAGACTCCTCATATCCTGGTGCACCTTGAACACCAGGGGTATTCCTCGTCCTTGAGGAATTAAGAAAAGAAGAAGGAAAAGGCTCCCCCTCGAGCCCGTTACTCAGTGGCCACACCGAACTCATAAGTCAACTTGGTGAGGAACTAAGTTCAACTTATTCTTGTCAGACAAACCCCCCTCCGTTATACTCACCCTTGAGGAAGACTGGAACTAAGAAGAAGCTCATCCTCGAGCTAGTTCCTGGTTACCAAACCGAACTTTAAGTAACTTATTCTCGTCAGAGAAACCCCGTCTTATCGATCTTCGCCCTTGAAGAAGACCCTCCCCGAGTTCAGTCCTCGTCCATGAGGAATTAAGTAACGAAGGAGAAAAGCTCCCCCTCGAGCTCGTTACTCGGTGGTCACACCGCACTCCAAGTTAACTTGGTTTAAGAACCAAGTTCAACTCCCTCTCGCCAGAGAGACCACGACTACCTTGGTGCCGCATAAAGCACCGTAATTGTTCTCGTCCTTGAAGAATCACCCCCCCCCCCCGGAATACCGTGTGGACCCCCACCAGCTGCTACCCTCGCCAAAAGGACATCCGTGATCTCGCCCATCTACATCTGGCCAGGCGGCACGCGTCGTGAGTCAATAACATTTCTGAGGCATTTAAATTCCAGTAGAGTCTGTAAACCTAAATCTTATATTATTGTTGTGTGTAGAGAAATTAACCAATTTTTGAGAGTCAAACAAATTTAATTAATTCTTGTTTATGATAATATTCAGAGTATTGCTGTGGTTAATGTTTAAATGTTGTGTATTCAATTGTTAAAGTTAAAATATAAGTTTATGTTGGGAATTAGTGTGCGTTTCTCTATATCCTTACGTGTTTCAGAACGGCTCTGTTCGTTAAGATATTTAGATATCAATATATTAGCACTCTTAGCACTCAAGAAAACAAAAAAGCGTGGCAGTCTACGACACAGACATTCTCGATGTGTGACAGTGTCAATAAAAGTGAATACACTATAACCAGTACTGTCCCTCTATTGTTTTTATTACTTCTCTGTAGGGCGTGACGAAGCTTTTGGTTCACCCTGTAGAATCATCTGCGCTCGAGGAGAAAAAGAAAGGGGGGGGGGGAGTTGTTGCAGAAGATACAATTTGGGGAGGTACTGTTCTAAAACTCGTGGGAATAAGAGGAGTTATTTAATTAAGAATAATTTGCGAATATATTAAAAAAAAACGTATAACAATTAATACCTAAGTCTCCGATGCGATCAAACCGGTGCACGATGAAATTAAGACAAATCACAGCGCACTGATACACGGAAACGTAACTAGTAGGATCCCGATAAAATTCACTATCTCACAAGAAAAGTACTAGGTTTAAACTTTAAATGATACTACGAGCAATACTAGAGTATGTAAATTAGCCCCCCGAGGACCCTCCTGCCCCCAAAAAATAAACAATATTAAGGAGGAAAATAAAAGAAATAACAAGCCTCATTCCAAAGCAACCAGTGCGAGCTGACGCTGAGTAATAAAATCAAGCAAGTAAACCACTGCTTTCCTTAACATACAGTTTTGATATCACAAACACACTTAAGAACAAGCAAAATCACTTAGGAACAAGCAAAATTTAAGCAATTATAATACATTTTGAAGAAAGAAGAAAGTTTAGAACGAGAGATTTCTGCCTCGATCCTTTGACGAATTTTTTGTTGGATGATTTAAATGAGCCCTACAAATATACTATTTAGTTTCGATAAGGCTCGCTGCAGTAACTATTTTAGGCAGTGACCTTTTACACTAGTCTTTTACACACACATCTCATAACCTCACAAAACGATCTGTATTCTTTAAGTAATCGTGGCAAGTTCTGGAAATCACGATCTCAATTTTTACATGGTATTAAACTTCATATATTTTTACTTTCCTTAATTTAATCACTTTGGCGACAAACGTATTTTCAAAACCTATGTAATGGAGTAGTCCTCAGTGTTTTTCGCTCTCTTGTCTCAAAAAGAAATACCACAGGTTTCAAACTCCCCGAAAATTGTGATACTCAGTTCATGCAAGTAAGTATGAAGGTATATAATTCTTCATAAATAAATCCTTCATCTCAACCTTGGCCATCTCTCAGGAGAGCGCATTTACCATCACCCGAAGAAACTTGGACAAAGGACCAGCTAAATTCCGGCTTGTTCCTCTGTGGTATGCTGGTACTATAGCACTAGCTAGCACTGCACATAGTAGCCTAATTGATAATGACTCTTGGTTGGCTTGGATAAAGACCGATCCTCAAACATGCCCTATGCAGTATGAAGATAGCTAACCATTGATATACAGAGTAACAACGTACTAAAACTGCCTATATTGCTATTTAAATAAAGACTGTACCATACCGTGCTCCTACTAGTTGGTTAAAACCCCCCGGATACTGCGACGATATAAAGAGCCAATTAAAAGAGTTAGTTTATCACTATTAAATAGAATTTGGCATAAAATAGAATTTGAGCGGGGTATACTTTGGCACTCTGCCTGCTCTAGCAGACATGAGACAGAATTTGATCAGGGTATACTTGGGCCCTTCCCAAGCGCAGTACTCTACTAACTTGAGCGTGTCCCCCCTCTCCATGAATAGAAACGGAGTAGAGGAGACGATCGGGGTATAAGTCTGTTTATACTCGCCCTTCCCTTCTCGTCTACCTGCTACCACATATGAGTTCTCCTCACATGGTTTAGCCCACCTGCTGAAGTGGTTACTAGGTGTGAAGCTTGGAGCCAGGACATCCAGAGTTTTGAAATCAGAGTTAACCTTCTCTTAGGTGGACTGCCTGTCGTCATGGCTACGAGCTCCACCTACCCATGATCACCGAGATTGCCAGTCACGGAGCTAACCGTCCTAGTAAATAGTTTCAGCTTTTTTAAAAAGAATTCCGACGGAGATTCGAGCTACCGGCCCAACAATTGCCGGGCAAGCGCACTAACATTCGGCGGAAAATTGGTCAATGGGATGTAGTCACTTGTTTCTTGCGGAAGAGAAACGTCTCCAAGCCATACGCGAGTTGGCTTAGCATCGCTATGATAACCGCACTGGTCATAGAAGTCCAGGGAGAGCGGAAAGAACGCTTGGCGAATTGATAAGACGGTGAGCCCAGGAACAATGTTAATAGAGGGGTGAATCAAGTTTTGTGTTTGGTTGAACCATTGTTGGTTACTTTCTCACATCGGTGTTGGCAGGTGTGGTCTCAGTTCCACAACAATAATTACCCAATTTAAAACTCAAGTAGCGACTCTAAATTTGTGTTTCTGGGTACCTAAACTATTTACAATTTACTTCCTGAAGCTCTCAAGCGTCCCCATACTTAGCTTCGTGCTAGTATTATTCATCATCTCTTACACTGCTTTACTTTTCCGCCAGTCCTTTCCATCAATCAAAGAATCTTTCAATTAATTGGTCTCTGATCCGTCAAAAATCAGAACTTGCCCAAATGTAAAAAGAAAAAAAATCTTCCAAACTAATAGATGGTGTAATGTATGGAAAAAGCAAGACAATGTAGTGTAAAAGCGTATTCTGGTAAAGAAAAAGTCCTGATTTGGGGTCATCTGATGCCTGGCTGAAGATAGAGTGGGTTAATTTATGGTAGAATATTCTCCCTAGGATATTTAGAATAGAGACGAGATAGGACTATTTTTGTGCAATGTTTGAGCAGCCTTTTTTCTAATGAAAGGTAGGAAAATTGTAAATCTTGAAAAGAGACATTGACAGTTGTTTGTTATGGAAGAGGAGAAACAATATCTTCTAGTGATTGGAAAATGTGTTACAAAGGTGTTGGAAGTTTTCTTGCTGATTGCACTTCTAATGCAAATGCTTGGATGACCGGTGCACTTTTTAACCATGTGTTAATTATGTGGGAACTTGAAGTCAAGCGAAATATTGTCTTGTTGGTATACAACTCCATGCAACACACAAACAAATTGTTCATTAAAGAGCATCGAAGCGATCTTCTTGTCTTCCAATAGTACGTCATTAATCTAACGCGACCAAGAAACTCTATGAGGTTTTAGGCTTATTATCGCGGTAAGATTCGTGCAGGAATTATAACTGACCTTGAGGATATTCAAGATCAACCTGATTCAAATGGAATTTAAAAAATAGTTTCCTTCATGCTGCAGCACATTTAGTAGCAATATCATGGAAACAAATCTCAGAAAAGACTATTGAAGATTGTTTCAGAAAAGGTGGATTTGTGGCGCCCAGAGGGCAAGGAAAGTAGGCCTGTGCACCTATATTGCAGGATAGATAGGCCCAGTGAGGAACCCCCACAAATACGTGCTCAATGGATCTATGAAATCCTATATATTTAGTAGAAATGCATAAGAAAGACGAGTAAATAACTGGTTCCCACGTGGCTACACCACACACACACACACACACACACACACACACACACACACACACACATGCATACACAAAGGAACACCCGCGGGACGAAAAGATACCGATGCTTGATAATTAAGGAAGCTGAGCAAATACAGAGTGAGATATGTTTTTGCTGTCAAGTTTTCATGAAGGTGTCAAAGGAAAAATAAACAGTCATCTCTTGATAGGATCTGCCAGCCCGGTCTAAGAATGTGGACATATACTTGAGGAGCACGCACACACCTCTGAACTCCACCCAATGGTCGACGGAAAAGCTAACAAGCAAGTTTCCAAACGTTAGCTCCGCCTCGCGCTTTGAGAAGAGAAAAGAGGTCACGCCCCCTTAAGCAGGGGAGTTATAAATAAACGAAGAGGGACATTATGGATAGTCAAGAAGAGGGCAGTTAAGTCATACAGACGGATAGCCACAAGTCTTAGGCATTCGTCCTCAAGTCTCCTTTTATTATTATCACCGTCCCGTCGTCCTGTCTCCAGACTAAACATTAAGTAGGCCTAAAGAGATAAGCATGGTCGCCGGTTATTGGGTGCTTCTCTCCAAGGAGGTAGGCTCCATGACCGGTGAACCCTCGAAAGATGGAGTGGAAGAAGATGTTTCGCGAGTTCTTCATCAAAAATAAAGAGCCCGCCACCTTAAACCGCGGTTGGATCACAATCGAAAAGCTCAATAACATCGAGGACTATAAATTGGTGACTACCCTCGGCCAGACAGTGAAGGTAACAAAGGGAAGAATATGGAAGCATTGGACCGACGACACGACGACAAGCAGGACGAGGCGATCCTGAAGTTACCATTGAAGACGTCATCAAGCCTACAGTGAGCGTAATGAGAAACCGTTTTTGCAAGCCCCATCATCATTGGCCTACCCTTTCGAAGGAGCAGCAGTAGAAGGGCGTATTTTCTACGCACCGGACCTCTGCAGGCAACACTGGAGCAAGATGGATACACACATACACGCCATACGTTCGAGTACAGTTTATAAATAATCTATTGATAACAAACGTAGAAAGTATACCAGTGATAATCGATTTGACTGCCAAAATTCAGTTTATCCAAGAGGCAAACAGTAAATGTCCGGTGATGTAGAAAGAATATTGGTTTTGCTAGACCGAATTAAAATGTTCAAGGCCGGTAAATTAATGATAGAAAGTTAGGTGTACATATTTGGTGTATATAGTAATTAAAAAAGAAAAGGGAGTTTGCTCAATATGCTTAGGATCAATTTAAAGCGAGATAGTGTGTTACGCACACGCAAGTTTTGTAAGCGCCCATTGCAAGGCAGAATAGGTTCAGTAATGAAACCTCAGATATAAGTAACATGTGAACCCTATTGTGCTTGTGACTTGCAGGAGCATAATTATGCACGTACAAATTATATGAAAGAGAAATTGCCGTTTGAATAAATAAGAATGACTATATATATATTATATATATATATATATATATATATATATATATATATATATATATATATATATATATATATATATATATATCCTTTGGCAACTTTCTCTTCTTCTAACTATCTTTTTTATTCCATCTTGTTGATGGTGGATCACTTGCCCTGTATTCATCTTTTTTTTAAATGAATGTGTTTGGTAAAAACCAAACTAAATTGCTAACTTTCGATCTTATTCGATCATCTTCAGAGCGTTTTGATATGTTCTTGCCTCCTTTACCGATGTAATGAGTGGAGTGAGGATCTGACAGAGCGAAAGAAATTGTGAATTGTTGTAAGAGTAGGTGTGGGAAGGGAATAGAGTAAGAGTGTGTGGAAAAATAGCGGAAAGTAGACCGTGGTGAAAAGTGAAAGAAGTATGGAAGGGTGCAAAGAGATGCTAGAGCCTGGTGATCAGGCCTATCGCTTTTAAATATTTTTGGTTTTGTGGTTCCTTTGTTGTCTTTGAGTTAGTTTATATATATATATATATATATATATATATATATATATATATATATATATATATATATATATATATATATATATATATATATATATATATATATAATATGGCGTTCAAGCCATTTGTCTTCAAAAAACAATTAATGTCCTTGGATATGATATGCGCATTCGCTGTTGTGGTAATAATTACTTTATTAGTTACTTTAGTGTTGTGCTTAGCGTCTTTGTTTTTTCGTATATCTTCTTGTAGTGAGTGTAATTCGTGTTTTTGTTTTTTCATGGATGTCTTCTTCGGTGAATTTGTAGAAATCAGTGATGTTTCATAGTTTGGTATTCTTTTTCTTGGTTGGGTTTTTTTATTTGGTTAAGGGTAAAAAACATTCTTATTTTCATGCGTAGAGCGGCACTTCTGCTCCGCCAGTTAAAAGCCCAGCGGAGCTCAGAAATCTGGCGCGACATATGCCTCTTCTGTTCTGGTTAATCGTTTGGACGATATCATCTTCCAATTCTCGATTAACCATTTCCTGCATATTCATTGTCCATTCTTCTATGACAACGTAACTGGTACTTATCCCGGCCTTCCGGTGCAGCTCTTCCTGGCGTTTTCTCTCTTACCTGTATGTACCTGTAATTAGGTACATAAATTTATTCTGCACCACTTGTAGTTTCCTCTTTTGTGTCTTCGAGACACATGAGAGGGCAAAAGGGAGGTATAACAGCGTCGATCTTACAAGTTCATTGCAGATCTTTTTCTTATTGCTTTCACGAAGATTTCTGAACATGTATAGAGTTTTGACTGTAGCAGTGGCCTTAGGGATTCTCTCTTGGACGTCCTTCTTGTACCCGGTTAAAGTAATCTTCATTCCGAGTACATTGCACTCCGTGGTGTAGGGATAACGTATATCCCCCACCCTGACGTCGTAAAGTAATCTCCTGCCTATGTGGACTACTTTGAACTTTTCCTGGCTGTGCAGATCTTTCACCGGGCCTCGTAGGTGTTAAGGTTTTCAATTTCTGCTGCTGTCATACGAGCTTGCCAAGGTGCATTCCTCCACGACAAGTGATTATCTGGGTGAAATCATCGGCGGATTGAATGTTAAGGCAAGTGGGGCTTACAGGCACTGGGACATCAGCGGTGTAAATCAAATAGAGAGTAGGGGACAGGCACTCCTCCTACAGGCCCGCAGTAAGCGGAAACTTTGTTCCGTCCTTGCACCCTAAACTGATGCACGCCGCTCTCTCCAGGACATAGTCACAGAGAGTTCTTTCTATGTCTTCACTTAGGCCCAGTCGTAAGATCTTGTACTGTATTCCCCGTTGCCACATCTTATCAAACGCTTTTGATACATCCAGACAAACAATATCCATGTAACTCCTTTCCAGTTTTGCTTGGGCTAGCTTTTCCGTGATGACATTAATCGCCATCTCCGAACTTCACTTCCTCCTAAAGCCGAATTGATGTGGGTTGGAGAGGGACTTCTCCTCCAGGTGAGACACAAGTCTTCTGTTGAGGATCTTCTCGAAGAGCTTCCCGCCAAATTCTAGAAGTGAAATTGGCCGGTAGCTCTCCTTTAACGTTGGGTCCTTTCCATGCTTAGGCAAGAAAATCATCCTAGCCGTTTTATAAGGATCTGGAAAGTATCCCGTGTTCAGACAGGCGTTATATATTCTTCTCATCCCTTCGATGACATTATCTGGTATCTTTTCAAAGTTTAGCTTTGTAAGCCCCGATTGTCCTGGGGCTTTTTGTCGGAATGAGCAGAGCGCGCCAAGTAGTTCTTCTACGGTAAGCTCGGCGTCTCCGTCGCGCTGTCAATCCACCTTGTGATGAGGGTGCGTCTTGTGTATTTGTTCGTTAAGCTCGTCGATGATGTTGCTTTCAAACTCTTGGTCATAGTCTTCGTTTTCCTCCTCAGTTATACTGAAGATGATTTCCCAATAACTTCGGAAAAGCTCTTCAATTCTTCCTTATTCCGTTTCGATGTTTCCATCTTCCTTTTGTAGCTCGATCTTCTACTTCTCCTTCCCAATCAATCCTTTGATATTTCTGATCTTTTCCAAAAATCTTTGGGAGTTGCTTCGTGATCGAAGCTATCAATCGCATCATCCCATCTTCTCCATTGTTGTTCGAGGATCAACTGGTTCAATTCTTCTTTGACTTCTTTACTTCTCTGTATTGAGTGAACTGACGCATTCCTGATGATCATTTCATACAATAACCTCAGCTCACGGTATAATTCCTTCATGTATTCGGTCGATCTGTAGGTAGAGATGGTCCTATACTCGGATTTAGGGATAAAAGCCCTATCTGGGCTGATAAGATGATTATTAAGGTCGTCGAGTGCCTCATCAATCTCCTCGATAATTGCCTCGTCCATGTTGGGCGGATAGTAGGTCTCGAGAAGGCGCGCGTACCATCTCCAGTCTGCTCTTTTGTAGTTCGTTCTGACTACAGCTGGAACTTGTATAGGGTTCCTGTTGATAGTGAGTAGGATCCCTATATGGTCACTACATGATACATGGACTGGTTCCATGTAGTAATTGAACGGAAGCTGACGATTTGCCACACAGATGTCTGGTTTTGTGGCACTTCCTGCTCTGACAAAGGTGGAGAAGTCGAGACCTATTCACTGGGCAATATTCCTGTCCAGCAATAGGTCTAGGCATCTTCCTATACCGTTGAAGGTCCTGTAACCGGATTCTCGGCATCTGGCGTTCAGATCCTCTAATAATATAGTGGCGCTCTTCTGCCAAATAGGCCAGTGAGAGTGTGAATTGGTAACACATCTCTCCTTGATGGTCGATATCCGGGAGCAATGACCAACTTTCCTAAGTCGAGTTCGGCCTCAATCGCGAGGTAGGATTCTTCTATATTTCTTATTTGCTTGTATGTAATCCCTTTCTTTGTTGCAATATCGGCACCGTCGAACCGCTGCTACGAATAATTCATGATCAACAGATCGTAGTTTCAGATTTTCATTTCTGCACTACGCATGTCAATTCCGTGCTCCGAAATTAAGATGATGTCCGCATCAATTTCCCTGAATACATTTCCGTATAGAAGTCTTTTCGTCGTCCAGCCTTGGTATTAATTTCCAATATCTTCAGTGCGTTCCGTAACATGGTGAATTGTTTTTACCTATGCTCCTTCTTATTCTTCTTCTTCCTAGAGGCTGGCTGGGCGCTTTTACTTGGCTCAGGGTTTTCCTTTTTCGAAGGGGGACTAGGGGTTTGGGACCTGCTCTTCCTAGCTCGTGTACAGATGCAGGGGCCTTTTCTTCTTCGTCGTCCTCTTCGGATTTCTCCGATGAGGGAGCTTCGACGATCTCCTCCAGTCCAGACTTGACGGTGTTGTTCTTCATGACTGAGTCCTTGAATGCCTTGGATCATTCAGGGTCTGCCGGCATAATTACTGGTTATAGCATTCAGTACCTGGTTATAGCAGCCATGCTTTACTGCATTAGCCACATTTGCGTGGGCAATGCAGATTAGTATTTTTGCCCTTAGATCTCCCGTCATGTTCATCTGTGCAAGTGCAGGTGCAGGCTTTATTTCCGCAGTCTTCTTGGCGGCGTTCACGTATGTCGTTTCTTTGGCTTTCCTCTCTTCTTCTTCATTTCTTTTTATGATCTCGCGGCGCTTGGGGCAGTTCTGGCCCATTGTCCTATGTTCCCCTTTGCAGTTAAGGCATCTCTTCTTAGTGCTCTCACACTTATCAAATCGATGTCTTTCTGTGGCGCATTCACTGCACCACAGTTTATTTTTATCCAGGCATGTCGTTGTAGTATGTTCCTCAAGTTTGTAGCGTACTAAGCACATTTGTATGCTATTAAATTTTTCCCGTTGTATGTTTTCTCCTGGTATTCTCATATTGCACACCAGTATTCCATTTTGTGTCGATTTCTTGGCCATTTCATTGGTAGCGAATGTTATCTTAAATACGTGGGTGTGTTGGCGAAATTTGATTATTTCACGAACTTGGGTCCAAGGATTTCTCTTGGTGATCTCCTCCTTGAGCTCCTCGGGTGTATGCTCACCCACCCAGCTCTCCACTTTGCGGCAGATCACGCTTCTATTTGCTGCCACTTGTGGAGGGATTTTTGTTTCCGAGCCAGTGTTCTGCAGGACCCTCGCTCCCTCTTCCGATAGGAGCTGGTCTACGTCCTTGGTCTCGGCACATAAGGCGATGAACCCAGATGAAACTTCAATACGTTTCACCAGTGCCACTTTTAGTTCGAGGTAGAGGGGTTCTTTTTTGCGAGGATGGTCCTTAGGGGGACCCTCTTAGTGAGGGTCTCCATAGTCTTCTGTGTCCTTACTATGTCCTCTTGTGACGTCTTTTTTTCTGAAACCAAAGTGTAATTATGTTGTTTTGGAGTGAAAAAGAAAGTTATGAAGTGATAAAGGAGGTAGCGGAAAGTTAAGGTATGTTGCGATACGAGTCCAAAAAATGGTGAAAAAACCTCCCAGTCCCTTTTTCCTGTTGTTCCCCCGCTCGTTTGCTGCCAGAATGATGGGTGATGAAGGATGAGATGGATCTCGAATGGGAACCTCAAGAGGGATGATTTATGGTGGACTTGATGCAGTAGTGGTCGAATCAATGGCCGCTAAAGTTATGCCACCCCCTCTCGGGACAATTACGCCATAACTGCATTCGACTACATAGAAACGGGCGTACTTCCCTCTATGATTCTGGCTGGGTCTTCCAGGCAATGAGGATCTCTCCTCCGTCCGGGACTCGCAGTTATTTCCCAGTTTCGAGATAATTTGTGACTCATGCTTCCGCTGTGGTCTAGTCCTCAAACCAGTTTTCATATAAGCCCTTAATTATGTCAGTCCAAGTGGCCGGCATAGTTAAGACGAAATCAATGAATAGCAGACATCCGAGCAGGTTCACACGCAGGGCGATGGACGGGAGCAGTGAGGTGCTTAAGCCCTCATTGAGTTGTAAATCATTGATGAAAAAAGTATTGTCTCTTTTTTGAAGGGTGAAGCGTAATTCACCATAAGACTTCCAGAATAGGTGCTCTTCTATGTAGGTGGTTCTCAAGGTCCGTTACTAAGCAAATAAAAATGCTTTATCCGAAGGTTGTTAGCAGAGCGTAGTAGTCGAATATTCGGCCGTTAGTGGCCAATAAAAAATCATTTTCTTTATATTGTTGCCAACTGGGTCCTAAACACACAAAGACCTGACATAATACTCTTGAACTCGACCAGCCTACATCTTCCTAACAACAGACTCCGCATTGCAAGCTACCACACGTATCTCTCTCCACAAGCGCCGCACCCAGGGTCAGTGATCCTAATAAAGCGCTCTATACACCACCCCCTCATTCAAATACAAGATGACTCTTTTCTAGCCTGCAAGGTACAGAAAAGATCCAGCCCAATCCTAGTGGTCACGCACTACAGACCACCACACCTACAATTAAACATAGAAGTCCCACTCCGGGCTCTATCAAACCACAACCTTCCTATCTTCTTTGCGGAGGACCTCAAAGCCTTTCACCCAACACTCCTATCGCTGCGAGCACATCGGCCCGGCCTTCCGCACATTGTTTGGTCCTTGTGGAGGTTCCACGTCTCCGGACGTGGTCTTTCGCAACGACCACGCTAGACGCTTCTACACGCACGTCTCACCTGGCGCCCACGTACTCTCTGACCACATACCGATATGCCTTATCATGTCCACATCTCCCATATTCATACCCACACCACCTCTCTTCGACTAAAAAAAACACAAACTGGGAAGAGTTCAAGAGACACATAACAGATAACACGCCACAAAACCTCGACCTGGACCACACCAATCCAGACATGTTAGACGACCACTGGTGCTCAATCTTAAACACTATAACCACCGCACGCGATCTACACACACCACATAAAACCTACACATGCATAAAACATTTCACATATTTCATACACATTCAGAAACTCATTACACAGTACAACAATCACTACACTAGAGGCCTACGACAACACAACATCAATCACCTACGTGCCCGCAGCCTACAGTGCATGCAGCTAGATAGGAACCAGCAGTGGCGAGAGGTCGTCCGCATCGCGGACGATACCCGTTGCACTAACCCCTCTTTCTTCTGGCGGCAGGTAAAAAGGTTCCTAGGCACTCATCCACCCAAACCCATCACCCTCCAAGTAAACAACCAAACACTCACAGACACTAACTTCATCCTCGACGCATCTAGGTCCCACTGAGACACATTACATACACACAACCCATCTAAACCACACGCGCCAGAGCACTTCCAGGAAGTCCAGGAGTGGTGTCGGGCCCACGTTCACGAGCTCAGGCTCGCCCCCCTGATACGAATGGAGCTGCTCGACTACACATCTACACTGACCACTCCCATCACCGTCGAATAGACAAAACAGTACATTAAAACAACACCAAAAAGTGCCCCAGGCCCCTCTTGGCTACCAGCCACATTAATACACAACCTCCCTGCAAACATATACCCCACACTTACACACCTATTCAACGCCTCACTAGCCTCAGAACACTCCTCCCCCAAATATTCAAAGTCTCTCACAACATACTTCTACACAAAACGAACAAAGACCCCAAACACCCAAACAATTACAGGCCTATTGCTCTATTAGAGCACCTAGGCAAAATATTCGGACGCATGATCAACTGCCGCCTACGGGACTACCTGGAAGAGAGTGACTGGTTCTCCCACCAGCAATATTGGTTTAGGAGGAGCCGGTACCCTCAGGCGTCTGTGACCATCGTTCATGACAGAATACAAAAAAAACCGCCAGGTACATCAAAAGACACTCTCCATCAGCAAGGACGTGAAGAAGGCCTTTGATAAAGTGTGGCACGAAGGACTCCGTTGGAAACTCGCCAAAAATATGGAGTTACCTCTCTGCACCAGAAGGCTCCTCTCGCACTACCTCACTGAACGGAGATGCCACATAAAATACAACAATACCCTCTCACAACCATTCACACCACGTCAGGCGTTCCTCAAGGAAGCGCACTGGTACCCGCACTATACAGCATGTACACAAACGACACTCACGCACACCCAAAAACTGCTGTCACACATACATAGTGTCCTACGCCGATGACAAGACCATTCTCGTCAGCAGCCGAGGCCCAGACGAGATCACGCTGCACGCACAAATAATACTAGACGCAAAGAAAGATTACGAGGATAAATGGCTGATTGCCACGAATCCTCAGAAGACACAGCTGACACTCTTTGGCTCAAGAGATCACTTCATGCATAACCTACAAATCTTCTCGCGCACACCAGACATGAACCATCTAAATCCAACAAGGCTCGACTACATACTACATACAAAAATCCTTGGGGTAACATTTGAAAAAACCCTTAGGTTCAATATACACCAGAACATAACACAAGCAAGAGCCTCACGTACAAACACATCACTGCACAGGTTATACCCTGAGGGCAAAAAACTTCGGTTACACCTATACAAAACACTCGTGCGACCTCTTCTCGCGTACGCCCCACTGTCACTCGTAGCCGCGAGTGACACGTGGCAGTAAAAGGCTCAGCGCATTCAGAACTCTGCTCTGAAGCGCGCTTGTCGCTCTTCCTTGTACTCAAGAATGACCACACTACACGACAACATCAAATTAGCACCCCTCAACACATACACTCACACCAGACTCACAAAACAACTCGGGAAACTCGCCAGAGACCCCTTATACACCACACTACATGTAAGACGGTATGCGATGGCACCGCGATACCCCGCGGCCCATGACCACCCGTAACCCATACCGTTCTTCGCGTAAGCAAAAAGCATCATGAATAACGCGTTTCCGACGAAGCAGACACGTTCTCCTTCCTGACCATCCTCCAACCGTCGTCCAGTCAAGAACATCTCGAGATCCCCCCAACCACACCACGCATCGGTGTCTAGCCACCGACTTATCAACTCTTCCTATCCCCTTTAAAGTTATTTTCGCACCCTTTGCCTCTACGACTGCCTGTTCGCCTGTGTTACACAGTGATCTCTCTCTGTCATGTCTATACACATCAGATCAGATCAGTTTCTTTTTACCCTGTCAGATCCTCACTCCACTCATTACATCGGTAAAGGAGGCAAGAACATATCAAAACGCTCCGAAGATGATCGAATAAGATCGAAAACTTAGCAATTTAGTTTGGTTTTTACCAAACACATTCATTTAAAAAGAGATGAATACTGGACAAGTAATCCACCATCTACAAGATGGAATAAAGAAGATAGTTATAAGAAGAGAAAGTTGCCAAAGAAAATTAATTAAGGCAAAATACACAATGGTCTTCAACAAAATTTGCATTCAGGAAAGACTGCTATCCAACTACACTAATATATATATATATATATATATATATATATATATATATATATATATATATATATATATATATACAAGAAACCACTGTTATTGGAGCATGAAATTTATCACTATTATTAAAACGGCACTAGTTTCGATATGTAGTTAACAATATCCCCCCTTGCTCAACAGATTAAACTCCATTATATATCCCAACTTGACCACCTTCAAATATCCCCTAACTATCAAAAATCTTTCCGTTCCACCAAGCCACCAGAATCGCAAAATAAGGATGCAGGCATCTATTTAATCCCGTGTAAAGCCCCAAATTGCCCCTCCTTCTACGTGGGAGAGAACGGAAGGTCATTAAATAAATGCATATATGAACATAGGGGGGGCATTCGTAGAGCGAGCAATGCTTCCAGTCTTTTTAACCATGTAAAAAACGCCAATCATATAATAGATTTCCCTAGTGCCCAAATAATTTACAATTGTAGCGATTATAATAAAAGAAAAATAATTTAATCCTTACTAATCAAAGAAATTCCAAATTTCAATTTGTCAGAAGGCCAGCATAAATGTAGCCCCTATATATCAAACCTCATTCTAAAGGATATTGTTAATCACCTAAAGCTAACGTTAGCCTCCACATTAAAGTCAGTTGCCTGTTATTGTATATTCCAATATTTCAGTTTTCTCTGTCTATTTCTCTTAGTTAACGGCTGAAGATGATATGGTAAACTACATATCAAAAATAGTCCCGTTTTAATAACCGTTTAATAATAATACTAAACTTTATGCTTCAATAACAGTGGTTTTCTTGTATATTTATTTACACGTTATTGAGTGAAACATTGTTTTCTTTTATATATATATATATACATATATATTAATAAACCCACTGTTTAGGAGCGTAGTATTTTATTCACGAAACCAGTTTCGGCATGGAGTTTGTCATGCCATCTTCAGTCGTATACTAAGAATAGATGCATTCACACCATACATGAAATATATATAGGAACGAGAGATCGGATTAACATTGCTAATCAGGGGGTGTGAATTTGCAGTCTTTAAGGATATCTTGGAAGATTAAATTTTTTATTTGCGGCAAATCAACGAAATCTCGAATTTCAACCTTTCGGATGGGCAATTCAAAGGCAGCCTTTGTTTTCAATTAACTATGCAATATTTTAAATATGGTTTTTAATATTTATTCTATTTTTGGGGGGGTAAAATTGACAGAATACTCTGTTGATGATGTACACAGTCGAAAAGTCGATGTACGAAACGTTCAGATATCTCTATTAAAAGTTCCAATTCGTGGTGTTGGCTTTACTCTTCTTATTGTGTTTGCGCTTCCCGAGGAATCGGCCCATTAGCTCCATTATATATATATATATATATATATATATATATATATATATATATCATATTTGTAAGATAATAATGTATAGCGTTCGTCCATGTGAGTAATAAACCAAGTGTGTGTTGCAAGGCCTAATAGGTTCCACCATGAGTCCTCACAAATGAGTATCCTGGGAACTCTATAAAGCCTTGTAACGACATCGAAGAGAACAACGACAAGCCGGACGATAGAGGCTATTTAATAGGCCCGTATTATTGGGTAAAAAAAAAAATATATATATATATATATATGTATATATATATGTTAATGAATTTCCAAGCGCTGTAAGAATGTAATATTGGTAATACGACAGAATGTCTCCCCCAAGTCATTACTTAGTAAGTATTTATCTAACTTACTCCATAACTCGAAGGGGACTCTTATGTGGCGACCAGAGTGCAAGAAAAGTAGGCCTGTGGCACTCAGATTGCAAGATAGGTAGGCCCAGTGAGTAACTCCCACAAATGGGTGCTCAATGGATCTATAAAATCCTAAGATTGAACACACACATTAACTAATTAAGTAATATGACATGTAATAAGTAATAAACCATTGTAAAAATAAAGAAATAATTATATCATACCTGTATATTTATTAGAAATGTCGAGCAAATAACTGGTTCCCACGCAGATACACCACTCATAGACACACATACATACACAAAGGAGCAGCTGCGGGACGGAAACATACCGATGTTTGATAATTATGGAAGCCCAGCAAATACAGAGTGATATATGATTTGGCCGGTCGAGTTTTCGTGAAGGTGTCTAAGGAAAAATAAACAGTCATCTCTTGATAGGATCTGCCAGCCCGGTCTAAGAATGTGCACAGATACTCGAGGAACGCAAACACACACACCTATGAACTCCGCCCGACGGTCGGCGAAAAGGCTAACAAGTGAGTTTCCTATCGTTAGCTCCGCCCCACCCTTTGAGAAGAGAATAAAGGTCACGCCCCCTTAAGCAGGAGAGTTATAAATAAACGAAGGAGGATATTATAGGCAGTCAAGCGGATATCAGTTAAATCATTCAGCCGGTTAGAGTCGGGTAAAGGCACCTGCCTAGTCAGTTTAGTATTACTGGCATCACGGGTCCGTCCCTCGCTCCTAAGTACTGTTACCTTGCCTCAACCACCACAACATTAGTAAAACTTACACACCGCTGCCCAAAACTCGATTTATTGCGCTACGTCTAATAAGGTAGACGCTATTTTCAAGAATAAAAACTTGTTTATCATCGCTTTTCCTTTGAGTCCTTTCCTTTAACCCCGAGGTAACCAAGGCACCTTCTGGAACTCAGCCTAGAAACAGAATCTACGTAAACCTTTGGAGTCAGAGCAAACTCGACTGGGGGATCAAAATATAGTCGCCCGTCACGCTAACGGAAATCCGACCAAGACTTTAAAAGTCTTTAAATACGTAAACCCATAAAACCACCGAAGGCCCTTTTTTACATTTTAAAACCCAATTAACATCGAAATAACCCATCTCTGTGCACCCTCCCTCCCTAGATTTACTAAAAACCGTTGTAGCTCTTGTTTTCGAAGAATCTATGAACATTTTCCAAAGGGATCTGTTGATAAGACCGCAGAAAGTATGTTAAAAGAAGAACTTGAAAATTGGTTGCATATTTCTAATAACGCTAGAGTAAGAGGAGGTGCGGTCCGCCCGGGCAGCACGATTTAGGATGGGCATTTTTGTAATGAATTCAATCTAAGTGCGTGTTAGTCAAATATCGTACATAATGTAGTTTTCCGTTTTCATTTTCCAGGCAAATATAATTCTATCATTATTATTATAGACCAGTGGTCCCCAAACTGGAAGTCATGGCCTACTGGGGACCATACAGCCAAATTTTAAGGTCATAGGCTGAGGCAAAGTACACATAACAATCCCAAGTCCACCGCACTCGAAGGAAACAAACGAAGGTTCTTTCTGGGAGAAAAGAAGGTGATGTTTCCATTGAAGGTCTTGGTCTTAGTCTTGGTTTTTAGGACTCTCTAGGATCGGTTTTCGTTCAGAAGTATTCAATTTGTCAGTACAAAAAATGATAAGATCGCTTTTGATTGTACTTTTTATCCAGTGAAATTGATTTTTTCTATTAATTATTTATTGGAGAAAGGTTTTCTGAAATTATGAGTTTTAATTATAGGTAGGCCTACTCTCAAATTATAGAAACTATTTTATGTGTATCAACTTACTTCTTCAGTACCATTTTAATGTTCATTTGAAATTTGGCTAAAAGTAAATTGCAAGTTTCGATAACTCAGGATTTGAGAGAAGAAAAATGTGAGGTGGAATGAATAAAATGACAGGTATTGCCGGAGCTTTTTCATAATGACCTAAATAATTGTAGGACTACAGCCAGTCACTGTAGTCGAGAGATGTGGGTTGCGGGAGGGGGAGGGGGGGGGGCATGGATGAGCATCATATATGAAAAGTGGGTAAAGATTAGAACAAGTTTGGGATCCACTGTTATAGACGAAATAAAAAGAAACTACGAAACCTTGGTGAAACGGGTATCAAATTCTACGACTGCACGGGGCAGCACAAACAGGTATGCCTCTGTGGCTACAATGGTAGTATCGGAAATATGTCCAACAGTTGCCGATTATAACTGAACTAGAGGAAAAAAGTGAACATAATACAAGCAATGAAGAAAATATTTTAGAAGCTCCATCAACCAATGCCCAGATCCAAGAAGCTCTACGTATATGTACTTCGTGGCGGTGTGCAACATAAAACAACAAACTTACAAAGATATTAGGAATATGTGTAATTTATTCAGATAACACTAGATAACTATTTAAAAGAAATTTTATGTTGTTCTCTACTAAAAGGTTGTTTACAACAATCACTGCTTAAAAATCTTTGAAAAGTTGTGTGCTTCTTAAATGAGATTAGTTAATTCTTATGTATTTGCATGCACTGAATCCAAATACACATTAAAAAAATGCGTATTGGCTATAGGTTTGAAGATCTGCGACATGTAATATTTTATTATAAGGTACAACATGTCATTATGTTTTAAACTCTAATCCATATCCACTCTCTGCCTTTTTACTTGGCGCTTATAGTGAGCTGAAAAATCATCTCTTGCCAATGTCCAGCAATAGTCTGCGAGTATCATTGGGCCCCATTTACCTTGGTACCGCTTTTCCATGGTTGAAATATCTTGGTGAAACCTTTCACCATGTTCGTCACTAACTGCCCCAAAGTTCGCTGGGAAATGGTCTAAATATGAAACCAAAAGGTGGATTTTAAGTGACATGTTACATCCTCTGTTCTTGTAAACCTTGATGAGGTTTTCCACCAATTCTTCATAGTTTTCTTCCCTTCTGTTTCCGAAATATCCCTTTGCTATAACTTGAATGCTCCTAAGCAGCTTTCTCCTCCCCATGGAAGGTTCATTCAAAGTCACCATCTTTAAGAAGCTCTTGAATCCGGGGACCAATGAAAACTCCCTCTTTTATCTTAGCGTCGCTCAGTAAGGGGAATTTTGATGTTAAATAATTGAATCTCTGACCAGATTTGACCATAGGTTTTACAAATTTTTCATGATCCCCAGTTTTATGTGTAGTGGTGGTAGCAATATTTGGTTTGGTTCAGTGAGAGGTGGATGTTGAAATTTTTTCATCCCAGGCTCTAATGATTGACGAGGTGGCCAGTCTCTCCTGATATAGTGGGAATCTCTTGCACGGCTGTCCTATTCACACATAAAGCAGCAGTACTTGGTGTATCCGCCCTGCAAGCCCATCACAAGAGCAACAACCTTTTAAGCCACCACAGAGCTGCCATTGATGTTCATCATATTTTATGCATTGCAACATATGCTTTATATTCTCATAAGTTTGTTTCATATGCGGTGCATAGACCACACGAACTGATGGCTCACTATTGCCGTTGTGCAGCAAGTCACCTTTCAGACTCGTTTTTGATGAATCAATGAACAGCATCGAGAGTCTGGGTTCGAATTGGATGCCAAGTACTTCTATCAGACCATTAATATTTTTGTAGGCCATGAAATCACCTTCTCTTACGAAAAAATCGTTGAACTGCTGCTGACGGTTACGAAACTTTGAAATTTTCACATCAGCTGCTACTGGATTCTACTGTTGAAGACGAGAGCCTAGCAGCTCTTCCTTATTCCTGGGTAGTTGCAGATCCCTGAAAAGGTCATGGAGTTACCCTTGTGTTATGAGATTTGGCCTTAAAGGAGTGTGCTTCATCAAATTTGGGTCACTCTGTAATCCAGCACTGTCATCCTTCTCTGCCTCCTCCTCACCACTTTCCTCATCTGACTCGAAGAATACCAAAGTTGGTGCATCAGGAACAGGTAGACCTTCTCCATGTGGAACTGGACGAATAGCTGATGGAATACTTGGATATCTAATGGACTCCTTTTTCTTCTTTGACAAGCCCTTTTGTACTGCAGGTATCATGCAAAAATACAATTGTTGGTATGGTTTATTGACTCCCACCATGTCATTGGCACAGAAATAGGCATTCCTTTCCTCTTCCTGTTCAACCATTGGCGAAGGTTAGTAGCACGAGTGTTGTAGCATATGGGAGGAACCCAGTTCTTATCCTGGTCACCAATCTTTCATCCAAAATATAGGTTATTATAGCATTTATTCAGTGCTTCTGTGATGCAAAGGTCACCCCACCCCAAAATGTAGCAGAATTTGTCTGCCTTAGTCACACAAGGGCATCTGAAAACAAACAAAAAAAACAATTAGAAGATAAACAGAAAATTCATTCATAAATTTATCATCATAATACAGAGAATAACAGCTTAGCTGAAGTATTTATATTATTCAGTAGAAACATAAAATTAATATAAAATGCCTCACATGAATAGCAATAGCTGACCAGTGTATAATTGGAGTTTAGTGCACTCATCCGCTTATACCCGGTCACATCATACTCGAAGAGCAATAGTTTTGCACAGATCTTATGTTGAAGTTTCAAACCCCAGAATCACATTCCATGGACAATCTTTCTTACACTTTAGGCCGTAACACTCTCCCTCCTTTTGTATTCCCATCTTCTTTCTACCTCACCAACTTCAAGAGGCAGTTAGACCTGCAAAGAACAACGGCTCGCTAAACCCCAAAGATCCTTTAAGAGACCTGCGTCTTGAGAGGGGGCATCTTTGCCCTTCAGATTGGTATAGCAATGGGTAGCAACATTCATACTGCATCGGGCCTCCTGGAGGACACTCCGCAGCCATACCAAGAAAATGATTATCAACTAGACCAATCATACCACCGCATACCACTACTGGGTACAATGCAGTTTCCCTTACAATGTTTGCCCTTGCTGTAGTTGCCTTACCCATATTACAGAATGCCTTTTTATAGCCTTCGTTTAATGTTATCAGCTGGTTATTATTATCAAAAAAGTGACGACAGTCCCAAAGTGACCCTGGTCAACGGATTCCACTTTACCCGAAAATCACTGGTATCAATTTTCCTTCCACCAGGAATGGGAGGGGGGTAGGGGGTAAGGGAGAGGGGTATTTATAAATGGGAAAGGAGAGGAGACTGATGTGATTAACGAGGGCCCTTTCACGTAAGGAAAATAAAGGAAACGAGACACAGATGATGATACTACTAATACTTGGGACAAGAGGAATAGAAGAAGACTAAGAGAATAAGGAAATAAAGGAGAATAAGAAGACTAACAAAGGCCATAGTATACGCATATTAATAGTAATAATATAAAAATCAAGATATCAATGGGGGGCGGAGGTATGGAGGAAATCGGAGCAGGGCGACACGCCCCCGGAAACAAAATGGCCGCCTCTGCATAGATCGAGGCCGCTGGCAGCGGGTGACTGATTCCAATTCGCTGCCACACATACACTGCAATCACCTGCATCTCGATCTGTGTTTACGTACACACCAGTGTGTAAGAACGAGTACATCACGCCGCATACGCCAACACATTTCTATTTTACTTCACTTTATCTGCCATGTTATTTAAGCGTCTTATTTACACACGTCACCCAATTATTTTATAATCTTATCGAATTAATATATATATATATATATATATATATATATATATATATATATATATATATATATATATATATATATATATATATATATATATATTTAATATATAGTAATTATTTTATCATTTTACCTAATTATTTTATGCCGTAGTTAATTAGCTAACTGATCCTCATGTATAATTTTTTATCGGATCGTCTTATCTAAATGTTTTATTTAATTGTCTAAACATTTTCTATTCTATCTAAATACAAGGTCAACAGACCTCAGTCGCGTGCTCTCAATTATTCTGAATTATGACCTTATGACCTTCAAAACTTTTAACAAGTGGAGCAATTCGACCCATAGTTAGTTTTCTTTCAATAATTCTCGAGCTAACCTTGGGAGAACCTTGGCAATTCTACCATTCGAACGAGGATGTAAAACAACATAAAGGTTTCAAATTTCGTTAGAATCAGCCGAATAGTTACGATGTTATTGTTTAAAAATTCCCGGACTAACCTTGGGAGGACTTTGGCAATTCTACCATTCGAAACAGAATGTAAAACAACATAAGGGTTTCAAATTTCGTTAGAATTGGCCTAATAGTTACGATGTTATTGTCTAATAATTCCAGGACTAACCTTGGGAGGACTTTGGCAATTCTACCATTCGAAAAAGAATGTAAAACAACATAAGGGTTTCAAAATTCGTTAGAATCGGCCGAATAGTCACGATGTTATTGCCCCCAAAACTCATTGAAAAGTAAAATGGTTATCACCATCCGACCGACCTAGTAACATATAAAGACGCCTCACGCGACTAATAACATCCGATCAATTTATTTAAATAATAAGTTTAGTAAATCCTTTTTTATCTAAACATTTGATCTAATCTTTTTATCTTATCATTTTATGTAAATATTTGAAGTGATATTTTGATGTAGCCATTTTACTCATCTAATCACTTTATCATTTTAGCTGATGAAAGTGAATGAAGTGTTTATGTGAGATGGAGTGAAAGGAATGCGATCAGGTGCAGATAAGGGAATAGGAGTGTACAGGGTCTGGTACTCCTATGGAGAGAGAGGGGTGGAATGGTGCAGTGTTCGGGTCTGGAAGTGAGTTTGAAAATTATATGGGTGAAGTTTAGATCTGTAAGGGGGAAACTGGTTGTAGTGTATGAACCTTGTAATGATAGAGGTGAACCTTATTTGGTTGTAGAAGCTATGAATGGATAAATGAGTGACTGAATGAAAGAGTGGAAAACTGGAGCTTTTGATACATCCTGAGGAGAAGGCAAGTGGAGAGAAGTAGTAAGGTTTTGTGCTGAAAGAAACTTAAGGGTGGCAAACATATTCTTTTAACTCAATGTTGAGCATAAATATGTAATGTTTTAGCAAAGAAGAGAGATGTGGAATGTAAAAATATGATTGACCTGTTCCTAGTAAGAAAGAATATAGTGGGAGATGTATGATTGACCTGTTCCTAGTAAGAAAGAATATAGTGGAAGATGTATGATTGGCCTGTTCCTAGTAAGAAAGAATACGTGGGAGATGTATGATTGACTTGTTCCTAGTAAGAAAGAAGATAGTGGGAGATGTATGATTGGCCTGTTCCTAGTAAGAAAGAATACGTGGGAGATGTATGAGTAACCTGTTCCTAGTAAGAAAGAATATAGTAGAAGATGTATGATTGACCTGTTACTAGTAAGAAAGAATATAGTGGGAGATGTATGATTGGCCTGTTCGAGGTAAGAAAAATATAGTGGGAGATGTATGATTGACCTGTTCCTAGTAAGAAAGAATACGTGGGAGATGTATGATTGGCCTGTTCCTAGTAAGAAAGAATACGTGGGAGATGTATGATTGACCTGTTTCTAGTAAGAAAGAATACGTGGGAGATGTATGATTGGCCTGTTCCTAGTAAAAAACAATATAGTGGGAGATGTATGATTGACCTGTTCCTAGTAAAAAGGAATACGTGGGAGATGTATGATTGACCTGTTCCTAGTAAGAAAAAATATAGAAGAAGATGTATGATTGACCTGTTCCTAATAGGAAAGAGTACGTGGGAGATGTATGATTGGCCTGTTCCTAGTAAGAAAGAATATAGTGGGAGATGTATGATTGACCTGTTCCTAGTAAAAAAGAATATAGTGAGATATGCATGATTGACCTGTTCCTAGTAAGAAAGAATACGTGGGAGATGTATGATTTACCTGTTCCTAGTAAGAAAGAAGATAGTGGGGGATGTATGATTGACCTGTTCCTAGTAAGAAAGAATATAGTGGAAGATGTATGATTCGCCTGTTCCTAGTCAGAAAGAATACGTGGGAGATGTATGATTGACTTGTTCCTAGTAAGAAAGAAGATAGTGGGAGATGTATGATTGGCCTGTTCCTAGTAAGAAAGAATACGTGGGAGATGAATGATTAACCTGTTCCTAGTAAGAAAGAATATAGTAGAAGATGTATGATTGACCTGTTCCTAGTAAGAAAGAATATAGTGGAAGATGTATGATTGGCCTGTTCCTAGTAAGAGAAATATAGTGGGAGATGTATGATTGACCTGTTCCTAGTAAGAAAGAAGATAGTGGGAGATGTATGATTGGCCTGTTCCTAGTAAGAAAGAATACGTGGGAAATGTATGATTGACCTGTTCCTAGGAAGAAAGAATACGTGGGAGATGTATGATTGGCCTGTTCCTAGTAAGAAAGAATATAGTGGGAGATGTATGATTGACCTGTTTCTAGTAAGAGAGACTATAGTGGGAGATGTATGATTGACCTGTTCCTAGTAAGAAAGAATATAGTGGGAGATGTATGATTGACCTGTTCCTAGTAAGAAAGAATACGTGGGAGATGTATGATTGGCCTGTTCCTAGTAAGAAAGAATGTAGTGGGAGATGTATGATTTACCTGTTCCTAGTAAAAAAGAATATAGTGGGAGATGTATGATTGACCTGTTCCTAGTAAGAAAGAATACGTGGGAGATGTATGATTGAACTGTTCCTAGCAAGAAAGAAGATAGTCGGAGATGTATGATTGGCCTGTTCCAAGTAAGAAATAATACGTGGGAGATGTATGATTGACCTGTTCCTAGTAAGAAAGAATACGTGGGAGATGTATGATTGGCCTGTTCCTAGTAAGAAAGAATACGCGGGAGATGTATGATTGACCTGTTCCTAGTAAGAAAGAATATAGTGGGAGATGTATGATTGACTTGTTCCTAGTAAGAAAGAAGATAGTGGGAGATGTATGATTGGCCTGTTCCTAGTAAGAAAGAATACGTAGGAGATTTATGATTGACCTGTTCCTAGTAAACAAGAAGATAGTGGGAGATGTATGATTGGCCTGTTCCTAGTAAGAAAGAATACGTGGGAGATAGAAGATTGGCCTGTTTCTAGTAAGAAAGAATATAGTGGGAGATGTATGATTGACCTGTTCCTAGTAAAAAAGAATATAGTAGGAGATGTATGATTGACCTGTTCCTAGTAAGAAAGAATACGTGGGAGATGTATGATTGGCCTGTTCCTAGTAAAAAGGAATACATGGGAGATGTATGATTGACCTGCTCCTAGTAAGAAAGAATACGTGGAGATGTATAATTGGCCTGTTCCTTGTGAGAAAGAATATAGTTTGGAGATGTATGATTGACATGTTCCTAGTAAGAAAGAAGATAGTGGGAGATGTATGATTGACCTGTTCCTAGTAAGAAAGAATACGTCAGAGATGTATGATTGACCTGTTCCTAGTAAGAAAGAATACGTGGGAGATGTATGATTGACCTGTTCCTAGTAAGAAGGAATACGTGGGAGATGCATGATTGGCCTGTTCCTAGTAAGAAATAATATAGTAAGAGATATATGATTGGCCTGTTCCTAGTAAGAAAGAAGATAGTGGGAGATGTATGATTGACCTGTTCCTAGTAAGAAAGAAGATAGTGGGAGATGTATGATTGACCTGTTCCTAGTAAGAAAGAATATAGTGGGAGATGTATGATTAGCCAGTTCCTAGTAAGAAAGAATACGTGGGAGATGTATGATTGACCTGTTCCTAGTAAGAAAGAATACGTGGGAGATGTATGATTAGCCTGTTCCTAGTAAGAAAGAATATAGTGGGAGATGTATGATTGACCTGTTCCTAGTAAGAAAGAATATAGTGGGAGATGTATGATTGCCCTGTTCCTAGTAAGAGGGAATATAGTGGGAGATGTATGATTGACCTGTTCCTAGTAAGAAAGAATATGGTGGGAGATGTATTATTGACCTGTTCCTATTAAGAAAGAATTTAGTGGGAGATGTATGATTGACCTGTTCCTAGTAAGAAAGAATATGGTGGGAGATGTTATTAACCCGAAAGCTGTTAGATGTATAAGTGTAGAATCACCCGATCATACCATTTTTCTCTGTAAGGTTAATTGGTGTGAGAATAAGAAGTTGAGATGGTGGAAAGGAAGAGAGAATCAAGTATCTTGGCGTATGTATAATAATGGTGGTACAGACGAAGCAACTTCCAACCACAATGTTTTGAATGGTAGCGTCAATTTCAGGTTCTCGGAATATTAAAAATGGATATAGGATCTAAAAATCGGAAATTTATTCCCTGTTGTTTGGGTAGAGGACCTCGTCCATAGACCTTTGGGAACCTTGTTCGAACCCTTTGTTATTTGCGGTCACGTGACCGAGTCGATACAGAGATGCTTAATCCACGTATGTCATTGATTTTATCCATGGGTCACGCAATGGGTCAAACAATCTGGCAGCGGTCGGCAGAATGACCGGCAGGTGTTGGGAGGAGCGGCCGGTGTGGGAGATTAAACAGCAGCTCATAAACTAAAGCTCAGCGCTATTGGTTGTCCTCTTCGCCACTAAGCTCCCATTTGAATTGCAAGGCGCACGCGATGGGGGACAGGGGGGCTTTTGAAAACACGGGTACCTAGGGGAATACGGTTCTCAATCGGAGCTCTCAAACATCGGTGTAAATAACAACGATTCGAAAGACCCGGTATAAATCCTTGCTTAAAATAAAGACACGAAACTAAAATGCAGTGTTTTTCAAACTATATACTTGGCGCCTACCTTTTTTTTATCTTTGTGGCACCGAACCCCCCTCGAAATATTTTTTTTCCAATAAAAATATCAGTTCATACTTTCCGCTCTTATATGCCCCCCTTAACCCATGATCCCAATTTTGATTCACCCCGCCATTAGGTCTTCCCCCACTAGCTAATACCTCCGGCTGGGGAACCATGACCACCTGAAAATTGATTAAACACATCAATTTTTACATTAATGACTTACATTAATATTAAAATGGAAAGACCTGGTTCGTTCGTTCTCTGCGCTCGCGCATTATCTAGGCACCGCATAGTGTCTAAACCAGAAATTCTCAACCTGGGGCCATGGCCCTCGAGGGAGGAATGGCAAGTATTTAGGGAGGGGGACATGGCAAGCTGTTAGAAATTATACATTTCTAAATAATGTTAGGAATCTAAATTTAAAGAAAAACAAACTTGCATCGCTCATTCTGTCCTGGGAGAAGAATTTATTTTCTTTTTAATTGCTTACATCGACACTAAAATTTTCCCAGTTACATAATTAATGGTAAAATTAAAGAAATACACGACTGAAGGGTTAATGGAAAATTTAACCATCCTTTTGTGAAAGCTGGAGATCTGAAGTCTCGCCTTTTCCAGAACTTTTAGAGCATGAAATTATTCTCTTTTACTCCAAAGTGCGGTGGCTTTCAAAGGGCAATGTTGTGAATCGACTGTTTGAACTTCGGAGGGATGTTAAATTGTTCCTGGAAATGCGAGGGAAAGATGATCTTTTGAGTCAATTCAATGAGGTTTTGTGGGAGCCACGTCTTGCATACTTAGCATATATATATGAGCAAGTTAAATAGGTTGAATCTTAGGCTACATGGCTAGAAAAGAAATGTGTTTCACTTCATGGATTTGTTTTCGTGCATTTCTTGCCAAACTCCAAAATTGGCAAAGGAAAGTCGGTGCCGGCAATGTTGCCATGTTTGAAGACCTTTCAACTGTTCTTGGTGAGAATGAAGAAGATAGTCTCCTTGACCCATTACTTAAAAATGAAATTACTCATTATCTGATACCCTTGGAAAGTGAACTTAAAATGTACTTTCCAGAATTTGAAAAGGAAGAAGGCAGGTTCATGAGGAATCCATTCAGTGTCCCGCTTTATATTACTACCAGTCCCAATGAAGGACAGGATGAATTCCTTGATCTCAAAAATGATTCTCCTTTCAAAGATACCTATGAAGAAAAATTTCTGAATGTATTCTGGTGTTCAATGTTTCAGTCTTACCCAAAAGTCAGTGAGATTGTACTTCCACTACGCTACTCTTGCCTTTTTCAACTACCTATTTATGTGGGTCTGGGTTTTCCACCTATCTACAAATCCAAAATAAGAACCGGAACCGACTGGAGGTGGACTCCGACATGCGATGTGCATTGTCAGTTACACAACCTTTGATTCCACAAATACTTAAAAATAAATAATGTTTTCCTTCTCATCGAGATGTGATACACATTTTGTGAGGTCAGATACAAATACTTTCGATTTTTATATCCAAATATACAATTACAGATACAAATGCTTTCGAGTTTGATATGAAAAATACATTAATTGAACTTTTAAGAATTATATCACAAATCTATCAAAATATAAAATAATTATAATTGTCAACTTTGTAATAAACAATAAAGCAAAAGTGCTCTCTTCATATACATTTTTTTTAACCTTTTTTGGCAGGGTGATTTTGTGAGAAAAATGAAGGGGATGGTTAAAAAAAGGTTGAGAATCACTGGTCTAAACCGTGAATATGTGTTGACACAGACTGATTAGATCTATGGTAATATATAGGTTTGGTATAAGTGTCTGGTGAGGAAAATTCAAACTTTATTTTTCGTCTGGTATCAAGAAATATACTCTGTGGCGTTATAAACCATTATTATTCCACTGTAATTTACAATTGATTGTCAATTTGAGAATTAAATGCTGCTGTAAATGAAAAATAAATAGTCCCATTATATTTTATGTTAAAAATTCTTATTATGAAGTAACTTTAAAATTTATGAGTTTAAGCGTTAGGTTTCCGAACCCGAAAAATAAACAACCAACAATTTTCCTCTGATGTATATAGAGTCATCCTATAAGTAATGCGTTTTTTTTATGTTTATCATTATTTTATGTTAGTGGCATCTTCATTCTCTTTAGGTGATTCCCTAAACTCCTCAAAAGATAGTAATCTGATGGGGCTAAATCGGGTGAGTATAGACGATGATTCATTCGTTCCTAATCGAAATCGTTAAGCTTTTACTCTTTGTGATAAAAGGTCGTACGTTTTCTTGATGAAAGAGCACCTTTTCTCTTGAATAACGCTGGCCTTTTACCCTTCAATCGCTGCATGTAAACGGTCCAGCCACTGGCGGGTCGTAACTAAAATTAGTGGGGGTGCGGCATCAGGAATTTTTTAGCATTGTTTTAATATTGTGTAAAAGGAAATAAAGATAAAAAGAAAATTTATAGATAAACTTGATAAAATCCTGAACAGAACAAAATCAAACATTTTGTACTTACTAATAGCCTAAATTGTTACAGTTCAAGCTTGATCCATCCATTGAAAAACGAAATCTATTCTTTTTGTTTTAATTTGCGCGAAAAAATTAATTATTTTCTCCTTGATCTCTGGATGATTACTGAGGATTTTTTTTTCTCTTTTAAAAACACTGCAAATGCATTTAGTCTTTCAGAATTCATAAAATAAAAGAACCGAAAAATATGAATTAAGTTCTACACTTTATCATATTCAAGAATATAAATACGTTTTTATTCACAACACACGCGGAGTAAAAAATAAACACTATCTTCCACCAGCACACCAGGGTCGGCACTGCGTGAGCCACAGGGCTCTCTCTCCTAGCATGCAGCTTCCTAGCTCGGACATGTGAGCATGCGCACAACAGCCAAACACCGCGTCGCTGGAACTGTGAAGCGCACAGTTCTATCTATACAAGGATCTTTGTATTTTTTTACTAAACTAGGGGATGGCTAGTGACATTAAACTTAAGGATTATATAATGTACAAGTATAAAGGAAGAATTAAAGGAAAAAAGACTCATTATATTGAATGTTATCGATAATATCAAGTTGAAATAGGAAGGGGGGGGGGCGTCAGTTCCACAGTACCTATACACGAGCCACCACTGGGTCCAACGGAACACAGAAAATCTCTTTAGTGATAATCTCATTTGGGTTAAGAAGTTCCCAATGAATTATACCATTCATATCTCACTAAACACACAAGATAATCTTCGGTGGATAAGGCCCGTTTCGGCCTGGGTATTAGTTTTCTCCCCAAACGACTAAGGTATATCGAAATGTAAGCCTTGGGTTAGGCTAAGGAATACAGACACCTAGGCTTCGAGTTCAGTAGATTAGGCTAGTATAAAAAGAAACCTGTTTTTGATCATTTTTGTTTCCATAATAGTACACATAATCCCGCTTTACCTATGCGATGACTTTATACATGAGCTAGTATATAAAGTTTTTATCCGGTAAATAAACGTAAATATTCTTGTAGTTATGTAGTGCTATGGCTACAGAAATTCTGTTGCGATACTTAATAACGCCCTTCATAGTCTAGGCCCTGCAGAGCGCCAACCCTACGCAACTTACTCGCAGCGTCTCCTAACACTAATCCATTGATCGCTATAACCGCCGTCTATTTATACTGGTTTACCGCATCAACCCTATGATTGATTGAATTATGGTTTGTAACTTTGTGTTTTTAGGTTAAGCTTTTTGTTTTGTATTCAGTCGTACAGTAATAAATGTATACGTAGAGAGAAACTGTAATATATGAGGGTATAGTCGTTGGCCAGTGAATGACCGGCTAACCCAAGACAATTATCTGCTATATATTATTCATCAACAACCTCAAATTAGCTTGAGATAAGCTCCCAAACCTTGGACAAATGTTTCTTAACGCTATAATGTACATAAATCTTCTTAGCAGTCATGGCGTCCGCTATGACTGCTGCCTTGAACGAAATGTCAATAAAAAGGAAAGATAATATCGTTCCAAGCTGCAGTCACTGGTTTTTCTCGTTCCAAGCCTTTCATGATTAAGTCTGACCCAAGAAAAACGAGTCTCTAAATAAAAAAGTCTTTAAGCAAAATTAAATATGAATTGAAACTAAATCAGTTAAAGCAATGGCTACTGATTCGTCAAATTGTGCGGGCTGAATCTATGCTTTTAATGAAGTTAATTTAATTATCCCCCCCCCCTCCACACACACACACTTTTTGGGAGTTTGCCCATGAAAAAACAGTATATAAATTAAAAAAAATGTTTTAAGCAAAATTAATTATGACATATCGAGAAAATAGAGGCCGGTCACTTTCCGAAATTTACCAAATTGCATGCTATGAAGGTAGACGCGTAGATAAGTGTGTACCTGATCTATATAGACCTATCATGTACATGGAATACACTCTAGTGTATTCCACTCTAGTGGAGCCTAGTGTCTTTGCAGGTCCTAGTTCTGTAGTTTTTCACCGATTGGGACTGAGGGATGTCGCCGCTGCAAACACTTGACTTCGCCATAAATTGAGCCTAGGAACCTGTTGTTTTAGTCTATTTTTGTTCAACTTCAACACTTCAACATCTACTGCTCTCCCAAAAAGTAGGATCGGGCACTTCAACCCACCTAAACTACTCCCTTTTTATGCCCTAGTACCCACATCACCCATCATTTTGTCCACGTAGTACTTCATAGTCACGAAGTGGTGTGTTCTGAAGCATCGAGTCAAATGAGGGTTCATCCCTGTACTTTACCCAAAGAAGCTGCCTTACAAACACATCCACGCACACCTATCATACATATCATCCACTTCCACTCTCATTCATATAATCCACCTTTAACGCGGTCTTCCAACCATTCTCCTACCTTAACACACTCGTATATTCTCTTTCCCAAATCTAGTTGCAACCAGGCTTCTTATATCTATATGCCACATCAGAACACTTTCAGTCACAATCTCATTCGCACCTTTTTTAAACTATATACACCTCTTACCCGGTCGTTCCTCACTAAATTTACCTTCCACACACCAAGCATCCATCACAACTTGTCCATCTGCACTGTTCTCAATCGAGATTTTTCCTTCTCCCATACCATAGTCTCACTCCATTCACTAACGTCAGCACCAACACACTATTTTGTAGCTTCCTGGCACATTCCACACCCAAACCTTTACCATTCACTAAAAATCTAAGCTACCCAGTCTTTCCTACAATTTAAATCTTTCTGCTTGTCCCACTCTCACTTACACTGCATCCTAAAAACTTATACACTTTGCACCTGTTCAATGGCGACATAACGCCAAATAAATACCATTACTTTACTTTTTCGACATTCACTTTAAGTCGCCTCCTCTTACACACGCTGTCAAAAACTACAATGAATGTGTCCAAATCCCCTCCCCCCCACCTCTCTCTCGCCACATTCTTCTCACTTCCAGTTCCGATTTGAATCCTCATTCATCGTCCGTCAAAATGATTCATTTTCTGTTTTCTCTCGTTTCACTTTCATTTTCATTTTCATATCATATGCATTCAACAGCTGTATCATCCCTTCTCCATTCTGAATTTAATCAATTCCCTCATTACTCTTCAAATGTTCTTCTACTTCATAGAATTTATCTCTCTATATCTAGCAAGTCCTCATTCGTTCGCACGAATTTAGGTAGGGAACAGGATTATTATCACTCTGTTCCTGATCTTGCCTACCTGCAACCATTAGCGAGATCTCATTTGGCTCCAGAGAATGAAGGTCATTTCCTTAGTCAACAAGGACGGATCGAAACCCAATCAGAGATTTTGTGGTCAATTCTGACTCAACGTCTTGGTTTTCTCGTCGGTTTGCTTGAGTGACGTCATTAATTATATTTAAAACTCTGTGTTTTTTCTTTCTTTATCCAGGCAAGTTATACACTCAAGCTAAAACATTATTACCCTTTACTCAAACTACTGCTCTTATCTATAACTCTCTCAACCTCTCTCATACATTTTGCATATCATACTCTTGTTTGTTCTTTCTGCGGGCCTTAAGATGTAGATATGTGTAGTTTTGGGGGGCGGGGGGATGGGATATTTACTATTTCTACGGCATATTCTACTTGCCTTCAGCGAACGCACCGTACTGCCAATTCCCCCAGGAAATTTGTATGTAACGAAGCATTTCGCATCTAGCTGGAATCTCTCCTTACAGTTGGAATATTGTCCTAAATGGTCTTTATTTCTAAAAATTATCTTAAAATTAGTATAAAATAATAACTTTTTAAATAATTGTTAATTTATTTTATAAATTTTTGGTTTAAAAACCTATAATCCTGAAAAAATACGTAACGAATATGTAGGGACAGCTGGGAATTTCAATTTCGGTTGGTAAATATTATTTTAAAAAAATTGCTGTGGTCCTCTCCATAAAAGACATAGGAAACCCGTTTCCTTTGAAATATCCACACATAGATTAACCTTCCTTATGGAATCCAATGTAGGAGGAATAAATATTGTATGCACGGAATATTAGTGTTTTTATGGCACCGAATTTATATAAAAAATCGCAAAAGCTGAGGAAGCTGAGGCCTTCGGTTTCAAATCCTGTTAAAGAATGGAAGATACGAATATCCCAAAATGAGATGGAACCAGTGAGCTCCTTTACGCAGGTAAATTTAATATTGGGATGTATGCGGACGGAGTATTGCAGGCATTTAACACATGAGTCCTCCCAGTTCTTGGTTGCCCACCCCATCTATATGACAATATGTTTCGTGGTTAAACGTAAAATAATTGTCTTTCACGGCTAACTTTAGTAGTGCTTTAAAAAGTCAAGGAGTGATCGTATAGAAGTTAGATTTGGGTTGGGCAAAGGCACATCCGACAATGATAGCGATGGTTTGGTCTAGTGGAATATTGGTAAAAGTGAAGAAATATCCAATCTACCCATAAAACACCGCAAAAGATATTAAAAATTTAGTAATTCTTTTACAAAAGAAAAACTATTTTGAATTTTAAATTGGTTTGAGGAAAGTGGAGCGTTAGCATTTTGAGGTCATTTGTAGGAATGTAGAAAAAGACTCATAGCACATCAGAGAAATTCTATATTTAAATTAAAATCGGTATAGATAATCTGGAAAATCCTTATAAAATGCCTATTCAATCAATCCACCATTACCCTCAATAACTGCAACAACTCTTCTGATGGTGAATTTGAAACATTAGGTTCTTTTACAAAGGCTCTGATTGACTTTCTAGGTTTTTTATAAAAGATTTCTGTACTTTCTGCACAAATTCTTGGGTTGTGATGGTATTAGAACTCTTTGCATTGTTCGATCCATATCAGCAGCTTCCAGGTCTTTTCTCACTTTGGCAACGAAGGATCGGGCAGTTTTCAGAAAGCGAGCAATCTTTGCATCATTATACTAAGCCTCTAGTGCAACGATTACAGCCTGCCTTTTCATTTGCTTCGTCACTTTAATTTCATTCATTATTAATCTGAAAAAAAAAATAGTTAGGAGAAAGAGCTATTCAAGTGATGTTTTCAAAATACTGACGCATCATATATTATCCAACTTCACCGCAGGAAAGAGAAAACGCAATAATGTTTCTTTGGAAATAATTATTTCTCAGTTCGAAAAAATCCGAGCTGGGGTGGGACTCGAACCGTGCACATTGAGGCAGTGAGCAGCCGCTTTGATCCCAATTAAACCACGCTTTAGATCACTCACTCATTCTCTCGCGCTCTTGAGAAATACATGCATATATATATATATATATATATATATATATATATATATATATATATATATATATATATATATATATATATATATATATATATATATATATATATATATATATATATATATATATATATATATATATATATATATATATATATATATATAAATCTTTCATGAACGCGAAAGAATGATAAAATGAATCCAGCAGACCGCAAGAAACAGAAAAAACAGGATAATTTTTCTTCGGAAATGTTATTTCCTAATTCGCAAAAAATTCCGTACAGGGGTGAGATTCGAACAGTGCATAGTGAGGCAGCGAGCAGCCTCCTTGATCTCAATTAAACCGCGTAGCCGAGTGGTCTAAAGGGCGTTTTAATTGAGATCAAAGCGGCTGCTCGCTACCTCAATGTACACGGTTCGAATCCCACTCCAGTTCGGATTTTTTCGAAGTAAGAAATAATTATTTCCAAAGAAACATTATTCCGTTTTCTCTTTCCTGCGGTGAAGTTGGATTTATTTCATCATTCTCTCGCGCTCATGATATATATATATATATATATATATATATATATATATATCTATATATATGAGGAAAGATTGATTGGAGTTAGGTCTTTCGTTATCTTAACATTTTCAAACTCACAATGGCTTACAAAATTCGAGAGACACCGTATTTATACAAAGAAATATTCCTATCTTTCCTTCTCAAATCAGACTTATCAGAGTTAATATTCAATATGTCCATTTAGGGAAAACATTGCTTTGTATAAATACACTGTCTCTCTATTTTATCAATTTTAATCAATCTTTCCTTTTCCTTACATGGTATATACAAATATTTATACTTATCACGTGTTACCTCTCGTGATTTTTACCCATATATATATATATATATATATATATATATATATATATATATATATATATATATATATATATATATATATATATATATATATATATATATATATATATATGTATATATAAAGATTAGAGTAGTTGAGTAGCAGTCTTTCCTGAATGCAAATTTTGTTGAAGACCATTGTGTATTTTGCCTTAATTAATTTCCTTTGGCAACTTTCTCTTCTTCAGAGGAAATTAATTAAGGCAAAATACACAATGGTCTTCAACAAAATTTGCATTCAGGAAAGACTGCTACTCAACTACTCTAATCTTTATATATATATATATATATATATATATATATATATATATATATATATATATATATATATATATATATATATATATTATAAATAGACATTTCTGAATACACGATTTTATCGATGAAACTCCATTAATCTGATCAAAATTGCAAATGTATTATTCTTCTTTTCAGATTCTAGTATGTTTATTAATTGTTTATAGCAACTAGCTATGCCGCGAACACCAGAAGCAAAAGAGTCGTATGATTTTCAAAAAGGGCTTATTGTGTGTCAATCTGAGGGTGAACTTTACCTTGGGATTCCTCCTATCATAGTCAATAGAGTGATTGTCCACTCCACCAACAAAGGCAAGGAATTAACAACATCTCGCTCGGGGCAAGCTTGGTCATCTGGCAGGTGTCTTCGAGCTGGCAAGCGGATTGTTGAAAAGAACCACTGTTGTAAGGCGGCTGATGTTGCAGAGAAGCTCCAAGTGAGCCGGAATACTGCTTGCTGTGGGCCATCTCCAATAACTTGGCTACTATGGCAGAGCAGCGAGAAGGAAACCTCTTCTTCGACCAGAGAATAAAGTAGTAGGCAAATGAGATGATAGAGAGACGAATAGGGTTCTTGCAGACTGTTATATTCTCAGATGAATCTAAATTTGCACAAATGTGTGACAGTGGATGTGTGTGGGTCTGGAGACTGTACAATAAAAATTTAGATCGGCTGGAACCGACTGTGAAACAAGGAGGTTTTTCAGTGATGGTTGGGAGAGCAATCTGGAGTAGAGGTCGTTCAGAAGTGGTGGAGTGTATTGCCAACATAAACTCGGAAAAATACATCTCCATCCTTGGAAGAGGACTTCTTCAAGTTTTCTCCAATGGTTCGATAGTGTAAGATTACACCCTATTTATGGAGGATGGTGTTTTATACTACACATCCAAAGAGACCAACGGAATCAGAAGATTTCTTTGGCCAAGCCAGTCTCCTGATATAACCTCCATTGAACACTTTTAGGG
The DNA here is from genome assembly GCA_963969495.1 of Ceratothoa steindachneri. Classification (NCBI taxonomy): domain Eukaryota; kingdom Metazoa; phylum Arthropoda; class Malacostraca; order Isopoda; family Cymothoidae; genus Ceratothoa; species Ceratothoa steindachneri. The sequence continues at coordinate 165,155,011 of OZ018330.1, read as the reverse complement.
CGTACTGTACAGTGTGAGAGTACTGGAGTAGTGCAAAAGAAGCCAGCGTGGGCAAAACTTCCACAGGAGACACTTTTTGAACACAGTACGATGACTAAAATGGTTAATGCATTCAAAACTGAACAACGCTTGTCTACTAAATACTAGATTAAGTATTTAAATGCATACAATGGCATTATTTGAATCTCTCTCTCTCTCACTCTCAATCTCCCATCTCTCAATTTCATTCTATTACTCTCTCATCTCTCACTCTCAATATCTCATCTCTCACTCTCACTTTCAATCTATCAGTTCCTCATCTCTCACTCTCACTCTCAATATTTCACTCTTACTCTCTCTCTCTCTCTCTCTCTCTCTCTCTCTCTCTCTCTCCTCTCTCTCTCTCTTCCTGGAGAGGGCGCACCCCTGGAAGGCTGGAAGGATTAAAATCAGTCTCCTTTCGGCCATGTTTGTCTACTCTTCCTTAAGACTCGTTTCCCCCTCATCGTCGCCCTTCTCTAACGCCCTCGACCCTCGTTTATGGCTCTTCCTTATGGCACTCGGAACACACCCCTCTCTTCCTTGACATCTCCGTCTGTTCGGTTCGGAATGTCTTTCTTTGGGGCCAGATAGAACTCAGCGGGAACCTCAGTTGGGGGGAGGGCGTCGCAACCCTTTCTCGACAAGAACATGAACCCTTTCCATCGTCTCGAACCCCAGAAAACCCAACGCAGTGGTATATTTATTCCCTCGGGGTCCATGTTTAATTTTGAGGTGTTAAACTGCAACCCCACGGTCCCCAATTTTGGGTTAATTTTATTGTAATTCTGGTCATCTTTGATCCATCCTTATCCCGTTAGGGGGGGGGAGAGTTGCCCCTCTTTTATCCCCTCTTATCAAACGAAGAGTGACCTGACTCTTGAGATCATAATAGGGTTCCCCTTATCTCCCAGTTGCCTCTTTGGCCTTGTTGAGGTCATGGACCTAACACTAAAACCGAAGTTGTTCTTTGATAACCAAAGTTCTTCTCTCAACGTCCCCTTTGGGGCCAACTGGGGGTGTCCTTCCAGCCCCCGCTTGACCTGTAAACATTTATATACCCGAGTGAAGTCCTGCTTAACCCGCCTCTGTTTTTTCCCTTGAATGGTGTCGCCCTGAAGTAAGGAAATAGAAGCCCGCAGGTACGATGGACTAGGAACTAGAAGGATTGGATGATCTCATCGATAAAGTACCAGACCAGGGGACACAATTGTTTTAATAAGGAAACTTGTTAACATGGAATACTAACAGGGGCTCAGAAGAAGGTATGTATAACATCCTATAAAAACAGGATCAAGGAGGGAAGAGGCCCGAAATGTGTAAATATGACACCCAGGGCTTAGTAGAAGCTCCGTTCTCTCCCTTTCCATTGACCTTTCTTGCTTTATTTTATCATTTCTTTTCTTATTTTCTCTTTTACCTGTGCCCTCGTCTCTTGGATAGTTACCTTCCATTTTTCCCTCCCTAACTTGTGACCGAATTGGTAACTGCCCGGAACTTTATCGATGAGGTAATGCAATCTTTCTAGTTCCTAGTCCATCGTACCTGCAGGCTTTTATGCCCTATTTCGAACTCGTAATTTAGAAACTCTGGACGTTGATTGAAACTGTCTATCCAGCAGGTTTCTAACCTTCCCTTCTGTCCCCACGTTTAGGTAGACGAGTATCATTTCCAGTTGTTTCACCTTAACGCCAATCCGTTGGTTCCTCCTTTAGTGGCATCTTATTGTTAATTTTCCAGGTTTCCTCAATAACTGATCGTTATGATCATGCATTCCACCTCGTACTACAACCCCTTCACCCTCTCGAGCTACCAGACACTTGCTCGTACTACAACCCCTTCACCCTTTCGAGCTACCAGGCACTTGTTAAGATTTCATGCTAAAACCTCGGGTGGTTAAAGGCGAACTTCTACGAACCCAAGACCCAAAGGGGAGGTTGAGTCTCGTTACCCCTACTTCCTCCCTTTCCTTTTGCCCTTCATTGCATTAATCTCCCCCCGTTTATTCTTCCCCCGATTTTCATTAAAGTTGAATTCGGTCCATCAGTTCCGATTACGACCTCAGAATTTCCCCTTTCATTTAAACGGGTGTCTCGAATGCCTCGTCGGAGACTTTGTCATTCTCAGCTCGCTCGATTTAAGACCCCTTCCGGCAGGGTGTTCCCCTCCTCGGGGCGCCTCTAGATATTGTCCTTTTTTGCAGATGAGAGGGGGCTGAGGGGCTAGCTACAATGAATTACCGCCCACAAACTGCTTCTTCCAGACATCGCTTGTCTTGTCACTTGCACACTTCCTTTGGTCATACCGGATTAAGTGGCAGATGGTTGGAAGAATCTTTTGGTCTTGTTGGATGAAGTAGTAGATAGTTAGAATATTCTTTTTGTCTTGCGAGATGAAGTGATAGATGTTTAGTAGAATCCTTTGGTCTTGCGAGATGAAGTGACAAATGAAGTGGTGGATGGTTAGAAGAATCTTTTTGTCATGTTAGATGAAATGGTAGATGGTTAGAGGAAAACTCTGGATCCTTTCGACGCCCCTTCTGTAGATGAGGGTTATTTAAACAACCCACTTTGTCTCTCTGTCTTAAATCTATTTAGGATTGAATTCTGGGATATTCCTTTGGGCGGCAGTTGTAAATACTCGTCTCTTCCACCTCTAGTTATTGCTAGTAAGTTAGGGACGAATAATAATAATAATAATAGGACTAATTCTACTAAAATAAAACTCTTTAAGTATGACCTCAGTTTGATTAAATTTCAAGACAAAAAAAACGAACCAATTTTAATCCCAGGAGGGGCGGAAACAACGGCACCAATACTAGTTTAAACTTGTGGTTGAGAGGGAAGATAATTTTGAAAAATCACCCTCTTCCCCTAAATGAGAAAAAATGTAACCGAATTTCGATCACTATATATGAGAGGAGAAGGGAAATTAAATGCCCCTCTTTCACGCACCCATACAAACTCTCACCTCCCGACAGAGATGAATCTAAGAAGAGGGGAGAGAGTAAATACGAGAAAGGGAGCGAAGGGGGTGTTATGGTCTAACGAAGCGAGTACCAGAAATCCGTCTCGCGTTACCGAGGAAACCAACCCTCAGTTTCATTTCAAGAGGTTTTGTGGGGATATTAATAGCCGTAACCCCTCAACCCTTTTTGGCTAGATACTGCTGTGGGAAATTCAACCACACACTTTTTTCCCTCTCATGTTGGAGTAGGTTCCGGAAACTGTCATAATTATTTGGCACTCAGGAGTAAATGGGGATTCAACTCCCTGTTACATAGGAAAGGCACTCAAAGCCTCCGACCTTTTATATAGTGAAACTGGAGTGCCTTTTCTTGGATACTTTTTGGCACCTTTGTGCCAACACATTCTTTTGAGAAGATTCTTAAAAGGGAGTATAAAATTAGGGGGTTTCAACCCTTAAATTATGTCAGCCTTGTGATATATTTTATTTGGCCTATATCTTCTGGATATGAATCAAGGTGTCTTCTATACCAGGCACCAGTGGGGGTGGGGTAGGTGGGCGGGGGGTCGTGAAAGGATGGGACTTGCCAAAGAGGTGACAGCTCTCTCTCCTTTATGGATGGATACCCAGGGGTTTTTATGTTTTTTTTGCAAAGATATAATTGTGTAGAAATGAATAGAATAGGGGATAAATAGATAAGGAATTTAATCAATGCTAAAGTATAAGATTGCAGGAAATAAAACTCTCTCTTTGCGAGGAATAAATTAAATAAAATTAATAATAATAGATCATGATTAATATAATCTGCTGAAATTTATTATAATAATAACAGTTAAGAGTAATTGGTTGCAATGTCCACAATAACAATGGAATCGGAATCAAAACTGAACTCTATTGTTGAGAGTGACTGAGTTAATGTTAACGCTTCTCCATGCATATAAATGTTAATACTGTTCCATAAGAGAAGAAAAAAAGATTGAGTAAAACCTCCTGTGTATTTAACCACGATAGAACAACTGCGCGAAATGCGTCGGTATGGTCGACAGGGCGTCAGAAATGATTACCATGTTTCCTCGCGGCAAAAAGAAGAAATAACAGTCAAGGGTCGAACGTCAGCTGCTGGCGATGATATTGCAGGGGGTAGGAGTGATATATTTTAGTATATTGTCGCAAAATGATTAAACCGTGAGTTTGAACGATTTTCATTGTGAAAGGACTGAGAGCCTCAGGCTGAACACCGAAGGCAACATCCGTGTTCTGAGCGAAGTGGTGAAGCCCTGGATTGACCGGGTAACTGCAGGTAGGCCTTACGCGTGGCACCAAGACTCTACGCCCTGCCACACCAGCCGGAAGACTAGGCCTTGTTGTAAGAGAATTTCTTCGATCACTGTTTTATTTTTTCCTGAGACGAATAACGCCATAGCCATATATATATATATATATATATATATATATATATATATATATATATATATATATATATATATATATATATATATATATATATATATATATATATATAAATAAATCTCGAGTACTCTAAAGACGAGACTATTTGATGCAGTCCCCTGCGTGGAGGGGAACACAGTGTGCGTATGTGTGTACACCCTATCTTACTACACAAGAGCCCCCCCTCCAATTTCCACCCCGTTATGACCCCCTAATAGCGCAGGAATAAAACGAAAAAGGACGGAAAATTAAAGCTAATAAAAGAATATTCACCAACAGGAAAATGAAAAGCGAAAAACTCAAACCCGTTCCCGTCATTAACAATCAATATTGGAGACACCGTCACCCCCTTCGCGTCCCCTCTAATGTGAGACGACAGCGTGTCACAGATGGGGGGTCGTTTAAGAGGGGGGAGGGAAGGCGGCAAAGGGGGAGGGGTAAATTACCCACAGTGGGTCCCCAAGGGGCCCAGGAGTTCCCCTCTCTTTTGGAGATATTTGCCCAGCCTCGAAAAGACGCCGGATTTTTTAATTTAAGGCAATGGCGCCCCCCCCCGTCCCCGCCCCGAGGGGAGATGAGGAGAGACACTGGAAGATATAAGAGACCGAAAGACAAGAGAGAGAGAGAGAGAGAGAGAGGAGGCGAGAGAGGCAATGAGATATATAAGAAATAGAAACAAAGGAGAAAGGAGAGACAAGTGACACAATGAGAGACAAAATAACTCGAAACAAAGAAGACAACGAGGAGACAAAAGAGACAATCTAGAAACAGCGAGAGATATAAAAGAACTAGAAACAAAAGATAACGAGGAGACTAGAGAGAAAACGATAAGAGGCTACCCCTCCCCAACTAGACCACCGGAGTAGAAATGACCCGAATTATGGCTCCATGCGGCGGCTAACCACCTTGTGACCCGAGGAAGGGGTAACCTATGTCACAAAGATAAGATAAGACATTGAGATCAGCCCTGGGAGAGTTGCGCACCCTTTCGTTTCCCACCCTTCCACGTTGTCTGTCTCTGCCCCCTATTTTCAATTCCTTTGATAATAATAATAATAATAATACCAATAATATTATTATACCTAATTTTAATAATATATTAATAATTTAATAATAACCCTAATACAAATAATAATAACAATATTAATAATAATATAATAATACTTTAACAAGGGGAGTGGCTTCGCAGGCAGACATTCGGTCTATAACCTAGGGTCTATCCGGATCTGGCAACAGGTTTTGGGTATAAAAAGTTAAAAGGTTTCCAGTACATATCTCTCCTAATAATTGGTCTTTGTTTTTTTCAGATGGAGGTTTATTTTCCTGGCCTAAAATGCAAGAAAAAACCCTTTTATTATCGAATTCTTTTGAAATACGTAAAACAATCCGCAGGACTCTTATTCCGATTTTATTTGCTGCAACAGATTCGCCATTTGTAATTCATTTTGCTTTAAAAATTTCCAAACATTCGATAGCATATTTATTTTATCTGAACTTCACCATATGTAATTCTTTTTTTTTTTTTTAGAAAATCAAAAAACATTCGATAACATTTTTTTTTAACTTCAACATTTGTAATTCTTTTTTTTAACAATTACAAAACATTCAATAATCATATTTATTTTTTTCTGAATTTCACCATTTATAATTTTGTTTTTGTTTTGGAGAAAATTGAAAAAAATTTGATAATCATACTTATTTTTTTATGAACTTCACCATATGTAATTCTTTTTTTTTTTGAGAAAATCGAAAAACATTCGATAATCATATTTTTTTATTAACTTTACCATTTGTAATTCTTTTTGTTTGAATAATTAAAAAACATTCGATGATCATATTTATTTTTTTAAACTTCAGATTTTGTAATTCTTTTTGTTTTACAAAATTCACCCAAATTAGAATTTAATCTTATGGATATTATAGTCTCTCAAAATCCATAACAAAAAATTCAAAGTGTTCAAAAATGGCCTTCCTAAATTATAATATAATGGAATAATAATAATAATAATAATAATAATAATAATAATGTGACCCCCCGCCCCCTTCATCCGTGTTGAGAGGGATCGAACCCAGTCGGTTTCCACCTTCAGGGAACGTGAGAGAGATCCTTCGAAACAGGGTCTCCTAATCTCGATCTCGGTCCCCACAGGGGCCTTGGGGCTACACACGTTGTGCTCTTTATTTGTATTCGCTTCTCTGTTTTCTTCGACGATATTCTTCACTTTCTTCGATTTAGTACTCGTATTTACTCCCCGAGTGCTTACAGGTGATGAGTGCGATGATGATTCTGATGACGATGATAATGATTCTTGTGAGGATGATTCACATTGTAATTCTTTTGTTGATGATGATTCTGATGACAATGATTCAGATGACAGTGATGATGATGGTGGTAATGATTCTGGAGATGATGATTCTAATGATTATGATTTTGGTGATGATGAGTCTCGTGATGATGGCGATTATTATGATGATAATGATAATATTGATGATGACGGTGATGATGAATGATGGTGGTAATGATTCAGGAGATCATAATGAAATTTCTGGTGAGGCAGATGATGATGATTCTGATAAAGATGATTCTGATCAAGATGATTCTAATGATGATAAGATTTCTTCCCCCCTCCCCATTAATTCAGGCCGAGCGCCCCCTCCTTACGAGTCGACGTGAACAACGAGGGAATGTTCAGTCCGGGGATAAAGAACATCAGAGAAACAAGGATAAGTGTGGATAAAGACGACATATCGTGACCATACGCTGCATAGGTGGGATACATACATCCCTACATACATACACACATGTGCAAAACAGTATCAAGTTAGGAAGTAACAGAAAGGAAACCAAGATTCCGAGTCTTTTGTAAATACTCGGAATTTTCGTTTCTTTTTCCTTGTGTGTTTTGTCGTATGAATACAAATAGACAGACACACAGATAGACAGAGTGACAGAGGCAAAGACAGATGGACGGAGGCGCTTAATATAATTCCCCTCCCAAAGCCTCGTCTGAGTTAATTGAGAGGGGGATTTTTGCTCCCCCCCGCCCCCATCGAGGGAGCAAAAACAAGAGGGAAATTGTCTCTGTTGGAGAGAGACAAGATCTCAAAATTTCACTCCTCCACCACTTCTAACACACAAACATACATACACGGACGTGGATGGAAATATACACACATACATGCCCGTTCCTATACATACATAATACGCATACACACGTACACATACATACATGCACGCATAATAAATACATACACTCATTCTTACATACATACATACATTCATCTATTCATTCATCCATCCATCCATAAATACCTCCATGCATACATACACGTACAAACCACACACACAATAACACTGAAACGCATGTATTCTTACACACATGCATTTTCGAATGCGTTGCTCAACGGAGTCAAGACACCGCTCACACGAGTGAAGTTAAGTTACATTTCGGATGTTTAGTTTTCGGATAGGTGCCATATTCGACTTGGAGGTTGGGAAGCCACTTGAGAAAGATCTTTGCGAATGGTGTGTCTCAGAAAAACACTACCGCATATAATTATTTAGGGGGGGATCCATGAATCCTTTTACGTAAAATGTCTCATATAAAAAAAGACTTCCCCTCCATAGGACTTTTTGTCGTTGGAAAAAAATCAAGTCCAGATTCTAATTCAGTCCTGATTCCATTACCAAGTTATTCCTTTGCTTAATGAGCCCAAACGTCACTTTTTATCTGTCAAAATGAGGTAATTTACAGTAATATTGTATTGAAAAAAATAAAAACGGAGGTTATTGATAGAATTTATTATTAGATTTAAATTCTTTCGATTTTTTTCAGAAGCAACGCGAAAAATATGAACTTCCTAACTCGTTCTTGAACGTTGTAGGAAATAAATACATCCGATTTCCTCTCTATGTATTTTTAATATTTATTCCTATAATAAAGATGCTAAAATATACAGAATAGAATCCAAGATTCTTAGAAATTTTCATATAAGACGCTACGGGTTCATATTAAGGAAGGGTGTCTCTGTGAAGAGACATTTCTCCCTATTTTGAGCAGAATACTAATCTGATTTCAAGAAATCGGCGCCTATCTACTGAATCAAATGATGATTCCGTTCTTCTAGCAAAGGACTTCGAATGATTCAGACATCTGTCGGAAACGACCCACTTTTCAAAGTTTCTAGAAGAGCCAGAAACCGTCTAAGTCTATAATATTAAAGTTAAGTAATCTTATCAGTGAGATTATTATAGATGTATCTGTTGAGGGTTCCCCACCCCCCTTTAACTGAGGCTAATATTAAAGGGGGTAATAATTCGGTTAACGTGATGAGCAACAAGTCACGGCCTCTATGAAACGCCATCTCTCTTTTCTGAACAGCTCGGAATTTGGTCAGTTTCCACATATGAACGTGGAGACGTTTGTGGGTCTCTCACCCGATTCAATATACAGAATACACCCAACATATATGAACGTGGAGACGTTTGTGGGTCTCTCACCCGATTCAATATACAGAATACACCCAACACACATGAACGTAGAGACGTAAGCCGATCTCTCACCGGAGGCAATATACAGACTGCACCAACACTTATGAACGTGGACACGTCTGCGGTTCTTTCACATGAGGCAATATACAGACTTAACCCAACACTCGAACGAAATCATTTTTGGAACTGTGGATGGTAAGATTTGGTTGCATTGGTCCCATTAATTCCTAAAAATACATTTCAATTCGATAAATCTAGAAGCAACTTAGAATATTTAGTAAAACAATGTATGTATGTGTATGCGAGGACACGGGTAAGGTGATAAACACCAATAAAGATTATAAAAAGGGATTTTGTAAATAGACATCTGAATATGACCACAACTGGATCCTTGGAGTAGATCGATATCATTGCTGGGTCAGAATTATTGGTAGCTGCATAGGGAAAGGTTTATATAGTCATATCTAAAGAAATACAAATAACTAAAAAATAATAAATCATAATTATTAAATAATGTATTAAAGCGGAAGGTGTAGAAAGGAAAGATTTTGTGCGGAGAGGTTTAAACAGCTGTAAAGTTAGGGAAAATAAAAACTTGCAGAAATAAATTAGGAAGAGACTACTTGTGTCGTTCGAGATTGGATAGGCGCGCAACTCTCTAGAAGGAGAGCAATCAGTGGTCGATATATGCATCGAGCCCACTGGACTTAGCAAGAGGAGAATAAACTACAAGACAATCAGCATATAGAATCAGGGACCAGGACCAGGACCAGTTCCGCAAACCGTTAAGTCTGGAATTGGTATTTGATTGCGGTTTTCTGATTACGATAAATTTATAGAAAAATAGCGGTTTCGCTTCTGTTCGTTCTAATAATATAATAACCGGTATGATTTGATGTTTGCGGAAGTATTTCAGCATGAGAAAAACTGTAATTTTACAGGTTTATCGCAAGCACAAAACCGCAATGTGGATTTTCGCAATCGCAGAGTTAACGGATTGCGGAACCTTTTGCGAGTGTAACTTCGAGGAATTTGTAAAATAGGACAGGTATGAGTACCTGTGCGACACACCTGTGTCGCCTAATCGGCATATCAAGTGCCTCAGATGTTGACACAGTGCCATAATAAGATCTGCTTTAAAATTGGCGTCTATACAATACCAAATCCCTCTTTATCGAACACCAAATCTATATTTTCCTCTCAGCACCAAATAGATACCACACCCCTCCAATTTGTATAGTAGAGTGTACTTATAATTAAAAGTGTATATGCTGAAAGTACTAAATAACAGACATTAAAAAAAGGATTCCCAGAGTTTTCGTGTTTAATAAAAAAAATCAGAATTACTCGTAATTCTTTCATTTTCCATTTTCAGTTTCCAGGCTCTTCCGACTTAACTGAACTTTTGGGTGAGTTTAATCATTAAAGATTCTCTAACAGCTACACTTAGCGTATTGTTATTATTCAGAACCAACCATTATCGGCTTATTACCACAGCGGTGATGAGATATCGGTAATTTGCCATTAATTCAGAATTTACGGATGAACTTTCCACGCGAGATCTTGCAAATGTTAATCCCAGATTTAGTTCATTAATTCATTTGTTCTATGATTCCATTCCCGAGATCTAACCACGAAGGCGAACAGGACGGGTCGGAAGTGAGAAGGAATCGATTTGCCAGGAAGCGAATTCGGGCGCATTGGACGATATAGAAAATAGGTGTCTTTGGCGAGGCAGGTTAATATTTAAGACCCGACAAAGTTCAACGTCGCGACAAATTTCCACATCAATCCATCTTAGAAGATTAATTATTAAACAGGTGTTTAGTACATACAGGTACAGTTATAACGTACGGTCTGACGTCGTATACAGAGGTACTTAGTTATAATGAACATTAGGACGTCGTACACACATTTACAGTGTTATATCGAACGGTAGGACGCCTTACACACAGGTAGAGAGTTATAACGTACTGTAGGACATCCTGCACACATGTATATAGTTTTAATGCACAGTATGAAGTCATACACACAATTACATATTTATAACATACGGTTGGACATCGTCCACACAGATCTAGAGTTAAAACGTACGGCAGAATATTGTACATACAGTTACAGAGTTATAATGTACGCCAGGACGTCGTACACACGGGTAAAGAGTTATATCAAACAGTAGGACGCCTAATACAAAGATACAGTGCCATAACGTACGGTAAGACGTCGTATAAATAGGTACAGTGTCATAACGTACGGTAAGACGTCGTACATAATTCGTAAGCCTGGATTGTTTGCACGAATTTACTATAAATCTACAGTCAACGTGGCTTCTGTCCGTCTCTTACCCGCACAACCTATCAGCCCATGGCCCTTGTGGTTTGCGTCACCATCTGCTCCCCCTTAAATAATTACGCCAGGATTATACGAAACTTTCCTATAATGCTGTTCTCATGGGCTGAGTTCTGACCGTGGTTTGCAAATCCGGATTAATTCCGTTCCCCAATTCGGCAGGGGGCATTTACTGGGGAGGTGAGGGGAAGGGAGGCTGTAAATAATTTCTAGAAAGAAAATGATCAGTGACCAATCGAGGCACGACGCTCAAAGATGACGGTAGGAACCGAATAACGGGGCCTAAGTCACGGACCAACGGCGGTTGTATGGATCACTCGGGAGCAGAATACAAGGCTTGATTATGCCTGGCATTTTGAATCTCTAAAAAGCCCAGGATTCACAATAAACACCAGTAATCCTAACTATTAAGACAAACAAGACATTGATTCAGTCTATATCAAAATTATAGAACCCATATTACATCACAGAATCCATAGAGCATCATATGGACCATAAAACATCAAAGAAGCCATCGAACATATAGAACATCTTAGAACTCATAAACCATTCTACTACCCATATAACATCATAGAACTCATAGAACATCTTAGAACCCACATAGCAGTATCATATAACCTATAGAGCATCTTAGAGCTCATAGGACATCAATGAACCCATATAACATTATAGAACCCATAGAACATCTTATAATCGACATAGTAGCATGGAGCCCCTAGAAAATCATAGACCCCATAGAACATCTTAGAACCCACATAGCAGTATCATATAACCTATAGAGCATCTTAGAGCTCATAGAACATCAATGAACCCATATAACATTATAGAACCCATAGAACATCTTAGAATCGACATAGCAGCATGGAGCCCCTAGAAAATCATAGACCCCATAGAAATCACAGAACCCATGGAACATAATAAAACCCATAGAAAATCACAGAATCCATAGAACATAATAAAACCCATAGAAAATCACATAACCCATACAACATCACAGAACCCTAGGACTCATATAACATCATAGAACCCATAAAACATCACAGAACCCATATAACATTATATAGCATCTTAGAGTTCATAGGATATCAATAAACCCATAGAACATTATAGCGCCCATAGAACAACTATGTTAACACTGAAAATCCTGGAATTACAAAAATACTCAAGAATCTTTTGGTTAAATTAATTCAAAGATTTTACCAGAGCGATAACTAACAAGGGTAAGAGTACATTTTCTAGCTAGGTTCTAGTTGCGATTTGAGCGAATATAAGCTGTATCGAGTGTGGGCTACCATAACCTGTAGTGGTAGGGTGTGTCAATTTTGTCAACTTTAAAGTTCCATAAATGAGGAGATGCTAAACTTTGCAGCACGACTTAGGAATTCTAAATGTATTTTTTGTTATTTTAATATAATTTAGTTCTGCTCGGTAATAAGCTAGTTGGGGGGAATTAAATGACAATTATTATGTTATTAATTATATCTAATTCACTGGGGTTTTTTTTCACAGTTTGAAACATATTCATCAATGTGCTGAAGATTACCTGGCCGTCAGTGCTACCATCTTAACCAATGGGAATTAACCTACAATGGCTTTTAAAATTAGGAAGAGCCTGGGGACATTCACATACAGGGTGCGGCAGAAATACCTCCCATATTTTAAACTTTCGCCTATGTGTTGCTAATGAACTTATGCAAGTGCCAATAATGTTTTCATTTAGCTAATGAAAACAGTGTATAGCGAATAGAGGTCACCATTTAGAAGATGTAATTTTTAAAACCAAATGAACCAAAACTGTAACCCTTTGTTTAAAGAACAGTAAAATTAATTTTTCATAAATGTTGTTTCTTCTCCCTTTTGTCAACCTTTCAAATGTGGGAGGGATTTCTGCAGCACCCTGTATATGAGACACTTAAGTGGATATGGAAGAGAGCTGTTACCCTCTGAACTTCCAACTCTGCGTGAGGTTCTGAAATACGAACTATTGCTCAGAGAACGAAATAGTGAGGATATGAGCATCTATCCAGTAGCCAGTCTTGTGAAGGACATTCAGCCTAAAGTGCTTGGAAAGTAGGAACGAGGAAAGAGTTCTTTTGTAGCCTCCGTTGTAAATTCACGAGTCACAATCTTAAACAAGATCCGAGTGAACTGGGAGCTGGCCACAAACATATCCCTTGAGAGAGGACAGCTACATGTCCAGACTTGACAAGCTTTCAGACATCTTCATTTGCAAGTGTAAAATTGTTCTTTGCTGTGAATTTAGCTGCTCTGGTTGCAAAAACGAAATTCAAATTAATTGTACATGCTCTAGGCAGAGGAAGATCTATGTGAAGGAACTTGCTTTCATTAAAGGTCCGAGACAAAAGTTTGGTTCTATTGGACCACATCAGATTGGCTTGCCAGATCGACCTGAGCAAAACAGACATGTCAAAAAGCAGAAGCGGCAAGAAGGTGAAAGAAGAAGAGTTGCTGAATTTAATAAGCACACGAGTAAGTGGATGCGTCTGAGATTACGGAGAAAAGGGAGGTGGCTGAGATTATGGAAACAAGCAATAAAACTATTAAGACAATTTCCTTCCTAAATTAGAGTGTAATTAAATATGTACTGGAGTGGCCGGAGTGGCTGCAGGCCACAGACCGAAGGTCTGCCTGTGAAGCCTAAGTTCCTCTCCTAAGAAGGAGTGGCGAATTCGCTCCTCTTATATTATTATTATTTGATAGTGTTTCGCAATTTAAAGGCTTGATAAAGAAAAACACACACACACACACACACACACACACACACATATATATATATATATATATATATATATATATATATATATATATATATATATAACCCTTTAATGTTCTATCGTCTAAATGAGCATTAATTTATAATCTAACACCAAAAACCACTACTTTCACTACAGTAGTATCCAGAGCTCACCCAAAGCTCCAGCCCCATCCGTGAACATACATAGCCAATCGCAACAACTCTGTCTCTTCCTCTCTTACACACACAACATATCACTCTTCCTCCACCAAACCTACCGATGGGATATCTATGCTCCACACACCTCTGACGTAAAGGGATGGCCCCCCATTGGGGAAGAAAGAGTTATATGCTGATTGTTCCTGACTACCAATTGTCATTCTGATCTTTATGTATATTATATTATATGGTGGGAGGGGGTTTCATTATCCGGGACGGGGCACGCAAGTAACTAACCATAAAAGGTGGTAGTTAGGTAGGTTGCGCCATCCCTCCCTCCCTCCAATCGTGGACGAAATCCTCCCACCCAATAATGAAATGCACATGAAGATCAGAATGACAATCGCTGGCAAGCCGGATGCCATCAAGGGTTGTGCTTCGTTATAGGAAGCGTCCTAGTAGTAAACCTACTACCAGGAGAGACTAGTTTCTAAACCGTGTAATTGAATAATTATTTGAGGCTGAGTGTGATGGGGCAGGAAGGGCTCGACGACCGCATAAGATTTAAATTGGTTAATGAGTAAAAAAACTGAGAGAATGTCAATGATGTGTGTGGTAGGTGTGTATAGAGGTGTGAAGGGGCGTGGGTGGCTCTTCTAACTAAGGATGAATCCCCATTGAAATGTGGAGGGGGGCGGAAAATAGGAAGTTTAGTGTACTAGGTCCAAAAGGGAGTTCTGAAGATCGTAAAGTTTGCCCATATACATTAAATGGGAGTAGGTGTAGGTGAGGGCGGTAAAGGGAAGAAGAAAACAGGAGGCATTTCCAATACCAGGTAGAAGTAGGGATGCTGGTGTTGTGGGTGTGGAGATAATAAGCTTAGAAACCACTCCAGATATCTTGGAACCATTGTTCCATAAATTGGATTTGCACAAAAAGTAAATTTGAGTCTTGCTGTTTTCGCTGCGGAAAATAAATTGCAGTAAATTTTACATTTAACTCTGTTTTACTCAAGTGTTATGATTTAGCATATTTAGCATATAATTTCAAAACATTCCTAATTGTACTTTTTTGACCATCTATTATTTTTACCTTTTTCCTATCATCTTTAGCTCACTTTAATTTGTGTGTTTATTTTTTTTAAACCAAATTTTAACCGTTTAATTGTTGAGATTGTTTTATAATTTTACTTTCTTTGTTTGGAAACGATTTTAAATTTAGGTGGGATTTTGCTTCATCTGGTGAATATATTTCACATAAATGTACTTAAAAAAGTTATAAAATTGAATTAACTTTTAGATTTTATTCAGAATCACTCGTCCAGAATGAGGCCAGGCCTAGGTTACACAAATATGATGTTTGACAAAATCATTGGGTTTAAAAGACCAAAGCTGAAATCCAAAACTAGGATGGTAAATTGTGAATTAGATCAATCTCAAGAATTTGTAGAAAAATCCCAATTATTTGATTAACCAAAAGATAAGGAAATCAGCGCAAAATATTATATATTTATTGCATATAAAAATTGATTTTAAAAAAAGCCCAGAAAACAACTGCCAATAAAGATTTTGTCCAGTCATATTTTATGATGAAGAGGGGAAAGCAGATTTGATGAAGATAATTCCAAAACTGTAAGACGTCTCTGCTTACAGAAATTGAATCTAAACAGCAACAGATCTTTTATTAAAGGAGGTGAACAAATAAGTTAAAAAAAACCCTTTTAATCTCTATAAAGAAGACATTAAAGTGAAAAGACAATCGAGAACTAAATCTGAAATATTAATTTCGATGGAAATTAATGTTTCGATAGAAAGGAATTAAAGAAAGACGAACATTTTAACATAGATGGCTCAGACTCATGGAGTGAGGCTCTAGCTGAGAGAAAATTTTCAATCCATGGATATAAGGTCTAGCACAAGTTAAACCCATCCTCGGCAAGCTCTGCTAATCAACAAAGAGGAGCCAGCCCTTGGAACTAGAGATTCTATAAGCCAGCCCTTGGAACTAGAGATGCTATAAGCCAGCCCTTGGAACTAGAGATGCTGTAAGCCAGCCCTTGGAACTAGATATGCTATAAGCCAGCCCTTGGAACTAGAGATGCTGTAAGCCAGCCCTTGGAACTAGAGATGCTATAAGCCAGCCCTTGGAACTAGAGATGCTATAAGCCAGCCCTTGGAACTAGAGATGCTATAAGCCAGCCCTTGGAACTAGAGATGCTATAACAAGCTACGAATCAATGAGAAACATCCATACATCAAAATTGACCACAAATTCTTTATTTAATCATTAAGTTATTTGTTTTTTTAGGATCATCCATCGTTGGTTTGGGATAAAAAAGAGAAGTAAATTTGGAGCACTGCTTCGATAATTTTTTTTCAAATCTGGAGTCATGCTTAATAGGGCTTTGGGAGAGGAAAGGGGATATTTTCGTAGCATTGATGTGCACCGACATCACTTTGTAAGAAAACTTTGTAGTTTTAACAATTAGAAATCAGGTGTCCACACAACCCGAAAAACTCCAAGTACCCCAGGGAACTTATGAACCTAAAATACTCGATTGTAAGTTTGGGGTTAGTACCAAAAGGGATTCCTGCCCTTAGGGATCAGTTTAGACACCCCGGTATTCCTCATTCGGGGGGTTAATTGGACCAAGGACTCACCTCGCTTCCTCTTGACCGCCCAGCGTATTTTGGGGGGTCCGGCCCCAGATTTAGCACCCACGTTCGTCTCCTCGGGGGTTAGGGATGAGTTCTCGTCGTCAAGGGTCATCCTTCACCTTGGTTTTAGCATCGGGATTCGTGCTCCCTCCTCCACAACCACTTCTATCGTAACACTCAGACTTTGGCACCGAATTCCCGATGACTTACGAGGGCGTTCCTCTAAGGCTCCCGTAACACCCTGGTCTTGCACAACACTCTACACCCCTTTCACAAACTCAATTCAGGCGCAAACACTCGTTTGTGCAGCTTAAATGTTTATACTGGCCGAAAAAAAGAAGTAAAGTCCAGTTTAAAAGAGTGTAACTTCGTGGCAGCAAATCTTTATTGAACGGCCGCCATTTTGTTGCCGTCACGTGACCCCCTCTTTGTATCGAGCAAAGATGGAATAAAAAAACAATAATATTTTTAAAATTTAAAATCAGGGGGAAAATGATTGAATTTTAATAAAGGTTTATTCACTCGTGTTAATTAAACTATTACAACCCCTCATTTTTACCCTCACAATTCATCAGAATTCGGAAGATTTTCAATGATAAAATTGTGTGGGAGGACAAAATGGCTGTCGCCTTTGTTCGAAGCTGAGAAAATGAAAGCATATCCCTTCCAATAAACTATGAAACACCTTAATCAATTAAATGAAATTCTCATTAATTTGTCAATTAAATGAAATTCACCTTAATTAATCAATTATTAAATCGCCGGATTAGTTATATCGTGATGTCGGGCGTCGAAGAACTAAAATCGCAAAATGTAAGCAAACATTCGATTTCTTTTCATCCAAGAAAATGCATCGCAAACCCCACAATGCAATCGTAGTGAGTATGAATGCATTTTTAACTCATACACGCATTCTAACACGTCACTACACCTTAACGCCATACCTATAGCCAACATTTAAGTAGGGGGTGATTGTTAACGCGTTAAAAAGTATCTTTTTAACAATTAATTCAGTATTTTGCTACGAGTCAATCGCACCAGCATGGCCGTATTAAAACAACATATTGAAACTTCTCTTTTAGGATTAAGATGGTTCTTATTGTAATCTAGAGGGCTCTATAAACACTATAGAATGTCCACATTCATCATTCACATTCACTAATATCAATGAGAGTCCTCGTGAATCTTATGCGCATTCGGGGAAGACTACATCGATGTCCCTTTCCATCTGAACATACAGCTGTGTACCTCTCCTCTTATGTTTATCATGATGAGATCTTAAAATTACCCCTTCCCCCCTCTTATGGTGGTGAAATCAGAAAAGAAAAAGGTTTATATTAAAAGAAATAAAAACAAATTTTAAATTGGAGCACAAAAATAATTAAAGTTTTTTTTAAATTCTGAAATATTTTTAAAAAAATGGGGAAAATGAAAAATACGATAAAAAAATTAGCGTTTCAAGGGACACCCAAAACAAAAGAATGACGCTTTTGATTAGCTAGTCTGTTTAACTGGTCTAAATAACTAGTCAGGTCAACTAATCAGAATATCTAGTCTGATTAAATAGTGAAATTTATTATTGTGAAAACTAGACAGATTATCTAGTATGAATAAATAGTCTAATTAACTATTCTGAATAACTAGTCTAATTGGCTAGTCTGCCTAACTATTATAAATAATTATTCTGAATAACTAAACAGATTGACTAGTCTAATTTACTAGTATGAATAATTATTCTAAATAACTAGACAGATTAAGTAGTCTGAATAACTAGTCTAATTAACTAGACTGCATAAGTAGACCTTTTCTGTTTTAGGACATGGCTGTAAAAGGATGTCGCAACGTGTTTCACTGTCGATAATTTCACACCGACTTTGTTTTCGTTGTTTCGTCTTTGTTTTCCATGATTTGCCCCCTTCTCGACACCTCCCTCATCCAACACAATTACACTTAATACCGAGAACATATCCAACCCCCTGGGGAAAACACTCCCCACAACCATGTTCGGTGCGATTCACTCCACGTCTCAATAACTCCGCCGAGGAAGGCGCGCGCGCACGTATCTGGCCAATCCATCCAGGATGGTTCATTGCCACTGTCCGTAGGGCAATGGAGTGGCACTGTACAAGAGAGAAAGAGAGAGAAGGAGTGAGAGCGCCACTCTATTACGTCTCGTCTGGATCTCTTCTTCCAACACTCTGGTGGACCATTTTGACCTCGCCGCAGATCGCACCTGCTAGAGAAGGGAGGGGGGCGGTCAGCGCAGCGCCATCCAAAGCAGCTCCTTCCCAGTCGATAGTTTAATCTTCACTGTTTATTTAATTTTTTGTTTATTATTTATTATTTATAAGTTGCCACCAGTACATGAGGTGATGGGAGGGTTTCAAGATTTTAACAGGAGTTTGTGACAATCATCTAAACATTCGATACCCGCCACTGATCATAGACTCGAACATCCTCTCTCCCACCCATCTGAACATCCACTCCCTCTAAAGCTCACTAGGGAAACGGGGATAGTCCAAGTTATCTACCTTACTTAGGTAGAAAGATCTTTAGACCTTGATGAGATATTTAAATGCCCAAACGCTCCTCCTTTACTATAGGGTCTCTCCCACAGTTTAAGTGTATGGTAGCATTAACACTAAACCCACAGACTTGGTGATTATAGTGATACCATAGAAAGTAGGACGGGAATAATATCACTATATAAACCCTCCCTTCTGTAGCCACCAATAATTCTGCCCCAGTGATGATATCGATCTACTCCAAGGATTCAGATATGTATGTCTATTTACTTGTGTTTATCATTTTACTCCTGTCCTGACACACTCATACATACTTTTTTATTAAACATTCTAAGTTGCTTCTATATTTATAGAATTGAAATATATTTTTAGGAATTAATGGTACCAATGCAACCAGATCTCACCATTCACAGTTCCAAAAATGATTTCGTTCGAGTGTTAGGTTTATTCTGTATATTGACTAGGCCGAGAGAACAGCAGACGTATCCACGTTCATAAGTGTTGGGTGTAGTCTGTGTATTGCCTCGGGTGAGAGACCCACAAATGTATCGACGATCATAAGTGTTGGGAGTAGTCTATATATTGCCTCAGGTGATAGATCGACAAAAGTCTCTACGTTCATATGTGTTAGGTGAAGTCTGTATATTACCTCGGGTGAGAGATCCAAAAAAGTCTCCACGTTCATATATGTTGGGTGTATTCTGTATATTGCCTCAGTTGAAAGAACCACATACGGATCCACGTTCATATGTGCTGGGTGTATTCTGTATATTGTCTCGGGTGAGAGATCCACAAACGTCTCCACGTTCATGTATGTTGGGTGTAGTTTGTATATTGCCTCGGGTGAGAGATCCACAAACGTCTCCACGTTCATATGTGCTGGGTGTATTCTCTATATTGCCTCATGTGAAATAACCGCAGACGTATCCACGTTCATATGTGCTGGGTGTAGTTTGTATATTGCCTCAGGTGATAGATCGACAAAAGTCTTTGCATTCATGTGTGCTGGGTGTATTCTGTATATTGCCTCGGGTGAGAGATCCATAAACGTCTCCACGTTCATGTATGTTGGGTGTAGTTTGTATATTTCCTCGGGTGAGAGATCAACAAACGTCTCCACGTTCATATATGTTGGGTGTATTCTGTATATTGAATCGGGTGAGAGACCCACAAACGTCTCCACGTTCATATGTGGAAACTGACCAAATTCCGAGCAGTTCAGAAAAGAGAGATGGCGTTTCATAAAGGCCGTGACTTGTTGCTCATCACGTTAACCAAATTATTACCCCCTTTAATATTAGCCTCAGTTAAAGGGGGGTTGGAGAGCACCCTTAACAGATACATCTATAATAATCTCACTGATAAGATTACTTAACTTCAATATTATAGACTTAGAGGGTTTCTGGCTCTTCTAAAAGCTTTGAAAAGTGGGTCGTTTCCGACGGATCTCTGAATCATTCGAAGTCCTTTGCTAGAAGAACGGAATAATCATATGATTCAGTCGATAGGCGCTGATTTCTTGAAATCAGATTAGTATTCTGGTCAAAATAGGAAGAAATGTTCAGAGGTTCATAGTTTTTATCCCTGGGACAGCTTCTGATAGCTTCCTAGCGAGGGGTTATCAAGATGTGTTCATTTCTGCAACAAGCTTCTCAATCTGTTAACTGCAAAACCGCAATTTATCCTGACATTTATCTCAAACGCGAAAACCGCCATCAAATGGAATTCCCTCAATTACAGAATTGACGGTTCGCTGAACGGATTGCTGAAGTGGTCCCTTTCTGGTGATCAGAAGGAATAACGGACCCACGTCGCTGTGCTGGTTACGACAGAGTCGAAATAGACAGAGTCATAACTTTGCATTGGTATGGTCGTCAGGCAAACGAGGGAATGGCGACAAACTAGGATCATTTGAGAGAATAACGAGAGCAGACAATTGGAAACTACTCGAGGGGGGTTTAATCAAGGGAAGAACCTTTAAGTCAAATCAGTGGGAGTTGGAGGTTACTGCTTGCCAGTCCTAATTTTTGAAACGAGGGGATGGTTCGGACGCCGACCTAATCACCAATTCAGAAATCTTTGCTTTCATGCGCTGATTCCTTATATACCCTAGCTTTTATGTCGTTAGGTGTCATCCGTCTCTATGCTAGGGCAGAGCACGTAGCGGGAGAGTGAATCCAACATAAAGATCAGCATGACAATCGCCGGCGAGCCAGAGGGCCCCATGAGCCGCTCTTCGTTTGGGAGGGAAGGCAGTGGCAAATGTTTGTGAATGGGGACCCCTTCCACGTCAGGGGTATTTTGATACAACTGCCCTTAGGTAGCATTCCATGAAAAAGCTAAGAAGAGTGTCTAGTGTTGTAAAGGCAAGAAGGGAAAGATAGCGGTGTTGTGACCTATTTAACATCTACATACCCCTGAGGAATTAAGCCCAGCGTGCCCAATAATCGTTGTCCAGTCCTCTCTGTGCCCTGTTTTTATCCGCTTTCGCTGAGCTTCAACCAGACACCTCGACGCTAGAAGTCCAACGCCGTATCCACTAGGTTTAACGAGTATGCCTAGTGTAATATTAACTAGGGCGACTTCTTAGAATAGTAGAACGACGATTAGAGTCTAACATCTCCTTGACTGAGGCTGGTACTCAGTTTTGGTGATTACAGTCGTTGTTGTTGTTCGTAAGCTAAATGTGCTTTAATTTTTTCCGAGTAGTTTTTTTTAGTGTGGATTATCAAATAAAAGTACTAAGTCATGGTTGTGGTTCACAGAAGGGACCAATCTTTTTTCGAAGGGACTTTAAATAATGTTTACATAACTGTCATTACTTAAAAAATCCTCGAGAAGTTTTCCTGCAAAGTTTTAAACTATTTATTTAGTAGAGTTTATTTATTTTCGCGGTGAACTCTAGCAGTACAAGGGAGGGACCAGAGATAAGCAGGGTATTGCCGAGGGAAAGTGTCCCTCCTAATCCAGTTCGCCCAAAAGACAAGGCAAAAGAAATCCCCCACCTACAGGAATTTCTAAATGGCGTGATTCCATGAGATTAGCTATTGAAGCAGTACCCAAACCTAACTTAACCTAATTTAACCTAAATTAACTTGACCTAATTTAACCTAACTTAATCTAACCTAATTTAACCTAACCAAACCAAACCAAACCTAAACTAACCTAACCCAACAAATCCAATCCAAACTTAACCTAATCTAACTAAACTAAACCTAACCTAATCTGACCTAACCTAACCTAACCTAACTCAACCTAACAAATCTAAACTTAACCTAAGCTAACTAAACCAAACCTAACCTAATCTGATCTAACCTAACCTAGCTTAATCTGACCTAACCTAACCAAACCAAACCAAACCAAACCTAATCTGACCTATCCTAACCTAACCTAACTCAACCTAACAAATCTAAACTTAACCTAAGCTAACTAAACCAACCCTAACCTAATGTGACCTAACCTAACCTAGCTTAATCTGACCAAACCTAACCAAACCAAACCAAACCAAACCTAATCTAACCTAAACTAACCCAACCTAACAAAACCAAACCTAACCTAATCTAACCAAACCTAATCTAACCAAACTTAATCTCACCTAACCTAATCTAACCTAACCACACCAAACAACCCTAACCTAACCGAACCTAACCCTGATAATTGTCATTCCTATGTCTCGAGGCCTTGGGAAAGATTTTGACCCGTTTCCATGGGGCAACTTGCACATAATCCTCCTCTTAAAAGCATTCCTAAGGAATAAAAGTGCCAAAGCGTCCCTTACCTGCTGCTCAGACAACCCCCAAGAGATCCGTCACTAAAACCCGGTGTGATCCGCTCACACACCAACAAACCATAAGGGCTAAGGAACGTGATCATCCTTCATAGGAAAAATGGGATCATCGCGAAAGAGCTTTGGGCAGCGGCGTCTCATGGGAGCTCGCGGGGCCTGCACAGGAGAGCCAAGACCAAATCGAAAAGAGGGGAAGGTAATGCTAGCAACTTAAGGGGTCCTTCTAGGGGAGACAGGCCCCCTCTCCAGTATGGACGTGATATTCCCAATCCACCATTGTCAGGTAGTGTCACGGTCTTACAGAAGTGCCACGTGAGATGACAGAGGTACTCCATACTATCGAGGGGGTAGGGAAATCGAACTTAGAAGATACCACTTGTGTGTGTGGGGGGGGGGGGGGAAATACGAATGAACCTCGATTAATTAAACGAGTGTATGTATATTCCTCTTAGCGAGCGGGGAAGAATGAGGAGAGATACAGACTAAAGAAAACGGATGTACAAAGGCGGAACTAAGCCAAGTCCAGATAATACGGAGAACAAACGCGTTAGGTATAAATCTCGGGCTTAAAAAGCAATTTGGGGTCCTTCATGAGGAAATTAGTTCCAAGACGAGTCAAAATATATTGGAGGATCTAGGATCGAGTAGGACCTTCATTTTTATAGACCCTTTCTGGCGGCTACCTACGGGGGTAAACCTACCGAGAAAAATAGTAAAACTTAATACTCTAATTTGACATAACAATTAACTCCATTATGGTAAATGTTCAAGCAGTCCAGAGAGAACCATCCTCCACCAGAGATTCAAGTGTACAACCAACAGTTAAAAATGAAAGAGTAAGGAAGATTCCGAGTTCTCCCGAACCCCACAAACGCGCGCAAAACCCCTCCCCTAGAGACAAACACTAACGCCCCCACTCATCCCAACACCGGAGCAGTTACTGCGCACGCTTCACCAGACTAGGATATTCAAGCCAAAGGTGCTACGTCCAATAGGAAGGGGGGAATTTAGTGGGGGAAACAGAACAAGGGAAAAAAAACAAAAAACAATTAACACAATAAGAATAACAAAAAACATTCTATTCTTGTAGGCGTTTGAAACTAGACCAATCAACCTTAGAAATGGGGCTTTAAAATTCAGTAAGTACAACACTACGAATAAATTGAGATATTAATTTCTATCTATTTATCTGTCGGTCTATCTATATATCATCATTATCATCATCATCATCATCATCATCATCATCATCATCATCATCATCACTAACTCTATAAGTTAATAAGGGGATTTTTTTGAGTATTTGAATAATAATTTCATCTTAGTTTGGTTATGACTTATGTTTTTTTATCAAAGTTATTTCTAATAAATCTTTTATAATATCAAAACCAAAATGGCGAAGTTCAGAAATAAATATAAGTATCGTAATTTTTTAAATTTTTTAAACCCACAGAATTACAAATGTTGAAGTTCAGGAAATCTATTTTTAAATATCTTCTTCTATAACTATATTTTAGCAACGTGATATTTTGAAAGGGGGGGAAATTTAGTTACTTTTTAAAATTATTATAATTGGCGAAGTTCAGAAAATTTATAAAAATTTAACCATGGCTGCTTTTTTCGAGATTTTAAATTTTAATCTTAGTAGCGAAGCGCAAGCTCCCCCCGTAGGGAAAAGTGGCGAAACCATTACCTGGGGGATTTATATAAGAGGAAGTTTGTTTATTTTTTTAGCTATAGGGATCCAAACAGGTGAAAATATAAATTAAAAAAAGACGCCCTAATTACGAGGCCTTCAAGAAATTTAATGCATACTGTGATTTATTATTTTATATAGTTCACTATTCGACGACTAAATTGACAGATAATTGCAAATTACAGTCGAAACCATAGCTTGCCTTTCCATAGAGTTTATTCTCGGCTACCAGACGCCAGATAGATGATTATAGTTTTCCACCAGGCATTTATACACAACTTTACATTACCCTAAAATCTAGGGTAATGTAATGCATTATTGCCAAACTTAAATAATGAAAATATAAAAATAGGTCTATCTGAAGTGAGTTTGTTGGAAACGCATACCATTAAAATTTCAAAGCAGCTCCAAAATTTAAGTTAGCCGAAATGGCGAGATTTTGGCAAAATATTCAATAATTAATTTTCAATATTTTGTCGAATTTCTGAAAGGAAACGCACCTCTGCCCTGGATGTGTTGCCACGTATTCACTACTTAGACAACGAGTGAGCAAATTAGCTCTCTACATTTCATCTCTAAATATTCATTAGCGCAACACTGGGTAATTCAGTTAATATTAATAATATCAATAAAAAGTGTAAATAATTAAAGACTTACACACCAGAAAGACCCCGTCATTCACTTAATTTAGTACTAGAAAGAAAGGAAAGGATGAATGACACACACAAAAAGACATGTTTCGGTGTCGAGGGGTTGGCCAGCATCCCTTGGCGCCCGAGCATACAACTAAAACTAAACAACTAAGTACAATGGAGGAGGCCTTCCTCCTCCAAAAAGAATTCCCAGGCTGTAACACTCAACAAAATATTTCTGCCCATCAAAGGGATCATGCACTCGTTGTCGAAAGGTGTGCGGGGGTGGGGGGCGTTTTGTAAACTGGTGGCGCGTCTTGCAAATGTGCACGATTCAAAGACGACATAAGACAATTTGAAGCCGTCGCGGTATTTTGGGGTATGGCTACGGGAACAGTTACGGCGAAATTCACACAGCATCAGATTCACATTGACCACCTCTCATCTTCTTTGCAATGCAGTGATAAAGGCAGACCTGAGTTGAGCCATGTAGTCAGTTCAGAGAGGAGCGAAATACTGGTCCGGTCGCCTAGTCCTTGACGACTCTTTGGCGCTCTCATCATTTCGCTCAATTTATGTGATCCCTACATGTTTAAGGACCCAGCAGAAGACCATCGTGATATCTATTTATCTTGTGGTAGCCGTGAGGTCACGGATACCACAAACCGTGTTAAGATTACAATGCCCCGAGAGCGCTCAGGGTACTGTGTGAGTCGCTAAAGATCACGATCCGGTCGCCGAACCGGGCATGACCCCTAATCTTCCGTAGTGAACGATGTATTGCAACCAGACTAGTAGTGCAGACAGAAACAGCGCCAGATAGAGCCTCCTGGTGACTTCACACAAGGGATGGGGGCACAGTGTGGATGCGGACCCAACCCTCTCTTTGAATTTAGAGTCATCCGTTTACACTGACACGGCTCCAGCATTTGCTCCCTAAAGTTCGAACGCAATTAGCAGAGCGCTGCAACAGCTTTGGGAAAAGAAACGTGCCACATATGATCAAACGTAGTACCTTCTAGGGTGGTGTCCTGGGCAGAACCAGAAACGCCACCGGCCTCAGCTACATCGAGGTCTCGAAGGACTGGCTTGTCTAAAACCCGAAAGTTTTAGGCTATGATTTTTATCTTTCGGTGGCAATGACACCTTCAAAATCGGATGTGGATGCAACGATGGAAGTTGGCGAATGAGGAGACGATGAGATCGTACATACAATCGTAAAATGCACTGCGCATGGCACCAAGAGAGTAGCATCTTCCCGAGATCGACAGATAGGTTCTCAATGTGGAACGTGCGGAAGCCACTGATAGACAAACTGAGAACTGTGTAGTGGTTTAAATCCACCTTCCGCTGTACACGCTCGTCTGCAGGCACGTAAGACTCACATTCGCAGTCTAGGTTTGAACGAACAAAGGATTTATAATAAAGTAAGGCAGTAGCCCTATCCGCACCCCAGGTGCTGAACGTCACGCAATGGAGAATATTTTTGGAGTCGACGCTTCAGAGTTTGCATCTGGGCCGCGCTAAGAGAGATCGAAAGGCCGTCAACGTAGAGCGTAGTGACAACATCTCCCGGCAGCACCGATGTTCTACACTGAAGACACTTCCTTTGGGACGTCCGTTTCCTGCCACATTGGCCCAGAGAGGGCTCCCCACCCCTACGCAGAATTGACGATCTCTCAGAAATTCAGAGATAAAAATTGCGAGGGGTGCCCTAGCCTTCATCGTGTGGAGTCTCTCCATAATACCATATCGCCATGCGGTATCAGAGGCCTTCTCCAGATCGAAAAACATCGTGGCGTAGTGCTGTCTACCAGGGAAGGCCTCGCAGACGGCATTTTATAGTCACACCAGATCATCCGACGTTAAGTGGAACTTGCGGAAGTCGCACTGTGCGGAAGACAGGTGTTCTCCGTATCCAGGAAAAAGCCAATCCATTATTTACCAATTTATCATCAACTTGGTGACGCAGGAAGTTAGAGAGATTGGGTGTACACCGTCAGGTGTAGAATGATCCTCCACCGGTTTGCAAAAAGTAAGCACAGTAGCCATTAGCCACGAGTCTGAGAGGATAACCTCTCTTCATATCCTGCTAAACAGATCTAACAGAAATGCCATGTCTCGCTCATCTAGCTATCGAAACATGGCATGCGGGATATTGTCCGGACCAGGGGCGTTGTCAACGCAGGAAGCGAGAAGCGGAACACTCAACGTAAACATATTGTTGAAGGATTATCTTCCTCTGTAGGTAAAGTCTAGTAGGCAGCTCTCAGCGACATCACAGAATATGGAGAAAGTGGTCGCAAAAGACACCGACTGCCACGAATCGGACTCCGAGATTGCAGTCTTGTTCTCCTGAAGAACGGCAGGGGAGTCCTGCGAAAAGTCGCTGCAAAATCATTTTGATTTCTTTCCACACCTCTGCAAGAGGGGTCTTCCCGTCATGTAAGGACAAGTATCTCCGCCTGGAAGAAAGGCGTGCGTGCTCCAAAACATAGCAGAACCTTGCCCTATATCTATGAAATTCACCGACGATGGAATCATTCGGGCGGCGCCTATAGTGCATGTAGTCATATCGCTTCTCTCTGAGGGCCGCCTCACATTCGACCGACCACTAAAAGAAGCGGACGGCGTGAAAAAATGGCTAGATGTTCTAGGAAAAGTAGTTGGGCCCACGGTGATGAGATTGCCTGAGATGAACTCTCTGACCATATCAACCGACTTGAACTCATGGACTGGGGCAGAGTTTCCTGAAATACGGACAACCGCGCCCTCGCCAAGCACCGCAAAAGGGCTGTAGGGGTTCTTTCAGGCGATAGCGGTCCATAAAATGATACTTGAATGAGAAAGTGATCACTACCATAAAGGTCATCGACCACCCATCACCTTCAAATCATGACTGTGCATCCGATGATCACAGAAACAGATCGAGGCATAAAAATGAAACGGTTATCGGGCAGTGATGCGTAAACTCATCCACTTTTATGACACTTATTTCCATCTCGTCGATCAGGTCGTCATGGATCAGACAGCTTTAAGGATCGCCGAAGACGGCTCCATGATCACCTTTAGAAGGTTTGCCTCGTGTGAGTCTAACGACTTAAGGGAAACGGTCACGTTAGGGGAGTGGGGGATCTGGTTTTAGGGGAGGTTAGGAGGTAACCCTATGTCACACCATCTCTACCAGGGAGCGGGCGAGGGGTGAGGAGTAAGAACCAGCAGAAGGGTGTTGAATGCGCACTGAAACCACTGTGCTCATAGGTCTAGAGGGGTCAGGAAGATAGGGTGTATTTTTTAATGCTCTGATGGGGCATGTGGCTTTTGACCGACATGCTTCCAAATATGGAACGAATAACTAGAAAGCGTTTGAAGCCAGCGGGCTCAAAAGCGCCAGTTAGTCCCTAAATGAGGAGGCCCGGCATAATCGAGGCCCCGCTCAACGCACTTACGACTTTGATCTTTGTCTGAGCTTCCACGCCCCCGCTCAACGCACTTACGACTTTGATCTTTGTCTGAGCTTCCACGCCCGAGGGCACATCAGGTCTGGACATGACGGCTTTGGCCTTGTGTCTTTCAGAAGCGGCAGTGGACTTGGCCGTCCTAGGAACATTGGTGGAGGGAGAGGAAGCTCTACTCCTTAATTTATTCTCCTAGTTCTTTCAGTTATTCTTTAGGGAGGAATTCGGGGAATGAATGTGCCCGCTTCTCTCAGCAAGATCATTATCCAAGATCGGAAAAATTTTGCTGTCAAGGGAGCACCACTCGGGGGAGGAGGTCCTTCCTCTCCATGTGAGTACTGGTGGGCACTTAGGTTCTGAAGAAAAGTTTGAAGAATGGCAGACTCGGGTCCAGTGTCTGGCAGCGGGCAAGGTTTGCCCCCATGAAAGACCCTGCTATGTGGAGCGGGGTCTGATACAGAACTATTTCCATTTCAGAGTGTCTTCCAACTAGCCATCTCCTCCAAGGTCTTAGGTATCCCGACATGGGACTCAAACGGCCTATGGCCTGTCATGAACATCACTGGCGCCGACATGCTGACCTGTGTTGGGAAGAGAAGCAGAGCGGGCATGCTAGCTCCATCTAAAGTGACAAACCTCAGATCAACGAGGTATCTTGGCAATGCGCAGGGGATGCCACCCTTCTTACCTCCCTAAAGGAGCTGAGATGGCTTACCGTACCCTAATGGGAAGGGGGGCAAGAATCCCGATGGGGCATCTTTTTCCTCGCTGTCATCTTGGTGGGTCCCTAAGTAAGCAAATAGGGAATCCCTGTAAGTGGAGAATCGCTTGGAGGCAACTCTCTGAAATGAAGTAAGGGGGAAGCACCCGAACCTAGAGGGGCGGAAGCGCCCTCTCCTTTAAGAAAATCTTCAGGTAACCCTGATAAAGTATAGGGGGGGGGCGACAATAGACTAGAGTCGCCTATAGTATCTATTCGAGAAGGGGAAACATCCTCTCCTCTAGGGGAGACATAGAGCGGCCCATCAATCAGTATTGGGGGTACCTACTTAGAAGAAGTAGAGATACCCGAGGACGGCTCCAAAAGGAATATAGGTGAAGCTCCTCTATCCGTTGAATTGGGTGGGAAGGGAGCCCCTGCCGACGCCGCTAAGACGAGCGGTATGCGCCATCACCCTCACTCCATGGGAACATTGACTGAATCCCACAGGTGGCCTAACATCCAATGAAAGAGGAGCCAGATCCGTAGTCCAGGAGAGGCAGTATAAGAAGGACCCAATGAAATGGGGTGAACATGTAATAGTGGAAAGGGTACATAAAAGAGGGGGAAAAGCACCAGTTTCGTCTAGACCTGGACCCAGAGTAGAGGTTCTCTCTGTGTTGGGTTTATCCTCGCGTCACTTAGGCCGGGAGACGTGCAATGGGAACGGGAGGGCGTGTTTCTCACCCAGGTATCAGTTGTAGCCGGTGAGGCTCGCCCCGGGCTACACACCATTAACCTTCTTGCGGGTAGACAAAAGGTTGAGTCGTAGAAAAATGTAGCGCTGAAAGAGAGCAAAGAGGAAGCGCATCAACAACTTCCCCAGCCCCACTCAGAGAGTTCAAGTCAACTCAGTGGTAGGGCGTCTCTAATTTGCATCCTCTCAGGGTGAGAAGAGTTCCTCCGGTATCTAAGTGCAGGTAGACAAAATGTTGAGGGGATAGTTGTAGAGTAAAAAAATAGCGCTGTGAGGGAGCAAGGGCAAAGCGCACCAACAACTTTCCCAGGCCCCATCAGAGTTTATGTGAACACTGACGGGGCTTCCCTTATTTGCATTCAGGCCGAGAGGACGGGCAGCTCTTCCAGGTACCTATTGAAAAGGGTATATCCCTACGGTTGCTGTGGCTGCATAAATCTCACATCCGTACAAATACTTAGAGCGGGTAAATGAACTGTAGATGAGCAAAGCGGTAGCCATATCCGCACTCCAAGTGATGAACGTCAAGTGACAAAGAATGCCTATGACACGGAGGTACCATAGGCCCTTAGGCGTAGCAAAAGCATCTTCTGGCAGCACCGAGGTATTACCATTGATGTGCAAGGCAAAGAGAGTGACGATGAGGAATCTTCCCAGCTGGAAGCCCTCCTCATGTCCTATTGGGCCGGAGAGAGCTATCTAGAACCATAGGTGAAATCAACGATTCGCAGGAACTCAAATAAGAAGCCTAGCGGGCGCTCCCTAGCCCATATAGTGTGAAGGGTCTCCATGATACCCTATTTACATGTGGCATTATATGCCCTTTTCAAATCAACAAATGCCTTGGACAAGCTCTGTCTACGAAGGAAGACCCCACTGATAGCACATTCCAGCCGGATCAGAGCATCATGGTGTAGTGGAACTCACAGAAGACGAACTGTGCAGGAGACAGTTGGCCTATGATATCTAGGAAATAAGCTCTTATAATAGTTACCACACACAGGAAGTTAGAAATTGGGCACTGTCGCCATTTTCAGGAGTCTAGGGCAGGGGTCCCCAACTCGCGGAACATGGCCACTTGTCAAAACTAACCTGGCTTTCGGCCCGCTATATCATTTCAGGGGTCATCGGCGCGGCCCTCTACCATTCCAAACGCGTGTTGAAACATTTTTTTTCATCAAAAGAGTGTTTTGGGATAGGTTAAGTTATGGTTAGGTCATGTTATGTTAATTGGTTAGTTCAGTTTAGAAGTTAGTTTCATTACCTCTGATTTTGATAAGCTTTTTGCTGAGAAATATCACAAGGTACTCTGCAGGTCGGGGACCCATGGTCTAGGGGGATAGGCTCAGTCCAGATCCTGTTGAAAAAATCTACCAAATGGAGGTATCCGAGCATGGAGCGAGAGCTGAACGCAGCTCATTTAGAGTAAACATACCAATGAAGATTTGTCCGCTTTTATAGGTAAAGTCCAGTCTGCGGCGTTCTACGAGACCACGACGTGTAATGATGCTGGCATAGCAGCGTCCCCGCTGGAGAATGCAGAGAATGCGATCGTGAAGGACTCCGCTAAAGACATGAGGTCTGAGATTGTGGCCCCGTACTCCTAGAGTACGGGATTTTTAAATTTTCAAAGACATAAACGTTATTAATTCATAAAATGGTGCCCACTAATGATGCGCAACGTTGAAAAGAGTTATAAAATATGACTCACACATCAAATTCCTCTACATCAACCTAAGTGGTTCGCGCAAACACACGTCGTACTTCTCTTTATAGTCAACAGCAAAAACTAAGGAACTGGTTGAATTATTAATCCATTTTACCGATGAACAATAGCAACCAGACGGACCAATCAAAGGATTGTAAAGCGTTAAGTGACCACTCCACACGAGACAATTCCACGGGGAATTTCTTTTCCAGTTCGGAAGTTCTATGTGCTGGAGAAGATTCTGTTAGGCTTAAATTGGTAAGCTTCCCCCCCCCCACATTCCACAAGCGGTAGCCTCGAACCGCGTCCATCACGGTCCACATTTACACGGGTTAGAATATCCTCGGCAAGAAGATTCGAGGCCATTTTAGAGTAGAACTGTTTCCCGCTCCCCTTCCTCCCCGGGAAAGCCTCGGACATAAATAGTGCTTGACTCCCATGAGGCAGACACAGAGTTGAGAAGTCTCACCCGGACCTAAGAAGATTCCCCTAGTTCCAAGTCAGGTGCTAACAACAAAGCAAAGTGACAGCTGAACTATTTGTGTATTGGAATTAGCCCTAGCCAGTGAGGTAATTCCATTTAACGATCGCTATCGAGTGATTTTTCCGACTTCTCTCATCAACTCCTGTCGAAGCCCTCCTCGTTCACCCCTCGTTTTCGGGTGGCCAAAATACTCTCACCTGGACCGGAAGTTAACCCCCCACCCTGCCTTTTGAGAACCGTCATCACTTTAAGTTCCCGCTCAGAAGTTTTGAGTGCCCTCGCCTCACGTGCAGAAGACATTTGTGAAGCCTTACCCCGTCGTCTCACCGGGAATCTTCCGTAAGCCAACCCCTCTCCCCCTTCAGTAACCCATTCGCGTTAATTCCCCCCATTTGAATAGTCTCCTCCCGTAACACATTAATTTTAACTTCATAGTCTGATTCATAACTACATTTGCCCCCCTCGTTTACCGGTGTAATTTAACCCATTAATTCTTCTGATGTAATTTTGCCCATCAATTCTCTCATTTTTTTTATGTAAATAAAATTATATTTTTTGTAATGCCTCTTTAAGTAACCTTGAGCGTTGCCATTGTCCATATTATACCTGACCTCGTTGCACTCTTATCTCGCCCTCCGCCCGTCGAAACTCGTGGTGTTCCGTCCCTTTGTCGGCTCGCCTTAAGTTATTAGTCCCTCCCCCATAGATATAATATGGTATTTATTTAATATAATGTCTACCATGACATATATATTTATTAAAATACATATATATAATTTTGGTGTCAAGTGTGTTTGGGTTTTTTACGAACCCGTGTCATTTTAATTCCGACATAAGAAGTTCCCTTGTTATTCACGTCTACCCCTTTATTTTAATTTTTGTATTGTACTGGCAGAAGGCAAGTTCAAGTTAATTAAAGAGCAGTGGAACGTAATCTATTTAGATTTGGTGTTGGACCCAAAGTAATTAATTTTTTTTATTGTGTTTGAATTTTGGAGACTCTCCTGGTTATTAATTCAAAAGAGTTAAGGTCTTTGATGTCCTAATTCCGGTAGGACCTTTTTATTTTTTTTCCGCTTAGAAACAGCATGGGAAGGTAGCTGTATCTTAGTTTCTTTTTGTGATCAAGGCCTTCACGTATATTCAAGTATTCGTTTCGCGTGGGTAGTGCCCTAGCTCGTTCGCGTATCAGTGTTCCCTCAGTTAACTGCGTAACAATGTCATCCTTCGAAAAATTCAAGAGTCAGGTTTAAATGTTAGGTCTTTCGGGCAAAGACCTGCTAAATTACGTACAGGAAGAAGAGAGGAACGAACAGGTAGAGCGAAGGGAAGAGGAACTAAGAAAAACGGAGATGGAGAACAAACTGAAGATGGAGATGGAGAAGAACAAAATGGAAATGAAGGAGAACAAACTGAAGATGTAGATGGAAGAACGTGAACAAATTTGGCAGCATGAGCTGGAAATGAGCTGAAATCAAATGGATTCTCAGTCCATCGGTTCCCGAGCTTAAATTCTCCAAACTCCTTCAGTCCACCTTCCCGCTTTTAATGATGGAGAGGACTTTGGGTCATTTTTTACCCATTTTGAGAGAATCTTTCAGATCAATAGATGGGATCTCGAAAATGATGGCGTCACTCGCTGACTCCCCCTCATAAATGCTAAGTTAAGGGATATCTTCGTATCCCTTCCCCCGGAAGCAACTTTGGACTATTCCACGTTGAATCCGAATTGTTAGCCGCTGTTCATATGAATAGCGAATTCTACCGCTCCCGATTCCGCCAGGAAAGGATCCGCCCTAGGCAAACCTTTCGACAACACGGGTACATCCTCCAAAGACACCTTCAGTGTTGGCTGGATGCGTGCAAGATTTCCCAGGTCTACGAGTCCCTTCTGGACTTCTTTCGTAGGGATCAGCTTTTAGCTGCCGTGGCTCCCGAAATTCGCGCCTTCATTAAAGATAAACGTTGCGCCACTTTCAAGGAGTGCTTGGAAGAAGCCGATGTCTACGCGCGTAGTCACGATTTATAACCTAAGGATGTTAAAAAAACTCCCCA
Source organism: Ceratothoa steindachneri (assembly GCA_963969495.1). Taxonomy (NCBI): domain Eukaryota; kingdom Metazoa; phylum Arthropoda; class Malacostraca; order Isopoda; family Cymothoidae; genus Ceratothoa; species Ceratothoa steindachneri. Next base: position 165,120,366 of record OZ018330.1, on the reverse strand, counting down.
ATCGCCCCCCAAAACTAAATTTTATGGCCCTAAGACCCCCCTAAATTGGTTCCAAGATTTACCAAAGTTCCTAGTCCCTCGAAGCCAAGAAACTTCCATCCATCTCAACACCGAGACATTAAGCCCTTAGTTTCTTCTTCCCCGGTTGTACCGTACTAAAAGAACCCGATCGTCTGCTACACCTGCGGAGTTCCAGGCAATTACAGCACGAACTGTCCTCAAAACTCCCGATTCGCAAACTCTCAGTCCCACCAAGTGCACCAAATCTGGGCCGCCCCTGATCCTCCCCCGTCGCCTCAGGAGACTCCCGATCATCCCTCGCCCGCCAAAGACCCGGTCCATCAGGTAAACTTTCCCTTTAATGAGAACAACCCTGGTGGATTGAAGTTCGAGAACGGAACTGTGAACGGTCGCAGAGTATCCACCAACGTCCGTGACACCGGGTGCACTTGTATTATAGTGTCTGATGACCTACTCTCCTCTGTTGGGCCCGACCACAAGAAATTTGCGGTGGTCCACGACTAACTTGGCCGGGCCAGTCGTTTCCCAGTAATTCGTTGTCACATCGAGTGTGAATATATGTCCGGTTGGGCCGAAGTGGTAGCGGCCCCAATCTAGTTCTGCTCCGTTTTATTCGGTCAGAACCCTGTAATTCATGACTATCCCGTGGCCCAGCCCGTGATTACCCGTACACAGGCAGGCCTGGAATCCCGTGCATCTGTTTGCCTTGAAATCCCTATCGACCCGGAGTTCCAAGCCCTTTGGAACGACAAGTTTTCCCGCGCCCAGAAGGAGTGCGCAACTCTCCCTCCCTTTTGGGAGAAAACTAAAGCCCTCGAGCGTGAGTCCACCCGAGGTAACAAACGAGTTTCGTATCTCGTAAAGAAGGACTTATTGAGAGGTATAAGACCTACTTTGACCTTAAGTCACGAGAACGAAAATTCAAGCCTGGCGCGGAGGTGCTGGCGCTACTTACAAAGGAAAGCACCAAACTCCTTAGCCAGTGAAAGGGACCCTACCCCGTCTTCGAGGCTAGAGGACCCGTGGATTACCTCATCCATACTCCGGCGGGAGCGAAGGTTTTCCACGTGAATTGTATATATATATATTATCTCATTAATGTTCCTAATTATGATTTTTTTGGGGGGTCGACTAAATTGTTTAGTATTTAGTCCCATATTTATGCCTCCATTTAATTGTATCCTTTTTTAGTTCCACTGAAATTTCGTCAATGTTCTCCTGTGATTTTTTTTTTTTTTAAATTGTACTAGTTAAATTCTCTAGAATTGACCCGTTTAAGGCTTATGTCCGTAAATTCCCCACTGAGCTCAGATTTACGTTTTTTCGAGTGTACACCTGTCATAGCAGGTCAGAATTTCCCTAAGACCCTTGATAATTCTAGTTTGACGGGTGGGATGATCATTTCTTACGCAACTGCTCTGTAAAGCATCATCTTTCGGTTGGGAGATGTTTGAGGGAATTCCTCGTGGAATTTCTTTTCCAGACAGGAAGTTCTATGTGCTGGAGAAGATTCAGTTTAGCTTAAATTGGTGAGCCTACCCCGTCTCCACAAGCAGCAGCCTCGAACCACGTTCATCACGGTCCACATTTAAACGGGTTAGATAAACTTCGGCAAGAAGATTCGAGGTCATTCGAGAGTAGAGTTGTTTCCCGCTAACCCTCCGCGGAAAGAGCCTCGGACATAAATAGTGCTCGAGTCCCATGAGGCAGACACAGAGTTGAGATGTCTCGCCCGGACCCAAGAAGATTCATCTAGTTTCAAGTCAGGTGCTAACAACAAAGCAAAGTGACAGCTGAACTATTTGTGTATTGGAATTAGCCCAGCCAGTGAGGTAATTCCATTTAACGATTGCTACCGAGTGATTTTTCCGACTTCTCTCATTAACTCCTGTCGAAGCCCTCCATGTTCGCCCTTTGTTTTCGGGTGGTCAAAATACTTACCCCTAGACCGGACGTAACCGCCCTCCCCCCCAATTTTTTTGGAGACCGGCCATCACTTTAAGTTCCCACTCAGAAGTTTTGAGCACCCTCGCCTCACGTGCAGAAGACATCCGTGAAGCCTTACCCCGTCGTGTCACCCGGAATCTTCCGTAAGCCAACCCCTCCCCCCCCTTAGTAACCCATTCGCGTTAATTGCCTCCAATTGAATAGTCTCCTCCCGTAACACATTAATTTTAACTTCATAGTCTGATTCATAACTACATTTGCCCCCCTCGTTTACCAGTGTAATTTTGCCCATCAATTCTCTCATTTTTTTTATGTAAATAAAATTATATTTTTTGTAATGCCTCTTTAAGTAACCTTGAGCGTTGCCATTGTCCATATTATACCTGACCTCGTTGCACTCTTATCTCGCCCTCCGCCCGTCGAAACTCGTGGTGTTCCGTCCCTTTGTCGGCTCGCCTTAAGTTATTGATCCCTCCCCCATAGATATAATATGGTATTGATTTAATATAATGACATACCACGACACATGACTATTCAAATCACGTTAAAGAAACCCTCTCTTATCGGACTTTGTATCCGTGGCTGTCCAGATTCCCTCGAACACTTACGCATAAGAAGCTATGTCTCGATTCCAAGTGAATCAAATTATACAACAAGAATATAAAATTAATATATCATCTCAAGATTTACTGTTTCAATCTAACAAAACGCAACGGAAAATATCTACTGACTATGCATTAATACTCACTTCAAGTTCATTGCTCAATGTGAAAAAGGAAGAAAATCTATTCTTTCTTCTGGCAGAAGAATTATCTATTATAATGAAAAGATCTATCAGAGATGATATCCCCAAATTAAATAACTGTCTAGCGTTTAATATACAGTTTTCTGCTCTTATATCTCATCCAAGATCATGTAACATTTATTCTAACCTTGTAGACTATCAGTTAATAGGCGGGACCCAATCGAGGCTGCTGAAGAGTATTCACCTTCCTTTCAATGATGGTTCATTTAGTATAACTTTTAATAATCCACACTATCTGAATCTAAGCTCTGGGCAATTGAGATCAATTTATATCTATATAAGAACGGTTGAAGGTGCCAAATTTCTCTTGTTTCTTGGTTATTTGATTATAAAACTATACATTAGGAGAAGACATTAAAAAATAATTAAAAGTGTTGAATGGCCCACGCATGTTTAAAGGGTTAAGAGCTCACAGAAGACATGGTCTTGGATCCCTATTCTCCTCCAGATTCCAAAATGTGGCACCCTATCTGAAGAGTGGTGCTCGTTATCTAGAAAAGAAGGCCATTTCCGCGCCGGTTTCAATACCGTTCAGGATATTATGCATGTTAAGAGGGCAAATCAAGCTTTGTAAGATCAGCTGAGAAGGACGAAAAATACTATTACCGAAGATACTGGACGATATATTTGAAAAAAGTTAAATTTGAGAGTGATAATGAGTAGAAATCCACCCAAAATGGATGTAATAAATAAGCGAAAATGGATGAATAAGAAGTTGAAGAAGAGAAAAAAAGTTGAAAATAGATGATGAAGAGGATGGGGATTTTTTTTCCTTATAATATAAACAAGCACACATTTCATATATGTTCTCATAAAATTATCATACACGTGTAAAAATGGAAAAAATGAATGTTCTTCATCCGGCAAGTTATATATGTTCGAAGACAGAACTCGATTTGTTGACCGTTACACCGACCCAAACCTCTATCGTTTACACTTCATGGGAAAAAAGTTTGAAATTCCTGGCGGGGACTCGACCCCGGATCTGATGATTGCAGGTAAGATGCTCTATCGTTAAGCTACGAGGCACAGTGACTCTACTTCACCCAAAGCATTATCCTATCAAACCAAGTATCTCCCTAACCTAGGCACCTCATGTTTCTTGCCTCATTGCTCATTTGCGTCTAATTTCTCTTTCGTTTGTACTATATTGCTATATAGTATGCAACACAAGGTTTCTGCATCTTTCTTTATGTCTTCAAAATGATTTTGAAAGGCACAAAATAAAAATGGCAAAAGCCCTGTGATTTTCTTTCTATATATATATATATATATATATATATATATATATATATATATATATATATATATATATATATATATATATATATATATATATATATATATATATATATATATATATATATATATATATATATATATATATATATATATATATATATATATATATATGTTTAGGGACGCCCGAATTACATGGAGAAGTGGGCTCAACGAGGAAGCTCTCAAATTAGCACCCTGTTGGACGAGCTATGAAATATTGAAATTTGGCACACATATTATAGTACAAGTGTACATTTATTAAGAAAAACATGAGTTTAATAAAGTCAAGCGAATAGTTTGGAGGCTCCTACGCGGAAAAACAAATACGCACACACGGAAGCAGCTGCGAGACGAAAAGGTCTCGACGCAAGACAATGGAGGCAGCTGAGTAAACTTAGGGTGGCATCTAATCTGACCAGTTAAGATTGACATGGATCTGCGAAACAACAAAATCACAGTTGTATCACTGACTATGGATGCCGGTCTGATAAAACCACTATCAAAAGATCAAATACAATACACACATGTCCACAATTAACACTTACATACCCTTTTAGCTTCGCCCAGCAGTCTTAACAAAGCACACACGAATATACTTCTTACACCGTAAGCTTCGTCCAGCGTCCATATTAGGAAAAATGAACTCATTTTCCCTTAACTAGGGGTGGGGGGGGGGAGATAAATGGACGGATTGATACATTCTGCACATACAGAGACTTAGGATTATTTATTCGTCATAACTTTCACTCTGATTCGCGTCACGAGTCCATTCATCGTCTTTAAGTCCTACTGTCCTAGCCCCAACAATCTAACGTTAGAAAAAGGTTACAACAAAGCCGCGTAAGACTAGACTATCTCGCTTGACACAATTTAGGTAGACCTAAGCCAAGAATCAAGCCTAAAAATATCCATTTTTCTTTCGAGTCCTTCCTCTAATCCAGAGATAACCAAGTTACCTTGTGAACTCAGCCTATAAACGGATTCCCTGCAATAACTTTAGAGTCAGAGCAAACTCGACAGGGAGACCTCAAACGCCTTCGTCCGACACTCCCTTTACGGGTAACCCTGCCCCAAGAATAATAACCCTATATAAACTGGTAACTCCTCTTATAAACTAGTGACCACCTATAAACCCCTAAACTTCATAAATTATTTCTATTTGTTTATAGAAACCCCTTTCCGTAAAATTACGTCCTACTCTCTTATACAAAATGTTTCATTTACGAAAATTATAGTAAATATCGAATTGGTTTTTCGATACTGCATTTAATAACTACTGTGTGACTGAGTCAACCAAATGTGTATAATAGAAAAGATAAATTAAATTGTGTGAACATAAAAGGAAGCTTAAAATTATTTGTATTATCTTGTATGGTTAACCAACAAAATTTGACGTACTTTCGGAAAGAAAGAAAACTGTAAATCGTCAATAATTTAAGGGGGTTCTTCGTTATATGTGTTAATCTCCTTTACACCCTCACCTATCGTATTGTTCTTAACGGCCTGCCTCTTCTTCCACCAATGCATGAAAGAGACTCGTTTTATTTCCAATTCCTTTCAATCATTGTTTATTAATTATTACATTTATGATGAAACATGAGGTTCCTAGCTTAGAGAAATACTTGGTTTGATAGGATAATGCTTTGGGTGAAGTAGAGTCACTGTGCATCGTAGCTTAACGATAGAGCATCTTACCTGCAATCATCAGATCCGGGGTCGAGTCCCCGCCAGGAATTTCAAACTTTTTTCCCATGAAGTGTAAACGATAGAGGTTTGGGTCGGTGTAACGGTCAACAAATCGATTTCTGTCTTCGAACATATATAACTTGCCGGATGAAGAACATTCATTTTTTCCATTTTTACACGTGTATGATTTACCGTGGATGATAATTTTATGAGAACATATATGAAATGTGTGCTTGTTTATATTATAAGGAAAAAAATCCCCATCCTCTCCATCATCTATTTTCACCTTTTTTCTCTTCTTCAACTTCTTATTCATCCATTTTCGCTAATTTATTACATCCATTTTTTTCGGATTTCAACTCATTATCACTCTCAAATTTAACTTTCTTCAAATATATCGTCCAGTATCTTCGCTAATAGTATTTTTCGTCCTTCTCAACTGATCTTACAAAGCTTGATTTGCCCTCTTTACATGCATAATATCCTGAACGGTATTGAAACCGGCGGAAATGGCCTTCTTTTCTAGATAACGAGCACCACTCTTTAGATAGGGCGACACATTTCGGAATCTAGAGGAGAATAGGGATCCAAGACCATGTCTTCTTTGAGCTCTTAACCCTTTAAACATGCGTGGGCCATTCAACACTTTTAATTATTTTTTAATGTCTTCTCCTAATGTATAGTTTTATAATCAAATAACCAAGAAACAAGAGAAATTTGGCACCTTCAACCGTTCTTATATAGATATAAATTGATCTCAATTGCCCAGAGCTTAAAATTAAGATAGTGTGGATTATTAAAAGTTATACTAAATGAACCATCATTGAAAGGAAGGTGAATACTCTTCAGCAGCCTCGATTGGGTCCCGCCTACTAACTGATAGTCTACAAGGTTAGAATAAATGTTACATGATCTTGGATGAGATATAAGAGCAGAAAACTGTATATTAAACGCTAGACAGTTATTTAATTTGGGGATATCATCTCTGATAGATCTTTTCATTATAATAGATAATTCTTCTGCCAGAAGAAAGAATAGATTTTCTTTTCTTTTCACATTGAGCAGTGAACTTGAAGTGAGTATTAATGCATAGTCAGTAGATAATTTCCGTTGCGTTTTGTTAGATTGAAACAGTAAATCTTGAGATGATATATTAATTTTATATTCTTGTTGTATAATTTGATTCACTTGGAATCGAGACATAGCTTCTTATGCGTGAGTGTTCGATGGAATCTGGACAGCCACTGATACAAAGTCCGATAAGAGAGGGTTTCTTTAACGTGATTTGAATAGTCATGTGTCGTGGTATGACATTATATTAAATAAATACCATATTATATCTATGGGGGAGGGATCAATAACTTAAGGCGGGCCGACAAAGGGACGGAACACCACGAGTTTCGACGGGCGGAGGGCGAGATAAGAGGTCAACGAGGTCAGGTATAATATGGGCAATGGCAACGCTCAAGGTTACTTAAAGAGGCATTACAAAAATATAAATTTATTTGCATACAAATAATGAGAGAATTGATGGGCAAAATTACATCAGAAGAATTAATGGGAAAAATTACACCGGTAAACGAGGGGGGCAAATGTAGTTATGAATTAGACTATGAAGTTAAAATTAATGTGTTACGGGAGGAGACTATTCAATTGGAGGTAATTAACGCGAATGGGTTACTAAGGGGGGGGGGAGGGGTTGGCTTACGGAAGATTCCGGGTGAGACGACGGGGTAAGGCTTCACGATGTCTTCTGCACGTGAGGCGAGGGCGCACAGAACTTCTGAGCGGGAACTTAAAGTGATGACGGTTCTCTAAAAAGGGAGGGGGGGGCAACGTTCCGTCCAGGGGTAAGTATTTCGGCCACCGGAAAACGAGGGGTGAACGACGAGGGCTTCGACAGGAGTTGATGAGAGAAGTCGCAAAAATCACTCGATAGCGATCGTTAAATGGAATTACCTCACTGGCTGAGGCTAATTACAATACAAAAATAGTTCAGCTGTCACTTTGCTTTGTTGTTAGCACCTGACTTGAAACTAGATGAATCTTCTTGGGTCCGAGGGAGACTTCTCAACTCTGTGTCTGCCTCATGGGAGTCGAGCACTATTTATGTCTGAGGCTCTCCCCGCGGGGGATTAGCGGGAGACATCTCTACTTTCGAATGGCCTCTAATCTTCTTGCCAAGGATATTCTAACCCGTGTAAATGTGGACCGTAGTGGACGCGGTTCGAGGCTAACGCTTGTAAAAGGGGAACAAGGGAAGGCTTACCAATTTAAGCCTAACAAAATCTTCTCCAGCACATAGAACTTCCTGGCTGGAAAAGAAATTCCACGTGGAATTCACTCACACATCTCTCAACCCAAAGATGATGCTTTACAGAGCAGTTGCGTAGGAAAGGAGCATCCCTCACGTCAAACTAGAATTATCAAGGGTCTTAGGGTAATTCTGACCTGCTACGACAGGTGTACACTCAAAAAAACGTAAATCTGAGCTCAGCAGGGAATTTACGGACATAAGCCTTAAACGGGTCAATTCTAGAGAATTTAACTAGTACAATTTAAAAAAAAAAAATCACAGAACATTGACGAAATTTCAGTGGAACCAAAAAAGGATACAATTAAATTTGAGGCATAAATATGGGACTAAATACTAAACAATTTAGTCGACCCCCCCAAAAAATCATAATTAGGAACATTAATGAGATAATATATATATACAATTCACGTGGAAAACCTTCGCTCCCGTCGGAGTATGGATGAGGTAATCCACGGGTCCTCTAGCCTCGAAGACGGGGTAGGGTCCCTTTCACTTGCTAAGGAGTTTGGTGCTTTCCTTTGTAAGTAGCGCCAGCACCTCCGCGCCAGGCTTGAATTTTCGTTCTCGTGACTTAAGGTCAAAGTAGGTCTTATACCTCTCAATAAGTCCTTCTTCACGAGATACGACACTCGTTTGTTACCTCGGGTGGACTCACGCTCGAAGGTTTTCTCCCAAAGAGGAGGGGAGAGTTGCGCACTCCTTCTGGGCGCGGGAAAACATGTTACTCCGGAGGGCTTGGAACTTCAGGTCGATAGGAATTTCCAGGGGAACAGATTAACGGGATTTCAGGGCTGTCTGTGTACGGGTAATCACGGGATGGTCGCGAATTACGTGGTTCTGACCGAATAAAACGGAGCAGAACTGTATCGCGGCCGCGAGCACTTCGGCCCAACCGGACATATATTCACACTCAATGTGACAACGAATTACTGGAAAACGACTGGCCTTGCCAAGGTAGTCGTGAACCACCGCAAATTTCTTGTGGTCGGGCCCAACAGAGGAGAGTAGGTCATCAGACACTATAATACAAGTGCACCCGTTGTCACGGACGTTGGTGGATACTCGGCGACCGTTCACAGTTCCGTTCTCGAACTTCAATCTACCAGGGTTGTTCTCATTAAAGAGAAAATTTACCTGATGGACCGAGTCTTTGGCTGGCGAGGGAGGAACGGGAGTCTCCTGAGGCGACGGAGGAGGATCAGGGGTGGCCCAGATTTGGTGCACTTGGTGGGACTGAGAGTTTGCGAATCGGGAGTTTTGAGGACAGTTCGTGCTGTAATTGCCTGGAACTCCGCAGGTGTAGCAGACGATCGGGTTCTTTTAGTACGGTACAACCGGGGAAGAAGAAACTGGGGGCTTAACGTCTCGGTGTTCAGATGAATGGAAGTTTCTTGGCTTCGAGGGACCAGGAACTTTGGTAAATCTTGGAACCAATTTAGGGGGGTCTTAGGGCCATAAAATTTAGTTTGGGGGGGGGGGCGATTGGGGAGCATTTTTAACATACTAAGGTTATAAATCGTGACTACCCTCGTAGACATCGGCTTCGTCCAAGCACTCCTTGAAAGTGGCGCAAGGTTTATCCTTAATGAAGGCGCGAATTTCGGGAGCCACGGCAGCTAAAAGCTGATCCCTACGAAAGAAGTCCAGAAGGGACTCGTAGACCTGGGGAATCTTGCACGCATCCAGCCAACACTGAAGGTGTCTTTGGAGGATGTACCCGTGTTGTCGAAAAGTTTGGCTAGGGCGGATCCTTTCCTGGCGGAATCGGGAGCGGTAGAATTCGCTATTCATATGAACAGCGGCTAACAATTCGGATTTAACGTGGAATAGTCCAAAGTTGCTTCCGGGGGAAGGGATACGAATATATCCCTTAACTTGGCATTTAGGATGGTGAGTCAGCGAGCGACGCCATCATTTTCGAGATCCCATCTATTGATCTGAAAGATTCTCTCAAAATGGGTAAAAAATGACCCAAAGTCCTCTCCATCATTAAAAGCGGGAAGGTGGACTGAAGGAGTTTGGGGAATTTCGGCTTACGCAAGAAGGTTTAATGCAACCCACAGACATCGAACTGATCCCTGAATCCGGTTTAACTTTTTGGAAGGAAAATTATCTAAACCTTTGGAAGTGCACTTCTTTTTAAATTTGGAAAGATTTTTCAAAACTTTTTCTGATTCTCTTGGCCTCATATTCTTCGGTATAAAGATTTCTTATCCTCTTGAATTTCAAGTTATGTCAAAAATTTACTTCTCTAAGCCGACATTGGTCAATTGACTTTAAAGTAAAATCATTCATTAAAACAAACCTTGGATAAGCACCTGCTAGTTTCTAATGATTGGTTTATAATATAAAAAATAACATTTCTAAGTTCAGAAATAAATATAAGTATCAAATTTTTGTGAATTTTTTAAAACTAAAAGAACTACAAATGGTGAAATTCCGAAAATTTATTAAAATTTTAGCATGGAAATTATTAAAGCAAATTTAGATGGAAAAAAAGGGAATCATTATATGCCGTAGGCCAGAGACCGAACGTCTGCCAGCTAAGTGCAAGCTCCTTCTGTAAGGAGGAGTGGCGAAGCTGCTCCTGTTTTTCTAATGCTAATTTTTTTTTTCAAGCGTATGACGTCATCAAATACTTTTGGTTACATATGCGTAACCCCCTTTTGTGGGCACCGAGGATCCCACAGAGTTTTGTTTGCCCAAATGAGTATATGTATGTACTACTGGCCCCAAACCCCATCTGCATGCAAAACTTTTAAAAAACCCGTGGAGCCGTTTTTGAGATGGGCTCGCACGCACATTCACTTAGTCAATGAATGACCTGTTATGTCTTTGCAGTTTTATAGAATCAAGATATTATTATTATTGGTGAAGTTCATAAAATTAATAAAAAAAATAACCATGGCCGTTTTTTTTATTTTATTTTTTGGTATATTCGAAATTTGTATCGAAATTATTACTAAAATAGATTTTTAATTTTAATCTTTATCAGGAGGAAATATCTACTTGCGCCTCAAAATGAGTACAGTTAAATGAGGAGTGGAGAGGCCGCTCCTTTTGTCGCTAACATTATATCTTAAGAACGTGAATTTTGGGATGGGTTAAATATAAACAAGAGGGGAAGTCCCTCCAATGACCTGCGGCGTTTTGTGATAAAATGATAAATGGTTATTGCATTGATTGTTTGCCATGGTTAAAATCACTTACAAGTGCCTATGAATGGCTAAATAAGGCTTCTGCCACTAGAGGGCGTCACCCTGCGCCAAATCTGATAGCAGATTTGGAATCTTCAGGGTGAATAGCCCTATGTCCCATGGTCATATGGGTCATGCGGAGGAATGAATATAACGAGGACAAGCAGACACTAGTTTTTTTATACAAAGTCAACCGTTACGCTCCGCATGTGGCAAGATTTCCCCCCTCCCCCATTCCCAGCTGCCCCAGGACCCTTCGAAGGCGCACGCAAAGACAGATTTCGGTCAGCAAATTTCCTAATTTACGAGACTGGTGGTGTAAACTTTCATCCCGGAGTCAAGTAACCAAGACCTGCTCCCTTCGTCCGTTAATATAAACAGGAGGGTGTGAGAGCCTTTATAATGAAAATCTTGCTGCATAAGGCTTCGTCGGCATAAAATCTATGAACAGGCTCACTGTTGCCTCCAATTGTTTATGTCTATTTTTCGCCAAATAAACAAAACCTCACCTTTCCCGTGCGTAAACTGAAGGGGCGAGGTGTCACAGCTTTGAAAATATATGCCCTAGGAGAGGGGCATTACTGTTGGCTATTGAGGGTTCGCCCCTCCTAAACTCCCTCGTCTTCCTGTAAAGGGTAGGACCTCGTATTTCCATGCCTTTCCTTTCTCATCATAGTTTACGGTGTTTAACGCAGGTCGACCCACTTCGAGGCTACCATTTTTGGCTTAAACTTTTGTAACTTACCAGCCTAATTTGCGTAGGGGAAGCGACTCATCACCCCCCTTGTGCCCCACTTCCCTTTTTCCCCTTCGGACTCAAGGATATAAATGGGGCCGTGATGACTTTTAATTTATTCTGTTGAGAGAATTCTGCCTTGATTGCTCCGCTGAATCGTTTTCCGTCACTTTCCTTTGACGTTGTTCATTTTTGGAGACCCGTATTGGATTCCTTCGTGCAGCGAGGATTTTTTGCTATTGATTCTTGCCAGCGTTGTCGTTGCCCCTCTTTTGGCTATATATATTTGTGCTCTTCTAGTTACGTTGGCAAGTGTTCTCCTTTAGGAAGCCGTTCACACTGGGCACGTGAAAGCTCTCCCACAGTCACCTCGCCATCTCCTCGTTGGGCAATTCTGTCATCTCGAATTCCTTCCCTCGGATCGTTGGGCCTTCAAGTCTACGTTTCCCGTGGTCTCGACGCCTTTCGCCCCGATATCGCCGTCTGTGGGTTTCTCCTCGCCGAAGACCGTCATCACATTCACCCCTGTGGACTTGGGTCGAATTCACTCATCATCGCCGAGCCTCTTTCGCCTGGGTTTCCGACGCGGGTTATTGCTTCACTGCTCTGGTATTAGGTATTTTGTAGTATCTCTTTCTTCTTACGTGCCTTTTAAATTAATTAAGCTTTATTCACGTAACTTTAGGCCTTCGGGCAAGGGACGTAAGACAGGGAGGTTATTCCGGGAACACCTGTCACTAGAGTAGCATAGATTTCATCTTTAACGGCGCGTGTCGTTTCGACTTTAAGCAAATTATTCATCTAACCCAATTTTGTATGCGCGAATATCTATTTTGGTTAGAACGACTTGCGGTCGTTAGATGGTGATAAGCATTTGTGACTTTTCTTATTTTTTGATGTACCCCTGTATAATTTGTTAGCAGCCAATTTATTTCATTTTTATTTTGATGTAAATAATTCTGTTAATACTTTTATGTGTGTATTCATTTAACCCCTTGCGGATACCTCGTAATTTAGCACCGTCCTGATTAATTCTGGTGAATTTCTGGTAGGCCTTTAGTTTCATGGTCTTCTATAAATTTCTTGTGTGTGTTCTATTTGGGCTGTGTGAACCGGGTTCCGCGATACACATTTACCTTCCCATCCCAGTGGATAATCGACGTATATATTTCGATCTTGAGAAATTTGGAAGAGAATTCGCGTAGCCATTGAGAGAAGAAGACGAGTCCCTGAGTCAAACAGGGAATAAAGAGGATAGTTGGAACCAAGCGGGACTTTCCTTCCCGAGGCTGTCCATTTGGTCGCTTAGAAGAGAAGACCAATAGTATCGAGACCAACTTTCCTACGATTCTCCCCTAGAGAAAATCACATATCTCAGTTTTCTAAAAAAGCATAGAGATACCCCTCACCATTGAGGAAAACCAAAGTGAATTCCCATTCAAGAAGAAATTCACATCTTAGTTAAGTCTCATCGTCGAGAAGCCAGAATTGGTAACACAGGGATCGGGATAGCTTCTATTCATCCAAGATCCCCTCACTTACATCTTCAAGTCTAGAGAAGCACCGCCACTCGCCTCCACTACTCCGGGAGAAGCATCAGCTCTTTTCCCGACTCATCCCACCACACTCCTCACTCGCCTCACCCACCCTGTGAAAAGCATCAGCTGTTTTCCCGACCCACCTCGCCTCAGCAAGGACGTCCGCAGTCAAACTCGCCCAGAGCAACTCATCGAAGCGGACTACTTTCAAGGTCACCTAACTGTCAACACACTCCGAGTTAAAGGTAAAACGAATACCCCCCCCAAAATATTTATTTTGTTATTTCCTATTCCGTGCGAAAGTGTATTCATAACAAAACCATTTCAATCTGGTAGTCGTAACCAAACTATTTCAATTTCAAATGGCTTAAATCTCGTGTATTAGAAGTGATTTTTGCGTCAACCATCTCGCATTACTTATTTGTAGTGTTAATTTTTATTAGACCCTCTTACTATAGAATTAGTGTATTCAAAGATTTCGTTCTTTTATGAGATTAAAAGTATATTTTTTTCTGAGTTGTTTAATTAGATCCTCGAACTCTGCAGATGGCAATATATATATATCATTACACGAAGCCTCCCTGGTTAAAGAAATAAATTAGAGCACTCTTAGAGAAAAGTGGAACGGATTAACTCATGTACGAATCAAACGTACATCCATACTCGGCCGTAAACTACGACAAGTCATTTCATGGCTCTAAATGGGTACGATTGAACTTTACTTCTTTCGAAAATTGAACTTTACTCCTCTTGAAAAAAAAGCGACGCCTAGACCTGGCGCTTCGCCGAGGGTAAAAAATGCATGATGAAAAGAAAAAGATTAGGAGAATAAGAATAGAAGGAATTTGAGGATGAGGAGAGGAAGAAGAATGAAGGAGGAAGAAGAAGAGAAGAAAGAAGTGAAAAAAGAAGAAGAGGGGTAGTAGATGGAGAAGTTTAAAAAAGAATGAGGGTAAGAAGAAGAATAGAAAGAGTAGGAGAAGAAGAAGATACAGAAAAAGAAGAACAAGAGAAGTAGAGGAGGAGAAGCATATAATAAGTAGGAGAGAGAAGAAAAGAAAAAGAGAAGGATGAGAATTAGAAAGAGGAGTTGAGAAGGAAGGGAATATGAGATGGATAAGAAAGAGAAGAAAAGAAAAGAAGAAGACAGGAGGAAGAGGAGAAAAAGAAGAGGGAGACAAAGAGAAAGAGCGAAATGCAAGAGACGTAAGAGAATGAATAGGAGCAGATGAAGAGAAGGAGGAGGAGAAGAAAAGATCGAAAAGGAGAAGAGAAGGTGGAAATAATGATAATGATAGTAATGGTAATAATAATAATAAGAAGAAGAGGAATAAAGAAGAAGAGGAAGAAAAAAAATGAAGAGACGTAAGAGAATGAATAGGAGCAGAGGAAGAGAAGGAGGAGAAGAAAAGATCGAAAAGGTGAAGAGAAGGTGGAAATAATGATAATAATAAGAAGAAGAGGAAGAAAAAATTGATGAAACGTAAAAGAATGAATAGGAGCAAAGGAAAAGAAGGAGTAGGAGAAGGAGAGATCGAAAAGGAGAAGAGATGGTGGAAATAATGATAGTAATGATAATAATAATAAGAAGAAGAGGAATAAAGAAGAAGAGGAATAAAGAAGAAGAGGAAGAAAAAAATGAAAAATTCCCGTTTGTTAAAAGAAAGAATCGGTACGAACAAAGAAATTCAGAATGAATTAATTTTTGTAGGTTAATAATTAACAAATAAAGTATTTATTGTTTGTATTTTTTTGTTTCTTTTTACTTTAAAAGTGATTCAATTGGCGCTTTCTTTTTGCTGCGCCACAGTTTTCAAATAACCTACTCCTAGGAGTGCAGTTTTGACGGTAAAAAATATAATTACTCAAACATTTTATTGCATTTTTTAATTCTAACCTTACATAACATTTGAAAAGTAAATACAAATATTAAAAAAAATAAAAATAATGAATGATTTATTTAATTCTTAAATGCGAGAGTCGACTATTGTCGAATGCACTCATATTTGAATAGCCTCCCTGCGACGAGCGACTTGAGTCACACCCTTTTTACACAACAGCCGCAGACATTTTTGTATACTTTCTGTGTGTGAAAAATTTCAAAACAAGGGACAATACATAATGATGGTGTATGTGGGAATTTTTAGCAAACATATGAAGTCTGTTTTTTTTTACACTCTCCCATTCCTCTTTTGCTGCATTGATGTGGGAGTATACTGCAAAAAATACAGTTCGGCTTCATTTTTCTTTCTTCATGGCATGATGCAAAATGCCACTCAACTAACCGATTTGCCATCGTTGCCAGCTCCCCTTTTCCGTTTATTTGAATTACCACAAGTGCCATAATCTTGTAGCATACCAGTTACTACTTCTTCTCTTAATTTTTGAGGCAACATTTTGTCATCGGGATTTTGAATGTTATAACAGATATTTCTGTTTACCAAAGCTACTTCGACTATAAAATGCCATATAGTTTGGTACCATTTTTTTGTATTTTCTGTTGAAAGGATACGTAGAACACAGTGGGTCGAATTTATCTACCCTATCCCCCCATGACTTGATTATAATATTGTTGGATAGTAGGTTTATGAACCACTTTCTTGCCTGTCTTTGAATTCACTTCAACTGCTGATATTCCTGTGTTGCCTAGACTTGAGAGCATGTTCACCTTTCCTGTGTCTTGCCAGGACGTAGCAATAAGTGTTTTGATTATTATTTACCCATGTGGTTGACAGATCACCTATTTTTCAATTTTAGGTTCCTCATTTCAGAAGGGAGGCCCTTTCCGGTTTGCTTTGACTGTACCACATGCTCCAATTTGCTTGGATCTGAGATCTTCATCATAGAGGACAACACTTGAGTAAAAATTATCTAAATAGACAATATGAGCTTTGTTTTAAAAGTCACAAAAAAGTTAAGTAACTACTCTATGTTCAAGGCCTTTACCACTAACAGGTCCAGATTCCTTTCCTGTGTAGACATTAAATTCCAGAAGATAACCAGTACGTGAGTCACAGAGGGACCAAATTTTAATTCCCCACTTTGAAGTTGGTTTTGTTGTCAAATATTTTTTAAAGTACAGTCTCCCCTTGTATTTTACCATAGTTTCATTTATACTTATTTCCATATTGCTTGTGTAATGTGTGTACAATCCACTAACAACATCCAGAATCGGCCTAATTTTACTCAATCTGTCATTTGTATCTGTAGTTTCATTACTGCAAAAATGATTGAATAAGTAAATACTGATCCCTAGACATTACAATACTGAAGCCAGGTGTAAATATTTTGTTGGAAATATCACTGCAGTGTAGGCTTATGAACAATACCCATAAAAATTTATAATCCTACAAATGCCTTTATATCACTTCTAGATACATCATCACTTCATTTTCTAAATCTAGATGATCTAGGAGAGAGCGACTGCTCCCTATCGATTATTTCTTGGCATACCTATTAGTTTCTTTGGCTGTAATTTCATAAATTTCAAGGGGAAAATCTTTTCAAAACATTGAAAAGGACTCAGATTCTGAAAGCCAATTACTTGATGAGACCCACTGAAATCGATTACTCATTAAAGAGAAAACAAATTGGTATTTTCATTACTTACATTGACTTTTTTTACCATTTTAGTGGGCTTCCTACCTCCTCACTAGCATCTATATCAGTAAGTTCATTCTCTTCATGATCATCACTTGAAGAATACTTTCATCTGGTAGGCTTCGCTGTAAATCCATGCTGGCCTATTAACCTGTAATACAAATGTAGAATATTGTAAAACATAATATAAAACTGGTAGGCTTCGCTGTAAATCCATGCTGGCCTATAAACCTGTAATACAAATGTAGAATATTGTAAAACATAATATCGAACTGTAGAGGTATGATAGGAAAATGTAGTTATAATCTATAATTATAAAATAAAATAAGTATTCATGACACAGGCATGCGTTTGAAAAAAAACTTTTATGTTTCTTAGGATTTCTTTGTGGTTTCTTAATGAATCAAACCTCCTGAGCTCAAAAATGAATGCATTTTGGTTCAATCAGGTCAGATTTTCTCAGTACAGCATACACCATTTTCATTGAGATTACCTCATTTTTTCTGAAAAGATTTGTTCAAAAACCTTTCTCTATCTAATAATGCATTATTATTGTTATATCATAGAAACTGGAATAAACGTATGTAAACTATAATCCTTTTAATAAAACAAAACTTTAAAGAATGCAACATAATAAATAAAATAGTTCTAATTTGCAAGAAAAGACGCCCTTGACGATTTTCGTTTGTGCCTCTCATCTGGTGTATCACGCTTCAAACATCAACAGTAGGGAGCAAGAATGTTTACCTCCCATTTACCCTGGTACCTGGATTTCATTGTTTTTATGTCCTGGTGGAATCTTTTGCCCTGTTTTTCACTGTAATCCCTGCAGTTGTCGGGAAAATAATCCAGGTGGGACTGTAAAAAGTGTATCTTTATAGACATTCGAGCTCCCAGATGTTTGAGACTTGTTAGGAGCTGATTGACAAGGACAACATATTCTGGGCTTCTTTTATTGCCTAGAAAATTGTTAACTAGAGCTCTGAAAGCTTTTCAGGCATCTTTTTTTATGTCCGTCATTGATGCACCAAACTGCTGATCTTTCATCAAGTTCCTGATCTGAGGTCCATCAAAAATTCCCGCATGGAGCTTAGCGTCACTGATTTGTAGAAATTTTTGTAGAAGAAATTTAAAAGCTTTGCCTTCTTTATTAAGGGTTTTGAGATAATATTTCATTATGCAAAGCTTTATGCAGTGGAGGAAGCAGTATTTTGTGAGGAGGCATTAAAGGTTCAACTATCACATTGTTTGATCCAATTCTAAATGCTTCTCGTGTAGGCCAAACCTTCTTCTCATAGTGCATACTATCCGCACGACTGTCCCATAAACATAAGAAACAGGGATGCTTCGTGTAGCCTGTTTGCATCCCAAGTATAAGAGACACTACCTGAAAAAAATTTAGCAGGGTATGTAAATTCAAAGTGTAATATTTCTAAAAAACAAATTAAAAGGAATATTTCTTAAAACAATAAGAATATGAATATGTACTGAAAAATCCTGTATGCCGATGCATTAAATCATTGTATTGGAACTAATTGGATATATGTACATCTTGTTTTGAGTTTACTGAGTTATGTTGTATACCTTCTCAATTAGGATAAGTTCTGCATTAACCCAAAATGATGCATTAACCTATAGGGACACACTTCAATGAAAAAATATAACTCGAAAATGACTCATGATTTCCAGATTTGCATTCTTGTAAAATGTAAGTTGACCAAAAGGTGTATACAAGTATTAACAATTAAAAAAGAAAATGCCATTATCAAAGAACTTAGAAATGCCAAGTGTAAAATGATCTTACCTTTAAATCACCACATATCCTCCAATTGTGGGTAGAGTAATTTATTGCATCCAGCATTTTTTTATATTTTCATAACTTTCAGTAAGTAACAGCTTTTAAACTTCTACTGGAGAAATCTATGATATTTTTATATGTCATCTGGCGACTGCCTTCTAGGGCATAAGTCGCCGTACTGGAGCTAGTGGAGAAATCTATGAAAAGTCTCCATTCTAATGGGTTTTAGGGAATTCCAAGGGCCTCAACAAGTTCTTTAATATTGGCGCAGTATACTAAAGAGCTGGAAGAATGCTGTAAAAAATAGCTTCGAAACTCTTGTTTTCTATTTCTGTACCAAAAAAATGTTGCTTCTTTAGCGAGAAGATTACTTTCACGAAGTCGAGAGCCAAGAAGTTGTGCATTCTCCTTTGAAAACCCCAGATCCCTGGTCAGGTCATTTAACTGAACTTGAGTGAATGGTCTTGCGACCATATCATGTGTAGAAACCTGATAAGACTCAGATGTGTCATAATCTTGGTCAACTTCCATATTAATCTCTTCATGGACCTCTATATGTTCAGGGGGAGAAGGTATAGGAATTCCTGGACCATGGGGCAGGGATTTGATGGCAGAAAGAACATCCGGATATGCCACACTGAGTTTATTCTTCTTATTTATACCTGTGGAAAATATAATTGCATATTACATAAAGGAATTGATTTGGAGTTGCAGATAGTACATAAATGTTTAGTAAAATATATGTTAATGCTGAAGTGAACTATGTTAGTTTTTAATTTATGCTAAGTCTATGCATAATAATGACATTTTCAGGAGACAGTATAATACAGAAAGCTTAAATACTTGATACAATACTCACCTTTAAGATTTGTCATGCAAAAATAGCAGTTCGTAGTGTGATCCTTGCCCTCTCTCCACACCATGGAAACACCAAAAGAGAGAGACTTCTGTTCGCCCTGACTCAAGCGTCTTCCACTTATGTAGCATCTCGTGCAGCAGATATGTGGCGCAAAACTTTTATCTTGATCTCTTAACCTTACTCCAAAATATGCATGATACAAAGATTTAATTACAGGAGAGATTGTACATTGCTGCTCGGAAAAAGTCACTTTGCCGCAAACATAGCAAAATATATCGGAGTTATTCTTACATTTTTTGTTCATTTTTAATTCAACCACTATTATTATTATTCTTATTATTATAATGCTAGGCAGTTTCTAACCTGCAAAAATATAAACTTATTAACATAATTACTTAAAATGTACACAAAATTGACTGCGAATAGAATAGTGAAAGAACTATTGAAATTTTGATGTAATATAGGACATGTATAAACTATAAAATTATTATCATCCCCTGTATCGCATAAACTGGACCTGATAGAGAAAAACAGATGCCAGATGCGGATTTAGGAGGTCAATTTTATTAAGAAACACTACAGAAAAACTAAGGTACATTTTTGACGCAGACCAGTGTTATAATAGTAAAATAAAAGCCGACATGAATGAAAACTTACAACAGCGAAACACCACCCACAATGACAGCTGCAGACTTTCCCCAAATCTGGCGCTTACGAGAGTTTATACTTCACGCAAACGTAAGAAATTGAGTCAATTTGAGTCGTGAGACTCTTGTCGCCTGTAGCAGTGAAAATAAACATTTATTTTCAGGAATGTTGACATTTGTCGACTGTCGCATTGAATGTTTAACTTTATTTATGCGACAAAAGTCGATCATGATACAAAAGGGTTAAACGAAGTGAAAAAAAGCTGGAAGGCTAGGCGGACAATCTGAGCCTTCCAATTTTATGTTTCTTGTAGCGCTTAGTTTCCCCTTAAAAAAATTCCGGCCCCATGATTGGCCAATTTTTGTAATAACTATGTTCGCGTAGAAATACTATACATAATGTAGCAATTTGTGAATATTTCCATTGCGCAGATGGGCTTGTATCCCTAATTCCGCATATAGGACCATCTCGACCTACGAGTGGACCGAATATATGAAGGAACTGTACCGTGAACTGAAAATAATGTATGAAAACAACATCGTGAATGCATCGGTTCACTCGATGCAAAGAAGTAAAGAAATCAAAGAAGAATTGAACCAGTTGATCCTCGAACAATGTAACAGCAGATGGGAGGACGTGATCGATAGCCTCAATCACGAAGCAACTCCCAAAGAATTTTGGAAGAAGATCCGAATTCTTAAAGGATCGACTGGAAAGAAGCATAAGATCGAGCTACGGAAAGAAAACGGAGACATCGAAGCAAAAGAAGAAAAAGTTGAAGAGATATTCCGAAGTTATTGGGAAAAGATCTTCAGTATAACTGAAGAAGAGAACGAAAACTATGACCTAGAGTTCGAAAGTTACATCATCGACGAGCTAAACAAAGAAATAGACAAGACGCACCCTCATCACCAGGTGGATAGACAGCGCGACGGAGACGCCGAGATTACAGAAGAAGAACTACTCGGCGCGATTCGCTCATTCCAACAAAAAGCCCGAGGACAATCGGGGCTTACAAAGCTTAACAGGCACTAGCCTGTGTCATCGAAGGAATGAGAAGAATATTTAACGCCTGTCTCAATACGGATACTTTCCTGACGCTTATAAAACAGCGAAGATGATTTTCTTGGCTAAGCACGAAAAGAACCCAAAGTTGAAGGAGAGCTACCGGCCAATTTCACCTTTGGAATTTGGCGGGAAGCTCTTCGAGAAGATCCTCAACAAAAGACTGGTGTCTCACCTGGAGGAAAACTCGCTCTATAACCAACACCAATTCGGGTTTAGGAGTAAGCAAAGTACGGAGATGGTGATTAACGTAATCACGGAAAAGCTAGCCCATGCAAAACGGGAAAAGAGTTACGTGGACATTGTTTGTCGGGATGTATCAAAGGTGTTCGATAAGGTGTGGCAACGGGGAATGCAGTACAAGATCTTACGACTGGGACTAAGTGAAAACTTAGAAAGAACTCTCTGTGACTATGTCATGGAGAGAGCGGCGTACATCAGTTTAGGGTGCACGGACGGGCCAAAGTTTCCGCTCAATGCGGGCCTCCCGCAGGGGGGGGTGCCTGTCCTCCACTCTTTACTTGATTTACACCGCAGATGTCCCAGTCCCTGTAAACCCCACTTGCCTCAACTTACAATTTGCCGATGATTTCACCCAGATAATCACTTGTCCATGGAGGAATGCGCCTTAGCAAGCTCGAATGACAGCAGCAGAAATTGAAAACCTTAACACCTACGAGGCCCGGTGGAAAATTCGCACCAACCAGGATAAGTTCAAACTAGTCCCCATAGGCAGGAGACTACTGGATGACATCAGGGTGGGGGATAGACGATATCCCTACACCAATGAATGCAATGTACTCGGCATGAAGATCACCTCAACCGGGTACACAAAGCACGTCCAAGAACGAATCAACAAGGCCACTGCTGCAGTTAAGACTCTGTATAGGTTCAGAAATCTTCGTAAAAGCAACAAAAAGAAGATCTATACTGCACTAGTAAGATCGACGTTGCTATACCCCGCTTCCGCCCTCTCGTGTGTCTCAAAGACACAGAAGAGGAGACTACAAGTGGTGCAGAACAAATGCGCGTACCTAATTACAGGCACGCGCAGAAGGGAAAGAACATCACGGGAAGACCTGCACCGGGAGGCGGGGTTAACCCCCATTGACGTTGCCATCGAAGAACGGACAAAGAATATGTTGGAAAAGGTCAATTGAGAGTTGGACGATGAAATCGTACAAATGATTGACCAGAATAGAAGAGCAGTATGTCGCGCCAGATTTCCAAGCTCTGCTGGGATTTTAGCTGGCGGAGCAGAAGTTCCGTTCTACGCAAGATGAGTTGTTTTTGCCCCAAATCAAGACGAATTAACCAAACCAAGAAACCAAACCGATTTTGACAAAAATTCCCCGATATTGACAAAACCCATCGATTAGACAAAACTACCGAAGAAGGAAAACTACACAAGAAGATTAAACACACCAATCAAGACTACAAAGAAGAAACAAAATACACAGACTACACACACTACAAATTTACGAAAAAACAAAGACACTAAAACAAACATAGTAAGTTATAATTAACGACTTACCAAAACAACAGCAAACGCGCACAGCATAACCAAATACATTAGCTGATATGAAGACAAATGGCTTAAACGCCAAATTATATATATGTATAAACAAAATGATAAATAACAACGGAAATAAAAAACATAAAAATTTGAAAGCGATAGGCCTGATCACCAGGCTCTAGCATCACTTTGCACCCTACCACACTTCTTTCTTTTTTCACCACTGGTCTACTTTCCGCTGTCTATCCACACACCCTTTCTATCCCCTCACCTGCATACTCTCACATACCTGGTCAAAAATATTTCCATTTGTGTTCATTCCATGAAGATAACCTAAGGCGGTCGAAAGACGTCTAGGAATAAGGAATGTCATTCGCGGATGTTTTTTCTTGCCTCGAAGACCCCGTTAAAAAACTTGTAAGAAATATTAAGAAAATACAAGTTAAAATTTAAAACGCTTCCACAGCTGTCGACTTCAAAAGGTACCTTCATACAACATGGCCTTTTACCTAATTATATATATATATATATATATATATATATATATATATATATATATATATATATATATATATATATATATATATATATATATATATATATATATATATATATATATATATAGCCGAAGTTCGACCCAACCGAAAAGAAAACTGGAATTTAATAATTGGATTACTCTATCAGTCCCTCATCAAACTATAAGATGGAAATGAAAACAAAAGCGAAATAAATCTAAATATAAAAGAACAACTGCGGGCAGAAACAACCAAAAAACGTAAATTTGGCTCTTTCAAACTTATTACCCAAACAACTCGCGACGCAATAAAACCATATACAAACAACCAAGATATAGTCATACACAAAGCTAACAAATCAAAGGTCTACGTTATACTGAAGAAGATTACAATACAAAAATACAAGACATAGTTGAAGAAACCTTCAAATTTACACAAATCCAAATAGACACTATTGAAACTCAAATTAGATATCAACCGGCTAATAATTGAAGCGAATAAAGTGATAGGAGGAGTACACGTTCAGAGACTTAGCGACGCGTTTACTCCAGGATTTACATATACATATATAGTAATGTAAAAACGAATACAAATAACAACTCTTAAGACCGATAATTTCACAAATTCCCATGCCCACATATAACATTTCAATATAAATCAATAAAACCATCAATGATTATATCCCTAATGAATATTCTATCTAATCAGAGAACTAATTTATAGATATACTAAACATAACTTGACCAGATGGAATCATTGCCTCACTGGACATGGAAAGACTTTTCGCCAACGTACCATTTGAAGCAATGATAAATATAATAACTTAAGATGTTTATCCTTACCCCAAAAAACCTGCCCCCAAACTGGACCCCAACATATTAAGAAATCTCCCGATAGCGTGCACAATGGAAGCACCCTTCCGCGTGCCCAATGGAAAAATCTACCAACAAATAGATGGAATTGAAATGGGTTCACCACTACGACCTACTTTTGCTAATAACTTCTACATGGGGGATTATAAAAAGAAATATTAAGTGACAATCATTTAAAGCCAAAACCAAGTGACGTTTTGTCGACGATATACTCGTATATCTTGAGATTAAAGGTGAAAACAACCTGAAAAAACTACATAACAGAGAAAATAGAAGAAAGATATGTATAAAGATTTACATATGAACTAAACCGTAACAAAAAATTACCTTTCATTGATGTCGAAGTAACAGTAAGTGAAAATTAATACATAACTCAAGTGAATACAAAACCAACAAATTCTGGAAGCTTTTTAATGTAGAAGGAGAATGTTCGGAAAGATACAAACTAAGTGCCATACGATCAGATATCAGCCGCGCATACAAATGCAGCTCTTCAAAGGCATTATACCATAAATAAATTCAACGAATAAAGCAATTACTAAGTAACGATGGTTTCTCCTACTGTATGGTAGACAAACATAAAAACGTTTTGCCAATATTACATAATAATAAAAAGGAAGATAATAAGAAACACCCAATAAATGTCTATAAAAACAAATGAGTGATTCATATAAAACAGACGAAAGAACAATAAAAAATATTATACAACAAAATACAAAATGTACGAATGAGGAAGAAAGGTTACAACTGATAATATACTACAAAACAAAGAAAATTAGCAATCATGAATTCAACTGCCCTCATGAGGATTGTAAGCTTCATTCTTCGAATAAATACATTGGAATTACAACCACATCCTTATATCGTAGACTCACAATGCATTTGAAAAACGACAGCATCAATAATCACTATTTAATGCAAAACGGAACCCATATATCAAAGGAAATTTAGTGGATAACACCGTGTAGAGGAATGGCAACATAAAGCCTCCCGGAGGGCCAGGCGGCCATATACATTAAAGTCCCCCCCTCCCCTTGTGGAGAAATCTGGAGAAGCGAGCCCCATGAGGAGACTCGTGAGAACGGTAGCCGGCGAATAACAGTAACTGCCTACCCTGTTTAATTTCCCCGCCGCATAGGTAGTTGGAGCGACCATCTGTGTTAAGGAAACTACCAAAGGCCTTTAAACGACGCTCAAAAGATCCAATTACCTACGAGATCCGTAGACCCGTGGTCATATCACCAAAAAGCGGTTCCAAGCAAAAGGCACGCCAAGGAGGGTGTCGGTTGGGGGGCTCTCTAATTAACAAGCCGACTTGGGCACCTCAGTGCCAACCTCTTCACTCCTCGCTCTCCCAGATGCGACCTCACCACTTGCGCTTCCCTCTGCGGCCTCGCCCCTTCATCCTTAGATGGGGCGGTGGTCCGCCTATAAATAAGCCCCTGAAGGAAAGAGGAAAGATTATTATTCGGTGAGAACGACATAGGATCAGTTCGTGAAGATCGATGCTTCAGCCAGTCAAGATTATTCGGTGAGAACGACATAGGATCAGTTCATGAAGATCGATGCTTCAGCCAGTCAAGATTACTTGAGGAGAGACTAGAAAGGATTAGTTTGAGAAGATCGATCCTTCCTCCCCCAGTGCTGAATTAACATAAATCGTCAAGTTTTGTATCGGTGCCATACCGAAGAATCCTTTACTGACTTAGAAGAAGTCTGACTGGAGAAAAGAAACCCAGTTCACACTCGAGTGACTCTCACAGCTCAAGCTCCGTAAGAGTGAGAGGAGAAGAACCAAGCCCCAACGATGTTCCATTTGTTAATTACGGTAGAAATTCCCTCGTATACCCCAAAACTAGTTGGGCACCCGGCGTTAAAGAATAGGACACAAAGAGGCTTCAAGATTAGCCAGAAGAGGACTCTTTGAGCGAGGAGAACCGTAACTCTCTCCGTCTTCTTCACGTAACCGAAGGCAAAGTTGAAATAAGAAGTTGACATCGCCCAACCTCTCTTCCTCCATCCCATCTCGACGAAATTCTACCATCGGCCACTCAAAATCTCCGAAGCGCGAGAAAAGCCCTCCAGCGACATCCAACAACCCTTGATCCCTTCTGTCATGTAAGTTAGAAAGAACATTTATATTCATATTGTAATAGTATGACTTTATTACGTTTCACGATTTAACGGAAGTAAAAACAATTGTGCGTGAACTCCGTCATACTTACTAGTAGAAGAGAGTAATTTAATTTAATGTTTAACGCTAATCTAAAAGAGGCACGATAAAATAACTAACCGGCAATTGGTGTGTTTACGTGTAGCCTATTTGTTTATTTATGTCTTAAAGAGATATTGTAATAGGCCTAAGTGCCAACCGGTTTGGCCTCGGTTAGCTTATGGGGAGGATATAAATGTGTTTACTGTTTTTATGTCATAGTTAATTGTTAAATTTAAAATATATGTTTATTTTGGTATAATTCCTGTGCGTTTCTCTATATCCTTACGTGTTGAAGCGGCTCTTCATTAAAAACAACGAAAAATAGCATTCTTAGACAAAAGTATACCTAAAAAAAAAAGTATATCACGACAAAAGGTATCCCTCGACACACCGTAATCAAACAGAGAACGACGGCACCCGCCTTCACATCATGGAAGCAATCTTAATCCAAGAAGAGAGAGCAAGGCTTAATGGCCAACAGACGGCTACCCAAAGGACTTTAAGATTCTTAACGAATTAGTTTTGACGATTTTTAGTCTCCATTTTTAAAGAATATATTAATATATTGATGAATAGTCAACAGCGTTGGAGAGCATAGAGAGTATAGTTTCACTTCAGGAAAAAATAGCTGACACTGAGGACAGTAAGCTATCTTAATATTGCAAAAGATTTACCTGCATCATGATGATTCGCCCCGGGTATCAAAATACCAGCATCTTGACTGGTGCTCAATTCACTCTTAACACTATAAATGCTGTAAGCGGTGACATGGGCAGATACAGGACCAGTTGCACAACACATATCACAACAGATGTCATGTCTACAATCCATGCTACGTTGCACGCATCATGAAGACAAAGTTCACCAAACTAGGATGGTCTTTATGTGTGTATCTAGTGATGATGATGCAATACTGTCCATATCTTTGAGAAAGGCCTTAGGCTCAATTCAGATGGCTATGCTAAGTTGCTAGAGAATGTGGTCAAATCTTGGCTGTAAAGGGTTGATGCTAGAATGTTGTATGTACCTCCGGAAAGGGTAAAAAGTGGTTGTTGGAGAATTTCTCCGATTTCACAAGCTCCAAGTTCTGGCATCCTAGTTCCCCGATTGTAATGCCATTGATTACTATGTGTGGCGTACGGTTGATAGAGGGACAAGCCGCTCTGCCGGCAATCATATGGCCGAGCTGAAGGCCAATATCAAGAAGGTGTTCGAAGATCTTCCCAGGGACAAAGCGAGCAAAGTATGCGCCAGTTTCCAGAACCGTCTTATGGCCGTGGTGGAAGCTGAGAGAGGCTAGCTCGAGTAAACTGTTATCTCAAAGCTATAATCTAGTTTATATTTTTTTTAATTTTTAAAATACTTTAATTTTTTGGCCGAGATATTGTGTGTGGAGGAGGGCCTTTTATGCAAACCATCAAATTTAGCCTGAATACCTTATATTTGCACACTTAAATTTTCAATATTTCTGAAATATCTCGTGCTTTCGTCTGGTTATAAAAATAATAGGAAACTCAAAAAATATATATTTGACAGATGAAATACCCATTAGCAGATTTTCTTTGTTTATAGCAACAATAACTAATAAATACAATTTATCGGGTGATAAAAATATTTAACCAATAATACTACTTTCAGTCATTTAATATTTCGAAGTAAAACCTTGGTTTGCAATAGATTTCGACAAACTGTCAAAACATATACTTGGCACAATGGTCGCTAGGGGGACAGCGCAACTACAAAATGGTGCTAGCTTCAAATTCACCCATTTGGGAAAACAACCATTATCAAAACGTACCTTAAAATCAGAAATCAATAAAATTATATTATTGACCACCCCTTCCCCAAAATTGGCCACCCTGCGCGGTCCACACAACCCACGCTACGCTACTGAATGGGCCAACGCAGAGGAACTTATGGTTGAGCTGAAGTAAGAAGGAAGGGAGAAGAAGCGCTGTAATTTAAAAATGTCGAAATACCCTCTCTTATAAAGATAAACAAGACACACATACTACTTATTTCTTATCCCTTAGACACCGTACTTAAGAACCAAAGAAGGCCTTACAATACATATGAGGTTCTTTCAAAAAAGAGAGGACAGAGTGGAAGTCAACGGTGAAGGAGAGACAAAACAAAGAAAGGATATGGATAAAGAAATAGTTTCCCCATTTTTATTTCTGAAAGGTCATATTTTAGAGTAATATTTATCGAATCTCAATCATATATACTGTAGTACTTTCAGCGCCATCCACAAAGAAAGCATTCCAAGTCTGTGTTATTTTATAACAATAGAAATTTCGTGCTATTACAGTGGTGAAATATTTTGTTTATTAGCTTCAAACCATTTTATAGTTTAAATATCTAGAAATAATTTATGATAGTAAATCCGTTTAGTATTTTGAAGACCAATAAATTGACCGCCTAGATGCTGATCTTCTACTGGCAGTAAGTTGAGGTGCCTCCCTCTTTCTTCATGCGATTGTCTTCTAAGTCCAAGAAAAAATTTCGTCGCTTTCGAAATTTTGTTTACTCTGGAAGATTGTAAACAAATAGGATTTTGTGTTTTATCAACATAATTCAACGGAAATTAGAAATGATAATTACTTTACTATCATTACACTGGATATATAGCTTCACGGTAGGCACTACGAAAACACTGTAATATGGAAATTGGTAACTATGTTTCTCATCGTATGTTAAAGATAGTAATAATGTGCAGTGTGCATTAAATGTTCTTTTAGTTCGGTGAAGTTATAAGAGAAACATGTGGAACTTGCTGGGCTATTGGAGGAGTAGGCTTCGAGGAATGTCGCTCATTGGCAAGAAAAGAGTTAAACGCTTAGCGGCGACGTGATTTTGGATTCCAAGTGAAATGGAAGGCGTCTTATGAGTCAAGCGTTTTGTTCTTATATTTTTCGATGTGAAGGGAATGAACTGTCCGCCGAACAACTTGACAAGTTGATTTTTTCCCGGATTGGCGAAGAATGTGCTCTCAGAGAAAGTTTCTTTCGATGGAAACTGGAAAGGAAATAAGAATGCTCTTCTCTGACAAAACACAGAGTCGTGTTCATTCTCTCGCTTGCGAAAAATGAACACAGGAAATCATTATTCCTATCCTGGTTAGCTATAACGATTTCTCGTGCTTACTTTTCACTATAAATAACGAAGTAGTGCACTACAGAATTATAAATGATAACTACTTGAATCAAAAAGTTGACCAGCAGACACGTGAACAGAATAACTAAGACTTAATTGAAAAAAAAGTAATTCCTAGAAAGTACATATGAAGGCGAAACACTTGGACGTGTATACACCCACATACCATACCCGAGCGACGAAAGTAACTTCAATCCTAGTTTCTGGAAGAGAGAGTGAGACTAGTGAAACTCATCTGTTTCGCCAGATAAGAAGGTTTCTATATCCTTTCCAGGTTTCTTCTACTAAAATCAACGTAGCGCCCGCCCTCCTGCAGTTTCTTACGGAACTTCTCTTTGTGTCTAAACATTCCTGCACCCCTTCTCCACAGATACACTCCCTGACAGGGTAGCCTGTAGGTCCCAGCCACTATTGTGACTACCAAGAAACACACACGAGCATGCAAGAGCCGACTGAGTGCTGCTTACGCTCATGAAGTGGAGATAATATCAGCCTCAATAACTCCATCATCACTTCTCACTCTTACACTGCTTGCTTAAAGTTCGCCTGTGATGCTCCCACCCGCCGTATCCACACCGAAATAAAATCAACTCTCCTCGTTCAAGTTTCTTGCTAGTTTGTCCACCCCCTTATCTGTTCTTCCATACCATCTGCCTCAGGTCCTCGTTATGGGGTACTTTCCCCTTTACCTTCCCTCACTCGCAAATGGTTCTCCCCCCACTGTCTCCTGAGGAATTAACTTCGCTCCCTTCGAAAAAGAGTTGTTCTCCGCTAGACTCATTCTCACCACTTCTTTCCAACCAGGTCCTCCCTGTTCTTCTCCCTTACCTCATTGATATTTCTAATACCACTCTACTGGAATAGTATTAACTGACTTAAACCACGCTGGTGTTCACCCTATCCTAAATAAACCGAACCTGAACCCGAAAGCTTCCCCCCGTCTCTCAATCCCCACTCCTCTCAAAAGTCCGGCTCACGCATGGGCACCTCATGTGTGGCGCCCCATCACCCATCTGTGCCTCGTGTAATGTACCGGTGTCCATCCTTCACATCATTATAGAGTGCCCCTCCCTCATTGACATAGGATAGGAGCATTCCCTTCCCTGACCAATAATCCAGCAAACAGCCCTGAAATCAGTTTTATTTCCAATATCCAAAAACTTTGATCAAAAAGCACTCTTCAGGTTCCTAAAAGACATTAATGTCTTTAAAGAAATCTGACGCAACGACGCGTAATCAAAGAATTTTAATGAGTGCCTGTTTCACCTTTTACCGTTTTTAATGTTTAACAAAAGGCGCAAATGTGGTATTGAGTACCACTAATTTTTAATAGTCTATTTTTATACCATCCGCACCTCTTTTAATCTTTTAATTTTTGATATTTTGATATGTCTGCCAATGGCATTGATTTCATATGCACCATGACCCAGCTGGACTGAGGGCGGTGTATGAAGAAAACTCTTAACCCAAAATGTACCTGGCTGCAAGATAGTCTTTACAGACTGAGCAGCATTAAACTGGCGTATTAATCATCATCATCTCAAAAGTCCTCGAAAGGCTGATTTCCGCCTGGATTCTCGAATACCTGTCCTCCTCCGCCACTGATAAAAGGGCCTTGTCTGGAAACGTGACACAAACCAGGGTAGAGCTTATTACTGTTAGGTGGTTCGAGCAACTCCCTTTGCTCTCTCTTTGTCCACAACAAACTGTCGTAGTATGGCCAAGTGTACGTGAATATGTGCACACAGGCCCTAAGGTAGGCCAAGGAAGGCGATAACTGTCATTGTTCTAAGAGTGCGATTTGAATAGATAGCTGCAGCTGCGTGACCAAGGAATATAATAAACACAATGACAAAAATAGATTTTTAATACGCACTAAATAAAAGGCACAACAATAAATATGGATATATATATATATATATATATATATATATATATATATATATATATATATATCCATTCAACCACATTGAAAGAGAAAACGGAATAATTTTTCCTTGCAGTAATATTTTTATTACCTTTTTTTCGAAAAATCCGTGCAGGGAAGCGATTCGAACCAGGCACACTGAGGCAGCGAGCACCGCTTTGATCACAGTTAAAAGTATGCCGTTAGTACAATACGCTACGCAGAGAACCAACAAATTCTCTGAATAGAATAGCTTTTAAGGAATACTTTCGCCAGCTCGAACGGAGACTATGAATGAAATAGAAAATTAATTGGGAATTCAAAGAATAAATGAGGAATAAATTGTTCAATGGATTCATTTTCATCCTTCTCTCGTGCTACTTTGAGAGATTTATAAACATATATATATATATATATATATATATATATATATATATATATATATATATATATATATATATGTATATATATATATATATATTATATATATGCGGTTAAAAGGCTATTTTCGGCAAACCAGTCTTCCTCAAAGCCTTCGGAAGGAGATCTTCTCACATACACGAAAAGGTAGCACTTAAAATAGGCGTTCTCTCAGATAGGCAAAAAACTATCTTTCGATTAGCGTTTTTAAGTGTCACCCTTGCTTTTCGAAGAGAATGGAAACTTTGTTTGATTTTCCATTTTTGCCACACCTTATAAATTAAGAAAAATTATTGCAGTAACGCAATTAATTATGCGGTTAAAGGCTATTTTTGGCAAACCAGTCTTAATTTATAAGGTGTGGCAAAAATGGAGAATCAAACAAATTTTCCATTCTCTTCGAAAAGCAAGGGTGACACTTGAAAACGCTAATCGAAAGATAGTTTTTTGGCTATCTGAGAGAACGCCTATTTTAAGTGCTACCTTTTCGTGTATGTGAGAAGAGCTCCTTTCGAAGGCTTTGAGGAAGACTGGTTTGCCAAAAATAGCCTTTTAACCGCATAATTAATTGCGTTACTGCAATAATTTTTCTTAATATATATATATATATATATATATATATATATATATATATATGGATACATAAATAAGACAGACTTAAGCTCCGAATACTAATTAGATAACCGTGGTTAGGGAATGGTTATAATGGGAGATTGAGGGTAATGAGTGATTTACTTCTTTGAAACTTGAGGCTAAAGAGAGGAAAACTTGGGAGAGGTCTTGATGACCTATATTAATTACGGGGTAGCCACAAACCTGCAGCGAGTGGGGCTACCTTCTCGAACTTGCGTTTGCGAGATACGGGCCTCCTGTCCTCAGGAGATCACCGAACGAACTTCGAAGGGGGGGGAGGATGACTTTTCCACACTCGGCTTGAGAGACCAGACAGGCCTCTTGTCCTTAAGAGTTCACCAGAAGAACTTCGGAGGAATACTTCTCCAATCCTTGATCCGAAGGCGGATGAGAAAAGATGACGTTGCCTCACGAGACCCGAAGCTACGGGTGTGATATCCAGCTCTTGCGTGGCTTGCGACCGTAACTCTCACTTCTCGGGAGAGAGCTCGTTGAATTGCACTCCTTTCGGGGAAGTCTCGTTTAACCAAATCTGTCTGTAATCCCGGAGTGGGTGCATATATACCTGGAG
This sequence comes from Ceratothoa steindachneri, assembly GCA_963969495.1. Lineage (NCBI taxonomy): Eukaryota > Metazoa > Arthropoda > Malacostraca > Isopoda > Cymothoidae > Ceratothoa > Ceratothoa steindachneri. The sequence goes on along the minus strand of OZ018330.1, from coordinate 165,087,064 downwards.
TTCTTCAAAACAGGGACAGAGATTGAGACCTTCTCTAACCCTCGTTATCGGGCTTGACAATGATATGCGCTCCTTGCGGTCAGGTGTCAAAGGCAGGAAATCAGCGAGCCAGACGTGCGAATAGCGGCGGGAGCCATAAAGTGGTTCACGGCGAATCCTATAAAGTAATCTCCCGTCCCGAGGGGGGGGGGAGGGGGGAGATTGAGACGGCCGGGAGGTAGCCTCGGTCTGAATTTCGCGGAGACCTGGTGGCGAGTCCAAAGGTGAGGTGTGAAGGGGGGGGGGGGAGTAACGGCTCGCTTTCTCTCCCGAAGTAATATCTTAAGAGGTGGGGAAATAATATTATTCTAAGTGGATACTTCTACACTCTACACATACATTGCCCCTCTTTTGATCCTGTTTAAGTAATTCCGATTGAAAAGCGTATGTTGTTTATAGAATTTAAAGCGGAAAACCAACGAGAGCTTTTTCAAGCTGAAGTTAATACGGTGTGTACAGAAAGTAGTAAAGATAGACCACCAAGTAAAAAAGAGGGGAATATATATATATATATATAGCCGTAAGACCTCCTGAAGGTAATGAGGCCAGGAGGGTGCACAACTCTGGGGACTCGGGCAGAAGGGTGCACTAGGGCCGGAGAGGCGTATCATTTCTCTAGGTTTCAGTTACAGCGGCGACATTTTCCCCGCTAAGCCATCCACCTCTTTGTGGGAGATAGATGTAAGAAAAGTGAAAAAGATTTAAAAGGGATGAAAATAGCGACCCGAGAGCGATGGGTCCCAATTTAGCTATTTTATAGCTAGATCTAAATACTTTTAACCAAAATACAAATGACCTAATATATCTACATAAAACTACTACTCTTACTATTTTCTCCTATTAAATAGAATAGAAAAGCTCATTTTTACCTATATTTTCCTTGGTTCTAGCCATAAAGTCAAATTTTAAGTTGGCAACCCTGACCGAGAGACGGAACCAGTTCCTCAGGGGACCCAGGGGGTTGCGGTTGTTCCTTTAGGTTTCATTTAGAGTAAGATCGTTACCACTACTACACTATTTAGAGCAAAATAAAAGAACGATTTTCCTTTATTAAAATATTTTCAAAAAATAGGATGAGTGGGTAAATGAAATTTCCATAGTACATAAAGTACTGAATTCAATATATTTTATGAAGATTTCACATACTACAACGGTATATTCAAGAAATTACACTAGATGTGAGAGAGCGTGTACGATACGACATTATAAGAGCCAGGAACACAACGAATGGCGTTCGTAAGCTTGGATCGAAGTCCAAATGACGAACATCAATTGCATAATACAAAGAAGACGAGGTACGAACGTAGAGAGGCTAATTATCAGTGAATTTCGTGAATTTACACCATTCTAGTTATTGTTTGAAATGACAACCGGTGAGGTACATTCCAACTGTACTTTTTAGACATACATTCAATTTAGTACTTTCAACGATCGTCAAGAAAAGAAACTTCATGCTATCTCAGTGTTAAGTCTTTTGTTTACCTGCTTGAAAACGTTATTTTTAGTTGCCTCTCGGTTGCCTACCTCAAGTATTGAGTCATAATTCTTATTAAAAACTTACTTATTATTTTAATGAATTAATAAATTGACCGCGTAGATGCTGATCTTCCAGTGAAAGTAAATTGAAGTGCTTCAGTCTTTCTTCATACGATCTATTTCTAAGTATAGGAATTAATATCATCGCTGTACGCTGGAGGTGTTCCAGTATTACAATGTCTTTTTGCATGTACGAAAACTATAATTCAACTGGATACTCCAAATGAGTTCTTGCAAACGGTTTATATAAGGGAAAATTCTATACAAGGCAAGTCAAAAAGTTCTCAGACTAATATTGTTGCTTATACTCGTATGTGCACTGGAGTAAACAAACTGAAACATGTTTATACGTCTCTGAGATTAGACAGTCGGTTTGTATCTTCAGGTTTACTCAGGCATTCTCTAGGAAGGGCGGCGTTACGGTGTGCTTAAAGGAAAGGTCATTTATTGATTCCTTGAAAATGAGCAGTTCCGAGGTTAGAGCTAACATTATTTTATTTTACTAAACTTGAATGGAAAACAGGAAATAATATTAAAGCTTTCAAGCAAGTTTATGGAGTGTTGTTCCCATATAAAACAGTCGTTTATGAATGGATGAATCATTTAACCCTCTGAGGGGCAAAGTTTTGAGGACAAAAAAACTTCTATTTGGGCAAAATTTTATTTATTGAACTAAAATAAAATCTATCCTTTTGTATTGACAATAAACCTTCATTAAGACGATATTTTAGTATAATTTTAAAATTTTATAATTAATTAATTAATTAATTATTAAGGTGGTACTCATAATATACCACCACCCAAATTTATGAAATAATATTTTATTCCACCCTCTCCCCCCCAAAAAAAAACCGAAATAGCTCATTTCAATTTTCTTTTAACTTCATTTAATCTATTAACTTTGCTAAAATCATTTGATCTATATTCATTTTTTGTGATTATTTGTAAGTAGTATTTTATTTTTGAAAATCTTGAAAACATCTTTTATTTTTTTCCTATCTCGCAAACACAGCATTGCCAATCTGTTCTTACTTGTTGTTCTTTTGTGCTGCATAAACCACATCTTCTTCTTGTTCCACTTTGCAGTTGATGAGCTGATACTTTCTTCCTAATTTCAAGTGGCACCTGAGGCTTCTGCTTCGTTTTGAGACATAAATTGCTCAATCAAAACCATCTACAATCCCAAACCAAAATTTTCATATTCATCTTTTCAAGTAATATATTCTTGGAGATTATGAAGGCGTCTACAACGGCAGCATCGAAAAAATAGAAAAAATTATGTGCTACCATTTGTGGCTTTTTCGACTAATTTCATATAAAGCCTTCAGTTGACCAAATTTGTCAACACAATTCATATTTTCCTAATAATTTTTAATAGCTTGAGGGCAATTGATTTCACTAGTACTTCCATCTTTTTCTTTTCTTGAAACTTGTACTACCGCAGTTGAGCAATGATAGCTAGAGGTAACATGCACCAATCGTTTGTCTTTCCATTTGTATACAGCTATTCCATCTTCAATAACATACCAGTCATAATCCCCTCGTTTCGTACTTTTGTCGTCTTTGAAATTAGATGGAATTTTTTTTCTTTTCTAGTTTACTGTACCACAAGAATGCAAACAGTGCTCTGTAAATATTTAACCAAATCGTAACTAGTGAAATAATTCTAAAAAAAACCCTTTATGATTTCGTCCTTGAAGTGGAGTCCTTCATTTAGAAAGGACATCGCGAGATTGGAACGCGTGCAAGCCAGGGCAACCAAAGTGATTCCCTCTATCAGACATAAAAGTTATGAAGATAGATTAAGGAAATTAGATATGTTCTCGCTGGAGACCCGGAGACTACGTGGTCAGCTTATCGAAATGTTTAAAATACTTCGAGGCTTCGACAGACTGGACTACAGGGATATTTTCCAGCTCAGCGAGGGGAAAACAAGAAATCACGGCTAAAAACTTGAACTGAAGCGATACCACCGTGATCTGTGTGGGAAATTCTTTGCATACAGTATCTGTGGTAGTTGGAACGCACTTCCGACGGAAGTTGTCAACAATGAATCTGTGGACCAGGTTAAGTTAAGACTAGATAAAGTCTTGCGAAATCACCGTTAAGATCCTCGCGAGTGATCTTCGAGGTTACCAACGGACACCTTCGAGGATTGCGCCAAAAGTACCCTCCTTGTATGGACCATAAGGTTTTCTAGGGTACTTATTTTCCTTTTAGCTTCTTGTAGCCTCTTAACAACACTACCTCCTAAATCTTTTGTTACATTTCATTTCTCCCTACCAGTATATATTTCTCCATCAAGGAAATAACCTGACTTGTTAGCTAGTACCCATATTTTTTACCCTCCTTTGATTGGTTTCATTGGGTTATATTGCTTTAGGGAACCGCGACTTTTGAATTTAACAATTAAATCATTAACAGCAACTATTTCACTGATTAAGAAGCTTTTTTTTAAATTTCCTAAAGTATTCGAAGTAAAAGACTCACTTTATAAAGGTTATCGTAATCTGGTGACTTAGATTTATCTGCCAATTTTAATTCGTTTTTTCATGCTGACTTCAAATATATAATCCATTTTTACCTACATGCTATAGTTATTCTGTAATTTATATTTTCTCGTTTCCCCGAAAACTGCCCTCCGGACGGACAGAGAGGGGGCTTGTAGAAAGCAAATACTTCACAGTACATAGTAGTAAGATAGGAATAAGTGGTATTGTGCAAAATATAGACATTATTGTTTCTTTTTTCAGGTCTCATGTTAGAGTGATGGCTTCGTCAAGAGGAAATTGCGTCAATGATCCAGACACCTTCTGCAACATATGTGGCTGTTACACGCTAGTTCGTCAAAGGCGCAATATATCAAACTTTGTGATCTGCACTTATAAGGCATATTTTGATGTTCCTCTTGGCGATCAAGATAAGAAGTGGGCCCCAAATGCTGTTTGCCATAGTTGTGTGGAACATCTTCGTGAGTGAACGAAAGGAAAGAAAAATGGTCTTCCTTTTGGAATCCCCATGGTGTGGCGAGAGCCAAAGGATCATCTACCGGACTGTTATTTCTGTTTGGTGAATACTAAAGGGATTGGCAAGAAAAATGGGCACAAGATCGACTACCCCAACATTCCCTCGGCGATCCGGCCAGTACCACATTCTGAGACTTTACCAGTTCCGATTTTCAGTGGATATGCTTCCTCTCAAGATGAAAATGATGTACCTAATATGGTAGTCCACGGAATGGATTCAGATTCATCATCAGATGCTGAACAGTCATTAGCTCTTCACTGTTTCAATCAAGATGATTTGAATGACTTGATACGTGATTTGGCGCTCTCCAAGAAAGCTGCAGAACTTTTAGCCTCCAGGTTGAGTAAAAGACATGATTGACAGGTCGGCACAGGTATCGTATTACCGAACAAGGGAGAGTACATTTGTTAAGTATTTCTGAGGACAAACAATTTGTATACTGCCACGATGTTTCTGGTCTGTTTACCGAGTTGGGACTTAGCACCTATAGCCCTGCTGAGTGGAGAATGTTTTTGGATAGCTCCAAGGTAGCCTCAAGGTGTCCTTTTGCATAATGGCAACTACTTTAGTGCAGGTTCTCTCAATCACTCTGTCCATCTGCGAGAAACTCACGATAACATAAGAATGGTCATGGATTTACTTAAGTACCATGAACACAATTGGATCAACTTCCTCATTGGCCAGCAGAAGGGATATACAAAGTTTCCATGCTATATCTGTATATGGGACAGTCGAGCCCGTGACAAACACTGGTCCCCAAAAGATTGGCCAGTTCGGGAAACTTTGGAAGCAGGAATGCCAAACATTGTTAATGAGCCAATCGTAAGTCGAGAGAAGATCGTTCTTCCTCCACTTCATCTCAACCTGGGGTTGATGAAGCAGTATGTCAAGGCGTTGAGCACTGACAATGATTGTTTTTAGTACATAGTATCATCGTTTCCTGCTTTGCCATACGAAAGAATAACAGCAGGAGTATTTGATGATCCCCAAATCCGAAGACTTCTGAGTGATTCTAGATTCGTGAACACCATGAATGAAAAAGAGAAGGCAGCCTGGCTCTCATTTTCTGCCGTTGTTCGCAACTTCTTGGGAAACAAAAAAGCGCATAACTACGAGGATCTGGTTATTTATATGCTTTTAGCATATCGTGATCTGGGATGCAACATGAGTGTGAGGCTGCATTTCCTAAATCGTCACCTAGACCGATTCCCAGACAATCTGGGAGGCGTGAGCGACGAACAAGGGGAACGCTTTCATCAGGATTTGATGACGATGGAAGAGCGCCACCAAGGTCACTGGGATAGACACATGATGGCGTACTACTGCTGAACGATTAGAAGAGATCAGCCAGAGAAAACTTACAAGAGAAAGAGTTACAAACTCTACTTTTTGCCCGATTGAAATCAAGAAGAGGTCCTCCAGCCTGATGTACGGGCATAAATAAATAAGCATCTATTTGATTACAGTATTTGTAATCCTAATATGCAATAAAATGTTTGTGAAAAAAACCCTGCTTTACTATAAATAACCCAAAAGGATGATTCAAAATTATTTCAGGGCATGATGATAGGCGTGATAAAATGAAAATTATTGTATAATATTAGTTATTGATATTACGAAAAGTCTGTAGCATTTAGAGAGAATCTGATTTCAGATTTGAATTCAGTATGCTCGAATTGGGTAGGAAAATGTACTTTTGTCAATTCACCAAATACTTTGTTCCCCAGTGTTATCATTCAAATGTAAATTGGCTAAAATCCAATCGAGCCTTTTCATAGATATCAAATTGGAAATGAAGGGATCATTCAATTTTGGATCACTACTCCAATAATCCCTATAGCTAGGTAAATCTTTAATTTCCATGAGCAAATTAACTCCAAGAAAACATTTCATTTCATCATTGGTAACTGAGACAAACTGCTTTCCTGATGGTGACCATATAGGTTTGTATGAAAAACAATATGTTCAATAATTTCGTTTGAAAAAAGTTCAAGAAAGCTCTTGCATGACAATGGTCCCTCTAGTTGCTTCCATTCACCACTTACCCCAAATGACTTAGAAAAGTCATCCGCACTTCCAATTGAATAATTTTCTTTCCATTTTGTACCAACACAATTCTACAATAAAAAATATTCAAATAAACATAAAGTTAACATTATACTTAAAAGTAGAAATGTAGAAAGACTTATATTTGAAAGTGTTGGTATTGGGTAGAAAAATCGGTTGGACAATTTAGGTTCGTGCCGGTAACAGCCATAATGTAATTGTGCAATGGTACAGATAACGAACTACCCTATTTTTTTCGAATAACGTCTGCTTGTGTATGATTTACCTTATAATATCACCATAAATACTTTAATCCTATTTAAAGAAATTTTTACTTCCTTTAATTTTGAAGTAAAAAAGGCAATACTCCCTTCGGCACCGGTGCAAAGACAATGAAGTAAAATAATTTGGGGGGCCACCAAAGTAGTTGCTAAATGCATCTAGAAGCTTACAACAGTTTTCTCCTAAAGGTTGTACAAATCTTGTGCTGCTTCGCGCTTCGAGAAACGCATTTTTGTAGGTGTTATACTTTTTGAACCGTAATGCATTAAATGTAGCCATTCAAGTGGTCCATAAATTGAGCCACCATGCTTGAAAGGGTTAAATGCGGTAAGGAAGACTTTAAAGACGAATCAAAAGAGGGAAGACTTTCTATTTCAATAAATTAATAATTTGTAGCAGAATTTGGCTAAGAAAGTTCGGTGAATTACAATCGATGCAGTTGCCAATGAAATTAAAATCTCGTATGACAGCATTTTCAATCCTAAATGAAAATCTTGGTCTAAATAAGTTCTAAGCTCGTTGTATCCTCAAATTTTTGCGCGAGGACCAGTTGGGTTAAAGATCTTATCTCTTTCTACCGTTTTTAATGAATATTGAAGCAATTAAACTGATTTTTCCCACATTATAGTCACCAAAGTTCAAACTTAGATTCATCAATACGATCCGGAAAGCAAAATTCAATCAAATCGATGGTTATCAATAGAATCAGCTAAACCAGTGAAGTTCAAAGCGGAGTGGTTAGCTTAATAGATTGTGGTGACTATTTTCTGTGACTCAAACGGATTAATATTGTTTGATTTCCTCGAAGGACAGAAAACAGTCACAGCGAAATAGTACAGAGGTACTTAGCCTTTGATATCATATATGTGTGACCGGATGATGTTTTCGCCATTCTCTACGTTGACTTTTCGATCTATTTTGGTGCGGTGCGGATGCTTACCTCGGATCGTCCACTCCAAAAGGTTCTTAGCTACATCTTTCAGTGCTTAATCACACAGGTTTTAACTTTATTTGTTAATAACAAAGCATGTGCACTTAGGTGGGCATCCACGGCTTCACCCTGATCCGTACCTGTTCCTAAATGGGGCTCTCTTGGATATAGTTGAGTCGTACCTTAAACTTGGTCTTATTTTTGACGAATGCTTCGCCTTAAAGGCAGAAATTTGTAGCCTTACGGTCTCCTATAACCGTTCCATGGATGTTATCTGCTCGGTAGCCTTCAGCATATGAGGGTTCCCTGCATTTATTGCGGAAGGTGGACTCGATCCACCAGACTGCTTTCCGTTTGGCAATTGGTGCCTTCCGCCCATCCCCTATCGAGAGCCTCCTTATGGACGACAATGAGATGCTGCTCGGCTGCGACGTACAAAGCGCATGATGCCTTTGAACGCGCGAGTTCATTTTATCCATTTGTCGCCAAGAGCTCTCATTTCGTACACAGCCGATCTCGATGGTTCCAATGTTGAAGAGAGATAACATTCGTACTCTAAACCCTTCGCATTTAGGGTACTTTTCAGTCTGGTGCTCACCAATGGCTCGACCCAACATGAAATCATTGAGGATACTACATCTGTATGAATGGCACTATGCCTCTGCTTCCAAAGATTTTACAGTCCAGGGGAGTATTGCGTTCGTAATTTTGGGAGCATATATTGTGCACAGATGGCTCCAAAAGCTAAAGGGGAGTTTGATTCTACGCTTTCTCCTCCTGATTTGAAGCCGGCGGGGCCCGTTCGAGTGTAACATCCATCTTCAAGGCTGAGTCGGTGTCAATATACCGCTTGTCCTGGAGATTAGGCACTGTGTCCAGTCCGGAAACCAGTTTGTCTTCCATATGGGCTTGCAGAGCACATTGATTGCCCTTTGGTTATGTGAATCTCCGCACTCTCTCGTCCACAGTATCCGTGAGGCCACAAAGGATATCGAGAGTGTCTTCTGCTGGGTCCCTGGAAATGTGGAGGTTACGGTGAATGAGGCCGCCCATTAAGAAATAAAAGAACACGAACTTCTTTTTCACGTGCACCTCCCACTCAAGCATGGCCTGGATAAATACCATTGCACGATTGGTAAGTATCGCCATTCGTCCTTCGCATCATGAACGATATGCCGCGACCGGGTATTGAAATAGACATAAAGATCAGATTGACGATAGCTGGGGATGGTCTACGTTGGGCAGGAAGGTGTCGCTTTAATATTGTTTAGTTGTAGCACAAACCAGCGATGGTTGAACCCCTGCCTAGACGTCATAAATCCAAAGCAGTATTCACGAAGCTAGGGCTTTATCAGCCATCGTTGTTCTAGAATTCATTCGATTTATCGTAGAGGCTGGTAGTTAAAATTGGTGTATTTTGTGCTATAAGATTTATTGCCAAGTGTTATTTGTGTCAAACATCTAATCAATATTAGATTGCTGAGACCTAGGTCAGGTTTTGCGTATTATAGGAATTGGAGGAAAAAATAATATTTATGATATATATATATATATATATATATATATATATATATATATATATATATATAAGATTTTTATTATATACTGTTTTAAATTGTTTTTAAATAGATTCGCTAGTCCTTATTATGCCGTGGTTATAAAAATATAATTTTTTGCGTTTTTCTTTTTACCTTACAAGCAAATCATATTTTGGAAGAGTAAATGTTATTATTTACTTTACCGTAGTCAATTTTTGTGTACAGTTTATTACTTCTTCCTGTATCATTTTTTGTCCTTTGTTCAAATCTGTTTCTCTATTTTTTTGCAGTCGCGAGGCGAAATGCGGCAAAACAGGGTTGAATACCGATTTAGTCGAAATCGGAGTAAACTCGATGTGGCCGCATTTGACCTTACGACCGCCAAAAATGAAGAACAGATTTGAACAAAGGACAAAAAATAGTTCAAGAAAAAATAACCTGACCATCAATTTTCAAATTACTAGTTTGTGAAACTGTAAAAACCTTTTGTGCCTATCTAACACTGGAGGGGCTTTGACCCCGATTTTTTAATTAACTCGTAGTATAAACACATCGAAAACACAAAAGCCCCTATTTTCTCGCATTTCACCTTACGACGACCAAAAATTAAGAACAGATTGGGATAAATAACCTAGAATGTGCCTGAAAATTGAGGGGGAGAGAGTAAATTCGCAAAGCGGGCGGTGCTTTTTATTACGCACTCTTTTGTCCAACTAAAACGGTGACTTGAGGGAATCCCTCACTTTGCGCACCACATGTGAAAGATTTGCGAATGACGCCGTGTTCCCTCCCCCCCAATTTTAAATGCACGATTAGGGTCACTGTGAACCTCTTTTATGAGGTCTTCGAAATATAATTCACATCCTCTACAAGTCATTACGCAAAAGATGCCCAATCTTTTGCGTATGGAAAGAGAATTAGAAATGACTGATGATTATAGTGAATTGAGTGGGGCAGTGACGGAGGGTATGGAGCTGTATACACAATGTGAGCACTGTGGCTATGAAAGAAGGGTGGCAGACATGAACAACTGCCTAATATGCTCCCTACAGGATAGGATCCTTGCGCTCACGTTGGACGTTAGAGAGGTAAATGAGGAATTGGGTAGGGTCGGAGAGGAAGCCAAGAGAAATAGAGGGCATATTGATGAAACAAGAAAGGAAAGTAGTGTGAGACCCAAGGTTGGAAGGACTAGGCTGGTGATAGCGGAAAAACAACAAAATGACAGGAAAGTGAGAGGGATAGAAGCCAAGAAGGAGAGGAGGAGACTGACAAACAGGAATGGCAACAAGTAAAGAGGAGAAGGGCAGGCCTGGACAGGGAGAGGAGGAGTGAACCTGTTGTATGTAGCAACATGCTCAGTGGATTGCAGAAGGAGGAAGAGGAAGTGATGGTAGTGAATGAGAGTGACCAGGGGAGAAAGGAGCGAATGAGGGAGGGAGAACATCTGAAGAGAAGTATGGGCATGAGTGGACGTCCCATGGCGAGAAGCCAAGAACGCCCAGACTCATAGTGGGAGACAGCATGACAAAGTATATGTGGAGACGTATACGGATGGAGGAAAGGAGTAGTAAAAATGTATGTCTGCCAGGGAATAACATGACAAGGGTGCTCGAGAGGGCAAGAAGTGTAGCGAAAGAAGTGGAGGAAGGACTTCTCGTCGTTCAAGGAGGGGGGGCATATGGACTGATGAGAGGGAGTATAGAGGACAGAGTGAAAGAAATCACACAGGGAGTGGCAGAATTAAAGAGGGGAAAGAAGACTGTAAAGATTGCGGTAGTGGGAGTGATGGGAAGGCCTTGTGAGGATGTTTGGTATGATAGGAGAAGAAGGGAGGTGAATAGAAAGGTAAATATAGAATTAAACAGGATGAAGGTGAGCATGCTGAAGGAAGGAGATATTGGGCTTAACTTCCTAGACATGGATGCAGAACTAAAAAAGGACCTTTGGAAGAGATGGAGTGCACCTGGGGCAGGAGAGAGAAAGAAGACTAGGCAGGAGGCTATGGGAGTGGGTGAAGGCCACTGAGATAGCACTGCGGAGGAAACGAACTATAGGTGAGATAGGGAATGTGAAACAAGGTAATGAATAAAGGCATGGAAGAGAAAGAAAAGAATTCCACCGAGCTAGCAAGCGCATGAAAATTGGGTGTATAAATGTGAGAGGATAGGGAGTTGGCAAATGCGAGGATGTGAGTAAAGAGTTAAATGAATGGCAGCTTGATATAGTAGGCCTGATTGAAACTCAGCTAAGAGATGAGGTATAGGTGGATGTCAGTGAGTAAGTAATGATTGGTAAGGGGTGGAACAAACAGACTAGAAAGGGAGGAGGGGTAGTTATTATGTATAGGACAATTTAGAACTTGAGAGTGGAGAGGTTGAATGTAGGTAACTGTGCCATGAGTGAAGATATACTTGCAGTGAAAATTGAGCGTGCAGGTGACCGGGGTAACATTGAGAGATTTGTAGTGGCTGTGGTATACATGACTGTTGAGAGTGAATGAGATAGGAATGAGAACAGGATCAAGTACAGCATCTTGAAAGAATTTGTGAGAGTGAATGATGGAGAAAAAGTGATGATTATGGGAGATATGAATGCCCATCTAGGTATGCTAAGGGAAAGAATAAATAGGAATGGTGAGATGCTTACGGAATGTATAGACGAAATGAATTTAAATGAAACCTCGGCAGAAGGGCAACATGGAATACAAGGGAGCAAGAGTCGGCTATCGACTACATATTGGTGAATGGAAGTTGCATGAATCTGTAATTAGTATGTAGATTGATGAGGAGGGTATGGTCGATATTGTATCGGACCATAATATGATGATAATGGAATACCGGTTGTATGGAGGAAAAGTATCTAAGAAGAAGGATAGGAAGAGAAAATGGAAACTTAAGGATGCTAACTGAGAGAATTTCCAGGTAGATTTGAATGGAAGAACTGTGGAAGGAATTAGGCTGCACGATGTGAATGAAATGAATGTAAGGTTAGTGGAGGACGTTAGAAGAACAGCAGTGAGACAGATAGGATATGTAAGAGAGAGACCAGGGAGGAGTGTGTGTAAATCATGGTGAAATGATGGTATTAGAAATACTAGAAGTGAACAAAAAAAACGTAATAAGAGATGCAGAAGACTGAGAAAGAAGAGGCATGAAAGTGAAGCAGCGGAGGAGGAATACCAGAAGGCATGGACAGACTACGTACAACAACAGCGACAAACCGAGCGAAAGATTATGAATGCAAAAGTGAACTGTAAGAGAAAGGATTGTAGGGGGGGGCGTGAATGGTATAGGTTCATGAGAGTGAAAAGGAGAGGGTGGAAAGCTTGAAAGTGAATGGTGAATGTGTAACAGGTAGGGAGAAAATGATTAATTGTATAAAAGAGTTTTGGGGAGTTATAGGTGGGGTAGGAGAGACGGCAGAGGTGAACGAAGGAGGTGTGACCCTGGAAGGTAAAGATGCAAGTGAGCTGAATGAAAGTATTAGGAGAGAGGAAGTTGAGAGATGTTTGAAAAGGCAGAAGAATGGAGAGGCAGCTGGGACGGATGAAATACCGTATGAAATGTATAAGGATGGAGGAATGTCTAATTTTTTTTAAGTGATTACGTGTTTCTAAATATTAACCGGGAAAAATTATCCATCTAAGCATCTATCCTCTAAAAATTGGTGTTCAAACCATTCCTATAAAGCTTATGTGCTCGTGACTGTTACAATTAGTGAATTTCGTCCAATTCAGCTTAAGAAATTATAATTCAAATGTCACCCATATTTTATTCATAGAAAACGCACTTTTTAACAATAACTAAGACAAATCAGCTGGAGGACTGAATTTCTCAATATCTTTATAGTCTTGTGTTTTCATTTAATTATTCTCGCCTATTTTGTTTTTTCTTATTAGATAGAATAAAGATCACTAGCTACTTTTATCATTTTCCGACCCCCACCCCACCTCTATTTCAACTTCTTTAACTATCGCTCTAACATGAATGATGTGCACACCAACCACGATCACACCTTCAACTTTGGACCCGAAGATGAGCTTGCCTCCAATTACAATCGCGGGCCCGGCGCAAAGAATACTCGGGGGAATATTGGAAGAAATCTGTGATTTATATTTGTGGGGGAAGGCAAGAGAATTGCCACCAAGAAAATGTGCATCCCCCCCGACGAGGTAACCAACGAGACACGAGAGGTGATGGAAGGGATTCCCACAATTTATTTTCTTCTTCTGTTGGTCCTCATATTAATTCTCATTCTGAATTGTCAGATCTATGCTGATACCACATGGAATAAACAGCCAAGCCGTATTTTTTCTTTAGCTCTGCACCCTCGTTATCGAACTCGATCAAAATCGTCATCGATTAAAATCGTAAACGGTCAAAATCCTCGTCGGTCAAAATACTCATCGGTCAAAATGGTCATCAGTCAAAATCTTCATCGGTCAAAATCCTTCTCGGTGAAAATCGTCGTCGGTCAAAATCTTCATCGGTCAAAATCCTCATAGGTCAAAATTTTCATCGATTTGGAGGAACATCAATTTCTGCATCTTCTAAAGACACATCTCAAGGTTTTTTCGAACCTGATATAACATAACCTAACTTAAATAAACCAACCTAGCCTCTTCTGAATTAGGTTGGGTTAGGTTTAGTTAGGTTAGGTTAAATTAGGGCCGGAAAAAGCTTATGATGCCTCATCTTTACAAGAGCCCAAATTCTCTCCGACGAGCGAGTAAATGAATGGAAACTTATAACAATCAAAGGCATCCGGGCCTAACTGCGTGTTCAAAAAAGACTTAGTAATACCATTGTGTAAGATCTTTACCATCTCTATTAAGGAATTGGTAGTCTTAGTATAGTTAAAAAAAGCTGATTTCACTCCAGTGGCGTAGCGGGGGATTTGACCGCTCTGTGCGGTAGGTAAATTGGCCGCCCCATTCCTTCAACGTAACACACCTTCGACCGCTACAACACACGTATGTGGAAGATTTACATTGCATTTATTGATTGGATGAACAATGTAATAATGATAAATATTTAAACCTGTGGAGACAGAGAAGAAGAAAAAAATAGTAATTTAATTCAAACATAGAAAACAATAATAAAGTCTAAAATGTGTTTAAAGTTGAAAGTAATAAAAAAACCCACTGAAAATAGATATTCCCCCCCCCCCCCCAAGAAAGAATATTGGAAAAAAGTATTTATTCTTAACGAACATATGAAAAACACTGAACAACTAAGTGTTTATAATTTAACTTTTCAAATTGCGAAGTCCTTTATGATCTCTTCAATATCAAGTGATTCGGTATATTTTATTACAATAGAAAGAATCACTAAGTTAGTGAGTCTATGATTGCTCATAGTTGAACGAAGATAATTTTTTTTTAATTTAAATTTAGAAAAACTTCGCTCGCAGCGAGCAACGATGACAGTTTTTGTTAAAAATACTGTCTGTAAAATCGTTAAGTTTGGCATCGAATTTTGAAACCCATATTTGATGATGAACCTCAAGAGCTCTAAAGGCCATTCTTTCCCATTTTTCTCTTAAGAGAACTTAAGAAAATTCTTCATCTCCTCCTCTCGATATTGACCTCTGCCATATTGACGTCTTCTTTCTCTTCAAATTCAAATTTGAATTATTCATCAATTAGATTGTTTGGGGTACTTTTGGCTTAGAGGATACAGTTGCTTGAATTGGTCTTTTATTTCTTGAGTAACACTAACGATTGGAGCAAATGAATCTCCTTTCATTTCCACTTCAAAAGTCAGTCCATCACGATTTAATTTCGCCTCTTGCCATTCTCTTCTTCTCTCTATCTCAACATTTTGTCTCAATGCCGAGGTCATCATAAGCTTCATTTCATTTTGGTGAATATTCAAATTCGAAGTCTGCAAATACTCCTGTGCGTCCTTGATTTCCTTGAGAAATGTCACCCAGAGACTCAGAAAACAGAGAAAAGAAGACGATTGTATTGAACTTAAAATCAACCCAGCCTTTGACCTTGTCGTTATGTTCTCTATTCCTATAAACTGATTGAGTACATCAATGATTTCCTAAAAATATTTTTTCACAACATCTACTGCTTGGGCTCTTGCACTCCATCTTGTTTCAATCACTCTCTTAACACCCTGACAGGTGAATTTTATTAGCAGGTCCCATCGATGAGTAGAAGAGGAAAAGAATGTAAATAATCGTCCCACAGCTCCCCTCAAACATAACTGAATTTAGGGTAACACCAGCGGCATGAACCCTGCTAAATTAAGAGAATGTTTCGAACACGGAAAGAATTTTGCTTTTGATTAGCATCTTTTATTCTCTTCTGAACACCATTTGGCTTTCAAAACATTCCAGCCGCATTGTGGTTAGCCTGTCTTCTAGAATTAGCAATATCAATTCACTTTTCCTTAACTTTCTCTAAAATCATATTAGAAATGAACTTCGCCGCTTTTCCTTTCGTTTCCATGAAACCAACAAACGATTCCACTACATTTACGCTGGACACTTCAATCAAAACTATTTTGGTCCCTGTGAGATAAATCTAGTATGCAATCAAAGTCCATTACGAGATATTCTGCCCGTTTAACTTGACCAACCTTTTTCTTTTTCATATTTTCTCTAAGAGTGGTAAATAACTCATTTTGAATCTGAGGCGATAGATAAGACAGTTATCTTGTCACTCATTTTGATTCGGTGTTCTTTCCAGTAACTCCAAAAAGTTTCATCGTTTTTTTTTAACCATTACATTCAATGTCGTCCTTGTCCTCCATTCCTTCGCAATTTCCGCTTAAGACCAAATTTTGTTTTACCAGAAATCTGATAATATCCACTAATCTCGTAAGAATGCCCCTCCACTTTCTTATATTCTCTTTGACAATTGTCTGTTCTTTCTTCCTAATCGTTTCACTTCGATGAATTTTGACTTCCAGTTTTTTTATTGTGTGAACGTCTCTAACATGGCAAAATATTCCACAAGAATCATACGATCGATTTCAATGGAAGTAAAATGTTATTTAAATCGGCTAACTATGTTAAGAGAAGAATCGTAGAATCGAGCTTGATATCGTCAGTTCCTAATTAAAATCTATCTGAGGGTCAATTTTCTTTTAATCCTGTAATAAGAAAGCAAATAAACAAAATAGTAAATTGCCAGCCCTTCAATATGTTTAGGCCTACCCCCCCCCCCCCCCCCGATTAGCCACAAGTAGGGGATTGGGGGAAAAAAGAGGGGATCTTGTGTTATGCTTATATGCATTTCTCTTATATTTTCTGCCCAGTGTCAGTTGAAAAAGGGTGTGAGATACACTGAAACTGTTCTGAATTAAATTGTCTTCGGAGAATGTGGTTTAATTCCTCACATATATATATATATATATATATATATATATATATATATATATATATATATATATATATATATATTTCATGAACGCGAAAGAATGATGAAATGAATCCAGCAAACCGCAAGAAACAGAAAAACAGGATAAATTTCTTCGGAAAGGTTATTTCCTAATTCGCAAAAATTCCGTAGAGTAGTGGGATTCGAACCGTGCACAACTGAGGCAGCGAGCAACCGCTTTTATCTTAATTAAACCGTTCCTTAGACCACTCGGCTACGCGGAAGACAAAAATCTTCCGAATAAACAAGCTTTTAAGGTACGCTTCGCAAGGTCGATCTGGACTATGAAAGAGAGAGGGAAATTAATAGGGAATTCAAAGGATAAAGGAGAGATGAGGTAAACACGCGGCGAATATATGTATACTATATCTATCCCGGGGTGGAAGGTGGGGGTCAGAGGCGTGATCTTCGCTTGTCTCTAGTTGAGCCAGACAAGGGGGAAGCTAAGTAGTGGGGGAATGGAGATTCCGGACGCGTGCGTAGAATTAAACAACTACAGGAGCGAGTGCGGTTGGCCGTTAGGATGATGATGAATGCTTAGCGGTTCTAGATATAGAAAGTTACAGTACAAAAATAAACTTTACTAATTACAAAAACACAATATACAAATAAAATGAGATTAGCTACGCAATGAAAATGGATACTCGTTATTTACAGTTCTCAGACTAAGGGTCTAAGGGTTTGGGGGCAGTGAATAGACTCAGTTGGGAGTCAGCGAGTGGCTGCCAATGAGCCAATGTACCAACAAACCATTCACGGGATGACTGGATACCGATCCACGATTTAAGTCGTCGCGAGCCTAGCTTTGTGGTTTGAGGCCTTTGGAACACGACGGGGGGTGGGGTGGGTGGGGGGGGGATTGCACGGGTTGGTCACAATCGATGCTTTTAACCTCGAGAATTAAGTTTCGAGGTGAGTATTCGCGCCAGACTAGAAGAGATCCGATTCCAGAAATAGCCAATTGACTGGGGCTGTCTTCCTTCGGAGTGAATTCTTGGTTTTGCGCTCGAGAGAGGAGGGGGACGTAGCCGAATCGAGAAATAGTTGTGTCTCGTTCTAAAAGGCAGGCCGGAACTGAATTTGCACGTCCTGTGAGTGAGGTTAAGTATGGCCCAACCGGATGCGATTTGCCTCAGGCACCGGAAGGACTTCTTCTTAATCAGATACAATGCCGGGGGAGGGTAAACCCTCGCGAGGTTTTCGATATCGCACGGTGAGGCGGGCTCTCGACGGTCCATGCTTCTGTTTTATCCCCGGAGGTAGCTCGATTCTCTCACGTTCTGGCTTGGTGTTCCTCGTCCTCGTGGGGCTTCTTTTTCCTCGTGACGATTTTACTCGCTCTTTCTGACATCACCAAAGACCACTTCACTAATACCATTGGCTCTTTCGAGATGAATCAAATCACTCATGGCCTTCATACCAGTCATCAGACATTTCAAAGGTTCATAGATCAGGTTCTGAGAGTTCTTCCTTTGCTTGTTTGCTACATAGACGACCTCTTGGAAGCGCCTTCGTCTCTCGATGAACATCTGTACCACCTTCTTTGGGTCTTTTCTTTTTTGGAAGAGTAAATAATCGTACTTAAGATTACTTAGTCTCTTCACTGTCTTACATCTGATTTTTTCTTGAACACCACTTTTTTTCAAGGGAATTCGTCAACTTCAGTATAAATGGTCAGAGACAGGAGATTTTCATTATACCTCCTCGCTAAACAACTCGGTTGTTTCTATGGGATGGTTAAATTTTACTACAGATTTATCTTGACTGTGCTCGTAGCATGCAACTCTTGAATTCTTTGTTGTTTAAGACCAAGGCATATCTCTTCAGAAGTCTTTCAAGGATTGAGAATCGTTCTCTTGTACGAAAGATACCAGTACCCGAGTTGCTTGCCTACTTAAAGGAATTGGTTAAGTTAGGAAAAATGAAAATATGTCTAGATTCTTCCCTAAAGTAGACTCTTTAGGGTACTGGAGATACGAGGGGGGGGGGTAAGCAATACTCGTGAACTTGTTCTCTTCTGCACCGAAAACAGGTCCTCTCGCGAGGCAGCAGGAAAGAATATAGAAGAGATAAGAGAGATGATTTATAATGACATGTTGTTAAAATTTTTACCCTAGCTTCACATCGTGTAGTGTTTATCTTAGTAGATGAACACATTTCAACGAGGAATCCAAACTCCTCCTGATGGCAGCAGGATATGTCAGCGGCCACAAGGTAGATCCAAGATGAAAAATATACTAGGGGGTACCGATTAGTGAACATATTCAATATCGACAGTCTTTTCAACGATATAACCCTCCCAATCTTCGTTGCTACGAATTATTCCTTAAATTGTCTGAAAGAGGACACAAAATTGCCACCTTAAACTTCTAGTTGAAAGTTTACTAGGTACATGGATAAACCCCCTAAAAACAGCAAAAACAGCCAAACTACCCCAATTTTAAACCAATGGTCCGGCAACCTGACCTTTCCGAGAACATTTGCCGAATCCTGCTGGTAAATACTCAAATATGCTAGTATATCCCCTTCACTGAAACAGCGCTCATCTCTTTAACCTTTTGCCTGTCCTGTGCACCATAGGTGATGCACAGAACGTCAGCCTCATACGTTTGTGCATCATATGTGATGCACATTTCCAGTATTACTTAAAACCCTATTTTTTGGTGGTCGTGTCGAAACTAAGGCTTTTCCTTATTAGAGCGTGTGATTTATACTATAATTACACTATTTGTGCATCTATATGGATGCATACAGCGTTTGAAAGAAATTCACTGCGATTGAAAGGTTGAATTAGAAAACATTTAGTTTTGATTATTTATTATGTAAATAAAAGAATTTTCCTACAATATAGGATATAAATAATATTTCTTTTTATTTTGTTATGAAATGAAAGCTTATCTAAATATAAAAAAGTTATGAAAAATAGGAAATTTCTTCAAAATTGATCCAAAACAAGCACAAAAATTCTTGCAAATACCTCATATAAATAATGTTGAAAAAGTATTTATTCCATTTTACTGTCTGATTCTCATTGAAGCAAGGTAAGCAAAGAGGTCGTTTACATTGTTCACATTCAATAGACACTTGCTTGGCTTTTGCTATGGCTTGCTTACGATCAGCTCCTGCTCGAAGTTTCTCGTAACAGCCAAGACATCTTTTACGGGTCACTTTTCCACTACCACCTTCTCTTTGAATGGTCTTCAATCCATGTTCAATTCTCAGAGGTTTGATAACACTGCTTTTCTCTCCTAAACCTAACAAAGCGCTGCCTACAGACTTTGTGAATGATGGAAGCTGAACAATGTTTGCACTATAAAATTATTGAGAAGAATCCAACTATTCAATACAGCGATGCTTATACATTTCATCAGCACCTTCCTGTACCACTTCACACTTTTTCTAGCAGGGCTATAGTATGATATCATTCGATCTGAGAGATTAATTCCACATTTTACTTTGTTATAATACTGTATTACTATTGGTTTTGACACAACATTGCCTTGACGCGTTCTTTTACCTGTTTCCATCTGATTAACCCCATGGAAAGTTGATATCATGAAGACTTCTCTTTTATCCTGAAACTTCATTATTCTAATTCCATTTTCATTCATATCTTCTTTTATTTCATCCTGTTTCAGTTTTGCACATTTTATTGCATTCGGTATTCCAATTCTATTTCGTCTCATAGTTCCACAGTACTCTGTATTTCTATTCTTCAGATATTTAGCTAACTGAATGCTGCTGTATCAGTTGTCAGCAACTAAAACCCTGCCCTTATTTAGCAAATCCTTTGCCAGTTCAACAACTACAGACCCAGAATGATCCAAACTAGGTAATGTATTTGTAGATCCTTGTCCACAATATACTGAGAAATTCCAAACGTACCCGCTCATCTCACATAGCTTGAACAGTTTTATCTCTATGTGAAATCATAGTTTCATCAACAGATTTGTCTTCTCCTGGAATGTAAATTTCCTGAATGTTTGAAACGTGCCAGTTTTTTTATGATCAGTGAAAATCTATTATAGCTCATATTAATGTTATGAAATAAAGAATTAAAATAGACTTTATCAGTTTCCAATAATCTTCTATCTTTGGAAATTGTGTGAGACCTGTAATTATAAGTACACCTAAAAAAAGTCTGCATTTCTTTTTTTGTTTACATCTTGCCATCTGTTCATTCCCTGAATGCTGACGAATCTGGTGGGAAGCTACATATTGAGAAGCATATCTGTTAGATTCGACTACCATCATATCAATTATGTGGTCATCAAAGAATTGTCTGAACACTTCGATTAAATTCGCAATCCCATCTTGAGGAGGAATAATACGTTTTTTCAGACCTGAACTGCCAGAAAAACTAATTCTGTCTATCTCGGCAAAATTGAAATCCCAAGTTGTTGCATTACCTTGGACTGATGTTGTTGTACCTGGCACTACTGGTGCATTATTTGGCCCCGCCGCTACTCCTGCCTGATGCTGAGTCGTAAGCCTTCTTTTGGCAGGCCTGTTTTGTTGTGAATCTTCTTCAGAGGATTCTGAGCTATAAGAATCGGAAGATTCATTCTCCGTTGAAGTTACGTAAACATCGTCGCTGTCATCACTCAAATCTTGAAAGTCACTCGCGGTATCCGATTCTCTATCACTTCTATCTACTGATTTCTTTGTTTTATAAAAATTATTGGGATCCATTTAGGGCTATATTTTTAACAGCTTATGTAATTACTTATATTTATATATACTTTATATTTATAATTTATATTGAGCTCATATATTTATTTATATACCAGTTTATACCTGAAAAGGTAGAAAGAAAAGAAGAATTAGCAACAAATCCTTCATAGAAGACATTTTATATAAAATGATCATGTGCATCATATGTGATAGACAGGAAGTAGGACTGATAAATAATAATCAGTACGCCCAGTGCATCATATGTATGCACGCTTGTTTATTGCATCAATGCCCTTCTAAGTACTCTATAGTATTACCATACATCCTATTTTATAACTCTCATTACCCATTTTTAAAATACCGACAAAACGTAGCGATAATAGCAGAAATATAACATTGGGACAGGCAAAGGATTTTTATATGGTCCTTCAATTTCTATTTGTTGTTCCCCAATCACTGACAGACCGCTAAAATAGACACCCCTTCTACAACATAGGGACGGAGACTGTCGGAACATACGACGCTCGGATCTCTCCTCACCTTTTGGCGAACTCACCCAAGATAGGGCAAATAAATAGGCAGATTTTGCTTCCTGAGAGCTCATAGAGAAGAGGCAAAGCCCATTGTAATCATATTTAGCAGAGGGAAAAAACTCGAAGCTCAAACGTGCGAAATTAACCTTTTTAGGAGTAATTTACACACAAAGTTAGTTCTAAGTTGTATTTATTATTTAAGGCAATATCAGCTTAGATACTATTATTTTCTTTTGAACTTTCAATTTTTAGGTTTTAAAAAGAAAGGAAAGGGTGAACATTTTGTTCTTTATGATTAATCTAAGCTTTCGTCATATGACATCGTCATAACATTTGCTTTTATACCGTCCTACCAATAGAGTATTTATAGCCAATTAAAATGGGATGATGGGATTGGTTCTTGGTCAGTCTTGACTTTAAACTTTAAGATTTATGGTCATATACGATTTCTGAAGTACCTAATAGGCTTTACGATTCGCGCTATACAATTTTATGACTCAAATGCATTTAGTGTTTGTTATTCCTTCAAAAAGTCATACTCTTATATTTCATTGCATTTCACCCACATTATGTTCTTCCCCTCCACTCAGATGGAGACAAGTCAATTCATTGCTGTGTCAGACACGCCTTCTAAGAGCAAATTGATACCACCAATTCAAGTTTGCAAAAAGCCTCATAACTATGTCAAAAAGCTTGGGGGGGGGGGCATAAGAGGGTCTAATGCATTTGGAATAGAGATGGAATTCATGTCACCGCAGGAGGGAAAATTGCAATACAAATACAGGAAGTGAAAAATGACAGACGAAAAAGGGAGAAGAGCAATAAAATGGGGAAAAAATAAGTCGTGTTCCGGAACTGATAGAAGTTTCATATTTCATAAGGGGTTACACGGCTTTCCAAACCACCGCAGTTTTTGTACTTGTTATGAATGCGGCCCTTCATCTCTTTTCAGTGTATAGAGTGCCCCCACCCCCAAGTAAAAGCGTAACTTATAAGCATGTAGCGGTATTAACATGTAACTTTCAAGGCAATATCAAATCAAGCCTTTTGTGTAGTCATTAAATTTGACTCATTGCTCTTTATTTTAATTTAAAATTATTTATTCCCCTACAGGTCAGACACGGAAGGACGAGTCAATCTACACGTAGTAGAAGATATACTGATAGACAAGAAGATCCGATATACACTTAAAAGAAACAAGGACAAGAATTAAACAACTTGCACAACACAAACAATCAGCATAGGAAGAACACATATCATATCACAAGTATAATTGACGTGGACCAATACAAAGATCACCTACAAAAGCTTGAATGCCATAAACAATGAATAAAACAACAAGAAACAAAAAAAAACTGAACAGTCAAACAACAACAAAACAAAAACAAGAAAATATTGAGAAGATCAAGTTAGATAAAAGGTAAAAGACACAAGAAGAACACCTAAGTGAACGAAAGCCTTCGGTATCCTTTCACCAAGGATCTTTAACCTTCATCTTCCCTCTTCCCTACTTTATATGTTCGTCTAAAAAAATAAACAGCTGCACTTAAGAGCAGAAAACATATCCTATAACCACTTTATTTAACTCAAAAGAAAAGAATGTAACTAAGAGCAGAAACTCTTTCGCGTGACAATTAAACACTCTCAAACTGAAAGTATGTATTTAAGAGAGAAAACTTACCATATAACCAATTTAGTCAACTTTCACATCGAAAAGATCTACTTATGAGAGGAAAAATGATCTTATAATCACTTTTATAAAGGCTAAAAACAAAAGGATACACTTAAGAGCAAAAAAAGTAATAAATAATCAAGTTATTCATCTCTCAAAATGAGCAGAAAACCTATACCACTTTAGGCATCGCTCACATTAAAAGGATGTACTTAGCAGAAACCCTACCATATAACCACTTTAGCAAAATCTCATATCGAATGGGTGTATCGAACAGTAGAAAAACATATAATTACTTTAATCAACTCAAAAATTTAAAGGCTGTAATCAAGAGCAGAGAAAATATCATATAACCACTTTAATTAACACCCAAGTCTAAAGGATGCAATTAAGAGCAGATAATCATTTAACCACTTTAAAAGCAGAGAACTCTCAAATTTTAAAGATGCACTTAACAGCAAAAAAATGCAGGATACTATGGGTAAATCGGGAATGGTTTTTATTACCCCCCCCTAAATATTTATACTGTCTAAAATAAATTTGATTCACCCCTATGATGATAAAAAAATAAGTTATATATTAATACTGCTAAGATTTTTTTTTGATAGCGTTCACATATTTTTTTATTTAATGCACTCATCTAGCCGTAGAAAACACAAGCCTATAAAGTAGTTGCGCAGTTTTATATATACATATATATATATATATATATATATATTTATATAGGGTGTTTAAAAAAAATTGATATCATTTTACAATCTAACAACTTTGCCAGTTCTCGTTCAAATGACTTCAAATTTTAAGAGCATGTGTAGAAACAGGTCAAAACTTTATGTTTAATGTTTTTATCTTTACAGGTATAGAAATGCCATTCACTGGAAGTGAAAAGGCGTTTGTGTGTTGGAGTATGCTCGAACACAGTCGAACAAGACTGTGCAGCGTGCATCTGTGAGAGAGTTCTCTAAACATTCACCAACGGCAATGCAGATTTGGACGTGGCACAAAAAATTCAAAGAGGAAGGCTGTCTGTGCAGGGCAAAAGGATCTGTACGACCAATAACATTGCAAAAGATGTTCAAGTGGGTTCACCGAAAACTTTTGCGAAGCCCCAAGAAGTCCATAAGAAGAACAAGTCTGGAAACCCAGGTTCCTCCAACGACGGTTTGGCGCGTCCTGAAGAAACGCTGGCTAATGAAACCTTGCACGCTGCAGCTAGTTCAGCCATAACGGCAGATGACAAGCGAAAGCGCAAACAATTGTGTGTTGATATACAAGAGAAACTTGAAGAAGACGAGTTCAAGGAACGTCTTGTTTTCAGCGATGAGGCCACATTCCATACGAATGGCAAAGTCAATAAGCAAAATGTTCGCATTTTCAATGTATTTATGTTTTAACCAACCTAAGTACTTTTTAAATGGTAGGATGATTTGATGGGTGAGAGAGACGATTAATTACAACGACAAACGACTATTAGATTCTTTTTACGCTCTCTCATTATATCTTTAGAAGACAGAAATTCCCCTCAACCAATTCATTTTTATCCTTCGATTTTCACACTGAGTTGGTGCGCGCAGCTGTACCCCCTCCACCAAAACCCCCAAAACAGAAAAACCCCTTTTGACCACCGGAACTCAAAATGTATTATTTGTATATTTAAATGTTAGCATGTAAATAGTGTCATAATATTATTTACTTTGTAGAAATTCGACCTAATTATGCTGTATAATTATTTTAAATCATTGTTTTACCTTAATAATATTTGATATGTTGGATTATTATTTAGTTTACAAGAACTAATATCATTTATACTCATGTATTATTTTAACCAGCGCATTATTGTACATCTCATCCTTTACTTTTATTTATTCTATTTACCATGCCAAGGAATCTTCATTATTGTATTTTTACCTAAGGGATTAATTCCGATTGAATTATATCATTGTTTTGATTCGAATGCTCTTAATTATTGCAATTTTCATCTTATTTAATAATTTCGATATTTTTTATATACCCACACAAATGTAACTACATTTGCTAATTCAGAAGGTCTGGGTGTTCTTTGTAGTGATCCATGTACACAAAAGGTGCACTCCTAAGTGTAAACTTAGGAGTCTTCTAGCGACTATATGAGCCCTCTTTGTTCATTCATCTCCTCTTTAACCATTATTTATTCGCTCTGGCTTCTAACATCAATAATTCTGCTTTCCAATTCTGTTATCTTTTCCCTCGACTCTGTCAGGTTCCTTTGATGCACGATCTCTCTTTATCCCTCTCTCGCTCAACCTATCTTCTCTACATATATAAATCAAGAGACATTATGCTCGTTGGATCAGTTCCACATTATTAAGGCGTTCAATCACATCACTTCGTTTTATATTTATTCGCTCCATTGAAAAAGGGATCTAGGCTCACCAACTTCAGCCTTTCATTTGATAAAAAACTTCAACTTCAGAACTAAAGTTATATTTCATCAAGTTGTTTATATATATATATATATATATATATATATATATATATATATATATATATATATATATATATATATATATATATATATATATATATATATATATATATATATATATATATATATATATATATATATATATATATATATATATATATATATATATATATATATATATATATATATATATATATATATATATATATATATATATATATATATATATATATATATATATATATATATATATATATATATATATATATATATATATATATATATATATATATATATATATATATATATATATATATATATATATATATATATATATATATATATATATATATATATATATATATATATATATATATATATATATATATATATATATATATATATATATATATATATATATATATATATATATATATATATATATATATATATATATATATATATATATATATATATATATATATATATATATATATATATATATATATATATATATATATATATATATATATATATATATATATATATATATATATATATATATATATATATATATATATATATATATATATATATATATATATATATATATATATATATATATATATATATATATATATATATATATATATATATATAGGGTATTTAAAAAATAGATGGCATAACTTCGGTTCGGGATTATGTTCCTTTTGTCTAAATAATAAAAATAGTTCCCATGGACATATGTCCGGAAATGCCTGGTTTCCGAGTTATAGGCTATTACAACACATGCGAATTAGAATTCCTTTATCTCCCACAGGTGGCGTCTTTCAGCACAGGATTCCGTTGAACTCGATTAAGTAGTTGTATGGATAGTGATGCATTGGTAGTGAAGATGTATTTAGATCAAGAAAGAGCAGATATGCACTTCGTGTATGGTTTGGCAAGCGGTAATTCTGTAGAAGCTCGTCGTTTGTACCAGGAAAGTTTCCCAAACCGAAGATGGCACAATATGAAAACATTTGTGAATATCCATTGTCAACTGTATGAATATGGGACCTTCAAACCTGGTATTGGTGACAGAGGACGACCAAGGTCTACGACGCCTGAAGAAGAAGAGGATATATTGGATATTGTAAAGGATATCCTGAAACTAGCACACGACAGTTGGCAAGGCAAGTGACTATTCCTCATTTAAATGGTTGGAGAGTGTTACGAGAACAACAGTTGTACCCATATCATCTCCAAAGTGTACAGGCGTTATCACCAACAGATTACCTCGCAAGAGTTACGTTCTATCAATGGTTCTTGGAACAGTTCGTTAGAAACCCAAACTTTTCTAGCTTCGTTTTCTTCATCGATGCACATTTCACACGAGCTGGAATAGTAAACTTCCACAATCAGCAGGTATGTGCAGAGGAAAATCCACATGCAATTGTACCATCACGTCACCAACAGCGGTTCTCACTCAAAATCTGGGCCGGTGTTGTTGGTGATACGTTTTTTGAGGCCCATGTACTTCGAAACAGGCTTACGGGTGAGGCATACAAGCGCTTTCTGGAAAACAACATGCCTGATTTCTTGGACGACGTTCCACTTATCACTCGTTATCAACTGCATTTCATGCATACTGGTGCTACCGCACACTTAAGTCTCGTAGCCCGCAGGAACCTTGATAGAAGTTTTCCTGGCAGGTGGATAGGAATTGCTGGACCAATTACATGGCCTCCATGGTCACCTGATCTGAATCCCTTGGATTTCTACCGGTGAGGCTATTTAAAATCACTTGTGTATTCAACTCCGGTAGATGATGAAGACACTCTCTGCAACGGAATTATAGCAGGGTGTAGATAGAGGAGAGTATGAAAAGGAGCAAAATAAAATTAATAGTGTAGGCGAGTTGCAAACAGCTTCTCGCGTCACTGGACCACTGTTAGCGAGCAGTGAACCCACTCAGCCATCCTGAGTCTCAAAAGCGACTCATTCAAGCAAAGCTTTTAAGCCGCTCTCCTGCACTTCTCGTACGCTACACAACTCACATCCTAGAAGCGGAACGTAATTTGAAGAAATGAATAGAACTCCGTATGGAAATGTTTAACAAGGGCTAACGCCCTTCCTCTCGGGTTTGGGCACCATTGTAGATGGAGGAGAGTAGGAAAAGGGACAAAGAAAAAATAATAGCGTAGTCGAGTTGCGAACAGCTTCCCGCGTCACTGGACCACTGTTAGCGAGCGGCGAATCCACTTGGCCATCCTAAGTATCAAAAGAGACTCATTCAAGAGAAGCTTCTAAGCTGTTCGCCTGCGCTTCTCGTACGCTACACAAGGTACGAGAAAATACAAAACACGCCAGGAATTTTGGGACGTGTTCAAGAATACATAGGACGTCAATGTAAGACCTGCATTACGGCGTGGGGTGCACATTTTGAACAGTTTCTCTAGGGCACTCAAAAACATTGTGTATGTGCCACCTGTGGGAAATAAAGGAATTCTGATTAGCATGTGTTTTATTAGCGGTTGATGGTTTGCATGCGTTCTTCACTGTGCCCCTGGAGAATCTTTGAGTACCTCCGTGATCTTGGCCTCCAGCTCGGACTTAGTGTTAGACAGAACGGTTAGTGTCTTTCTCAACTGCGCCCCACATATAGTAATCCATTGGATTACAATCGGGAAAACTAGGACATCAGAAATTGTGACTTAAAGTCGTAGAAATTCTCCGACAACAGCTTCTGACTCTTTTTGGAGGTATCGCCTTCCAGCTGCAACTTTTTTCCTCCAGGAATTGACCACAATCTCCAGCAGCTCCCAATAGCCTCTAAATTGTGCCTAAAACCCTGTTGAAACATGTCGAGCTTTGGTCTTCCACCACCTTGCCTTGCAGTTGATTGATGAATTCCGGGGTGCATACGCAATCAAAATGCCTGTTATGTTACTTTCCCTTAGCTACGGCTTGGTGATCAACGTTGCAAATGCCAATGAGATGTCTTACAACATTTAGAGTGTTAGCAAAACATTGAGCACCGGTCATGGTGTCGGTATTTAGATACACAGCTCGAATCGTGATGATGCATGTAACTCTTTTCCAATATTGAGATGGCTTCCAGTACTCCACGTCAGCTAATCTTTGCTCAAATGAAACTTTAGTATGAATGTTATCCAAATCCCAAAGCCGTTGACTGTTCACCGATACATCACATGTTCCTGTAAAAAGTGGAGAAATGAGCTTGAATACTATATATATACAAGGTGTCCCAGAAAAAAGCTAACCGTACTTTGAATTAGTATAACTCAAAACCTATTGGAGATTTTTGAGTCCTGTAAAACAAAACAAATTTATCAACTATTTATCTGTCGATTCTGGAAATTTCATTAAATTTCCTTTTACGGTATTGATACACTAATGGGTTTAGTGGAGGCTATCAAAATTATGTTTGCGCAAGGAAGTAAAATAATGAAACTTCGAACTTTAAAATGAAAAAATATTTTTAAATCCATTTTTAACAAAAACACCTCTTCATATGGGTAATACAAATTCATTTTTTTAATTTTCTAAGTATTATTTCCTTTCACATGTCTTCCATTTCTTTCCAAGCACAGTTGCGCCTTTGATCGCATTTATTGAACAGCTTTTTTGATTAACTTGTGATTTTCCTTAAGCCTATTGACTTCACGTGTGATACTATCTCTTAACTGGTTGATGCTTTGTGGTGGAGTAGAATACACTTTATTCTTTAGATATCCCCATAAGAAATAATCGTACGGTGTTAAGTCAGGGGATCTTGAGGGCCATTCAATTGAATGATTTAGCGTGACAATGCGGTTGTCAAACGTTTCTCTTAGTTTTGTTCTTACAGCAAGCTGTCTATGAGCTGGTGCGCCGTCCTGAATCCACCAAAGTCTATTGAATTGATTGCCGTAAATCTGGCGGAGTTCCGGGAAGATCCTTTCGTTGATCATGCTCAGGTAGGCAGCACCATTCAAGTTATTCTAGTAAAACAATGGGCCGACAAGATAGCCATTCCCGCATATTCCAATCCACAGAGACACTTTTTGATCACAAATACGTGTGTCAAAGTTGAATGCTGGGGGGGGGGGGGGTTCAGCGGCGCATATTGCCGAATGTTATGGCTATTTGTCTTTCCATTCATGAAAAAGGCTGCCTCATCACTAATCACAATGTTGTCCAAGAAACGAGCAAGTTTATGGGAAGGCCGTTCGACAAATTGTCTACAAGGAAAATCAGTTTCAAGAAGCTGGTGTCTTGCATGCATCTTGTAGGGATGCAATTTTAAGTCATGTTTAATAATGCGGTTAAATGATGACTTTGACAATTGTAATCCATTCTTTCTGACTGATACATGTGGATTTTGAAGAAGTGTCATCTGAACATTTTCGATATTTTCTGTTGTTCTTATGGTTCTCATACGACCCCAACGACCTTTATTTAGATTTAAGCATGTTCCTTCATGTTGGTATTTGCGAACTTTTTTCCAAAGTGTGGGCTTACTTGGTGGGTTCCTACCTGGAAAACGTTGTTCAAATGAATCTTGTACTTGTTTAATTCTGCCAGTCTTAATAAAGTTTGTGACTACAAATACGCGTTGATCTTTTGTTAACTGCATGATTAAAAAGGTTCTATGGAAGTAAACTTTCACACAGAAACGCTTTCATTTGCTTAGTAAGCAATAATGACGAGACCATACCACAGCGTGGCTGAAAAACTACTGTAAAATGGCCTAAGCTATGCTTGGAAAATCGCATAAAGACCTAGGCAACCTAGGCTCCCTAGGTTCTCTTGAAAGTGCACGGTGGCCTAGCCTTCCTAGGCTTCGTTTCATTATTTTACTTCCTTGCGCAAACATATTTTTGATAGCCTCCACTAAACCCATCAGTGTATCAATATCATAAAAGGGAATTTAATGAAATTTACAGAATCGACAGATAAATAGTTGGTAAATGAAACACTTTTGGCAAGACCAAAAATTCTCCAATAGTTTTTGAGTTATGCTAATTCAAAGTACGGTTAACTTTTTTATGGGATACCCGATATATATATATATATATATATATATATATATATATATATATATGAAAAAAGCTCACAAAGTGCACGAGTCAAAGTTATGCACTTGTCAAACATTCACCCTCCTGACTTGGCATTGTTTATTCGATAGGTTGCAACAACTGCCAAAAATGTTATTATGGACAAACCGGGAAAGAACTAGATCTCCCGGTTAAGCAACATCAAGCTAATGTACGCAGTCACAGTGAACAATCTGCGCTTTTTCTACATATGTACAATCTTAGCCATAGCATTAACTGGAACATGGCCAAACCAGTCATAAAATGCAGTAATTATATTTCGAGAAATATATTAGAATGAATCTCCATTAACGCGTTCTCAAATTTCAATCTTATTCCTGGTTTGTTCCTGCTAGACTCCATTATCACTACATACATAAAATCTCCAAAAAAGTTGTTTCAGGATTTTGTACCTCCTAATTAGGGTTCAGAGGTGGGTAGTCTAATCCCCCGTTCCACTATTTAAAGCAATGTATGTCCAGCCTCCTGTTCATTCCTTGAAAAGGTCTTTAAGAATAGAGACGAAAGCGCTCGAAATCGTCTTTCACTTTTCCTATATATATGTATGTTTAAAATAGCAATGTTATAGCTAACTTAGCTCTTCATCAAGCCGTCGTAAGAAGCTCCTCTTGTAGTTACGAGAGGAAAACTTATAATCCAGCACATCTAACGCAAACAAAAGAGTACTTCTCAATACGCCTTTTTAACCAGATCGGAAACCTATGGATGATACTCGGTGGGAAAGTTATGTTGGCTCAGAAATCGACGAATGTTCAAGATTTTTGTCAAAGATTAGAAGAAGAATGTGTTAGTAAAGTAGACTTTTATTCTTAATATTTGATAGCAATAAAAAAACCCTCTTCATTTACAATACGCTTGTGCGCATTCATTTGCCATTTTTGCATAATGCTTTTGTTGTTGTTGAGCCGCTGTCACTACCGGCAAGTTGAAGGCAACCGTTGTGAGTTTATTTTTGTTTCTCCAATTTTCTGCAATAAAGTGAATTGTGATTATATCGACGTCTAATTAACCAGCCATCATGAGCTTTGCTGTCACAGAATGGACTAAAATCACGCCCGATAATACAGCAAATTGGTAAAATCTTGAGGCCCAAGATGTGCTTGGGTCATTCAGAACAAGAACCTGTATACTTTTTATTAATATTTTGCTCAATTATCTACGAGATAATTATGCTGTTTTCTGGTTAATTTTTAGTATCCGCTGATCCATGAAATGAAATTTGAACAAATTATCAGTCAAATTTCAATGAATATTTTGTGCAAATTTTAGTGAAATTAAATGAGTATTTTTAAGAAAATTTGCACTTTAGTATTTTGTTCTCTAGTCTTGGATGGTATTTTTTATGTTCTGGTTTAAATAAAAGTTAAACAATTATTACTTCAAGAATTCAATTGTGAAAACTATTACAATGTAAATTGCTTTATTATTCGAACATTTTTTTTCACCTACCTTAATAAATATTTAAATTCTTAATAAATTTCAACCTATTTCATATGGGGTCTTTTGGCATTCGAGATATCCTCTAGGGCAGTGGTTCCCAAACCCATGGTCGCGACCCAAATGAGGGTCGCAAGGGTGCTCCTGAGAAATATTAGAAATAAAAATAGTTCAAACATAATTATTTACATCATAACTGTGGAATATAAATCGTCACTCAAACTGTGACAAGAAAATAGTTGTGAATAATAAAGTACCATAAATGAAGGTAGAACAAAACATATATGAGTATGATCAGGTCCAATACTTGTACTGTATGTACGCTAAGGCGGCCGGAGCTTGACTCTATCTGTTTCTTCAGAATCTTCAGGTCGGTCTTAACTGTGTTAGTGGATAGAAGTGGGTATCACGTAAGTTTTACTTGCATGTTACAGGAGTAGACTATTTAATACTTTAATATAGATGAACCAGCATAAGCCTGGAATTTTCACTCATATAGGAAACTTGCTAAATATAAGGTTATTGTAATGACTGGTGTGATAAGGTTGGCAATTTATACTTGTGTGTTTTATGTCTGAAGTAATTAACATTGAATATGTGGATGAGCGTTTATGTCCCTTTATAAATAAGTAATTTAGAACAGTGTATGGTATATATATATATATATATATATATATATATATATATATATATATATATATATATATATATATATATATATATATATATTATACTCATTTCAGGTAGCCCACCACAAACAGTAATTAGTGTATAAACCTGATTTTCTGAAATACGAGTCCACACATCTGAGAGATAGATCAGGGAATGTCTACCCTCAGTGTATTTAGTATCTGCAAGTCATTGCCAAAGAATTAACGAAGGTAAATAAACTGAAACTTCACTTGTGTTCAGTTCATCTAAACTATTGAAAAGCCACAAAGTTACTGGAAAGATAAGAGAGAACAAGTAAAACGAAGTCGGATTGAGCATCCTTAAGGCTCAGTTTTTTCTTTGAAGAAAGCTTCCTTGGCATCCTTTGAACTGCCATGGTATATTGCACGATCCAAAATGTCTCACAGCATTGGAGAGTAGCTGGTAAGCCAGCAGCAGCCGCTCTGGTGAAAACTACTGGTGGAGCAGATGTAGCTAAGAAAATTGAGTCTGTTCCACTTTCTAACAACAGTATCAAATGTCGAATTGATTTCATGCCATTAGATATTAGGATCAATTAGTTATAGCACTGAAGAGAAGAAAGTAAATTTTCATTGCAAACAGATAAATCTGTCGACATTGCTGACGAACCTCAACTCATCGTTTTTGTGAGGTAAAGAGAAAATGACAGAATTTTGGAAGAATTTCTGTTTTTAATGTCCTGTCAACAACCACCACAGCAGAAGATTTCTTTGTTATTGTGGAGAGTTTTTTTTCAAGAAACCCAACATATACCGTTTGGCCTTGTGTACTGATGGGTCGCCATCAATGATGGGAAATCGAGTAGCTTTTGTCCCCAGGGTTAGAGGAGAAAATCCTATGTCATAATAATTCATTGTTTCTTACATCGGGAAAACTTGGCCTCTCATCATCTCTAGCCAGAAATCCATGTTGTGCTGAATGATGTTTGTCGTGGTACAACCAATCTATACCATACACTACTCCTATATTATGTGTGGGTAGGGGGGACTTAATCACCTACTGCAACGCGAACCGTTGAAGGACTGTTAGCAGGGACTAATGACCGCCTAGGAGGTCACACTTGAGACGTTGTGTTTTAAATCCTTAATAATCAAACAGAGTGAATAAATGGTTGGCGAGATTTACTTGAATAGGCCGAGAGTCTCGTTAAAGGTTAGTTAAAGATGAAACGACAAAAATATAATTTTATTTACAAAGATTAAAATAAGAATAATAATAGGCACAGGAGAATTATTTAAATTTAAAGTCTTTGATAATCATAACTAACTCTATAATTTAAGAAGGCGATCTTTTTTAGTATTTGAATAATAATTTCATCTTAATTTGGTTATGACTTAGGTTTTTTTATCAAAGTTATTTCTAATAATTCTTTTATAATATCGAAAAATAAAATGGTGAAGTTCAGAAATAAATATAAGTATCGAATTTTTTGAATTTTTGAAAACCTAAAGAATTACAAATGTTGAAGTTCAGAAAACTTATTTTTATATACCTTTTTCTATAACGATATTTTAGCAACGTGATATTTTAAAAGGGGGGAAATTTAGTTCCTTTTTAAAATTATTATAATTGGCGAAGTTCAGAAAATTTCTAAAAATCTACCCATGGCTGCTTTTTAGATTTTAAATTTTAATCTTAGTAGAGAAGCGCAAGCTCCCCACCGTAGGGGAAAGTGGCGAAGCCATTGCCTGGTTATTATGAGAAGGGATTCTAAAATGGAATTAATTGATTAATGTAACTAGACTCAGATTAAAGGGGACAACTTGACAATACTAATAATGGAGGGGGTTTGAGTCTTACGGGTCGATGATTTCGAGGAAGGTCCTTCTTGCGATGAGGTGAGTGGGGGACGATCTGATGAGGCAAGTGGGGCACGATCCGAATGAGGCAGCTGGGGCATGATCCAAACCAACCTTCCGATGAAGATAGCCAAACTTCAAAGATGACGCTCGACGGGAAATGTAGGAATTCTCGTAATTCCACTGAAAGAAGAATCTTCTTTTCCTGAAAGGTAATCGATGGAAATTTTCTTCGGTTCGATTAAACTAAGGGAGACTGTTGTGCAAATTCAAAGGCTCGCCGTTCACAGAAGCTACCAATTGACTTGGGTAGAATCACGGCTGAAGAAGGCTGCTGTCTGACGAACGCTCACGGGTGAGACGATAAGGAAGGCCTTGAGGTGCGGGCTGGACTCTTCGAACTAGAGAATAACCCGAGTATTTGTATGCCCGATTCTGGAGGGGAAGGAGGCGTTTGAAGAAAGGAGTCACAAGCTACAGACATCTTAATCCGGAGGCGGAGTCTATTCATTATTTAGAAGCGAGGTGCGAGAAAGCGCGGCTCTTTCTCACCTCGTCACCGGAAGGGGGGGGGGGACGAGATCGCAGGACTGGGAAATATCTCTCAACGTGCTCAAGAGTCTTAAATCCGAGATTGTTCGAACAGGAATTGACGTCGTCCATGGCGCGATACCATAGCACGTGGTCTCCGATAGATTGGGGAAGGGGGGGTCAGAGGTTGTTCTTTTACAATGTTATCCAAATTGTGAACTTTATAAAGGTCAGAGCTTTGAACTCTTGCACTTTCCGTAAAATGTGTGAAGACATGGAATCACATCACTAGGACTTACTTTTCCACTGTGATGTCCGTTGGCTGTCTTGAGGCCACATCCTTCGACAGGTTATTGAACTTAAAAAAACTGAAATAATTTTTTTTCCTCCGAGAGAAGAAGCATAAGCTGGCCGACTGTTTCAAAGATGCTGCTTGGGTGGCAAAGCTGACATATTTAGGAGACATCTTCAGGCACTTGAATGAATTGAACTCAGACAAGCAAGACCGAAATGAAACTATGGTAGACATCAGTGCAAAAATTAGATCATTCAAGAAGAAACTTGCAATTTGGAAAGAAAACATAGCTACAGGAAAAACAGCTGCCTTTCAAGAGCTGAGTGCAGTGCTGGAAGATTCTTTAGAAATAGAGATTGCTAACATTAAATTGTTTTTCTCAATATCATTTGCAGAAGCTTCAGGAGGAAATGGACAAATATTTGCCAGAAAATGTTGATGCTTATGTTAACACAGCTGAACGTCAGTGATATTGAAGAAGATATCCCAGGATTTCGGGAAGAACTTTTAGATCTCCAGGAAAATCCGATGCAGAAGCAAAGTTTTGAAAGTCTCTCATACTCTGAATTCTGGACTCAACTGAAGGATAAGCCTATTCTGATTCCTGAGCCTGAAAAAGCTCCTATTCAATTTCCCACCACAAACCTCTGTGAACAAGGATTTTTAGCTCTTGTGACGATCAACATCAAGCCATATGTGGAGAAACTTGTCCCTAATATAAAGTAACATCACGGTAGTCACTAAAATACTTGGCAATGAATTCTACTCGGAGAGGCACAAGAACTTGCCAGTCAAAAGTTTATTTTCTTTGCTTGTTTTAAGTTTCAATAAATTACATTTATATGAAAATGTGCCTTTAGTATCTTTTAATCAACATAGAAAAATAGAAGTATATTGTTTATTAAATAACAGTGAATGGCCGTAAAATATATTGTATAAAACTAAATGTATAAACATTGAAGAAATGATAATATTTAGCAGCAGTCGATAGGAGTCGAATAGTCAGAAGAGTTCATTCATGAAACAGTATTATAGTTGGCAGTCAAAGGTTTGTTTATCTTTGCTTAAGTGTGAAGGTTTGCCTCTAATTATAATCTTCAATTAATATTATATTTATTAATTAATAACTTATAGTAAAATTCAGTAAACTTAATTCAATTGGATATAACTAAAATAATACTGAAATAATATTTTATCCTGGTTATTGTTGTGTTTAGGCCCACCCGCGAATTTTGTGGGCGCTTTGTTATAAATATCTCTGGTAATACTCAAGTTTATGGGCGCACGTTAGGGGGCGCTATTTCTGGGCTACAATTTAGGCTTTATGACGTCAAACGGTAGCTTCGGATGTGGCCAATCAGCGCGTTTTATTTGTTTTGGGGTATCTATTCTTTATTATTTAGTAAGTGCCTGCACTTCTACTTAATTATATTATTTAGTAATGCATTGGTTTTTATGTTTAGTAATGTATTAAACTTTTTATGTTTCGTTTACCTCTTTCGTTTAAATACAAAAGTCACTTTAGGCATTCCAGTCGGCATATATGGTTTCGGTTTGGCGTGGAAAATACATATTTTTAAGATCCTATACCTTGAAGGAGTTAAAATTAACATTTAAATACGTGAGCCTTGGTTTATCTTAATCTCAAAATAAACCATTATTTTTACACACTGGCAACCCTGGAGCCAAGCAGTTAAAAGAGCGTGATTTTTTTTAATTCGGTTTGATTGACTTAAATTAATTCCTCGGTCAATTTAATAGACTTTTGTATAGATCATGACCTCATTTTTAAAGCGAAGATTTGCAGCAGGTGTGGAAAAGAAGCGCGACTTTGATTATAATAGTGAAAGGTGGAGATGATTTAGCTTTTGTCGTGAAGTGTTTATTTATTAAGTAATTTAAGACGACGATAGCATCGCCGACATTTAGCAATCGCTTTTTGCATTCAAATCGAATGTTAGCCTTTCGAATTAGGAATATTACGAGTTTTTTTTAAAGTTTCGAGGGGTGTGGGGGGTATGGGGGCGAAACTCGCATTTCGAAAGTTACTTAAAGAAAGTTATTTTTTTGCGGAAATAGCCTAAACTAGACGGCGCTATCGTCTTTATTATTTCGATAAACGTGCAGAGCCGATCGAATTAATTCTAGCCCGTAAACTGAAGTACAAGTATTACCTTGTTTTTTTTTGTTTGGGGGGGACATAAGTTAAACCTCTCCCCTCCAAATAGAAACCCCACCCACTAATTGTAGGGCAAAAATGTAGCCCCCCAAATAGCGCCTCTTAGCGTGCACCCATAAACTCAAGTATTACCATATCTCTATTTTTAAAAAAATACGCAAATGTT
This sequence comes from Ceratothoa steindachneri, assembly GCA_963969495.1. Classification (NCBI taxonomy): domain Eukaryota; kingdom Metazoa; phylum Arthropoda; class Malacostraca; order Isopoda; family Cymothoidae; genus Ceratothoa; species Ceratothoa steindachneri. The sequence continues at coordinate 165,048,724 of OZ018330.1, read as the reverse complement.
TACGTAGCATTTGGGCAAATTTCTAATTATGAGGTTATGGCAAAAAATAGACGGCCGCCATTTTTGCCATCTTGTCAGTTATATATTGTTTTAATCCATCGAAAGAATCGGTTCCGTAGGGGTTTATGTAGTTGTTGTTTTTTTGTAAAACACTTAAAATATTTCTTATCTAATTAATATGCTATAATTTTGTACATAATTGAAAATATTTATTTTCTAATTAAGATGCTATAATTGCGTACCTACATGATTCGGCAGTAATTTCCCTCGTCAAGGCCTAGTCTAGTCTAATCTAAGTACACCTAAGCTCCATGTTGTTAATAGAAATCGCATCATAGTGTATTATATTTCATTTTGAAGGTATTTTTTCCTGAATTAAAATTTAATAAGTACTTTTAATAATAAACAATTTAAAAAAAATATCATTGATTTAAATAGCATTCGGGAGTGAAGCTTATATTTCTGAGGTCAAGTAACACAGTATCAAAACTAGAGACCTAACGACATTTAGCAATCGCTAATTTGGATTCGAATCTAAGGTTAGGCTTTCGAATTAGAAATATTACGAAGGCTTTTTTATAAATTTGTGGGATGTGTTTGGGGAGTATAGAAGACAAAGCCCTGCCCCTTCTTCAAAATTACTTTAAAATGATATATAATACAATATGATGCATTTGTAATAGCCTAAATAAAAAAAAATTTCTCCCCCCACAAACACTTTTATATATTTGCCCAAGAAAAGACATTGTCTACATTAAAAATTTTTTTTTAGATATATATATATATATATATATATATATATATATATATATATATATATATATATATATATATATATATATATATATATATATATATATATATACATATATATATATATATATATATATATATATATATATATATATATATATATATATATATATATATATATATATATATATATATATATATATATATATATATATATATTGTAAAAGGCAAACGCGGAACTCACTTCAGGCGGCCCTTTATAACTTTAAGAAGAAAAGCCAAGTTCGCTTCGAGGAAGACAAAAGGTCGCACCACTAAGCTACACTATGTAGGTTACGGTTGGTTACCAGGTGGGGTCTGGAATATCAGCGAGGGAAAGAGAAACGCAAGGAAAATTATAATCTTGTATTTTTATGAGAAGAACTTCTTGACCATAAATACAAAATCTATATTTGGTAAACAAAAAATAAGATTTATAATAACTTAAAGTCACCTTGGCCACAAACGACCCAAGTGGTTATATAAAAGGGGTGGACGATTACGGAGATTTCACATTATATTAATTAAGGGGGAAACAATAGGCTTCACTCCTAGAGTACGAGGTACACACAGAATAACCCCCCTGTCTTACGCCCTTTCCTACGATGCGGAGGGAGACTCGAGACTTACTCGGAGGCCTAGTAAGGGCGCAAGATGAAAGAACTATTCCAAAGTACCTGATACTGGAGCAGTGGAGGGACACCTCGGATGAGGGTAATCCAATGCAGGACGAATCCACGGATTGCGATGGCGGAGGTGGTGATAGATCCCGGTGATGAGGGATTCTGAAGTTGGTACGGCCGAGGGACCGGCGCACCACACGAGATAATATTGAGTGACACAAAAAGTAGGTGAGGGGGAGGGGGAGGCAGAGCCAAAACGAGCCTACGGTTTTCAGACTTCCCGAATGGAGAACTATCAACATCCAAGAGTAGTAGCACTCGTACAGCAGGTCAGCGTCAAACTGGCAGGAGATCAAGCAAGGGTCCTCGCCGTACGGACTTGAATGGGTTCTTTCCCTCTCGAGAGAAGGAAGCGTCCTTTTATACGGGTGCTGTGAGGTAATAGCATCATGCGCGCGCCACTTTTCTGGAATAATTATCAAGCGCGCGCGTGGGGCGTCGATCAACGGGCAGGGCTAGAGACGAGAAAATAACTTCAAAATGGGCGCCAAACTTTGTCGCACTTACATATATATATGTCGTAGTATTGTAAGGGCCGAGTGGTGGTACGTACGTTGGCTATATTATTTTACGTTTTTAATTCTTTGAGGATTTCTAGTGGTATGTGCAGCGTTTCGAGGATTGAATTAAATACTTCTAAGCAAAAATATATCTTTAATTACAACATAAAAGAGAGAAATCTTAAAAACAAACTATACAACTATGAATAAACGAGTCTATGTTAGAATTACTAATTTAAACCAAATGAATATAAAGTAATGGTTGACCCCAAAGCTCACTTTAATATTGGACGCTAATTGACACACAAAAATAATTGAATTTCTTTACATTTAAAAAACACACGTGAATCCGGCTGAAAAATGACCTTTGCCTTGGATCTTATGTAGACGGGAAAATGGATTGCGGTTAGGCGCGTGGGCATGTTCGCAGACGCTCAACCGTTTGTCTGGTGAGGAGGTAGATTGGAGCAACAGGTGATTTCGGCGAGGGCGACGGATAGTGTTAAGCACGTTGTCTTAGTCAGATGATTCAGACAACGGGACCGTGAAGGTATTATTTTTCCAATCTTCGGGTTAATCTTGAGATGGTTCGCACTGACGAGCGATGAGCAAAAAAGTGAATCCTTTGACGAATGGGTGGGTTTGGGAAGTTCAATTTTGGTATTCCTCAATGGCCAGGACTATGTCTGGTTTTTGTTGCAAACCGAGATAGGGGGTTTTCCTGACGAGAGATGTATGGGAGGGATCCTCAAAACGAAAAGGGCTAATTTTCGGTGTGACCACCAGGAACTGGCTCAGAATGAACTTCTTCTCCGTTCCTTTCTTTGATTACCGTGCACTCCCGCCGGACTTCGTCGTGTCGATCTCTAACTCGATCTTTTTCGATACAAGATGCTAATTTTCGGCGTGACCACCAGGAACTGGCTCAGAATTAGCTTCTTCTTTGTTCCTTTCTTTGATTGACAGGCACTGCCGCCGGACTTCGTCGTGTCAATCTCTAACTCGATCTCCCTGGTTCTTCTCCATTTATCCGTATATATACTTCGCCGACCCACTGGGGCTAGGGGAAGGGGGATGAGGGCTTATGTATTACCTATCTCCTCTAACGACGCTTCTGCGAGCGTCTTTTACTTAGCCCTAAAGGCATCTTCTGGCTTTTGGTCGCAGCTCCTATAATTTCGTTTCTTACGCGAAACTCGATCCCAAATCTTAGGGGAAGTAGTGGCTGTTTTGTTATTGCACCTGGTGTTCTCACCTTCGCATTGTTATACTCGCTGGCACAGAAATCTGTTGATTCGTACTTCTCGTGGTTGGAGGTGGCGTTCTGGGGGCTAGCGAGTCGAGGGGAGAGAGGGGGGAAGTAATCGGGTTACACCTCTTTGCGTAAGAACGTTGTGGTACCCGAACGAAGCATCTGTTATTATGGTGGGTATCAATTTCCCTATATTCCTCCCTTCGAAGAGGTTAATGAGGTAGGGGAACTCCAGTGAAAAACACACACAAACACATAACCGACAAAAGAAAACTTACATGTCTTAGAACATAATACTGATTCTTACCCTTAGCTGGGTCAACCATCCTATTAACTTAAGTTTCTTTGATCTCGGGCGCACACGCGTGCGCGTACAAAGGCAGGTGATCGACATAGGCCTCATGAGCCTACTGGGTACGTCTCACAACACCCAATTTAACAGAAAAACAACAACAAAAACTTATCGATTACACAAAGAAAAAAATGAGCCTGGCTCTTAAGTGATATCTAGCCAGCTACTTCCTTACACTTCTAAACCTTAAGACCTTAAATATATACACAAAACACGAACAAAAAAAAAGAAGGGTTTTAAGATTAACTGGAGATGAAATAACCCTCGATGGGATTTCGGCTCAGGTTATACATAGGGTTTATCTTATTGGCACTTTTTATATAATTAATATTAAAGTGGTGCTCGATGACCAATACTTTACAGCGCATGAGTCGGCCGTTCTGGCTATTTTGTCTAACCAAGTATGTCAAAAACTGGTGATGGAATTCGAACAGACTTGTACTACCTTTTTTGGGGCAACTGACTAACTTTACTCTCTAACTTATGGCTAGGGCGGCCTGTTTCATGGTTGCATAAGCTAACCTGGCAGATCGCGTTTGGATTCCCTCTAATGGGATCGATGGAAAGTTCCTTTGAGAGATCGTTAATGGGTGTGGCTATCATGGCGATAGCCATGGGGGTTTAAATGCAACTCCGTGGACGTTTCGTTCTGGGGGAAGGCTATTGAGTGTAGGGGACACTCGTTATCTGACTCTACCGTCTGACTAGGTTTACATGGGTATACCGCTTACATACTTCCTTCTTCATCGATCGTCACCAAATTTAGCTGGGTTTTCATCGTAAGTACTTTCCTAGATCCAGGCTGGGATAGACCGGCCTTGACTTCCACCTGATCTTTGCTCGATGCCCTTTCATGTGCGAGCATTCTTTCTTTTTTCTCGCTCTTCTCTTTCCGCTTGTGCCAGTTCTCTTTCCATCTGTATTCTTCTTTCTTCTACTTCTCCCTTCATCTTTATTTTTCTTTCTTCTGCTTCTATTTCCATCTTTATTATTCTTTCATCGGCTTCTCTTTCCGCTTGCTCTAGTTCTCTTTCCCTGTATATTCTCCTTTCTACGGCTTTTGTTTCTATCTTCATTCTTTTTTCGTCCGCTTCTCTGATCAACTGTATTATTCTTTCTTTTTTTTTACTTCCCTTTGGGATTTTTTTTTCTTCTGCTTCTATTTTCCACTGTATTATTGCTTTGTCTACTATTCCTTTTATCTGTATTCTTCTTTTTTCGTCTTCTGTTTTCCACTTTATTCTTCTTTCTTCGCTTTCTCTTTTCACTCTATTCTTCTTTCTTCGCTTTCTATTCTCTGTTCTTCTAGGACGTAGGTAACCATATATTTGCCTTCTAGTCAAAGAATTTGGCCTTGTTGGTAGAATTTTTCGAACGATGCCATTTTACCTTTGTCTGTCTGTTCGTCGAAAACATACCGATATGCAAAAGGTACTTATGCAACCTCGAACAAGTAGCACGCTGCCTATCTTCCCCTTATCACAACACTTTCTGCTAATTGGAATACCACCCCAAACAAAATTATTAACATTAATGGGCTAATCACCAACAATTACCCACTAATTTATAGACGGATCTTATCCTCGTATTATGCTTAACTTTTCCCCGAACGCTAGGCACAAATGTATTAATACTGAAGGGAAAGCAAGACAAACACCTATACTGAGTTCTTCCAATACCCATAAAAACTGACACCAAATATTTATGTCGTGGTATTGCAAGGATCGAGTGGTGGTACGTACTTCAAAAACTCTTTTATTACGTTTTCTTTAAGAGTGCTATATTATTTTACGTTATTTAATCTTTGAGGATTTCTAATGGCATGTGCATCGTTTCGAGGATTGAATTAAATACTTCTAAGCAAAAATATATCTATAATTACAACATAAAAAAGTGAAATCTTAAAAACAAACTATACATATATGAATAAACGAGTCTATGTTAGAATTACTAATTTAAACCAAATAAATATAAAGTAATAACAAGGAGTAACAAGAAAAGGAAGTACCCTAGGAGACCTTACGGTCCATTCAAAGAGGGTACCTTTGGATTAGCAATCGAGCAGGCACATGGCTGCTCAATTGTTTTGCGTCGCTAAACGGCCGCTTTTCAAGACCTTGTCTAGTCTTGACTTGAACTGGTCAACAGATTTACTGTTGACAACTTTCACTGGAAGTGCATTCCACTTACCGCAGATACTGTAAGTGAAAAAATTTCCACACAGATTGCGGTTATATCGCTTCAGTTCAAGTTTGAAGCCGTGATTGCGCGTTCTGTCTCACTCATTATGAAAATATCCCGGTAGTCAACATTGTCGAACCCTCGAAGTATTTTGAAAACTTCGATGAGCTGACCACGCAGTCTACGGGTTTCCAGCGAGAACAGATTTAATTCCCTTAGTCTATCCTCATAACTTTTATGTCGGATAGAATAAATCAGCTTGGTTGCCCTGGCTTGTACGCGTTCCAATCTCGCGATGTCCTTTCGCAATGAAGGACTCCAAAATTGTACGGCATACCCCAGGTGAGGTCGGACAAGTGAGTTGTACAAGCACAGTACAATCTCCTGGTTCCGATATCCAAAACTGGCGCTTTATGTAGCCTAGCATCCTTTGGGCTTTCTTTTCCACCTCAATACACTGTTTCGAGAACTTGAGGTCACTGGTGATAGTTACACCCAAGTCCTTCTCAGTGTCGGTAGATTCAAGAGCAGTTCCTTTAAGGATATAATGAGATTGTGGGTTTCAGTGACCGATATGCATCACTTTGCATTTGTTCACGTTAAAAGGCATTTGCCACGTGTCAGACCACTCCCCAATCTTTCCAAGATCTTCCTGCAGGTGGGCAGTATTTCCATCCTTTGCAACGTTCATACTAAGCTTGGTATCGTCGGCAAATTTGAAAATCTTGGCAACCATGTCACCGTCCATGTCGTTGACGTAGATGATGAATAGTAGTGGTCCCAGGACAGAACCTTGAGGCACCCCGCTAGTAATGGGCACCCACTCAGAAGCCTGTCCATTCACGACCACTTGTTGCCGTCTGTCACTTAGCCAGTTCTCGATCGTGCCGGCTACTTTTCCGTCTATGCCCAGCGCTCGCACTTTCCGGAGAAGGCGGCGGTGTGGTACCTTATCAAAGGCTTTCTGACAGTCTAAGTAGGCCACATACACCGCCTTGTCCCGATCGTGCTCACTGAACTCGAAGTGGAAGAATTCCACAAGGTTCGTCAGGCATGACCGTTGCCTTCGGAAGCCGTGCTGGGAACTCCTCAGTAGTAGGTTTGACTCTAAATACGACGTCATTTTGTCCACCATCATGCTTTCCATGAGTGTACCGACTATCGAAGTCAGACTGATAGGTCGGTAGTTTGACGGTTGGCTTCGGTCTCCTTTCTTGAAGATATGAGTCACCTCCGTTTCACGCCAGTCTCTAGGAACGCATTCGTTCCGGATTGACATGTTGAAGATTGAGCTCAGGTGTCGTGACACTTGATCACGCACTTCTTTTTAGCACTTTAGGTAGAAACCCATCCGGGCCAGGTGACTTATTTGTCTTAGGTCACTGATCTTCTTTTTTATTTCCCCTTCGGTGAAGTCCATGTCCTCCACCTTTTCCCCCGAGTAAGAATCCATTGGCTGGGGGATGGGACCACACTCTTCAGTAAACACTAAAGAGAAGTAGTCGTTGAGGAGGTTATCATTTTCTGCATCTAAGTGCTTTAATGCCCCCTCATCATTTCTCAAAGGGCCAATCGTTCGACGGATTGGTTTACGGCTGTTCACATATCCAAAAAACTCCTTGGGATTCTCTTTACAGAGTCTCGCCACTCGGAGTTCCTCAGACCGCTTAGCCGCCCTCATGCTGGACTTCACTCTCCTGGATAGCCTCCGGTATTCGTCAAAGTCGCCCGAGGTCTTTGATTGCTGGTACGCACTTCTCTTCTCTCTAAGCAGTTGGCTGATTTCTCGATTAAACCACTTTGGTTGGACAGAAGACTGACGGGGACATTTCAGAGGGATGAAACGCGATTGAAGACTCATAAATGTGGTTTTGAAACTGTTCCACGAGTCTTCAACAACATCGCACACTTCTAGCCTCGCGTCAGTCAGTCCAGCACGAAGACCTGCAAAGTCTGCTCTTTTCAAATCGAGTTTCCTCGATTTACTAGTTGCAGGCCCTGCCTTCAGGATTTTGACTACAAATCTAATTAGTCGGTGGTCAATGCCACCGAGCTCTTCGCCAACAGAGAGGTCCTCAACGATGTCATCCTCAGAGGTGAACCCAAGTCAGGATATTGTCTCCTCTCGTTGGCTCTCTCACCCATTGAGTCAGGAAATCGTTGTTCGCGAACTCCAGGAGTAGTGCGTTCTCACCACAGGGTTCTCTGGTTTCCCAGTCAACTTGTGTGTTGAAATCCCCCATGACGATACACACTCTGTCTTTAACAAGTTCTCCTAGTAGCTGGTACAGATTTCTTTCCTTTTCAACGAGTTGGGCAGGGGGTCTATAAAGCACCAGGTTCCTGTATTTGGCAGGACCTATCTCTAGGTCAACACCTAGTAGTTCATAGGCGGATGCGATGTTGCAATCCGTCGAGTTGAGAGTATCCTTGACATACAACATCACACCGCTAACCTCTCTGTCTGGCCTATCTTTCAGGAAGAGCTGGTAACCGGGAATCGTGGATTCACCTTCAAAATCTCGGCTTGAGGTTTTTATCCACGACTCCTTTATGGCCACCATCTCAGGTCTCTCTGTTGCTACGAAGCCACGGAACTCAAGAAACTTATTCCTGATTGGCCTCGCATTGAACAGAAGAACTTTCAGGGAGTCCCCTAGTGTAGGACTCCCTATGCTCTTCCGTTCCCCGGCTTCTCTGTTTTCGTGGTCTCATCCTTTTTGACGACCTATGAGAAGGTCGTTCCAGGAGTGACACGGGCGTGCTGGCACACGTCCGCTTTCGCTCTGTTTCGAACGCTCCTTTGGGTGCGTTCCACGACATCTTGAATTAGGTTGGTGAGAAAGGCCTTCCCTTTAAAGGAGAGATGTATCCCGTCACTTTTGGAGAGGTCGTCTTTACCAATAAAGGTACGATAAGGGTCCACGAAGAATACTTCTTCTGCCGTGCAGAGATCCGCCGACCTTCTGTTCACTGCGACGTATCTCTCGTGAGCGGTTTGGGATGGACCTCTTCTCGAAAGCATCCCAACCACGACACGTTTGCGGGTTTTAAGCCCTATGTCATCCACGGCTCCCATCACCGTTTGGATGGTCTTACCACTGAGGCCAACCTTACCTTCTCTGAGGTAGAGGTCGTTGCTGCTCACCATCAGAGCAACAACTGAATTCTCAGAAATCTGAGCTTTCTCTGCCTCTACTCTGATTGTGGTTACCCCGTCCTGACAACCAGCTTACTTTCACGCTAGTGCGAAGGCGGGCCGCTAGCAGCGGCTGCAGATCCTGTGTTTGCGAGTCACCAATGATGGTGACCTTCGGACACTTGGTCTCTGAAGACGGGGTCTTCCTTTGTGGAAGAGGCCTCCCCTTTTCGTCTTTACTCTCCACATTCTTATCTTTCTTTTTCTTCTTCTTTATCTGTTTTTCTTCTATTTATGGTTCTTCTTCTTTTGTTTCAACATTATTCTTTTTCTTTTTTTTCTTCTTTTTCCTTTCTTCTTTTTCTCTTTTTCTCTCGCCTCAGCTAGCTTAGCCTCAGATGATGCCGGAATCTCCGCTTGGGTACCAGGAGATTCCGACACGTCAGTGGGCGGCGCCTCTTCCTGGCATCGAATGTGAGCTGCGTGAAGGGCTTCGAGTTTCTCCACCTTTCTCTCAAGAATTTGAGCTCTCTCCTCTGAGGCTCTATAGAGGTCTTTCAGTTTCTCCACCTCTGGCGTTGGTATACAAGTAGTGCAGATACTTTCCGGGCTGCATTTTGAGTAGCAGCCCTCCGGAAAGTCAACGCACCACTTTTCTAACTGGCATGTTGCACAGTTGTATTTTAGACGAACGGGTTTTTTTTTGCCTGTCATTTTGAGCGCTTTATCTCTCTCTGAAAACTCGTGACCAATCAATGATAAAAAAGAGGGGTTGGTGAGTTCTCCCCGCGTGAGTCGCTCCCGCCTATCGATCGGAGAGGTTTCGGATCTTTCAGAAGGCACGCTCCATGTGCTGCTGTTCGTCCGACCGAGTCGTCAAACCCAAGCAGCACTGACGGTCCCCGAAGGGGCCATCGATTTCTCACCAGGTGAACAACGGAACACGTCCTGTACTAAACTTCTACAAGTTCCCTTCACGATGGCCAGGATCTCGGAGTAGCTTTCAATAGATATCCCACCACACCAAAAGACTCGACCCAAGGCTTTTTATTGGCCTGGCAACCAACCTGGGGACAAAGGGCCGTCACCTCGGACCGATGCTAAAAGAGGCACCCGTTAGTGGTCACTGGAAATGGTCAATAATTACGCGCCAGGGAAGGGGTTAACGGGGCACTACCCTCAGCCCATTCATCGTTCCCCAACGCCTAACACACCTCTAGTCCTAGTCTCTCGCAACCAGCGAGCGTCGATTGGCGTTGTTTATAGAGGTTCCAAAGCCTCTCTTCTAACGCATGAGGTAGCTGCCAGGTCCTAAAAAGGAGATAAAGGAAAAGAAGGGTAAGAGTGACATGATATTAGTAGGGTTATTTTTTGTTTATTAAGTGGAAGAGATAGAATTAAAGTGAAAAAAGAGAAGGATAGAGTAGAAAAAGAATGAAGAATGACGCACTTAGTCTGGAACCTCGTTTCCGACCAGAAGGACAAGGGAAGCCCTACCAGTGGTACCCAGAAGAGAGGTACCCCAGCCGACATAGCTCAAAAAGTCAAGGGTACGCAAAATCTCTCTTCCCGCGACAAGGGGGCGTCACCCCTCTCCCTCTACCAAAATATTATCAGAGAGAGAGAGAGAGAGAGAGAGAGAGAGAGAGAGAGAGAGAGAGAGAGATTAATGGTTGACTCTCAAGCTCACTTTAATATTAGACGTTAACTGACACACAAAAATAATTGAATTTCTTTACCTTTAAAAAACACACGTGAATCCGGCTGAAAAATGAACTTGGCTTTGGATCTTATGTAGACGGGAAAATGGTTTGCGGTTAGGCGCGTGGGCATGTAGGCAGACGCTCAGCCATTTGTCTGGCGAGGAGGCAGATTGGAACAACAGGTGATTTCGGTGAGGGCGACGGATGGTGTTAAACACGTTGTCTTAGTCAGATGATTTAGACAACGGGAGTGTGGAGGTATGATTTTTTCAATCTTCGGGTTAATCTTGAAATGGTTCGCACTGACGAGCGACGAGCAAAAATGTAAATCCTTTGACGAATGGGTGAGTTTGGGGAGTTCAATTTTGGTATTCCTCAATGGCCAGGACTGTCTGGTTTTTCTAGCAAACCGAGATAAGGGTTTCTCTGTCGAGAGATATATGAGAGTGATCCTCAATACAAAAGGGGCTAATTTTCGGTGTGACCACCAGGAACTGGCTCAGAATGAACTTCTTCTCTGTTCCTTTCTTTGATTGCCAGGCACTACCACCGGACTTTGTCGTGTCGATCTCTAACTCGATCTCCCTGTTTCTTCTCCAGTTATCCGCATATATACTTCGCCGACCAACTCGGGGAAAGGGTAGCGGGGAGGGGGGTGATGGTTTATGCATTACATCTCTCCTCTAACGACGCTTCTGCGAGCGTCTTTCACTTATCCCTAAAGGCATCTTCTGGCTTTTGGTCGCAGCTCCTATAATTTCATCTATTATGTAAAACTCGATTTCAAATCTTAGGGGAAATAGTGGCTGTTTAACATTGTTATTGCACATGGTCTCCTCACCTTCGTATTGTTATGCTCGCTGGAACAGAAATCTGTTGACTCGTACTTCTTGTCGTTCGAGGAGGCGTTCTGGTGGCCAGCGAGTCGAGGGGAGAGATGGATGGGGGGAAAGTAATCGGGTTACACCTCCTAGCGGGGTACCTGAATGAGGCATCTGATATTAGGGAGGGTATCGATTTCCCTACAATATATATATATATATATATATATATATATATATATATATATATATATATATATATGGTTATTTTTAAGCTTATTGCCGCCCTCGAATTTCGTGGGCGCTTTGTCATAAATAATAAATATATATTTTTTTTTTTAAATACGCAAATGCAGTTTCATTAATTAATGTATCCGGACAAATCTCTAATTATTAGGTTATGACGAAAAATAGATTGGCCGCCATCTTCGAATTCAAAGAATCTCGTTAGTTTAATTCGCCGAAAAAGAATCGTTTACGTGGGGGTTTAGGTAATTGTTGGGATTAGTGGCCCCTGATTTTGGGGGCTACTTTTCTAGCCTCCTGTTTGTTCTACCAAGAGGAGAATATAAAGTACCCTCTTTTGGGGTACTTTTGAACTGTTAATATTCCTAATTCGAAAGCAAAACATGAGATTTGAATGCAAAAGTCGAATACTAAAAGTTAAAGTTTGCTGGTTTCAGTTCTCCTACCAAGCTATGTTGCTTATCATGAGGACGTCGGCCTGGGCAAGCCTCAACTCCCCATCCTGATGCCCAGTCACGGAGGTAATCTCTCTAGTAAATAGAGTCAGCTTAAAAAGAATCTGGACGGAGATTCGAACTGCCGATCCAGCGATTGATTATCCCTGTAGTTTTTAAATCTCTAGTTTCGTTTCGTTCTTTTACGTCTAGAATAAATATTAACAATTTTTTAGCAGTTTCTAAATGAGGTGACTTCTTCCCTATACCGCCCATTTTGTGTGGGGGGTGGTAACCCCCACCCCCGCTAATTAAAAAAAAAATAGTAATTTTCTTAATTCGAAAACCAAACATTAGTTTTCAAAACGTCTAAATTATTTACCTAAATCCGGTGGGTTTAATTTTGCGGAGGGGAAGAGGAATGTGTGGAACCTCTCTTTTATGCAGGGAATTTTTGATGAAAGGAGAGGTTGCGAGATACCCGTCCATATGGGCCTCTCTCCGTCTATAGTGGGGCACACGGTCTCCCCCATCCCTCCAGAATCTCGATATTTTGAGTGTTGGCTTCAGTCTCGGTAACAAAATAATTACAAGGGAAAAAAAAACATCTTTCCTAACCGTCACTTCAGATTTACAAGTAAGGCATTCGGTCTTGCTTTTTAGTAACTGTTGGATAGCTAAAGTGTCGTTGGTTTTCTCTGGATCAGTGAAAATCACACCTGTATGGTGGACCAATCGTGAACATACATAACACGAACTAGCCATTTCGATAAAAGTGACACGTAACGCTTGCGCGCGAGTATTTATACGAGACAGAATTAATAGTTTGCATAAAAGCAAAAAAAAAAATAAATAAAAAGAAGCACAAAATATATATATAAAGAGGCTTTTTTATACTTCGTTTCGGCGAACACAATTCCTTGCCAATATTTTATTTATTGCAAAAAAAGAAGACTACGTCAATCGATAAAATAGTGGCAGGCTTAAAGTATTTAGACTAGATCGATAATTAATAAAATTCATACAAATAATAGAAAATACCAAATAAACATAATTTTCCCATCTTTACAAACACGAAGGAAAGCGTAGGAAAAATAAATAGTAATAATTGGTAAATGGCAGTGTATAATACAGTTTGCTGACTGGCCAGTCGGATAGGTGAAAAAAATTAAATAGCAAAATAGCCCCCAAAAATCGCGCCAGAAATCAGGGGCCGCTAATTTTAACAATTACCGGGGTTTATATAGTTTAGTTTTTAATTTTTGAAAAACACTTTAAAGAATTGTATTTTAATTAAGATGCTATAATTGTGTAATTCCCACCCATGTACACATGGGTGGGAACGAATTACGTAAAACGCTATAAACAAATAGAGGCCTAACGAGATTAGACAATCGTGCCTTTGAATTCGAAACTAAGGATAGGTTTTTTCGAATTAGGAATATTTACAAGTGATTTTTTATTTGCAGGGGGGGGGGGCACCTCCACAATTAAGTGGGTGGTATGGGGGGCGAAGCCCCACTGCTAAATTAACTTGAAAATTATATATAATACAATATAATGCGATTGCAATAGCCTACCCCCCTCCCTCAAAGAGCACTTATTTTTAATTTGCCCAAGAAAAAAACATTATTTACATAAAAAACGTTTTTAAACACAGACAGACACACACACACACACACACACACACACACATATATATATATATATATATATATATATATATATATATATATATATATATATATATATATGTATATATATATATATATATATATATATATATATATATATATATATATATATATATATATATATATATATATATATATATATATATATAATAATTGAAAATCACAAAACGCGTAATATATAGATGTATTTAAAGGCCCAAGGAAATGTAAATTGGTAACACAACTTGGAAAAATGCTAAGGAAAATATTACATGTACCAATGAAAGCTTAAGAAGCAAAATGGGAGATGTAGAGAACGGAAAGATAGGGCAAACTATTTTAACCGTTATATGAAAATAAATAAAGAAGTTGGATTTGAACCTGTGTTATTAAGCGCTCATCACTTATATGACCAAGATACTCATCGCCTTTAATATATATATATATATATATATATATATCATCACTAACTTCACTAACTCTAATTTAAGAAGGGGATTTTTTTGAGTAATTGGATAATAATTTTATCTTAGTTTGGTTATGACTTATATTTTTGACTAAAGTTATTTCTAATAATTCTTTTATAATATCAAATGGTGAATTTCAGAAAACTTTTTTTATATACATAGATATCTTCTTATATTCTATCTATAACTCTATATTTTAGCAAAGTGATATTTTGGAAGGGGGAAATTTAGTTTAGAGTTCCTTTTTTCAATTATTATAATTGGCAAAGTTCAGAAAATCTATACAAATTTAACCAAGGCGGCTTTTTTTTTTTAGATTTTATATTTTAATCTTAGTAGAGAAGCGGAAGCCCCCTTCCTGGGTGGAAGTGGCGAAGCCATTGCCTGGTATATATATAGATTTGAATGTGGGCATAAACCCAACAATAACCTTCAGCCCTGAGGGTCTCCAAGCCAAAATCAATTTGTGTTCAGTTGTCATGACAACAAAGGTTTGGGAACCACGGCTCTAGAGAGTTGAGGATGAGAATTCTGCTGCGCTGCTGTTTTGCGCATTGGGTTGCTTATTCGTAATTCAATCGATTTCGCTTTACATTTACTCGCAGGAATAAATTACAAGGAATTTAAATAGTCCACAAGTTACCCGAAAATACCTAATAACTGAAATAAATTTATGTGAAAACCAGAGCAGCCTTTTCGCCACTCTTGTTAAGGCATCTTAATTTGCTTCTATATAGAAAAAATACAAATAAGAACAGCCATGCCTTAATTTTTATGCATTTTCTGAACTTCACGATATGTAATTATTATTTTTTAATTCCAAAACTTCGATAATTATATTTATTTATTGTGAACTCTTAGAAAGAATTAAAAAATAATAATTAAATATCGTGAAGTTCAGAAAATGCATAAAAATTAGATAACAACTTCAAATATACGAAAAAACAACCTTAATTTTAATAATCTTGGAAAATCTCTCCGATTATCTCTTCTTTTTTTTCCATACCTATTACTGTTAAAATTCTTAAAACATTGAATAAAAGCTTTAATTTCAAAAAGTTTGATTATGCTAAAAATTTTAATAAAATTACAATAACATGCAAATCACACTTGAACTAAGATTAAAAAAATTGCCTTATATAGTGTTAAGGATTAGGAAATAATTTACCACCTGCTAAATAATCAAACGGAGGTTCGAGAATATTTGAAATACTGCGAATAAAATGCTAATATTTGAACTTTTAACTCCTGTTCAATAGAAAATTATATATCAAACTTCTCCAGTTTCTGTGCCATTATTAACATTTTAATGTACAAAAGAACTCTATTCACTCCATTTGCAAGCTTCACGCTCATATTTAAGTTCTAGAAATTAAATATTGTAAAGATGAACGATTTCGAATCAAGATGTTCAAAACCATTCAGAAAAAGGTTATGTAGGAACATGTACATAGATTAAAAATATATAAGACATTGCCAATTAAAATGCAATATACGCAGCTATGGTATATAGATTCGTGTAATGAGTACTTGCTTGTTGTAGATGAGAGTGTCCGAGAAGAGCTCGATGCAGATTTACATAGATGATAATAATTGTTTATACAAGTACGAACTTAACAAGGAAATGGTGCTAACATTTTAATGACTTCAAATAAACAAAATAATAACAAATCTGGAGATATGAAGACTTACCTCAACTGAATTGGCTGTAGATATGAATACTTTCCTCGACTGAATTTGCTGGAGATATGAATACCTTCTTCGACTGATTTAGCTGGGGATAAGAATACTTTCCTCGACTGAATTTGCTGGAGATATGAATACTTACTTCGACTGATTTAGCTGTGGATAAGAATGCTTTCTTCAACCTAATTGGCTGGAGATATGAAGACTTACCTCGATTAAATTGGTTGGAGATATGAAGACTTAGCTCAATTGAATGGCTGGAGATATGAAGACTTACTTCAATTAAAGTGGCTGGGGATATGAAGACTTACCTCGATTGAATTGACTGGAGATATAAATACTTTCATCGACTTAATTGGCTGGAGATATGAGACATACCCTAATTAAATTGGCTGGAGATATGAAGACTTACATCAATTGAATTGGCTGGAGGTATGAAGACTTATCTTAATTGAATTGGCTAGATATATCAGATTACCTCGATTAAATTGCCTGGAGATATGAAGACTTACCTCAATTGAATTGGCTGGAGATATGAAGACTTACCTCAATTGAATTAGCTGGAGATATGAAGACTTACCTCGAGTGAATTGGCTGGGGATATGAAAACTTTCCTCGACTGAATTGGCTTGTAATATGAATACTTACCTCGATGATCTAATGTGCTAGTGATATGAAACCTTCCCTCGACTGAATTAGCTGGGCATAGAAATACCTCCCTCCACTGAATTGGCTGGTGATATGAATAATTCCCTCGACTGAATTGGTTGGAGATACAAATAATTACCCCGATTGAATTTGCTGATTATCTGAATACTTCCCTTGACTGAATTGGCTGAAGATATGATTGAGCTAGTTGGAGTTAAATTGTGACGGTGAAAGGGGGACTAGGAATTTAGGATTAGTACTTTTAATTCCTAAAACCATATTTTTACTTCAAGTGTAACTTTGTATGCTATTGTAATTTTACTAAAAAAAATTAACACAATGAAACTTTTTATAATTAATGTCTATTTTTCAATGTTTTGGAGTTTTCTAAAAGAAAAATGATTGGAAAAGAGAGATTCAGAGAGATTTTCCCAAATCATTAAAATTAAGGCTGGTTTTTCGCATATTTTAAGCTTTTATCAAAGTTCTTTCTAAGAATTAAGAAAAAATAAATGATTATCGAATCTTATGGAATTTAAAAATGAAAAGTAATTACAAATTGTGAAGTTCTGAAAACGCATTAAAAGTAAAGTATGGTTGTTTTGTTGTTGTTTTTGTAAATTTTTATATAAAATCAAATTTAGATAAAAAAAGAGATCGGAGGATTGTTTTTCTCCGCTAAAAGAATTCCAATAAATGATTTTTCTGTCCTTTAGGCATATAAAATAAGCATGGATCTGAAAAAAATAGACCAAGAGGAAATTATGAGGAGATATGTACTGGAAATCTTTTAATTTTATTTAGACCAAAACCTCATTGCCACGTCGTAGGCCACACATCGAAGGTGTGCCGGCGAAGCGTAAGCAACTCCTGTAAGGCGGAGTGGCAAAGCCGCCCCTCTTGTCTTTTTATATGATAGAAAACTACTTTTTTAATTTAATTTTTATTACCATCAACCCATAAGGGGCCAGATGGTATTACAGGGGTTCCCTGCTACAACTGAGACCTGATGGAGCGACGCGCCTCGAGAGAAACTGGGTCATTCCTGGGTCGAATTTGGCACCTTTTATATCTTTGACTATATCTTCCGAGCCTGTTTAGACCCAACAAAAGGTGAAAGAGGGCGTTTAAATGTTCTACGTAATCTGTGAGGAGAATCTTACCCGTAGGGAGATAATCCTGGCGCCTAGTAATGTCTTCGAAGGGACCTTGGGGCCATTGTTGTTAATTGCGGCCCTGGAACAGGTGACATCTCTGCTCCCTCCCACTACTTGGGATGGGTTAGTCCATGGATGAGGGACGCCTCGGGCCTTGAGTAATGATCACATGATGTATAATTGTAAATCGTGGTGCGGATTCCAAGTTTAGCTGTCGGTCTCCACTCTAATAAAGTTTGGAAACAGTTTAAAAGGGATGGAAATTTCCCCCCAAATACCCCTTAGTTATTAATGTGTAGGTATATCTATAACTATATAGTCTATAGAAACAAATGGACAAAGGTTATTGAAATTAACTTATAAGTATTCGGAATTTGCATCTAACTGTTTAGGCTCAGCCCGCAAAGCTTTACATAAGCTTCGATGAGGCCCGCAAAGCTTTACATAAGCTTCGATGAGGCCTGCAAAGCTTTACATATGCTTCGATGAGGCTCGCAAAGCTTTACATAAGCTTCGATGAGGCCCGCAAAGCTATACAGAAGCTTCGATGAGGCCCGCAAAGCTTTACAGAAGCTTCGATGAGGCCCGCAAAGCTTTACATAAGCTTCGATGAGGCCCGCAAAGCTTTACAGAAGCTTCGATGAGGCCCGCAAAGCTTTACATAAAGCTTCGATGAGGCCCGCAAAGCTCTACAGAAGCTTCGATGAGGCCCGCAAAGCTTTACATAAGCTCCGATGAGGCCCGCAAAGCTTTACATAAGCTTCGATGAGGCCCGCAAAGCTTTACATAAGCTTCGATGAGGCCCGCAAAGCTTTACATAAGCTTCGATGAGGCCCGCAAAGCTTTACATAAGCTTCGATGAGGCCCGCAAAGCTTTACATAAGCTTCGATGAGGCCCGCAAAGCTTCACATAAGCTTCGATGAGGCCCGAAAAGCTTTACATAAGCTTCGATGAGGCCCGCAAAGCTTCACATAAGCTTCGATGAGGCCCGCAAAGCTTTACATAAGCTCGATGAGGCCCGCAAAGCTTTACATAAGCTCGATGAGGCCCGCAAAGCTTTACATAAGCTTCGATGAGGGTCGCAAAGCTTTACATAAGCTTCGATGAGGGTCGCAAAGCTTTACAGAAGCTTCGATGAGGCCCGCAAAGCTTTACAGAAGCTTTGATGAGGCCTGCAAAGCTTTACATAAGCTTCGATGAGGCCCGCAAAGCTTTACATAAGCTTCGATGAGGCCCGCAAAGCTTTACATAAGCTTCGATGAGGCCCGCAAAGCTTTACATAAGCTCGATGAGGCCCGCAAAGCTTTACATAAGCTTCGATGAGGCCCGCAAAGCTTTACATAAGCTTCGATGAGGCCCTCTGCATAAAAATATTACCGATTCCTAACTGAACCACTTGTTGGGGTGTGAGCCTACATTTTCATGGTTGTATTTGGAATAAGACTTTTCGTCGATGGTCCTGTTGTCTGTGTCCTTCTGGTAGAGATGGACCGATATAGCTTTAGGTTTTTAAGCTTCCATTAAACCTAAAAATATTTTGTTAAATACAGGGTTACCCTATCAATAGGATTCATTTCTTAATGGTTTGTAGAATTAAGAAATGAAGCCTATTGAAAATTGTGACTGATTTTTTTGGGGGAGGGGGAAGACACCCTGTATCTATTTTTTAAAGGAAAATAGAAAATTCACGAATGACATTAACGTCCCCTTCCTTGATATTTGCTTTGAGGCGATATACCAAAGGCCTACTTTATTTGGACTAGATATTTTTTTTTAAATTTCTGATCTCATAAATTTAAAATGAATTCAATCCAAGATTCTGAAAAATGGACCTTTCGATTATAAATATCCACAACATTCGTTGAAAGAACTACTTCTTGCTCTTTGACTTTTTTTTTGCTTGTTTCTTTATTTTTGTTTTTGTATCTTTGTTAATTAGTTTTTACATGTTTTTTTGTTTATTTTTTAATCTACCCTAGTGTTAGACTTTAGCGTGATTACGGCGATTTTTGTCCTAGTAGAAAGTCACAAGATGGGCTCCAAAAAAACAAAACAAAACAAAACCGTTAAAAGAACTATATAGAATTATTTCGTACCATACATTTAATCTTATATCCTATAATTTGTTACTATTCATTGGGGGGGGGATAAATTTTAAATTTAGAGGTACATCGACTTTTTAAAAAATGTTTAAACATTATCTAAATGTGTCATTTAAACTTATTCTTTAACAGCTCAAAAATAGGACATTTTCAGAGCGAAGAGCGTCATCAAATATCCAACAATGCGATATTATGCTGCAATAGATATTGTCCTTACCAAATAGTAAGGTACAGTTACTAAAGGCTGGAATCACTGTTCATTTACACGTTTTTGAACTGAAAAGCTTTTGACATCTCGCAAATAAACCACAGAAACTATTTAATTAAATATAAAATTGAAGGATTTTTTTTTTAGTCAGGATAAAGAGAAAAACAATGGCATAAAATTTATTTGTACTCTTAGTACTCCTGTAGTCCTCTTTCAAAATTGCTGCCTACCCTAAGTAACAGGATGAGAATCGAATTCTTATTTGGAGTACAGAAAACTAATTTCACAGATTGGTACAACCTTAACTCATTTAAACTTCGCCCGAGTTGCCTACATCCATGTACTGGAACGTCCAAAAGTAGAGAACAAAATATCAACATCTATATTTTTATAGATTAGTGACTAAGAAAAATTATGGTGGAAATAATGCCTATTTGAACAAATAAAACGTCCAAAACTAGGGAACGATAAATATAAATGAAGCCGTGACGAGAAATCAACACGATTATCTGAATAAACAATTAAACATAATATTAATAGAAAGTATGCAGGTTCATGTTCCGCATGACCTGAGTACTTGTTTGGCCATGGTACTTCACTAATTAATTTGTCGCTTGTTTGGGCGTGATTATATTCCATTCCTCTGCCAATATCTGCCAAAAATCTTCAACATTCGTCCGTTTCAGAACCATAAACATCTCACCGAGTAACTTCCATAGGTTTTCTATGGGATTTAAATCAGGGCTCAGAGTTGGCCAGTTCATCACGGAGATATTTTTTAGGGTCCAATAACTTTCTCACCGTCTTTGTCACGGAGCATAGTCCTGCATGTAAAGAGGTTCACGTACTACCAATGTTCGAAGATAAGCGACCACACGTTCTTAAAGCAGATTCTTGCATACCGCGTAAGCGGACGAACGGGCGTACACCAGCGATGGAAACATACCCTTAGACTATAACACTGCCATTTATGAATTTAACCTATTTTTCTATGCACGTGGAATCCAATGTATCAGTTGTCCATCTTAAATGCTGCTTTCCATCCGATCCAAACAAATTAAATTCGCTTTCGTCTCTAAAAAAAACACTCCTAACTTTCAGCACTTGATAAGACATGCTCAGTAGCGATGGCCAAACCTATCCACTTTATTGAATTTTATTATGAGTGTTTTTTTTTAGAATAGGAACGTGTATAGATGATTTTCACCTCTCTCAATCGACGTTAAACTGTGAGCAACTTGACCTAAATTTCGGCTGCTGTCTCAAACCAGTCTTTCATCGACATCCGTTTTATCGGTCGACCTTCCATGGGAGTCTTTTTTCGAGGGTGATCCAGTATCTTCGTGGTGATTATCATGCGAGTCTTTTTTCGAGGGTGATCCAGTATCTTCGTGGTGATTATCATGCGAGTCTTTTTTCGAGGGTGATCCAGTATCTTCGTGGTGATTATCATGCGAGTCTTTTTTCGAGGGTGATCCAGTATCTTCGTGGTGATTATCATGCGAGTCTTTTTTCGAGGGTGATCCAGTATCTTCGTGGTGATTATCATGCGAGTCTTTTTTCGAGGGTGATCCAGTATCTTCGTGGTGATTATCATGCGAGTGTTTTTTCGAGGGTGATCCAGTATCTTCGTGGTGATTATCATGCGAGTCTTTTTTCGAGGGTGATCCAGTATCTTCGTGGTGATTATCATGCGAGTCTTTTTTCGAGGGTGATCCAGTATCTTCGTGGTGATTATCATGCGAGTCTTTTTTCGAGGGTGATCCAGTATCTTCGTGGTGATTATCATGCGAGTCTTTTTTCGAGGGTGATCCAGTATCTTCGTGGTGATTATCATGCGAGTGTTTTTTCGAGGGTGATCCAGTATCTTCGTGGTGATTATCATGCGAGTCTTTTTTCGAGGGTGATCCAGTATCTTCGTGGTGATTATCATGCGAGTCTTTTTTCGAGGGTGATCCAGTATCTTCGTGGTGATTATCATGCGAGTCTTTTTTCGAGGGTGATCCAGTATCTTTGTGGTGATTATCATGCGATAAATCACAATTTTGGATGCATCCTTTGAATACATATTATTTTTCTTCATAACTTTTGTATTCGCTGTTTTGTGAAATGAATTTGAGAAACTGAAGCATTGAACTTGAATAAAAAACAAATGAATTCGAAAAACATTGAAATAAAATAATTGCGTTTGAAGAACGAAAAGAATAAATCATCATTGAATCGAATGAATTTGTGAAATCTATCTTTATAATGAGACAAAATCATTAGATTTGATACCATTTAAATGAACCTCCACTGAACCAAAGGAATTCGGGAAATTTTCAACCTTAACCAAACGAATTCGTAAAATTTTCAGCATTTTACCAAACGAATCCGTGAAAATTTCACTCTTAACCAAACGAATTCGTGAATTTGTCAGTATTAACAAAAGAATTCGTAAAACTTTTTAGCATTAACTAAACGAAATCAGGAAATTGTCAGCATTAACCAAAGTTAGTCATGAAATTTTCAGCAATTAAGCAAACTAATTCGTGGAATTTCATCATTAACCAAACGAATTCGAAAAAATTTTGTCATTAACTAAACTCACTGAATTTGATAAATTAAGCAAAAGAATACGTTAAATTTTCAGCGTTAACCAAACTAATTCGTGGAATTTTCATCATTAACCAAACTAATTCGTGGAATTTTCATCATTAACCAAACTAATTCGTGGAATTTCATCATTAACCCAACGAATTCGTAAAATTTTCGTCATTAACTAAACTCACTGAATTTGATAAATTAAGCAAAAGAATACGTTAAATTTTCAGCGTTAACCAAACTAATTCGTGGAATTTTCATCATTAACCAAACTAATTCGTGGAATTTTCATCATTAACCCAACGAATTCGTAAAATTTTCGTCATTAACTAAACTCACTGAATTTGATAAATTAAGCAAAATAATACGTTAAATTTTCAGCGTTAACCAAACTAATTCGTGGAATTTTCATCATTAACCAAACTAATTCGTGGAATTTTCATCATTAACCCAACGAATTCGTAAAATTTTCGTCATTAACTAAACTCACTGAATTTGATAAATTAAGCAAAATAATACGTTAAATTTTCAGCGTTAACCAAACTAATTCGTGGAATTTTCATCATTAACCAAACTAATTCGTGGAATTTTCATCATTAACCAAACTAATTCGTGGAGTTTCATCATTAACCCAACGAATTCGTAAAATTTTCAGCATTAACTAAACTTACTGAATTTGATAAAGCAAAGCAATAAACTAGCACTGAACCACTGAATTCCTGAAAATTTCAGCACTGTTCAGAAACCAAACATTTTATGAACCAAAACAATGAACTAGCAATGAGCTAATATTAAATCAATATAATTAACGAAATCCTTAGTATTGTTCTAAGTTCAATGAATGTAATAGACCAAAGCAACCAATGAACCATTACTAAAACAAGTGAATTAGTGAAATATTCAGCAATAAACTATAATTAACGAATTCGATGAACCAGAACAATGGACCAACAATTTATAAGCAATGAACCAAATTAATTCGATGAACCAAAGCAATGAACCAGCATCGAACCAAATCATTTTGCAAAATCTTCTGCTTTGTCCCAAACTCCACCCAGTGAACTAAAATCCAGACAAACCTACAAGAGGGATAGAATATGTAGTTTGGGATACTGGTTCTCGTGGTATTAACTTTTCCCACGAGATTTAATGAACCTTAGTAATTCGGGTTGCTATATTTTTCTGAGAAGTCCTTTGTACTTGTCTCTATTTTGACCACATTTATTTCCTTATATTACTAACCCAGTTATTAGATCTTTTCTTTAATGGGTCATTCGTGGTTCTATTATTATTTATCCACTCTATTTATGACCACTAAACCCAACCATATAATTCTAAGAATGCTGGAAATCCTGAAATAAAGTCCGCTCACGGTGGAGCCAGTAAAAAAAGGGGAAAAGAGTTACGAAAAACATTACTTTAGGCAGCAAAACAAAGGGAATGAAGCTATGGTCTCTGAATGCAAAAGCTCCAGCTTCAACTCTATTTCTATAAAGGCGGAAGACGTTTTTGAGTAAGCTGACTGATATCGACAGGCTAAACTTAATCTAAATATATATATAAACTAAATTAACACGCTGTTAAAATAATGTAATAAAACCAATGATATAGTTATTTATTTTTGTCCGAGTACAAAAAAAAACCGGTTTCGGCGCTTTGCAGAATAAAACTCAAAATTTATTTTTCAAATTAGATTTATTCGGATATAAAACCTATGGTCTCCATTAGGACTTTTTACTCCGAGCTTATTCGATCCCCGGTGGGTGTCTGAATGCGAATTCTGAGTCTGCGTGCCAGTGCGAGGCAGGTGAGACTGACCGAGTCACATCACTCGGGGCCAAAAGAGTGCCAGGGATAGACAGGCTCCAGGAACTCGAGGGAGCGAAGTCCCAAATAGAAAGAAGTGACAAGGTTAAGTAAAACGGAGTTTTGGCACACAAAGATCTATTGGACTGATTGCTGTGTGAGTGAGATACTTACAAACATCTTTGTTTTGTTATGAGTTTGTTTATTAAGTTCTACCAACGCATGTTTAGGAGTATTGAAAATTATATTGGTGTTTTGTGACTCTTTTGGTATTTCAAAGTTTTAGTGTCAATTTTTTTTTCAAAATTTTATAATTTTTTAGGTGAAATTTGAAGTTTGATTATTCTAGCCATAAGAAACTTGATTTCAATATTTATTCTTTCTAACGTTTTCTAAAACTATTTCTAGCCTACCCTTTGCTGCTCTATTATCAAATAATGACATAACTTAAAGATTTACTTAACTTGAATTTAGTATTTGTCTTCAACCACAAAAACTGGACAAATCAAATTTAGTATCCGAAATAATTTGCGTTGCTTTTGATTCATTTTCTTAATAATTCTCAAATTTCTTAATTCAATTAAAACAATTCCAATCGATACAAGGAGAAATATATCTAGTAAAATAAAATTTAAAATAGGTTAATTTATTTGAGTGACTTTGACATTAAATTTAATAATTATAGCGCGTGCGCAATCGTCCATTAATTTTCTTTTTAATTCTGTCATTGATTTGTTTCCATTTAAAATTGATTTGGAAGTAAAGAGATTCGAAGCGGTTCAAAATTTGAAAATAACCAGTTTAAAAATCGTAGTTTGCGGAATTATTGGGAACAAATTTTGATTTTGGTATTATTTTTAATTTCTGGAGACCCCTAAATATAATTCAAATTAATAGTTTTTAAATTTATTTATAAGAGTTAACAGTTGTAATCAAACATGGCTTCCTTGTCCCCATAATCAGCTCAAAGAAATTTAATAAAAATACAATAATAATCGTATTGAAGCAAGTTTATTAAGAAATATTTTAATTAGTTCATATATTTTTTATATACTACTTTAAATAAGTACATGTATATTAAATATATAATATATATATATATTGCCATTTTTCTAATACGCAAGTCAAATCACAAAACAAAATGGCGACCGATGAAGCTATGGGAGAAAGGCGAAAGGGGTGAATTGTAGTCCATTGCTGCTACACCACACCATTCTTCGCAGTGTAGTGATTAGGTTAAAACTGTTTAAAATGTGTTGGTTGAAGTAGAGCGACAATAAAGTGAAATAAGCTACCAAAATCAAAGATCTGGATAGAATTAGGCAGTGCCACAGGGCGAACGCCATTGCGAGCATTTTAGAATCGGTGCCAGGGTGCCAGCGTCGTGGCAGTCGTTGTTGTGGGGGCATACCCTCTGTGGAGTGTCAACAGGGTGAGGAATGACCCCTGACGAGGAAAACTCTTCCTTAACCCCCAAAGAGACGGACAGGGGGGTGAAATCTGCGCCCGGACTCCCAAAAATCCGGTGGGCGGACAAGCGAAGGATGCGAGGTGAGTCCAGGGTCAAAATATCTCATGAGAAAGACCTCCTGAGGTGCCCTACACAACCCAGGCTGATTTTACCGTTAGTGCAGGGGTACTACTAAACATTAACCCCACCCCACTACTTCAAGGGGGTGCTTTGATCGGACATTCGAGTACCTGGGGTTTCGTGTAGACTTGTCCTCGGAGTTACAATGTGTCTAGGTAGTCTAAGTCAAGGTATTCAGGATCTTGATATTTCTGGGATTATTATCACAATTGTTATTATTACTAAGGGTAGCATTTGTGATGGATGTGTGGTAACAAGCTGTACCAGATTATGTTTGACATCTTGTTATCTGTTTATTTATCATCTACCTGTTTTCTTCCCTTCGTAACTTTGTTCTTTCATCTACCTCTTATCTACCATTTCTACCTTTGTTTCTTTAATCTACTTGTTATTTGCCATTCAATACGTATGTACTTTCCTTCCTAACTTTGTTTCTCTCATCTACCTCCCATCTACCATTCCTATCTTATTTTCTTCCGAACGTTGTTTCTTCATCTACTTGTTATCTACTATTTCTACCTATGTTCTCTTCCGAAATTTGTTTATTCCATCTACATTTTATCTACCATTATTATTTTTTCCTTCCTAACTTATTTTTTGAATCTACATTTTATCTACCATTCCTATGTTCTTTCCCTCCTAACTTCGTTTCTTCAT
This sequence comes from Ceratothoa steindachneri, assembly GCA_963969495.1. Taxonomy (NCBI): domain Eukaryota; kingdom Metazoa; phylum Arthropoda; class Malacostraca; order Isopoda; family Cymothoidae; genus Ceratothoa; species Ceratothoa steindachneri. The sequence continues at coordinate 165,022,042 of OZ018330.1, read as the reverse complement.
CTACTTGTTATCTATCATTCCTACTTTTGTTCTTTTCTTTCTACCTTCGTTTCCTCCATTAAATTAAAAAAATTATTGGGATAATTAAATTTAATATCAATATTTCAATTAATGGAATTTGCTCATCCGAGGTCGATTTTTAATATCATTGAAATGTTGACAACCAGAGAATTTCTGTGGCAAACTTAGGTCTAAAATCCTTCGTTCGATTTTTTTTTAAACTGCGGGATTTATTTTTAATAAAACCTATGAAAGTAAAGTTTAACCAACGATAGTATCTTTATCAAAATGTTATGGAAGAGTTTGTTAATGGGTGCTTATGTGAAAGTTTAAATATGTGTCTGTATGAACTGAATTATGTACCCATGTATGAGTGCAAAAATTATCATATTTTAATATATTTGACTGTAAATAGAGGAAGATTATTCAATATATAAATAGTAAAGTAATAATAAGTTAACTCAAATAAATTTATAAATAAAATTTGAACTTAATTTTTTAATTTAAAATTTGTAAATTTAATTTGAATTTTTAACTGTATTTGAACAATTCTGAAACTTCTCGATTTTATAAAAGATCACCGGTCAAAAAATTCCTCGCATGGCGTGTTTAAAGTAGTTGAAAGTACAGGGGCCTGTAGTTAGCATTGAAAGGAGGGTGGGGATTGTGAGTTTACAACATGGGTAACGTGTGAGGTGATTGATAGATTTTGTTAAGGTGGTATGGTGCCAGTGCCTGTCTCGTACACTGTGTAAATGGGGGCAAAGCAGAAGTTACTGAGTGCAAAAATGAGTAATTGCATTTGGGTGTCTCTGGAACGGTTTTAAAGAGGTTTCTCTTTTATGTCATCTCATACTCATTCTGTTAACATCCGGGGGGAGGTCTCTTGGCCAGCTGCTGTGTCCTACAGTGTTCTTCTTGACTCTTTCCTTGTCCAGCTGCTCTTTCGTATCTACTTCCTTCCCCATGGCCTTCCTCTGTGTCGCCTACGTATATCCTCCCCTTTCTATACCGATGACATTGAAATAGTTCTCTCTTCCTCCCCAAACTTGTTCGCTTTATTGTCATTAATCTTTTATCTGCCTATGACTTAATTATTAAATGGCCATTTGATAACTTCTCAAACTCAACCATGACAAAACTGAGGTTCTTTTGATGGGAACCTCAGCAGATTTCTCTCTCTGTAAATTGGTAGCCCCTTCTCTTAATTTTGGTGGTTCCTGGTTCGCGTTCTCTGAAAACGTTAGAAACCTGGGTGTTTTCCTTGACAGTCAATTGAATTTCAAATCGTATGTTGCTAATATCAGCAAATCATCTCTCTGATTTCTTCTCGGTCGTATCTGGTCCCACTTTGACTGAAAAGGTTTCGAGGTAGCCATCCGTGGCTTTGTTACCTTCCACCTTGATTGCTGTAACTCTCTTCTCACTGGAGCCTCAACACTACAGTTCGTCCCTCTCAACTTGTCCGGAAAGTTGCGGCTCGAGTATTCCTCCCTCGAGGACGATTCTCTCGTGCCACATCCCTGCTCCGTGAATTGCATTGGCTGCCCATTACAGTTTGAATTACTTTCAAAGTCCTCTTTCTCACATTTTGAATCCTAAACACCGCAACTCCATTTTACCCGTCCTTCCCATTGACTGTGTCCAGACAACAACAAAGAGCCCTTCGCACGGGAAGTGCCCTTCTGCTTTCGTTTCCTCGCACACTTCTCTGCTGTATTGTATGAGTGATGGCACTTCTCTGCTGTATTGTATGAGTGATGGCACTTCTCTGTAGTTTCTACTAAGCTATAAATGGTTAACTCCTCTCATACGCTTCTCTTCCTCACCTGGCACTTTCAAGCGGGTTCTGAAAACCAACCTCATCTGTCAGGCATTTTCCTACTCGATGGAAGGGTGCCCTGCGAAGGCTTCAAGGTCTTGAGGGGCGCCATATAAAACCTGTATTATTATTGGGCGCGCCAAAGGCCATCCTGTGAAAGGTGTAGCGAAATTTGTAGGTGTATCTACGTGTTCGGTCATACGGGTCAACTTGCAATGGTAAAAATTTTGGTCTACAGGAAATTCCAGAACGAATTGTTGCCGAAAGACGATATTAACGTATTGGGACTACTGGAGTGTTTGACGGCTTGTGGCCAAAAATCGTTTCGCTTCAAGGCCGGGATTGCTGCAAGACGTCAACGCCGGTTCTTCCGCACCCATTACTGATAGAACCCTGAAGGGAACTGCCTAGCATGATTGTATAGAGCAAATTGGGCGCAAGAGGCCTTTCTTCACTCTTGCCCGCAAATTTACTCGGTACAATGGGCGAAAGAAGACAAGCAATGGACCATGGAGGACTGGGAACGCGTCATCTTGTCAGACGAATCACGTTCTGTCCGTGTGTGAATGATGCCAGCGTCGTGTTCATCGGAGACCTTATGAGGCCTTCAAGGAAGACTGCAGGCAAGGTGCGGCTCAAGCTGGAGGAGGCTCTGTAATCTACTGGAGGGGGAGGGGATTAGGCAGATATGCCCAAATCGAGCTGCTAGACGATCCGGTTTTGCCGTCTACCCTTCATCTTAACGTAGCACGTAATATTCCAAATACGTCTTCAAGAATGACAACTCCCGTATTCATCAGTCTGGAACTGTGACTGACTGATATGATGAACATTCGGAAGCAATCACACATCTTGCCTGGCCCGCAAAATCACCGGATCTGAACTGCATCGGAAATCTATGGGATTGCTTCAAACAACGTGCCAAACGTTAGGAACAACATCCACGCAATCTGGCCGAATTTTACAATTCTTTGATGCACGGGTAACTGAACGTTGATGTTTCCTACACCCAGAACATTATCCAGCTCATGCCACGTCAAATTGCAGTTGTAATCCGGGCTTGTGGAGGTATTACACGTATTTCTTTGTCCACTGTGCTTATTGTGGTGGAATTAATAACGGTTTTATCACTTGATGCCGATCTCGAAAAGGTGTTGAATATTATATAATTATTATTATTTTACCTTAATTACTTGATAATTCTTAGGTGCGGAGGAATTTATTTAGGACATTCAACTAATAAATGAGAACCCCCTCCCCTCCAAAAAATAAGGAATAAAAACAAGATAGAGAAAATAAACTCTGGTGGTTATACAAATTGGTATGACGAAATCTGGTTGCTAAGTAATCAGGAAAGGCAAATCCAATTACTCATAAACAATAGAAGCTTGTGTAAAATGAATGAAATTACTGTGTCCAATTTCTTGAGCGTTAGCTGAATCTTAACAAACAGAAAAAAATTAATTGTAGTTCGAATCTGTACTGGTTCTGTGGAACTCAAATTCTTTTTTACTTGCAATGCAATACATATAATAATGATGATTCTTAAATTATTTATTGGGCACACCATTTCTTCATATCAAAATTATTTTCAGACTTTCTTGTCAATTTTTATTATTTCTTTATCGGTAATTTGAGAAAATGCAAGATAAATGAAACATGAAGACATATAAAGTTATAAATAATTGTGAATTAAGGGAAATATCTATAGTAAAAGATAGAGAATCAATTTAGTTTGTTTAATGGTAGGCCATCTGGTTAAATATTTGTTTTGAAAAGGCGCCATCTGGCGGTCATCTGGTTAAAGTTGGCCAATATTTATTACTTATAATCATTTGTAAAACGCAAAAACTAATTTAAATCACTTAAGCCAGATTTATTAAACCTAATTAATCATAAAACTGATCAAAAAGGTGAAATTAAGAGAAATAAGTGGTGAGTAATGTCAACAGAGGCGTAGCTGAAATTTGTCCATGTTCTGCGAAACTTGGTCACGGAATCTCTCAAGAAATCTTGCCACAGGTAAATAATATTGCTAATGAAGTAGACCTAAAATAGACATCTTTCTTTGAAAATTACGTGATGGATATTTGTTTTTGAAATCGAAAATGTAAATGAATAATAGAGAACCTACTTAAATGAAGAGGAATTTCTATGTTTATTTTTGTTTGAGGATAATAGGCCTCAACTTACTTTGAGAGGAAACGGGTCTTGATTATTGACTATTGGAACTGAAATTTCAGAACTATCGCAAGTCTACTCGAGTCAAACTGAAATTTCATTTTCCATCTTTTTAAAAATAGGCTTTTAATATGCAATATTAAAACTCAGTTTCGCAGAAGTAATCTCAAATCTACGTGTAGATATTTTATCCTTTTCCTCTCTTTTGGAGAATAGGTATCGCCAAGAATTTTCCGAAAAGTATGACATAAATAATTTTAGAATCCAAATTTTAGATGAATAATCGCAAATATTCCCTACGTTGTTTTTAATTTACTTAATCAATCCCCCACTACGGTCACTACCCTTAGCTACAAGCCACAATGGATGGCAACCTGAAAAGGATCTACCAACAATCCAGGACTATGTGCACCTGCAGATTTTGGCTATCTGTGCGAGTATGTGTGAATATGCGTTGAACTGTTTAGGTCCCGCTGTTACCGGGTGCAGATGTATGTATGTGTGGATTAGGCTGGTGTGGTGTATTTGTTTAGTTTTGGATGATAAGCACAACGGAGCTTCTCCAGAAAGATTTGTGTATGACTTGGGATGTTTCTTCTTGATTGATTTTCAGTCGCGTCCAGTCGAGTCCAGTTCTTTAGGAGAAGTTTTCACCCTCCATTAATTAACCTGAAGAAGAAATATAAAAAAATAATATACTGGTTTCATGATTGGTGGGGGGATTAGAATCCGTACCTTCAAACTCTCTTCGTTTTTCGAGCCAACATCTTAACCAACCCGGCCGAGTTTTTTAGGCGTTGACTCGAAGAACGATGAGCGTTTGGTAGTGCGGATTCGAATCCCCGTCACAGTTGAGAGTATGGGTTCGAATTCGCATCGCATTTGGCAGTACGGGTTCGAATTCCCATCGCAATTGACAGTACGGGTTCGAATTCCCATCGCAATTGACAGTACGAGTTCGAATCACCATCTCAATTGAAATGCAAGATCGAATTCTCCATCACAATTGATACTGTGGGTTCGAATCCTCATCACGTTTGACGGTACGGGTTAGAATGCGAGGATAATATTTTTTTTCTTTAACAAATGCATTATTTATTGTTAAGAAGGAAATTCTTAAGTGTTTTCCTATTTCTTTATGAATTAACGTTTGAATTCAAATGACTTAAAAAATCCGCCAATTTAAAAAACAACCATTCTAGACCGCCCGGTTACGCGGGAGGGGTCTAAGATGTTTTATTTGAGATCAGTGTGCTTGGTTCGATCCCCACTCATGCACGGATTTTTTTCGCAGTTAGGACAATTCATTTTTTTCCTGAAAAAGAATTGTTTATCTTCTCTTTCTTTGCGGTTTGATTGATTTATTCCCTTCGATATATATATATATATATATATATATATATATATATATATCAGATTCCCTATGAATACCGACGCATACCACTATGAGTACTTATGAATTCCCTTAAGAACAGTGATGGATGCCTCTATGAATACCGACGAATACCCCTATGAGGGGGGTATTCCGATGAATACCCTTGTGAACAGTGATACATACCTTTATCAATACCGACGAATACCCCTACGAGTTTCGATGCATGCCCGTATGAGTACCGATGCATGCCCCTGTGAGTACCGATTAATACCCATAAGAACATCGAACTATGCCCCTAGGAATACCGACGAATACCCCTATGAATACCGATGCATACCCCTTTGAGTGTCTCCTAAGTATAGGCTTCCAGAGGGCAAGGATTGATGACAAATCAGATCTAATTGAGCGATGGTGATTTACGTTAATCCTTTAGCGAACCAGAGAGGGGTCGTGGGGCTGTTCAGAGTAGGGTTCCTATCGAACAGACGGGGAGAGAGGGAGGGGGGTCGAATGAGAATAGAGGGAACGTCGAATAAGATCCGAAGGGGATAGTGTCGGATCGGTTTTCACTGTTTTTTTACACTTATTTTTTTCATTGAATTTAATCAATAAGTTTACACCTTCTTGGATCGCTCCCATGGGGGGAAGGGCTAATCTTGACCAATGCCGGAACATAGGACAGGCGCTTACCAGCGAGGGAAGGGGTAATCATAAGAAAAATGGATAAGAAGGGGAAAATTAATACATGATAGAGGAAAGAAAAGCTTCAGAAATCGCATAGTTTGAGGAATCTTCACTGTCAAGGCCCCTCCTTACGGGGAAGGGGGGGGGAGTGTTCCACCTCACTGGGGGTGTTTCCGAGTACAGCAAGAAAAAGTACTTAGGTACAGGTGGTCAACAATGAGCACAAAACCTTAAAAATACGAAATAAGAAAAATATTGGTCCTTCCTTTCAGGCAGGACCAAGCGTAGTTTCAGGAGAGTTGCGCACCCGGACGGTAGCTAAAACCTAAAGTAGGTCTACTTTGACTATGTAAATTTCTTAAATTTTCACCTTTCCTCCCTTTATTGATTATCCTGGTTGTAAAAACTAAGGGTGATCTTTACAAACCACCAAACAGTTACCTTGGCAAATGGCATGGTCAGTCAATGGCATCTAGCCATTGACAAGAGCAATTATTACAATCAACAATCTATTTCTCACTATCTTTATTGACAAGGAGAGATAAGAATTTTTCTTCAATGCATAGTCAAGTGGCTGCACCATAGAAAGCTTGTAGGTTGACAGTGAGGCTAGCACTTGGCGTGGGGCGAGCGAGTTAATTGAGCTGATAGTGAGGCGATGGCAACACAATATGATTCGCATCTCTTCTCAGTGCCTCTAAATATGCTCGAGTGGTGTGAGGTTACCAGGCGTTGTCATCATAGGGTTGCCAGCTATCGCTTGCTATGCCACTAGGAATAATACACAGTGAGAATGAATAATTTTTTAGTTTAAACACAAACACGGTTGACAGAGTAAAAATGATAGAAGTGAGTTTAATGAAAATAGTAGGAACACAGCACCATAAGAAAGGAGACGAAATAAATCCTAAATCGGACACCGTTAAACATAAGGAAACCCAGAAAACAGCCTGGTAGAGGGTGGTAACACAATTTTCGTTCAAAGGCGCATTGGACCTAAGTTAAGGCCCTTCCTTAGAGATGTTAAGAATGTGAGGTTGAAGGAGGTAGGTAAAGGAGGCATTGTTTGTGGGAGAAGGTGTCTGGGAGACTACATCTCCAGCCGCATTCGGGCTATAAAATAAGTGCCATTCGCAGTCAGAGACTTCACATCCCTAACATCTCTGAGGAAGCGGCTCTACTTAGTTCCGAAAACTTAGAAATACATACAATCTGTTAATCTCAGCTGTGTTAAAAAAAAAAAATATATATATATATATATATATATATATATATATATATATATATATATATATATATATATATATATATATATAAATGCAATGTCCCACAGGAAAAAAATGAAAAGGTGTTTCCAAGTACTTTCGAACTTTATTAAGTTCCTTATCCTTGATAAGGAACTTAATAAAGTTCGAAAGTACTTGGGAACAGCTTTTCATTTTTTCCTGTGGGACATTGCATTCATTTGCTACCCTCACGTGATACTTTGTGAGTTTTTCATATATATATATATATATATATATATATATATATATATATATATATATATATATATATATATATATATATATATATATATACATGTTCTGCGGGTAAATCACTACTCAAATTTCGCCATATATTTAATTTCTGCCTTACAAGTTCACTGCATCTTTCTCTCTGCCGTCAAAATGTTTTTGAAAGACAAATTAAAAATGGCGAAAGCTCTGTGGTAGTTGTTACCACCCGCAGAACTTGTATTTTCTCTTTCTTTGTATGTGACATGGATAAAAAAAATCCCTTGGAAGTTCTTAGCCTGGATGGATAATGGGTTTGATAAGTGGACGTTTTGTATGTGTTTGAGTCATTGTGTATGGTAGCATTGTACAACAAATTTCAGTTCAAAAAAAAAACATAGATCTCACGTGAATTTTATTATGAAGTTGATATTGCCAACTTCGAATTTGCTAACAAAAATCTCCCATCACGTAACATTTTCTTGTAAATTGCCGAATTAATAATTAGGCAAATGATACCGATTTCCACGATACCATAAATGTATTTTGGTCCCAAAGTCAGATTAAATGTGTCCATTGTAATTAATTCATGAATATATAATGAATCAGCAAGTCTGTTAGCATTATATAATGTATTAACCTACATTTTAGCATTTACTTCTTCGTTTGTAAGACGTCTCAGGTGTGTCAAGCTTCAGGTTCCAGCAGGTCTGCCAGCATAGCAGAGCTCCATTTTCCCTTATACCTGTTTATCATTGACGCTATATTTTGATAAAACCTCTCTCCATGTTCTTCACTCCCATCTTCTGCATCCTCCTGGAAGAAGGACAGATGAGAATGAAGAAAGTGTATCTTCAGTGACATATTGCATCCGAGATCTTGGTAGCCCTTGATTAGGCTCTCCACTATGCACTCTCGCTGGGCCTCTTGGTGCTTTCCCAGAAGCCATTTGCATACATCTTTGAAAGCATGCCAGGCCCATAGCTCAGTTTCAGTTTCATCTATTGTCGCCTCGAAGTCCTCATAATTTATAAAGTGACGAATCTGATGGCCTTCTAATATGCCTTCCTTAATCTTGGCATCATTTAATTTAGGGAAGATCGCCTTGAGGTACTGAAAGCATTTATAGTAAGTTACAAAGTTACCAAGCGTTACCTAAAAGTTACCACGGATTTGGACTCAAATAAATAAATACTTTCATAAATATCATAGGTTAGCCTGACAAATACCTTAGGAACACCTCATCGAAATTATATAAAAATCTGTTTATAACTTTTAGAGTTGTCAGATTCGGCCTCGATCCTGTTTGCATTCAATCCCAACGCAACCATCAATGTATTTTACGTAAGATGGTAAATTACGAGAAACTGAATGGTCACAAATGGAAACGGATGTTATATTCGTGATTTACGCAAAAAATACCCCTAGAAAAGGTCATTCTCATTTCCGGGTTTTCTTTTCATTGTTGTACAGTGTAATTATGTAGCAGACCCCTGTTCGATTTCCGGCGAGGTTAATTCAAACTTTTTTTTCCTGGCGTTATTTCTGTCTTCTCGGTAAAGGATTGCCTTCATTGTGCCGCCCTCTGCTCTCCTTCATTCTTTTCTCTTCCAATGTCCCTTTCTTGCTTTTAAAAAACTCGGGCTTCTTGTCTCATTGTTCATTTACGTCTTATTTTTCACACACACACACACACACACACTATATATATATATATATATATATATATATATATATATATATATATATATATATATATCAAAAACTGAACTTTAGAAGCCCTATCAAATATTTACCCAGCCGAAAAATGGGATAATTTTTGGTTCCTCTGTTATTATTTCTTAATATTCAAGGGGTCGAGGCGTCTGGATATTTCGGCATCGCGAGGGGAATATTTCCTCGTCCCTCAATACCCCCCCCCCCCCGACTCCATCACCCCCTGGGCTTTGCATTCAACCCTGGTTCATTTTGCCGTTGCCAGGCGTTCATTCAATCCTCCACCCTGTGGCACGCTGTCACCTCCCCATTTCGGGGCTGTTTCCCCTCCTAAGGAATGCGGGGGGTCGAGTCCTCTTAGACCGAAATAAAACAATCAAAATATTCCATTTATAACAATCCCGATACGATAAGGGAGAGGGGTGGGGGTCGGGGTGACCACGGAACCCCATCACGAAAATGGGGGTGGGGGGGTAACAGGGTAATACCCCACCTGCTACTGAAACCTGGAGGACACGCCCTACTGACCCCATCGCTTCAACAGAAATTAATCCCCTCTCTCGGCTCTTTTCCGCCTTTTAAATCTATTCCGTGCCGGTTTAGACCCATACCGTGAGGGAAAGAGGTCGTTAAACGTTTTATATAATAACCTAGTGAAAAAGTGCAGTGGAAACCGATTATCATTGGAGGAAATTTATTTAATTTCCAATTTCGTAACCGATATTAAATCATTTTTAATCTAAATTAATTGAAATTAATGAGGGCTCTTATACATAGGAATGGTCCCCCGCATAGCGTGGTACCCATTATCAAAATGGGCGACTACGTGCCCCACGCCCCCTAAACGGAGACAAACCTTATCATAGGATTTGAGGATTTTAATTCTTAAAACTAAAAAGCGATAACCAACGAGGCAATCGAAGCCAAAAAGGTTTATTGTAAAGATGTGACTAATTGGGACTAATGGAGACAAATGGGGACTAATAGGACTCATGGTGACTAATCGAAACTAATGGGGACAAATGAGAACTAAGGGAAAACCCTGATACCGGCTGGGCACGCAACTCTCCAGAACCCAATTAATTTCCCCATTTGAAACGCCCCCAGCACGAGGGGGGGGGGGATTGGGGAATCGTACTGGAGATTTGAAAAACACAAAACTGAAAGGGGTTCCAAAACACCTCCTCAGGGCACATGCCCCGGGACCCCTTCTTTGGCCGGTCCCTAGGGGGCCAAGGTAATGAAGCTCCCTGGATTTTTTAGTAGTTTTACTAGTTTACACTGGTTGCAATGGTTTTAGGTTTTACTGTTTTTGCTCTTTTTACTATTTTTAATAGTTTTACTAGCTTTTACTAGTTTAATTAGTTTTACTAGTTCATACTAGTTGGTTCTAGTGCTTCCATTTTGTACTAGTATTACTAGCGTTTTACTAGTTTCTAGAAGTTGACTCAAGTTTTGCTAATTTGAACTAGTTTCACTATTTATACTAGTTTCACTATTTATACTAGCTTCGCTAGTTTCTATTAATTTATTCTAGTGTTGCTAGTTTGTACTAGTTTCTAGTTGATGTTTCTAATGCTGCTACTTTTACTAGTCTAACTATCTTTGCTAATTTTAATAGTTTTTTCTAGTTTATTACTAGTTTTTATTCCTAGAAGCGCGCTGCCCCTACTTTGTGGCAAATGGGGAATGATGGTAATTATCGATTCGCACTGGCTGACGCTTATCTCAGTGGTGCCCAAACTTTAATTCGGGGTTCGACTTACCCTGCACTCCATCCAGTAACAAAACAACTTCGATGTGGCTTAATTTTCCGACGGTGCAACAGCGTTGCCACTCGGGTTCGTGAGTGGTAAATGAGGCGGTGAAAGGAAGGGGGGAGCTAGAGGAGATCTGGTTCTATGCTTATTGTTATCGGGGCCGGGTTCAGGAGGGTTATGCACACTCCCCACCTCTAACCTAATTATATATATATATATATATATATATATATATATATATATATATATATATATATATATATATATCACATATAAAAGTGGAGGAATGAAAACACAAATTGCTTATCTACTGCCGAGGAAGGACAGGGAGATGATATATGTAAGGGATTGTAAGAGAGACAAGTAAAAAGGGAAGTAGGAGAGGCATGTTTAACGCAACACCGACTACTGTGTGCAGATCTAAAAGTGAGAAACCTGAAGAGAAAGAAAAGAAGAGAGGCGATAAGAAAATAAAAGAGTGGAAACTGAAGGACGAGAAAACGCGAACACGATTTGTAATGAAAGTGAAGCAGAAAAATAAGAAACAAAGGCGGTTCGAAACAACTGAGTGAAGATATTCTGGAGGATGCAAAGGAAGTCTGTGGTGAAACGACAGGACATAAAAGAAAAAGGAGAGAAACATGGTGGTGGAATGAAGTAGTGCAGAGGGCAGTGCGGGAAACGAAAAGAGCTGATAAAAGATGGCAGAGAACGTGTAACGAAGAAGATAAAAGAGAATATAAAGAGAAAGGAAGCGAAGTAGTAGCCAGAACAAAGAGGCTGGCATGGGAAAGTGGACTGAAGTATTGAATAGTAGTGAGAAGCAAAACGAGATGTTTATAATTGCAAAACAAATGAAAAAAAAGAGAAAAGATGTAATCGAAGAAAGTATATAAAAGATGAAAGAGGAGGTATCAAGATACAGAAAGAAGAGATACTAGAGAGGTGGAGGGGTTAGTTTGAAGACCTATTAAATGAGGAAAATGAACACTATCCGGAAGAGATGTGTGTAGTAGAAGTGAAGAGAGCAATAAAAGGAGTGCAAAGTAGAAAAGCACCAGGTCCAACAGGAGAGACAAGTGACTTGCTAAAGAGAGCAGGTATTATTGGAGAACTGACGAGAGTATTGAGAAACATTGTTGACCAGGAAGAGATTCCAGAAGATCAAAAAGATAGTGCGATCATTCCAATTCATAACGGAAAGGGAGATGCTTTGGAGTGGGGGAAATATAGGGGAATTGGACTATTGGAAGGAATGAAACTGTTTGAAAAGGTATTGGAGGAGAGGTTAATGAAATTCATAAAAGTGGATGGTCGGCAGTTTGGTTTTAGTCCAGGAACGTCGACCATAGACGCATTTTTTTATAATGAGGCAAATACAGCAAAAGGTCAGTGGAAAGAAGAAACTGTATCATGGCTTTGTGGACCTGGGAAAAGCATTCGATCGAGTGCCATGGAGAGCGATTGAGCGGGCACTGATGAGGCAAAAGAGGCCAGAAAGGCTCGTGGCTGCAGTCATGTGGAATCAAGGTCAAAGGTGAGAACAATGGCAGAAACATAAGAGGCTTTTGATATAAATGTAGGAGTGCACCAGGGATGAGCTTTTAGTCCGTTACTCTTTATCACAGCAGTGGAAGAGAAATTAAACGGTTTCCAGTACAAATCTCCTAATAATTTACTCTTGGTCTATTTTTTTTTTGCAGAGGGATACTTATTTTCGAGACCTAAAGGCAAGAAAACAATTAATCAGAAATCCTGTTGAAATAGGGGAAAAACAATCTGAACGACTCTTTTTTGTTCATCTAAATTTGCTCTAATAATTTAACTTTTCTTTGCTTATTTTTAAAGGCCAGTAGCTATTTCCTTCTGCTAAAGATAAATTTTAAAACTATTTTAGAAATAACTTCGATAAATCCTTCGAATATAGGAAAAAGAAAAGAAAACAGATATTTGTAATTCTTTTTGTTTTTAAAAATTCCAACGTTAAAATATACTCGTATCGATAAACTAATGCCAAAATCTTTGGCCATGACTCTATTTCCCCCCAAATTCAAAATGATAAAAAAAATTGCCTTCCTAAAATATAGTGTTAGAAATAATTAAAATTCATGGATGATTTTTATTTAAATCCACAATAGCTTTATAATAAAGTAAATAGGGGTGAGTAACTGAAAGTATGGGCTCGAACCCTACCATTTTCTATGACCGCTAGTGTTTTTGTTAAAGTACTTTTCGGTCATTGTGAATTATTTGTATTATTACTCCATTATAATTCTCACGTCTTCTTTGTTAATTCATACGAGGCTAACTACATTGCATGAAATTATCTGGCAACATCCTTTTGCGGGGATGTGGACTGTGGCAGTGGTTTTAACAGTAGCCTGGGTACCTCTTGAAGGCCTGTCTTTATAGTTGAATAATTCCCATACCGTCTTGAGACCGCGTAGTTTAAGAGTTGACTAAGTCAGATAGCGTTCAATCATCTGGGAAGCATCAGTGCAATTTTTATTTCTTGCAACGTCAGCGCCTTTAAGTCGATGAACACTGATCCCATTTTTGTGAGAGGCTGGTAACTGAGAAGTGAATTTAAGTATATATTTTATGTAGTGGACGCAATCAGGAGTTTTGTTGGAGAAATTAAGATTGTACTACCGTCCTTAAAGATGCAAAGCTAGTGTTTTTTCCATAAGGATGTTTATTTTACTAGTTATTAAATTGCTATTTACCCTCCTTCTGTTATGCTGGCCAAATAAGGTGTCTCAAGTTTGTATAAAAGAACAGATATGCTCAAAAGTACGAACATTATCCCATCTCTTGGAGTAATTCATAAAAGTTTACACTTTAAATGGGTTGAACGCCAACCTCGAATGCCCTTCTATCGTTGCTCGATGTTTACATTCAACAGTTATAGATATTAATAACCCCAAATGACCACCGTTGCCCACTTAACATTTGGACAGTCGCTTTCGATCAAAGTTGTATCACGAATTGTTCCTTGATTTCCCCCTCTTGCCATTTGTGGCAGGAAAAAGTCAGAAAGATCAATTTTCACAAAGGGCGAGGGAGAATGGAGGCAGCCATTGTCTGCAATCGGTCACCGACGATGTTTAAGTTGTAAGGTTGCCATGGTTGGTACTAGAGGGAAGCGAGAATTGAAGAATCAAAGATTCTGTGAGTGCTGAACAAAGGCCACTATTAGAATAAACCAAAATTGATTTTCCTGGTGGGGGGGAGGGGGGGCAGTCCTAATCCAGTCATGAGATCGGGTTACAGTTATTATAGGAAATTTCATATATAACCTTTGATATCTTTCTATTTAATCCTTTTGATTAAGAAAGTTATTTAAAATAGGTTAATTCAAATTTGGTTTTGTCCATAAATGAGAAAATATTACCCCCAAAACACAACAATCCGATGATTCCTGGATGAAATCATCATTACCAAATTAGTGAACTGGAAGAAATAAAAAAAAACTACCAACAGTAACAATCCATTTACCATTTCCACTAAATCTTAACATTTACAAACGGTTCTTCTTTCTATATTTTCAGACCAGTGAAACAATTTTATTTGTTTTCGATTTATTTTTATTCACTTGATGGCATTTATGATCTCATTAATCGTCTATTTATATGCTTCCCATTTTTTGCCATTGGGCTTCGCCTATCAATGGCAAAAGATCCACCGGCAGAAAGCTGATTGAGAAACGCTGTTTCGTCCCCAACGGGGAAGGAGATGAAGCGTCCCTTGTATGGAGGACGTGGCGCTGCCTTTTGATGGGGAATTATGGATGGTGGTTTAGATGGGGAGGAAGAACGTGATTCTTTTAGGCTAGTTGTTATAATGTGGAGAAATATGGATGAGGGGAAGATGGATGTATAATGGGGCTTATTGCATTCGGTTTATTTAATTTCCTCTCCCGAACATTTGCTCGTTTTTCTTTCCTTGGTTATTTATTAAGAATTATTTAATAGATGGGTAGGACGATATACAAGTGATAACTCATTTTTCCAATGTTACTAAGGCTCGACGTCTTAATCAAGCTAAATTTGCCTTTGACACTTGTTTAACATAAACTTTAGAGCTATATTATGAAATATATCGACGCCCCCCACTAAGAAGAAGGGGGTTAACTGTAAATTGACCAAGACGTGATAGTTTGAAATCAATTTATTGACTAGTCTTCACTGACAGTTTCAGGTTGCTCAAAGCTCATCAATTTTCTGACTTAAATCACCATAAGAATAATTCAGTGGACCGAACCCATTTTAATATATATATATATATATATATATATATATATATATATATATATATATATATATACATATATATATATATATATATATGTATATATATATATATATATGCATATATATTATATAACAATCCTTTCAGATTACTGCGAAGTTAAGCCACAACGGCTGTGATTAGTCGCCGGATAGTCTCCTGATTCTGGCGGACTTCACGACTGTTACCCCTGTAGACACCTGTAGTCTGGTCTCCACGTTAAAATGTAGCCCCCAACTTAGACCTAAACTGCGTCTTAGAGGAACACAGATCGGTCTGTCTGTCTGTCTGTCTCGTACTAGCCCCATAAATAAACGGATTCTGAGGGGTACCGAGTCTTTATTACAATTCTACAATACTACAAATACAATTCTTTACTAAAAAATACTACAAATACATTTCTTTACTACAAATAATGCGATATTATAAATAATACAAATATAATTTTTTACTAAAAATTCTACAATATTACAAATACTACAAAGGCAATTCTTTACTAATAAAAATACTAGAATAGTGCAAGTAAAATTCTTTACTAATAATACTAAATATGCATTTATTTACTACAAATACTACAGATACAATTCTTTACTAGAATAATACTACAAATACATTTCTATACTACACTATTATATAGTATAAATACTACAAATACATTTCTATACTACACTATTATCTATTATAAATACTACAAATACAATTCTTTACTATGACCCTTTCTTCGTTGTTTTTTTTAACTACCATTCCTGGTGAACTGGTACTAGTAAACTAGAGGGACATGATCCAGTGAACCTGCGACGAAAATGGCCGATTTAGTACCTCTAACCATTAGGTGGCTCCACCTGGTGGTCATCGTATCATATTTGAACTCAATGACCTCAATTACCTTTGGTAGCATTGGTTTTAGCTGGCTACATTGAGCCAGCGATTCGTCGCGGACAGAAGATGAACACAAAGCGAGATTTGCATCACCCATCGACCAGGTTGCTTCGCCGCAGGTAGACTCCGTTCCAGGTGAACTGGTACTATAAACAGACCTAGTTCCAAGATAAACCTGTTTTCTGCTTCTTTAAAACTAGTAAAGAATCAAATCGTTCTTATTTAAACTAAGAAACTAAAACCGGCGACCACACCTCCGTCTGAAAGTTTGTAAGAAGAGATCTGTGAAGTTAATAGTGAAGATTAAGTGAAAATATTAAGAAGATACCCTCAGAGCCACTAAGGGCGTTTTGACGGGGGAGGGAGGGAGGGGGGGTAGGAGCCCTCTAGATACCAAAGACGGGTTAACAAAAACAAGTAGATAATAGGTTTCCAAAGTATTTATTCTGTCATTAGTTTTACTAAGGAAAATTACATGACTGAAAATGAACAATTTTTATCCCCCTCCCCCAGGTGTTTGTTTAAATGTTGCTGAATGGTATTGGTTAACTGACCACAGACCAGCAAAGGGGTTTCTTTTATGACCATTTATATAGTGAAAATAGTCATGTTAGTCAATGAAATCACGAGCTAGTATCAGGCTATTATAACATTGAGAATGAAGTTAATCCACATGATGTATGCTTACACGCCAGATAGGATTCCCAATCTTGGTTGATTCTGTAGCCACTGTAGCAATCCCTGAATTAGATCTGCTAAACTGTAGTGGCATTAGTTAAAATGGAAAATACATATACAGGATGCGTAAAGAATTCGAGGACAGATTTATACTTATACAAAAATAACTCTTAGAAGCTGATGATAATGTCTTTTTGGATGAAAAGTTGTGAGGATAAGAATAAACATCTTGTTTTGTAGTTATATTCAACAAAGTCACCTTCAGCTTCGATAACGGCTTCTATGCGATGTCTGAATCGCTCTAATGCTAGGATCAAGTGGTTCTTGTTCCTATTGAACATTACTCTGTCTATGGAATCTTTTAAGGATTTTTTAGTGTTATGAGGGTGCTCATTAACCTCTTTTTCAACTACGTTACATATATAGTAGTCCAATGGATTGAGACCTGGGGAGCTAGGAGTACATATGTTAGGAGATATGTGATCATGACAATTTTCCGCCATCCATTCAGCGTTGCTTGAACCTTGTGTGATGGTGCCGAGTCTTGTTGAAACACATAAGGTCTTCCGTTGCGTACATTGTCGATCCATGGCTGAACCAACTTTGGCCTCTAACTCCTTGCAAACTTTGTAGACGAAGGATCTAGCGACTTTTATAAATCCTGCTATTTCTAAATTGCTATGTTTAGCCTTTATAGCCATGATAACTGCGTGCCTCTTCATTTCTTGTGTAGCATAGGGTCTGCCATTGATAATTCTGAAATATAGA
The DNA here is from genome assembly GCA_963969495.1 of Ceratothoa steindachneri. NCBI lineage: Eukaryota > Metazoa > Arthropoda > Malacostraca > Isopoda > Cymothoidae > Ceratothoa > Ceratothoa steindachneri. The sequence continues at coordinate 165,004,393 of OZ018330.1, read as the reverse complement.
AAATATAAAGTCAAATTATATGCTGCTATAGTAAAAATAACATATGTCCTCAAATACCTTACGCCCCTGTATATCCCTTAATTGGGTCCAAACTGACAAATATGGTAGGAATAGTTGTTAGAACTTACTCACTAAGAACTCACTTGTTTACTTATATCAGTTCTTTCCGGCAATGAGGTGCCCGATGTAGACTTTTATACCTGGTAGAGGAAAGATATACCCTCCTGGGACCAGGATCCTTAGCAGTCTCGAACTTGATTGAGACTTGCTAGGTTTCACTTCTTCTAGTCATTTCCAGGTTGGTTTGAGGTTAGATCTGATAATTGAATCCAAACCGACAACCATAGTGCGGCTTGGCGTTACAAACAATACACACCACATCCAAAACACTTATAAACAAGAAAAAATCAAGGAGACTAGCAATTATATTAAATATAAATCCATATTGTTTAATATATACACAAAATTCTTGCTTTTTTTCTAATTTCCGATTCTTTTTCTGTTTTTTTTTGGCTCTCATTTTGTTTGTTTATCGCTTTCTTCCTTTTCACTTTCTTTCTCTTTCTCCTATTCTCAATTATATTAAAGAGCCTAGTGGCTGAGAGCTTGCAGTAAACAGAAATGTGAAATGGGGGAATGTGGCGGAGATATGTATGTTTGCGTGTGTACCGAGTGAGGTAGACAGAAATGAAATGGTTTTATAGCGCTCTTCCCCAACGCTAAAGACCCACTTTTATTTTTGCTCGCCACCAAACAGTTAGACTCGATGGAAAAAGAAATACATGGAATTAATTAAAGCCAAAAATCGATATCAGACGAGAGGGGAAAGTTTGCCTTAGAGGTGGACCTAAAAGGAGAAAAATCCATAGTGTTTACTATATACAAATTTCTTTCTTTTTATTACCGATTCTTTTTTTGTTGCTTTGGCTTTCTTTTTTGTTTGTTTATCTCTTTCTTTCTTTTATCTTGCTTTCTATTTTTTTCCCTTTCTCATTACTTTAATATTAATTTTCAATCTCGGGCGTTTGGGACTCTTATTCACTGTTTTTTTTAGACCAAGAAGGGAAGAGTCCCTTTCCGTACTTGTAGAGAATAAAAGAGAATAAAATCATCTCAAATCCTTTCAATTTGGAACCCTCTTCCAGCTAATTGAGTTCAAAACATGTCAATCAGCATTAAAAATAAATTGGACGAACACTTCTTTAATTATTAAAGCACACGCAATAAAACCAAAGTATTACGCTGCTTGTTTTTCTTTTTTAAAGGTCCTCCAAAGACTTCCTTACCCTACCTTGCCAAATTTCTCTACGACTAACCATAGAACGGATCTAAAGGTTTTTGTATGGCACTCATATAAATTAGCTTTTGCTGCCGCAGAAAACGGAGAATCTAGTAGTTATTTCCATGGGTGTCTATGCTAAAACGCCTTGAACAGATGGAAAATACATATAGAGGCAATAGATGTCGTTATTCTTTATTCTATAATTCTATGAAATACTCATAGAAGTCAATTTGGCTCATTTATGAATGATAAGACCAAGGAGAGAAATAACCAACCTCCAATCGGGCCCTAGAATGTCCCCAGAGCTCCTATAAGACTTAAATCGAATTCTCTGGTCGAGGGAGACACGTCACGAAGGTAAAAAACGATCTAAATGCTTCTATAAATTTGCGAAGCGGGGAAGGTTTCCTTCACGTGTTTTCCCCAGACGTTCCTTCTAAGAAGTAAGGTTTCGCTGCAACCACACCATCTTTAAGTTACCATCAATTTCGTCCATAACTACCTTCTCCATTGCTTTTCCCTGGTTTCTTGCGAGTATTTTATCATTATAAATAAATTACAATAGATAAGTCATTAATTACATCCGGGGGAGACCTTAAGACAAAATAGTGTCTTCATTACATATGAAAAACGACCACAAAATATTTTTTAGACTAAATATTTATTATATTATATAATCAAACTTTAGATTATTTCAGGCTCCATATTTAATGGAAACCTTGTATATAATACTAAGTCATCAATGGTCTCGCCGACTGCCGCCATTATGGATAAGCTCTAGCCTGCGAAGTAATTCAAGATTATTTCAGAGGTAGAAATCCCACTGGCGGAGATCGGGTGGTCAAGATTGGAGCAGTCAATGGATGGAAGCCTAATAAAACCAATCATTCGACCCCTCTAATTTCATGGCTCACTGGATTTCTCCTCATAAGTGGTTTTCAGATGGAAATTTCTCTTGTACTGGAGAGGGTATGAAAGATTGACGAGTCGTTCCGAGGCTTCTTGAATTATAAGGCTCTAAAAACTCACTGGATTCTGTTTGTTTCTTTTCGGTTATGAGAATTGACTTATGTGGTTTCTTGCATTAGGTTTTAAGAACTTACCGACTTGTTTCTATTGTTAGGTTACAAGAACTAACTGACTTCTGTATTTGTTTATTTAGGTTCTAAGAACCCACTGATTTATTTTTGCTTCAGTTGGGTTCTGTTGAGTTGATTGACTTTGCTCGTTTCTTCTAATAAGTTTAATAACTTACCGACTTCTTTCTATATTAGGTTATAAGAACTAACCGACTTCTGTATTTGTCTATTTAAGTTCTAAGAACTCACTAACTTCTGTTTGCTCCCATTGGGTTCTGTTGAATTGATTGTCTCTTCTCGTTTCTTATATTGAGTTTTAAGAACCCTCAGACTTTTTTGTATGATTAAGTTGTAAGAACTAACCGACTTCTGAATTTGTCTATTTAGGTTTCAAGAACTCACTGATTTCTGCTTGCATCCATTGGGTTTTGTTGAATTGATTGACTTTTTTAGTTTCTTCTATTAAGATTTAAGAACTTGCCGACTTCTTTCTATTACATATTAGGTTGTAAGAAATAACCGACTTCTGTATTTGTCTATTTAGGTTCTAAGAACTTACCTAGTTCTGTTTGCTTCCATTGGGTTCTGTCCTTGATCTTGTCTTCGAACGACGCTTCATCTGGAAGGCGCACAATCGCAACCTTAGGGCCTTTTGTAGTCACGCCAGACGTTCTACGCTGTGTGGCATTCTGCCCTCGGTGTAATGGTAGAGGTATTCTTTCGCTATCCTACCGTTCCTTTATTCACTAAATGATTGACTATGGCTGCGATATTTATGCCTCTGCAACTGAGCATTTATTAAAGAAGTTGGATTCGATCCCGTCTCCAGTCGGGGATTGATGCCTTTCGCACGTTCGGGACGAAAATCATCTTTGTAGACGAAGGGAAGATGCCACGTGCCTTAAGCCGTACACAGTGCATGTACGTGCTTGTACGCACGAGTTGAACGTATCCCCCGGCCAATAACTGTTCTCATTTGGTTCACGAATGATATCGACGTTGTCTATGCCAACGAGAGATGCCGCTCAGGCGCTAAGCCTTTCAGATTCAGGGCAAGGAATCACCTTTGAGAGTTTGGTGTAACCTTGGAGCTGGTGGCGCTCATGGTTCTGTCCAGGACGACACCCTGGAGAATACCACCTCTGAATGTTTGTCACCACGCTTCTCCTACCAAAGATTAAACAACACCGGGAATAGGACGTTATTACTTCTTGGAACATACATCCCGTCACACTGGGGCTATGGTGGGGTATACAGTTGGATTAAATTATAGACGGGGCATTGGTTCCTACGGCGTATCACCCTATGTTGAACCGACATGCCCTTTCCCCGCGCTGTGTCCGTCTCCAGGGCTGCACTGATTACAATATACCGCTCGGTACGGGAGATTACACGCCATGACCGCTTCGAAGGCCATTTTGTAATCAATAGTAACTCACAGAGCGCGCTGAGTGTTCTTGAGGCCTCAAGAATATTCAGCGCGCTTTGTGAGTTGCTATTGATTATAAAACGGCAAAGATTGAGCAACCGGGCAGGCTTTTCACTCTTTCCTATATTTTCTACATGACAGGGATCAAGGTACAGGGTAGGGATCAAGAAAGCATTACCAGCCCCATGGCAAAGGAAATGGGAGACGGCGGCCGAGAAAAGAAAGCTGCATGTCATAGCGCCGTCTTTGAATCGGACACACGCGCGGGACCGGATGGAGCGCAACGATAAATCTTTTCCTCTAGATTACTTGGTCGTACAGAGGGTAAGGTATCTTTGGGTCCAATGCCCTATTCTGCGGCTACTTCATGAGTGGTACTTTTATCGGTATAGGGACGAGAGTGGTCTTTACCGGCTGTCACGAATCTTTGAGTATTCCATTTAAATGGTTGGTAGGCCTCTGAGGCCAGCGGGCCTTCCTCAGACAGTTGAGCCTACCTTGTAGATATTTGTTCTTTTTATATAGACTTGGCGGTGAACCGGCAGAAGAAATCGTAAAATTTAATAAAACTCCTCCGGAATTGTGACGTGTATGTAGTATGGATTAGAATGCTGCGGCTTACATCTGGAGAAACTGTGGTTATATATCTCCCATACTTATTCGTTTCCTTCGTCTTCACCACTTTCTTTACAGGTTTCTCTTTATAATATTTCTGCACGATATGACCTCATTGTTATTTCGCTTTAAATTCGAGTAAAAAAAAAAACTACCACGTTCTAAGAACTGGTTTATTATATCATTTCTAAGAACCGACTCACACTTTCTTATATTATGTCCTAAGAACTCACTGACTTCCGTTTTCTTCTATCAGGTTCCTAGAACTCACCGACTATTAGCTTCTATTATATCCTAAGAACTAACTTTTCTCTCCTCTCGTTTGCTTCAAAGAACTCTTTCTATCTTCTTCTGTTAAGTTAAAAAAAAAACCCACGACTGCATTCTTTTACCATTTCTAGGAGCTCACAAACGTCTTGTTTCTTCCATTAAATTCTAAAAAAATAACTTTCAATATATAGATATAATTTCTTCTTTTTGAAGAAAAAATAATGAAGTGTTTCAGCTGTTAAATGATAGTGCGATTTTGAGCCACGCTGTAAATCATCAGGAGCCTATAGTGTGTCCTAAAGTATGTTTACCAGTTAAAAAAGTCTACTACAAAAGCAAATGTTTACATAAATATCTAGAATTTCTTAATAAGTAAAATTTTTAAAAATGTAAACAGACTTTATGGACATCCTACATACGAAAATGTCTCTGATAGCTGGTTCAGATATTGGCAGAGACATCTTCTCTCTATCCAAACTGGCACGTTAACATTCTTTAAATGCGAGCCTAGCAAGCGCTTGCCTAAATGCGGGGCTAGCAAACACGTACATGAATGCAAGCTTTAGAAGCCCGTCCTTAAGTGCAGATTTAGCAACAACGTCTGAAAAACGGGGCTAGCAAGCACATCCTTAAATGCGGGGCTAGATAGCACATCCTTAAATGCGGGGCTAGAAAGCACGCCTTTAAATGCAGGACTAACAAGCGCTTGCTTAAATGCGAGCCTAGCAAGTGCTTGCCTAAATGCGAGGCTAGCAAGCATGTACTTGAATGCGAGCTTAGCAAGCACAACCTTAAGTGTGGGTTTAGCAACAACGTCTGAAAAACGGACTAGCAAGCACATCCTTAAATGCGGGGCTAAATGGCACATCCTTAAATTCGGGGCTAGCAAGCACGCCTTAAATTCGGTAATAGCAAGCGCTTGCTTAAATGTGAGCCTAGCAAGCGCTTGCCTAAATGCGAGGCTAGCAAGCCTGTACTTGAATGCGAGCTTAGCAAGCACATCCTTAAGTGTGGGTTTAGCAACAACGTCTGAAAAACGGACTGGCAAGCACATCTTTAAATGTGGGGCTATATAGCACATCCTTAAATTCGGGGCTAGCAAGCACGCCTTTAAATGCGGGACTAGCAAGCGCTTGCTTAAATGTGAGCCTAGCAAGCGATTGCCTAAATGCGAGGCTAGCAAGCATGTACTTGAATGCGAGCTTAGCAAGCACATCCTTAAGTGTGGGTTTAGCAACAACGTCTGAAAAACGGACTAGCAAGCACATCCTTACAATGCGGGGCTAGATGGCATATCCTTAAATTCAGGGCTAGCAAGCACGCCTTTAAATGCGGGACTAACAAGCGCTTGCTTAAATGTGAGCCTAGCAAGCGCTTGCCTAAATGCGAGGCTAGCAAGCATGTACTTGAATGCGAGCTTAGCAAGCACATCCTTGAGTGTGGGTTTAGAAACAACGTCTGAAAGACGTGGCTAGCAAGCACATGCTTAAATTCAGTGTTAGATAGCACATCCTTAAATGTGGGGCTAGATAGCACATCCTTAAATGCGGGACTAGCAAGCACGTCTTTAAATGCGAGACTAGCAAGCACCCCCTTAAATGCGTGGCTATCAGACTCGTTTTTAAATGCGGGGCTCGCAAGCTCGTCATTTATTGCGGTCATAACAAGCATGTCCTTAATTGCGAGAACTAGCAAACTCTTCCTTAAGTCTGGGCTTAACAAGCACTTCCTTAACTGTGGGGCTAGAAAGGTAGTCATCAATTGCGGGGTTAGCAAGCACGTACTTAAATTCGGGGCTTGCAACCACGTCTTTAAATGCGTGTCTAGCAAGCTTGTCCTTAAATGCCGGACTAGCACGTACGTCCTTAATGCGGGCCTAGCAAGCAAGTCCTTAAAGGCGGGGTTAGCAAGCTCGTCCTTAAATGCGGGGCTAGTAATCTCGTCATCAATTGCAGGCATAAAAAGCACGCTCTTAATTGCGGGGCTAGCAAACTCTTCCTTAAGTCCAAGCATAGCAAGCATTTTCTTAATTTTGGGGCTAACAAGCACGTTCTTAATTCGAATGCGGGCCTAGAATGCAAATCCTCAAATGTGGGCCTAGCAAACATGTCTTTAAATCTTTTGCTAACAAGCTCGTCCCTAAATGCTGGCTTAGTATACACGTCCTTAAATGCGGGGCTACAAGCTCATCCTTAATTGCGTGGCTAGCAAGCTTTTCCTTAAATGCGTGCCTAGCATGCACGTCCTTAAATGCGGGCCTAGCAAGAACATCTTTAAATGCTGGCCTAGCAAGCTAGTCTTTAATTGCGTGGATAGCAAGCACGTCCTTAAATGCTGGGATACAAGCTCGTCCTCAACTATTTTATCCAATTTCCCTCATTCTTCTGTATCACTCGCTGACCTCCCACGTGATGCACTGGCCACAATTAAGATTTGAAATGTAGAGATCGGCAAGAAAGGGAAAGAGAGCAGAGACCATTCATGCAACTTTAAAATTTTATTAGCCGAAGTTTCGTGGGTCTCGAACTTCTTCGAGACAAGCGAAACGTTGATTAGTAAAACTTTCGAGTTGTATGACTGGTTTCTGCTATCCTTCCATTTGTAAATGTTGTCACAAGACTTCACTTGTTTCTCTACCAAACGTTGATGAACGAACGATTTATCTATGTTCTAGGGAGCTTTGAGATTAGATTTGACTTGGTCCGGTACCCTAATTTCAGGAGTACTCTAATACTTTAGACAACATAAAGAACATGGAATTCCCACTTCTATGAATTTTCAATATCATAACGTTATCAGACCCCTGAGATGGGGGAGCACTTTAGGTGGGGTGGCGGAATTTAACAGTCTAAAACTATCTTACATTACAGGAAACCACTCTTGACAAGTTTAAGAATTCGCTCGAGGACAGTCCAAGTATCCGATCGAGGCCAATCCGAGAAACCATTTAAGGCTAGTCCAAGAATCAACTCGAGTCCAGTTCAATAACTCGTCTCTATAAAAGCATAACTTAAAGAGGAGCTTGGGCAATTTAACAAATTGTTTAGTCCTAGTAGCTTAATTTAAATAGCAGCTTGGCTAAATTGTAGCCTAAATAGCAACATGGCTAATATTTTTAAATGTTTAGGCCACCCTGATTTCGTATATTCATAGAAGCGTGGCCTAAATAGCAGCTCTTTCAAGCTCGTGTCTACATATCTAAATGAAAACTAAATATAATTTAAGATGTACGAATTCGAGTAAAGTTATCATCGAGCAGGTAATTAAAAAATATGGCATGACTTTCTTTACAAAAGTCTCGTTATACTTTCCTTATTATTAATTATTATATATTTTTGTGTGTGAATAAGGACGGATGAGATCTTTTAACTTAATTCACCTTGAGAAAGAATAACACAAATATATATGTGTCGTTCTTATTCAACTCTTCCAGACAGGAAATCAAACTCTTCAGGTTTCGATGGGACCTTTTTTTTAGAAAGTAAATTATTTTGGTAATAAGGAGTTCCTACTTATAACTAGACTTAATCGAAAGATAATATCAAGCTGAAGTTAATTAAATCGGCTGAATAAATATGACTGAACGAGAAACGAATTAAGGAAAAATAAAGATAGAGTTACAAATTCTAACACCTTTTATGTCTATCTGGCATTGGTTTTTGTTATTTGTATATAAAAATATTGAGGGTCTACTATCACTGTTAGCCTACCAATCACCATTAAGATCATTGGAGTTGAGCTAATGAGGGAGTTAAGGAGGTGTGGCTTGAGGCTCTTTTCGCTCGTGATTGGTGGAGAACGTGTTAGTATGTTTATATGTTTGTTTTTAAGAATTCAGGAAGTGATCTCTGGCAGTGTGTTTATTTGTTATTGTGTCAAATTTAGAATTCGACTTATCGTTCCTAGACAGTCGTGTTGTTTGAAGCATGCTAGTCCAAAGGTACCCTCTTTGAATGGACCGTAAGGTCTCCTAGGGTACCTTCTTTCCTTGTAACTCCTTGTAACTCCTTTGTCTGAATTGCCCTTAGTGTAAATTATTGTGGCAGAACCCGATTGCCATTGTTGATATTCGGTCGATTTGAGTGTTTGTTGTTCCAGTGGGATGTGAACAAATTTTAGTGTGGTGTGATTTGAATGAAGATAGAATGAATGCTAAATTGATACTAACAATCGAAAAACTGTGAATTGCTTACGTAATCAATGTAACATTGTAATATCTTTAAAACTATAGTTTGGGACTGTAATTTTTTCAGGAATGTGCTAAATAAATTCTCAAAAAAAAGGAGCTGTTCAAAGTGATGGAAAATGTATAGGTACAAAGTATGGGTAATTTTATCTGGTGAGAAATGAAACACTAGGGGATTAAATCCTCAATTAGCTAATGACTTTAAATTGCAGAGTCGTATCACTGAATAATTCATCTATCTAAAGTATGGAATATTATAGAAAGTATTTTATTTATTTTCCATTGCAGGAAAGCCACAAGATATTGAAAATCAAGAACAGGTGGTCAGAATGCAGGACCGCATCACACAACCATTTGCTTGGGAAGACTTAGAGGATTGTCTGAAGAAGGACGATAGTGAAGAGTTAAAGAAAATGATCAAAAGCCAAGACTTCAAGTTGATTTTAAGGTCGCTGGGGGCTCCAGCAAAAACCACTCCCCTTCACAGGGCTGCTGAACTTGGAAGTATCAAGTGTATGAATTTCATAATCAAGTCGGCTTTGGAAAATGCAGGAAAAGGAGACTTCTCAGTTGATAGCCCTGACCACAATGGAGAAACTCCACTATTTTTGGCAGTCCGAGCTACTCAAATACATGCCATTTCTACGTTAATCAATGCAAATGCTTCTGTTAACTCTAGGGATGATAGTGGATGCTCTGTTCTCCACATAATTACGAGCGCCCTTTCCAAGAAAATTCCGGGAGAGGAGAAGAGGCACGCACTTTTGCTAGAAAGTCTCGACATTATTTTGGATCATCCAGATATCGATGTTGAGGCTAGAAACAACCTGCGTTACACTCCACTAATTGACGCCGCTGAAAGGTACTTAAGGAAGCCCAACAATTCATTGGTTCTGCTCTGTAAAAGACTGGTTCAACGGGGAGCTTCCCTCGAAGCACGTAATTGCGAGAAGAAATGCGGAAGAGAAATTTTAGACGGTAAACCCTTTTTGGATGAATTGATCAGAGAGCAGAAACCCTCAAAACCCCGTCCATTTCTATCTCAATTCATCGAATCCTTGATGTTGGGTGATAATTTGGAACCTTTAACAGAGCAATTGAAAAACATGAACCCAGATGAGGCAACTAAGCTCTCCAATTCTTATTTTGGCAGGAGACCTCTACTTTTTGTTGCCGTAAAGGACAGTGATATGTCAACCGTAGATGCTTTACTCACTTCGGGAGCAAACTCGTGGAAAAAAAATCTATACGGAGAGTTATGCCTTCATACAGCGCTCTCTAGAGGAAATCCAAACATTCTAGACCGTATTATCGGTAACATGAAAGAAAAAAAAAACTTGGGACGGCGTGAAAAGATTGATTTGCAATCAGAAAGTTTTGCTTTGGTACAAATTATTCTTGAAAACCACCGACAAGATCTTGCTCCGAAATTAGACGTTGACCACCTTCAATGTCTAGTAATGTTTCTGAAAGATGTAAAGGTTGACGTGAATGCTTGCGAAGAGGGGTACGTTAATCAGTCCCTTCTCCACCTCGCAACTTCCTACAATAATCACGAAGCAGCCAAGTTGTTCCTCGAAAAGGGAGCTTTCTTAGGTTCGAGGAAGATCGTAGGTGGTGAAGATCGAGGAACAGTATTGAAAGTACTAAGACCCGAGACCATTCAAAGGGCTATGGACTGTTGTATCGTTCCAGAACAATCGTCCAATCAACCAAACGACGACTCCAAGACTACGGAAGACATTACGGGTCCCGACTACACCCTGGATCTCAATTACCAGTTTCTTGTTCCTCCTTCGACGGATTTCATTGATTCCCAGACGCCTAATTCCCTCAAGAAACAAAATGAGGTCAAAATTCTCTTTGATATAAGCAAATGCAAGCATTTAAGGAAGATAATAAAACATCCACTCATTCAAACCTTCCTTTACGCCAAGTGGCGTAAAGTCTTACCTCTGTATCTTCTTAACCTTATTTTGTATTTGAGTTTCGTCATTTTGCTGACTATGTTCATGTACAGCGTGAAAGATTTAAGGGTTTTGCAAGAAAGACGATCGGTCTTAGAGAGAGTACCAAATAATACCATTCAGGGTGATATACAATTCAGCAGAAATACTGTGAACATTCTTAAGGCTTTCCTCATTATATTCACCATATATATTTTGGCTCGAGAAATTTTTCAAGTTATATTTACGTTGAGAGATTACCTAAAGGACTTCGAGAACTACTTGGAATGGCTGCTGATCATCATTGTCGCGATTTTCTGCTTCGCCCACTCCTTCATCAGTGTTGACCTGACGAGGCATTTAGCCGCATGGGCAATGATCATCGCCTGGTAAGATATAACTGATGGATTCTATCTATTACTTTCGTCATCCTTCAACCCCTCTAATTCTCTTATTTCAGCGTCTTCATCTTCAGAACTCTGTAGCTCTTTCTGATTAATAACTCGGGTGAAGCATTAATTAAATATTTGATATGCCTGATGATAAATCTACACCCCCAAAGGATTAGCTCCCTCTTAGAGTAAATGCACATCCGATAAACTGATCTTATTTCAGTTCTGCGATGCGTGTCTAAAAAATTCTATTTTGGGGCTCCCTATTAGATTAGGAACCCTCATCCTCCTTAAATACCTTAATCAGTGTACTCGTACCGAGGTCTTAGATGATAAAGTGAAATGTATGTTTATAATTCTTAACCCTGCTACCATTATATACATGTAGTACTAAATATTTTTCTATTTCCATTTGCAAGGAATTATTCTGCTATGTCATTGGATATAGTTAGGTGATGTCAAAGCCGTTTTTCACCTCTATTATTCTTTTTTGCCGTTTTATTTATTCTTTCCTTATTTGCTCCGACTTTATTATAGGTTGGTCTTGAATGACTCCAGAGATTATTCTGGTTCTTTCTTTAGTTCATCTTCTTCCTCGTCAGCTTAGCCATAGAGATCAACAACTTGACGGTATGCCGCAATACAACAAAAAAAGTAGGGGATAGGTAGATTTGGCAAATACAAGAAAGTACTAGATAAATAGAATAGGCCACCTAATACTGTCTATGATTGTTTGCTGAGGGTAGGATGGAACCAATGAATCTGCGAACGAATCAAAGCCAATTTCAACCACTCTTACGATCATTATATAAGAGAACAGCCACTCAACTCGCGCTAAGATGGATGCAATCATATTTAGTCGCCTTCTATAAGGCGCTGTTGGTATCATGGTAGTGATCTTTTTATTCGCTCATTGCAGGGAGACCTACAGTAACCCTATTTTCAATAGGATATATATATATATATATATATATATATATATATATATATATATATATATATATATATATATATATATATATATGCATATATATATATACATATATATATATATATATATATGTATATATATATAATTTTTTAACAGAAATCTCAAGGCAAGAAAAATTGCTGCTGACATTTTTTTTTATTTATTTAGCGGCGATGTCGTTTCGACCATAATACGGTCATCTTAGGCCTATAAAATATATACGAGAGCACAATTCTAAAGGTACAAATATTACATTGAGTTTTTTAGCTTTGAATAGGAAAAAATTAGAGTTTAAACAATTTCTAAAATTAAAGTTTAGATTTATAGTAAAACCAGGCAATGGCTTCGCCGCTTCCGCTTCGCTACTAAGATTACAATTTAAAATCTATAAAAAAGCAGCCATGGTTAAATTTTTATAAATTTTCTGAACTTAGCCAATTGTAATAATCTTAAAAAGGAACTAAATTTCCCCCTTTCAAAAAATCACGTTGCTAAAATATAGTAATAAATAAAATAGAAAAGCGGCCTTACTGAAATTTTAATAACTTTTCTGAACTTCACCAATTGTAATTCATTTTCTTTTAAAACATTTCAAAGCATCGAAAAATCATTTATTTATTCGGGACTAAACTATTTGTTTTTTTCAAACTCTAAAGAAATTCTTAGAAATTACCTCGATAAAGATATATTTAAGTCATAACGAAACTAAGATGAAATTATTATTCAAATACTCAAAAAAATCCCGTTCTTAAATTATAGATTTAGTGATGATGATGATGATGAAGTAATCAAGAAGATGACCGTATTATGGTCGAAACGTCGCCACTAAATAAATAAACAAATGTCAGCAGCAATTTTCCTTGCCTTGGGATTTCTGTTAAAAATTAAATTCAGGCTCTCGATATTTATATATATATATATATATATATATATATATATATATATATTTATTTATATATGCATGTTTTGTTAAAGACCAGGTCTAGTTGAACCTTGATAAGCTTCTTTCTTTGCTTTTATGATTTCCTTATTATTCTTTTTTCGTCTTGAGAAAAGTTAAAGATAAGTGTTCCGATATTCCTCGTTTATTTTAGCTAGCTGAGCTTTCGGTCACGTTTGACGATCTTCGGAGCGAATTAATTTTACACTGGTTAAACATTTAAAGGCATTACATTTATATACTAAAGATAATTTAGATAATGAAAAGGGGGGGGAATGTGGTTGAGAGGAAGTAGTTAGAAAAGGTACATTTGGGAATGGATTTTCCGTCATTATTGACCGTTAATCCGTAAAGAGTTTTAAGGTTCGCTGGGTGGCGGTCAATTGGGCATTAATCTTCGGTTTTTCTTCGTGGATTAGGATCGCTTCCTGGATATGAAGGCGTGTGCGGTCACTTCTCCTTTTGATAATGGTGTTTTGTACTAAAATTTCTCGTGTTAGTTGAATTTCATGTTGCATGTAGTGGTTCTTGATGAAGCCGTTTTGCAGATGCAGGGTAAGTCCACGAGATAGGGATGTGGTTGTCATTCCAATGTATTTATTTGAATTATGAAGCTTGCAATCTTCATGCGGACAGGTGAATTCATAAATTACATTGGAAGTTTTCAATTCTTTTTTCGTACTTGTGTCGTTGATAATTAGGTGATTACTTATTTGGGGGTTTTTATAATATATTGTTACTTGTAACGTTTCTTCTGGATTCGTGCATTTTGTATTTTGGTGTATAATATTCTTGATTGTTCTTTCGTCGATTTTATACGATTCACTCATTTGGTTGATATAGAAGATATTTATTTGGTGTTTCTTATTGTCTTCATTTTATTATTGTTATTTTCATGTAAGTTTTTCAGGAATGTGTTTGTTTCTTTGTCCCCCTTGTGTTGAAGAAACCATTATTGATGAGGACTTGCTTTATTCTTTGAATTTCGTTATGGAACAATGCCCATGACGAACTGCATTTGTATGCGCGTCTAATGTATGTTGTGATGACACTTTTTTATATCTTTCTGGACATTGGCCGTCTCCATTAGACCCCAACATATTGAATAATCTTTTGAAGGCTTGCACAATGGAAGCACCTAACGGAAAACTCTACAAACAAATTAACGGAGTTGCAATGGGCTCACCACTCGGACCCACTTTTGCAAACTTCTACATGGGTCGCCTAGAAAAAGAAATATTGACGGAGAATCATCTCAAACCTTCAACCTACTCCCGTTTCTTTGATGATATATATCTTGTAATTCAAGATGAAAATCAACTGAAAAGACTTACAACAAGAATGGAAGAGCACTCTGGACTAAAATTTACGTATGAGCTCAATTCTAACGTAAAATTACCGTTCCTTAATATTGAAGTGACAGCAAGTGAAAATAAATACACAACTGTGGTTTATACTAAACCAACGAATTCTCGGAATTGTCTCAATGGAGACGGCCAATGTCCAGAAAGATATAAAAATGTGTCATAAGAACATACATTAGACGCGCATACAAATGCAGTTCGTCATGGGCATTGTTCCATAACGAAATTCAAAGAATAAAGCAAGTCCTCATCAATAATGGTTTCTTCAAAACTATGGTGGACAAAGAAATAAATACATTCCTGAAAAACTTACATGAAAATAACAATAATAAAATGAAGACAATAAGAAACACCAAATAAATATCTTCTATATCAACCAAATGAGTGAATCGTATAAAATCGACGAAAGAACAATCAAGAATTTTATACACCAAAATACAAAATGCACGAATCCAGAAGAAACGTTACAAGTAACAATATATTATAAACCCCCCCAAATAAGTAATCACCTCATTATCAACGACACAAGTACGAAAAAAGTATTGAAAACTTCCAATGTAATTTATGAATTCACCTGTCCGCATGAAGATTGCAAGCTTCATAATTCAAATAAATACATTGGAATGACAACCACATCCCTATCTCGTAGACTCACCATGCATTTGCAAAACGGCGCCATCAAGAACCACTACATGTAACATGGAATTCAACTAACACGAGAAATTTTAGTACAAAACACCATTATCAAAAGGAGAATTGACCGCACACGCCTTCATATTCTGGAAGTGATCCTAATCCACGAAGAAAAACCGAAGATTAATGCCCAATTGACCGCCACCCAGCGAACCTTAAAACTTTTTACGGATTAACGGTCAATAATGACCGAAATCCCATTCCCAAATGTACCTTTTCTAACTACTTCCTCTCAACCACATTCCCCCTTCTTTTCATCATCTAAATTATCTTTAGTATATAAATGTAATGCCTTTAAATGTTTAACCAGTGTAAAATTAATTCGCTCCGAAGATGGTCAAACGTGACCGAAAGCTCAGCTAGCTAAAAATAAACCATGAATATCGGAACACTTATTTTTAACCTTTCGCAAGACGAAAAAAGAATAATAAGGAAATCATAAAAGCAAAGAAAGAAGCTTATCAAGGTTCAACTAGACCTAGTCTTTAATAAAACATGCATAAAAGAAAAATTCCTACCTAAATAAACAAATATATATATATATATATATATATATATATATATATATATATATATATATATATATATATATATATATATATATATATATATATATATATATATATATACTTGAAATATGCATATAATCTCTTTGAATCTCGGTCGTTTATGAATGCTTTGGGCATTTATTTATGCTCAGAATAAATTTTGCAGGTACGAGTTTGTGCTTTTACTGGGCCGAGCCCCGCCGCTGGCTATTTACGTTACGATGCTACGTCACGTATCGTGGAACTTCTTGAAGTTGATTTTCCTGTACGGAGCCCTCATCCTCGCATTCAGCGTCAGCTTCAACATTATCCTTCAGCCAACCATAACTCCAGAAGTAGGTTACGTCTTTGGTCAAATCGCGGTATGACTTCGCCTTGAAGGATCTCTGTAGGATCTCTGGTATCTATACCTAATTGACCTTTACCTCTTTTAGGAGGCAGGCTCAGACTTCAGCAACTTCTGGTCGACGCTTCCGAAGTCCATCGTAATGGCGACAGGCGAATTCGAGTACTCGGAACTGAGCACCACTTTCTTCTCTTCACGAGCCTTCTACGCCACGTCCGCCGTCCTCGTGTTCCTCGTCTTCGTCTTCCTCATCTTCCTCGTCCTCATGAATGTGATGAGTGGCCTCGCGGTCACTGACACGCAGGTAGGTCAACAAATTCCTAGGTGATGTCCAATGAAGAGAATGAATAAACTCGAGTTGTGTAATCCGTTTAGTGCTGGTAGAGTGTCATAACACGCCTTTAGAGTTCATAAAAGCAGCAATAAAATGTTAAGAAGATCAAATTTTGCTAAAATATTTACAAGCGAATTTTTTTTTTCAATACTCTGGCTACTGTAAATTAACTGAAATTCAGTAGAGGAATTTAATATAATGGTGTTTGTCTATATTTAAGTACCTTGCAATTCATTATAAAGTCGTATACCAGTTTTGATGCTTTATCTTTCACACTTACAACCAAATGTATTGAGAACTAATCGTTGTGAGGTTGTTTTTCATTTCCTAAATAAGAAGATTCATTAACATTTCAAATCCTCTGAGTGAGGGAATCTTCTGATGAAGGAATAACCTCTCCCAAAGACCTTACAAACCATCTAACCCTTGAACTATTTCAGCAAGTTATGGAAGAAGCAACTTTGTACTCACTGAAATCTCGTTTGGAGTTGATTTACTTGATTGAGGAGATGTTGCGTGTGTTAAATTGCACGAAACTTCTGTCCAAGATCCACCTGATTTCGGACTCCGGGATTCCTCACTTATCAGTAAGGGTCAATCACGCAAAAGATAACTTCAGGATTATTTACGGCGGCGGCAAAGAAAAGTCCTTCTGCAAATTGGATGATGACACAGCGGAGATGCTCAGGTAGGGAGACATCTATTATATATGCGTTGAAAGTTTGGAGTAGTGTGATGATGAAGTTTCGGTTAGAAACCTTAGTGAACAAGGAAACAGCCTCCATAATGGGAAGTTTATCATTGGATACAAGATTCTAGAACATAAACCTATTCTTATCGCCAACAGTGAAGATGAGAGTGAAGTGATACAAACTTTGTTGTTTTTCCAGATGAGCGAAACATTTTTATTAGTTTTCGATTTATTCTTATTCACTCGATGGCATTTATAATCTTGTTAATAGTCTATTTGTATGCTTTCCATTTTTGCCATTGGGCTTCGCCTATCAATGGAAAAAGATCCACCGGCAGAAAGCTGAATGGGTAACGCTGTTTCGTCACCTTGGTGGCTGTTTTCTTCTCCACTCTTGGACCAAACTTTATGACCAAGATAATTTAAATGACCATTTTTCTAACAATTGCAGGTCACATCGACTCCAACAACTCACGGAAGAATCAGAAAGAGCCAGAAGTGATCCAACCAAACAATGCCTACAACTTTTGAAAGAACTTAACAGCAAGATGGCGGACAGAACTATCAACCTTTGAGACAACTACGGAAGACTTCCAGTCAATTTCACCTCATTTGAAGAAGAGCAACATAATGGTTTTTAGTCCTTCCAATATAAAGCAGTGAATCAATGGCAAATTAAAATTTTAAAGCTTTTTTGCTTTGCTTCTTTAGTGATGAATCCTCCATGATCCATGTATCTTACAGAAATATTGATAGAATCGTGATATTAAGAGAAAAAGGCTATTATTATTATTTATTTTTCTCGTCTTATGTTTTGGCTTAGTATTTTCAATTTTTCTTACTCTTCCTTTTATCATGGCTTTATTTTATAATTATCTTAAACCTCTATATGTAGTATTTCAAAGGTCACATCTGCATAGTTCTTCTGCTCTGAAATCGATTGGAACTAAACAATCTTCTAAAAGTATTAAAAATTCATTGAAATATTCCACTTTGGTATGTTTACAAAGACGAGTCCACGAAAATGTCACAGGTCAACGATATCATGCAAATATTAAAAAAGTATGAACGATGTTAACCTCTCTGTAGTTATGGTACCATATACTCCTGAACGAGTCCGCAAATAGCTGTTGAAATGACGCCTTGTCTTAATAGCAGACATACATCTTATGCCACATTAAGTTTGAGATTGAGAAGCTTTAAATACAAACCTTCATTAAAATCTAAGTAGAGATATTGCCTTTTATTGGAATTATGTATGTCGAAAATACATATATGCTATTTTTCGTTGTTTTATTGCTCCAAGAGTTCTCTTTTATGCAAATCAGTCAATATCGCTTTTCAAAACCTTCGATGAGATCGACTTTTGGACGCAATTTAATGGCTTAAGAAACCGAAAAAAATAGTGTTACTTGGGTATTGATGGACTTGAGAATCCTGCCTGTAGGTCTCTTAAATGTATGGTAATTAATCTCAGTACTTCCTTGGATCAATTTGGTTTCTAGGAGATATGTCATTCTATTGTATTTTACCTTTCGGTATGGCATTGAGTGGATTTTCGTTGATTGTGTTACGTAGTTCTAAATTTCTGAGTTCGGTAGTTCTATATTCTCTTCATTTTCCCCTCTTTTTTTCATTTTTCTTCTTTTTTCCTTAACCTTTTGACGAATGACATGACTGCATGTACCAATACTATAAGATAAAAAAACACGAAGTAGAAATAGATAGAATTGGAGAAAAACAATAAAATAGTTCAATTAAAGGTAAGGCGGAACTAGCAAACAGATCCCAAGCCAAGGCAACCAATCGCACGCATTCACGTGTTCTCATATCGATGATTCTTGCATCGATATTAGTATCTAGAAAGGTGCAGTGCTTCACACACACACACACACACACACACACACACACATATATATATATATATATATATATATATATATATATATATATATATATATATATATATATATATATCCAAGGATCACTTCTATGATCCGGGACACTTCTTATGGGGGAGATTTCTCGAGTTTTTCGAGATGGGAAATCACTCTATTTCTCCCCTCAGAAAAAGATGGAAGAGGACAATAGAGGGGAAAAGGCAGAAGGGCAAAGAGGAATCGATCCATGGCAGCATAAAATGAAAACACCCCTAAAAAATAGAGGGAAGCAGACAGGGGGGCGAGCTTAACTGGAAAGCGGCATTAAATAGGTCCAGTGATAGAAGACAAAAGACTTCACTAAAGCGTAAAACACCATTTAAAAATGAGGGGAAATCCGATCATAAACGGATTTAATTGAGGGAAATTAAGTTAAATGAAAATCAAGATGAGGGGACGCTGAGAGACAAGGGCCGATGAAGAAAATAGAGAAGAGGGAAAATGAATGAGAAGAAAAAAGTTCCCCTCCGGGAGTAAAAGTTTGACCGCCAGTGTCATGCAAGGAAAATGATACATACTTTTGGGAATGGGGGGGAGGGGTCGAGCCCATTTTCATCAAGGGGGTGTCGCTTTTGGTCAGAAAACGGGTCTAACACCGAATCCGAATCCACATCTTAGAAAAAGGTCTAAAATCGCGTCGTGGCCGGAAAAGCGAACAGCGCTCGATGGTGCAGGTTCGAATCCCACCTATTTTTCACTTTCTTTAATGGGCAAAAGAGTTTACATTATTTTAGTCCGTATGCTCTCTCTCTCTCTCTCTCTCTTCATTCTTCCTCAATCTATGTATGATCTTGTTTTAGACATAGAAAAAGACGAAATCGCTTGTGTATCATCTTTCCTTATTTCCTATGAGTTAATGAGTATTTATCTCTCTATTCATCTCTTTATCTATCTATATACCCACTTAACTTCCTACATACCTATCTATCTATCAAGTTACATAGTGAAGGCGAGCGCTAAAAGGAATCTGCGTTAGAAGAGCGAAGGGCAGACTGATTAAGGCAATCCAAAACCGAGCGATAGAAACCTCGGAGATTATTTGAGGAAAACAATTCCCCCACCGGGAACGGACCCCGCATCTCCACGATTATCGAGGGCGTACCCTCCCCCCAACCCCACCACCAGCGACAGGGAAAAAGCTGTTTTCATCCGTGAACAAATTGAAGATCCTCTTTCTCTCGAGTCTCTCGTCAGGGCGGGATTATTTCCAAAGACTTTTATAGCTCCATTAAGGACGGATGGAGGAGGGGGGGGGAGGGATTTATATTTCCTATCGTAGCACTGACCGAGTCCCGGCAGGCTTTGATGGGAGGTGCCAATTACAGTGGTCTTGTGGTTTGTCTCCTGAGTCCCGAAGCCTTGAGCATATTCTTGATCTTTTGACTGTGGTCGTTGGGGTTTCTAAGGCTTACTATTTAGTGCCTGTAGTCTTTTCATTTATCCCCAGAGTTTTAAAATCCTCCCCTCCCCCACATCCCTTTCTTAGGGTAGAGGAAATTTACAGCTGAAGATTTCCCCAGCTGAGTATTTTTATTATCTCTTCTTATTCTTTATGCATTTGGTTTCCTTGTCTATTCCCCTGGTTTGTTTCAAAACAGAGTGGCCAAATTTCCCCTAATTTATCCTTTTTTCCAGCTTAATTAACATTATATATTTTTTGAATTTTTAATCATCGTTATAAAAAAATGGCACTAACATTTGGATATTTTTATAATATATTTTATCGCTATAATTAATTTTCTAGCTTAACGTGTTATGAAAACATTACTTGGCAACGCAGCAGAGCAAAACCTAGTGACAGTCATCCAAAACTATTCGAGGATTTATAAAACATAAATAATTATATCATAGTTAACTTACCTTTGTCCGAAACTTATTGAAAAATGTGACATCACTAATTTGGGCAACTGCTCGCGCTCAGATTTCAGCCCCTACATATATTTATGGTAGCATGGGCAGCTATATTGCAGCTGACGTTTGGAGGATTGCGTGCACTTCTTGCCCTAACACCACCAGGGGGCTCTGGTTTAATTGTGATTAGCCATATTCTGTTTTATCATCCTTTTTTTATCCCGAATTTATTTACTCTTTATACTAGTTGCGGTAAATCCCTTTCACACCTTTTCACATATCCCATTTTAACCATTTTCCTTAGGAGCCGTCGGGAAATCATGATTGATTTATAGCTTGTGTTTAGTCGAAGAGCGTCACCTAGTGCATTCGTTTTCACCAGTGATTGTCATTCCGATCTTTATGTTAATTTCAATATTCGGTTGTTGGATCTCATCCACGATGCCAGGGGTAGATTGCGCTACCAACCTAACTACTACTCGTAGGTTGGGATTTCAATCTTCCGGGTGTAGGTTTGGAAATAGAATCACTCCACATGTGCGCACAAGATGTAATTTTACACCAAGTCACCACCAAAAATGAGTCGTCAGATTTTGAATATTTTGAATCACAACGAATGAAAATTTGAAAAAAGTGTTAGATTTAAAAATTTTAAATTGGTCTCAAAATTTTAAAAAATGTACCATATCTTTAAACACTTTAATCAAGAAGATGAAAAAAGAAGAAAAATTGAAAGGAAAAAGAGAAAGAGAAAACAACTGAATTTTCTAGCGCTCTTTCATTTCCCCAATTCTCTTTCTTTGCTTTGAAAAACCTCATAAAAAACTCCCTTTGGTATTATGATGGCTTTGGATTTCAATTGGGTGAGGAGTTCAGTGACAGGAAAGAACTCACACCATTACGGGTTCATTAGCCTTTAAAGTGCAAAGATGGGGGGGGGGTCATTGACAGGGAAAAGTGCTACGATGATGGTACCAGTGCTTTGGCAGAATCACACTTGATGGATTCATTGGCAAGAAAGAGTGTTGAGGATGATGGGTTCATAGCAGGAAAGGAGTTCGCGATGATGGGTTCACCGACAGCAAAAAGTGCCAAAAGTTTGTGTTGATTGACAGGGAAGGGTGTCGGGATGATAGGTTCATTGAAAGGAAAGAGTTCAACACTAATGGGGTAAGTGAGAAGAAAGAGGGTTACGGCAATGGGTTCATTGTCAAGAAAGAGTGCGACGATGATGGGTTCATCAGCCTAAAACAGTAGGGGGGTGATGTGTTTATTTACAAGAAAGAGCGGGACGATGATGGGTTTATCAGCCCGAATAGTATGGTGAGATGGGTTCATTGACAAAAAAGAGTGCGACGATGATGGGCTCATTGACAAGGAAGAGGACGACGTTGATTGGATAATTGACAAGAAAGAGTGCGACGATGAATGGGTTCATTGATAATAAAGAGCAAGATGTTTATGGGTTCATTGGTAAGAAAGAGCGCGACGATGATGGGTTTATTGTAAGAAAGAGCACGACGTATATGGGTTCATTGGTAAGAAAGAGAGCTACGATGATGGGTTCAATAACAATAAAGAGTATGACGTTGATGGATTGATTAACAAGAAAGAGCGCAATGATGATGGGTTCATTTCCAAGAAATAGGACGACTTTGATGGGTTCATTGACAATAAAGAGTACGACGTTGGTGGGTTCATCGGCAGGAAAAGCCCCCCGTTGGAGTGTGATGGAGTTTGTTTCCAAAACAAAATGTAAAAAAAAAAGTAAAAACAAACAAACGTCAGAAGCTTCTCTTTCACACACTTAACATCTGAACATACTAGGAAGTAGTTAAGTAGGTATTGTGGTCGAAATCCTTCAGCCGGATAATGAAATGCACATACAGATCAGAATGACAGTCACTGGTGAGCTCGAAACCACCAGGGGGCGATTCTCGTTAGGGGAGGGGGAGCATGATCGGATTGTGGGCTTCTGGCACAAACCAGAGATGGTGAATCCTTTCCTGAACCCAAGGGTGGGGGTGGGGGGGGTACACATGACATGTCAGTTGTATGTGGATATGACACTAGTAGTGGATCGGCAGGGATTGATAGCGGTGTTGTGGTTAGCTATAATAATAATAATAATAATAATACCCAAAAAGATTTAGAGAGAGGAAGGAAAGACAAAAAAAAGACAACTAAATGCAGGAACTACAAGGAAGGGGTTCTCAGACGCACCAGGAACTAATTCGGCTAATGAGTACAGACTCTCAAAAATTTACTTGTGAGTTAGGTCCCTTGTAGGACTTGCACAAGCGAACAGGGCAATGGAAATATGAACGCCCTGTTGGACGTACATGGGATCCTATGGCGACATGTGGGAGCTATCTTCCCCTCGGTACCTGTGTCCTTTTTTTTGTCTTAGTTGTTTTTTTGTTGGTTGTTTATTTTGTTGTTTTTTAATTTATTTAGTCCAATAAAAAAAAGGTAATTTCTGCTTCTATGGTCCTATAGTTTACAGATGAGAAAACAAATAACAACAAATAACAAAGATAAAATAGAAAGATTAAGCGATGGGGGAGGGGGCAGATAAGGGGGAAAGAGGAGAATAACAGAAAACGACGCCATTAACAAGCTTGTTCAATCCTTACGCTAGGGGCGGTATGGAACATTCCATCGCTCCAGGAAAAACTGCTAAAAAGTTCACAGGTACTGCGAGGTATCGATTAAGCCCCCCTGAGGGGGTACCTCCCCGCGTGAAAATGTAAAACGAAACGGGAAGACCATCTCTTACTTTCATACTTAGGGAAACAACACGTTTGCATATAATTAGATAGACAGATAGATTGGTAGATAATAGATAGACAGATACGAATTAAACGCCTGGAAGTTCACAAAGTTTGCATTTTGTTTTCAAAGCTCAGTTGTTCTTTCTCCCAGTCTCTCATATGTGCCAAAACTTTGTAATCGATTTTTCGACCACCGTAAATGATACAACACCAAAATTCGCCCGTCTAACCATACAAAACCCAAACACTGCTGAAAAGATCAGATGTTCTTAATATCCAATTCTCTCATGTTTATCAAATTTGTAATTAATTTTTCCACCTCTCGACGATATTGCTGCAAGAATCTGCCATGTAAAAAAAAATTAACGAAAACACTGCTGAGAAAAAAAAATGCTTAGGAATCTGTTATACTATAAAAGAAATAATTTTCTAATTACCGGTGTCATCCAATTCTAAGATAGGTTAGGAAAGAGTGTATGCATGCCCACCGGTCGCAAAAGTAGCAAATAAACAGGCAGCGTTGGAAGTGACCTGCCCTTCTTAGGTTAGTATTGTTAGACCCACTTAAAAAAACTTGTGAAAACTCCTCCCACGTAATATAAGATTGGAAGACTTCCATATAAACCCTTGTAAACTTTAGATCAGCAGACATTCGGAGCAAATCTTGTATTTTGAATAAAGCTAAAGCCATACAACTTCTTTTGCTCTCCACCACTGTGTCGTACCGGATTTCGAAAACGGGCAGGCAAATTACGTTGAATTGTTGCGATCACTTAGAGTCACGCGCCCTTCTTCTACGATCGATCCCTTTGCAAGAATCATCCTTTAACATCAGATTGCACTGTGTATCAAACTACCAGGCGGTACTTTCTCCCCAAGAAGGATTCCTTTGCGCCGACTGCCTGATCACCTTGACTTTGTGCCCCATCTACCGACTGAGGGTCATTGGCGCCATAGCCTTTAGTTGCAAGGCCAGAAGGAGGCACAACAATGCACAAAACTACTGTAGAATTAAAGGGTCGCTAAGGTAAAGGACTTTGGTGGAAATATTCCAAGAGCCGTAAAGGTGGAGCCGGGGCAGGGGCAAATGACCCACAACAGCCGCGATGCCGAGAGAGCCGAAGAGTTCGAGGCAAAAGTCTAGAATAGTTTAGCCCAAATTTTATCCACTAAAATTCAGATGAATTCGTTCAAAATATATTTCGTTCACAGAACGTCATCAGGCTTATGTCACTGACACGTCACTCGCTGTTAGGTGAATTTGTCGCGTGCATTGTAGATTTTATTCAGGGGTTGGTTACGTGTGTAGGAGATTTACTAAAGTTAGAAGACTGTGAATTGTTTTTGCAGAGTAAAAATTGAATTAAAAATTCCCTAACGAGCGATCGCTGCGGTAAAGAATGTTATGATAGGTTAATTTAGTTTAGTTGTAAGAAAAATCATAAACCATCATAAAAATATTGTACTAATTAGTTTGTCTTCGTACCAAGCATTAACATTAATTCAGAAGAAGATTAGAATTGGTATAAAATTTTAAAGCAGTGAATACTTTATTCCAATTAAAAATTAGTCATTTAGTTATTACGAAAAAAAGCCCTAGGCGTTTGCTTTGACTGAATTCATCAAAATCTTACGTTCCTTGAGGGGAAAGTTTGGCCTTAGGTATTCGCTTTTAGTGACGTCATGACCTCATTCAAGAGTACGCATAAAATCCACGTTTTTTATGACGTCATAAGAAACGAAGTTTGTTTAAGTGTGCGAAACAAAATGACGTATCGCGAAAAATGCCATGGCTAAGAGAGACTTTTCCGAGCTGGATCCATTCGTCTTTATCACCAAATGAGTTATCTTGCAAAATAGCTCCTACGATAGTGGGTTCAGTTCGGTGGCGAATTCACTGCAGTGCTTGGTTCATTACAATGAAATAGATTTGCATTAGTAGAGTGAGCGCTAGAAAATAGCTCCGGCAATGATGGGTTCATTTTCAGAAAGCAATTCCTGAACGGGTTCATTGCAGGTAAAAAGAGCTCTTCGATACTGGGTTTACTACAAGTACCGGGTATAGCAAAGGTCGAGTTAACACTCGTTACGACGCTCTCAACAAAGGACACAATAATAGTTTTGATGTGGTTAGCCACGTTTTTATTTTTTAGCGTAGAAATGTGCGTTTAAATTTTAATATTAATCAATGTGGCCGCCGTCGACGGCGAGCACGCGCTCCAGGCAAGAGCCAAATGCCGCGCACGCGTTCCGGACAAAGTCCTCCTTCATGCTGGCCCACACGCGGTTGACGGAGGACTTCAGCTCGTGGACGTTGCTGTGGCAGCCCTTGCAAGCCTTGCCCTCACCACGCGCCCACACGGTGTAGTCGAGTGGATTGTGGTCTGGCGAAAACGCCGGCCAAAATCATTCAACCGGAAGCTTATGTTCGACCCCAACCACTCTTACACGGTCTTGGCCGTCTGGGCGGGGGCACCATCCTGCTGGAAAAGTAGTTCGCCTTATCGTGATCTTTCTCACCCAGGGCGGAACTTTCGTATGAAGGATGTCACTGTAATCGGCCGCAGTGGACTTGTATCCGTCCGCGAATCACACTGGCGGCATCCTCTCGCAATTCGAATCCACGACGCCGAGTATTATCACGGAGTCTTGGTCCTTGGTTGTGGTCACGTAGGCAATCTTGGAAACGTCCTTACCGAAGCTTATGGCCCGCTAGTTCAGCTTCTTGATGACCGGATCGACTTTTTTCATTAGAAACCAAAGAATTCGATTGCCATGACTCTTAAAGTCGTTGAGGAGGCGAACAGCGCCCCCGACGTAGTTTTCGCAAGGGGTCGTTGGGTACAGGTCTTTCCACGCACTCCAATCTCTCGCCACCCTTTTCCTTGACGTCCCTGGACACCGTGGCCATTGAGATGTTCTTCTTCTCTGGTGCGCAGTCATTTTGTGTTTTGGGGCACTTTCGAAGGTCTTTCACACAGCCAAACAGTTTGGCAACTTGAAGTCTGCCTGAACGAGGTCAATCTTTGTGGACTTACCCGTTCTTGAGCCTCTTCGCGACTCTGTGGACTATCTGATTTGTTGTGGCCCGCGCAGAGGAAAGCAGAGATCTTGATTCTTTTTCCTTCCCTCTCGAAATCTCTGCACACAATAGAAAAGACGCTTTAATGATACGTGCTGGAAAAGTAGAACTTTAAGTTTGTTTGCCGGAACTTTTTCAATCACTTGCGTAAAACTTTGCATATTTATACTTATGTTTTCATTTTTTTTTACAGGATGGTTCAAGGGAGAAAAGAGAGCTATGAATTTCTCAATCTCATGAATTTGGAGGGAACCATCTGACCACTCGAACAATTGTTTCTTCTGCATGGTGAACCCTTCCAAACGTCGAGCAGGCAAAAATACGCCAGTTATCATGTATCCAAACCTTCAATCATAGATTGCGCTAGTGCCACACAGTTCTGAGCTCCCAGTACCCACTCCTTCAAAAAGAGAGCAGCAGTTTTTAGAAAGGGAAAGCAGTTCAGAAGAGGATGAAGTCATTGTTCCAGATTACAGAGGTGCAACTGAGGAAAGAAACCCATACTACCCCAACCAAAAAGGTCTCAACAACCTTGTCAGAGATCTTGATCTCACAAAGTCCAATGCCGAGCTTTTAACTTCGAGACTCAAGCAGTTGGATTTGCTAGATGATAATGTACAAATATCAGGTCAGAGAAAGCGTCACCAGTGTTTTTCAAGATTTTTTACACGTCAAGATGAGCTTTGCTTTTGTCACAATGTGACCGGTCTGTTTGAGGCAATCGGAATCGTCTGTAACTCCAACAAGTGGCGCCTCTTCATTGACAGCTCTTCCAAGAACTTCAAAGCAGTGCTGTTTCATAAGGAAAAAAAGGTATCCATCTTTTCCCCTTGTTCACTCGGTCCAGCTCAAAGAGGAATAAAGCAATGTCAAGATATTGCTAGATGCATTGAAATATGAAATGTATGGTTGGGAGGTTATCGGAGACTTCAAACTGGTGGCCCTCTTGATGGGTGTCCAAGGCCACCTTCACCAAGTTTCCTTGTTATCTTTGCCTTTGGAACAGCAGGGACACCGTGGAACACTGCCATCAGCGAGATTGTCCACAAGGGACCGAGTTTAGTGTGGGGCGAAACAACTTCAAATGGGAGCCTTTGTTGGACCCCGAAAAGTACTTTTTCCTCCTCTGCACTTAAAATTGGGCCTTATGAAACAATTCGTCAGAGCTCTAGACAAGGAGTCTGCAGCTTTCAAGTATCTCCAAGATTTCTTCCCTAAGCTA
This sequence comes from Ceratothoa steindachneri, assembly GCA_963969495.1. Lineage (NCBI taxonomy): Eukaryota > Metazoa > Arthropoda > Malacostraca > Isopoda > Cymothoidae > Ceratothoa > Ceratothoa steindachneri. The sequence goes on along the minus strand of OZ018330.1, from coordinate 164,976,439 downwards.
TCTGCGGCAAAGGTGGAAGCCGGGGTCTTCGTCGGTCCACAAATAAAAAAGATAATGGAGTGCAAGGAGTTTCCCGAGAAGCTGACTAGGACGGAAAAAGCAGCGTGGGACAGCTTTATCTCAGTGGTTCTGGGCTTCATAGGTAATCACAAAGCCGAAAACTATGTAGAGCTTGTTGAGAACTTGGTGAGAAACTACGACAAGATGGGTTGCAGGATGTCCCTCAAAGTCCATATTCTTGACGCTCACTTTGAAAAAGTTAAAGAGAACATTGCGTACTCCGAGGAGTATGACAAGCGCTTTCATCAGGATCTACTGGACTTTGAACGCCGCTAGCAAGGATCGTATAATGAAAATCTGATGGGAGACTATATTTGGGGGTTGATTCGTTAAAGTAATTTACAGTATAAGCGTGAATCACGGAAAACTACTCATTTCTAATATTTTAATTGTCTCACTTATGTAATTCTAGAATAAATAAATGTTATTTTTGTATCATGTCGTTTTGTTTCTACTTTATGCAAATTAAAGTTCAAATTCACCACCTCCTTCCAGAGGGAAAGGTAAATTTCATATAACTATCATTATCTCGGACACAAAAGCAAAGTTTGAAATAAATAAGTGTTTTTCATGTATTCTAGACACAAGCAAATAGAAAATAACAGTTGCTACCCAAAGGCAACAATCGTGTTACACAGTGTTACGTGCCCTACCGGCCTCAACGCATTCAGTTGCGTGCCCTTTCCCTCCTTTTCACTTAATATATCTTCACTTTATAGATTTATCTTACAAACATTTTGTGTGTTACACCCTCGTTGGTTTTAGCTTTATTTCGATTTTGTGACAGAGCTAGTCCTAGAGGAGGGGGGGACTAGAGTACTAAATCAACTTGCAAAGCAAAGGTGTACTTTGGGGTAGACTCACAAGTACGAACCTGCGATACAAGAAACCAGTGAGCAAAATCTCCCACCCCGCGGGTACTCGTTACAAATCACTGCCCACGCCATTACTATGGTAACCAACGACCCGGCAACACGGCTGAGAGGCCAATAAATCCATGTTAATTGTAATAAATTCCGGCGTGCCAATTTCTTCCCCTCAGACATGGAAGGCACCTAAGGGCAATTTGGGCCATTTCCCCTCGTCCAGGTTAGACTTTAAGCCCCTGTGATTTGGGAGCCCGTGGAAACATCAATTCGTCCATACACGTCGCCCAAGCACCGAATCCCAGCTTATAGTGCTGCTTGAATGCAGAGTTCGTGCGCGGTGCGGTGCGCTGACACGTGGAGCAGCGAGCTGACACGTCGAGCTGTGGTTTGACACGCGAGCCGTCGCCCGTCCTCCGATAGGCGTTGCGTGGGTCCTCGTGCTTCGAGGCCTTCGTGTAGATTATATGAGGTCGATGCGGTCTGCGATCGGCCTGGACTCGTTAATGGCTTTGATCTTCAACCTGCGACCCGTGGGAATCTCCGCACGTGTCTCAACTCTCAGTATTGATTTGTGACTTATTATTCACTTCTTCCACTTCACAGAGTTGTGTGTGTGATAGGTGCTGTCATTTGCCTATGGAAGTACTGACCCACCCGGATATGATACCCAATTATCGACTGTACCCTCGCAAGGTGGTGGTATAACGGAAATCTGGAGAATTGCGTGCCCTTCTGAACCCATATGGGAATCTGCGTTAATTGTGGAGATTGTGCAGGTTTATGAGAGTTACCAGCGTTCCGAGGAATTCCAGCATCCACTCATACTCGGGTTATATATTTTCCATACAGTTTCAGGCTCCACATCTCTACAAACTTCTTCTGTTCGCAGGGGGATGCCCTTGTTGGTTTAGGCCTTTGGGTAAAATAATAAATATAGACTTTCACAAAATTAAAGGATAAAGAATAGGTTTGGTTTGTGCCAACTACAACGGACAGGTTTAGAACCAATGCCATGACATGGGAAGATAGAGAACGTAACCACTACACCAGCCAAGCATAAATACACAACATGAGCAGATACAAAGTAGTGCGTGGCGACGTCACGTAGTCTGGCAACAACATTTGGAGGAAGAGAGCAGGAAAAAGACGTAAAGACAAAGGATTTACTGGCCGGGATAATAAAAAGGGAGGCTTTGGTAAAACCTTCCTCTCTGTTTTTTTTTCCTCCCTCGTATCAAAGGTCTCATACGAGAGGTAAATACAATCCATATTGAGTCAGGGGAGGGGAACAATCCGAGCCTCAATAGACATGATGTTAATTAAAGAAGGCAAGCCGGAGAGATATACCGTGGTCTTCGCTGGTCCTAGATGAGCAAAAATGGCAAAACACAAAGGATTTCCTGGCTGTGATGATAAAAACTTAGGCTTTAGCAAAACCTTCCTGTTTTTTTTCTCCCTTGTACCAAATTTCTCATACGAGGGGCTAATGCAATCCATAGTGAGAGGGGAGGCAATCCGAGCCCCAATAGATAAAAGGTAATTGAAGAAGGCAAACCGCGGAGATATACAAAAGTCCTGCCTGGTCTACGCTGGGCCTAAATCATGAAGGTTCCCGAAGACCCAAACCTCGCGAAGGCGAGGCAGAGATTGGGGGACATTCAACTCCCTGGATGGTCATTCCTCAAACCCACTGTTTTAGGCTGTGTAGAATTAACACGCTTTTTTATATCTGTTCTTCTTATCTAATTTTCCCTCTTTTATAATTCTTTTTAGGTTTGTCATTTTCGTCCGATTTTTCACCACTGAATAAGATTGTTTTGAGATAAGGTTAGTCATTTAACGAAATATCTCTTTACAGTCTAGACGAAGTAGGTTAGAATGATCAATGTGGAGGTCCTGGGAAAGGGAGGGGTTGTAATTTCGCCCGGTTGTAACAAGAAGTCAGGTTTATGGCTTTGTACTGTTACCACAATAAGTTATGTCACACATTACACAGAATTTCGATCAGAGAGTGAGAATATATTATTATTTTATGATGTATAGAGTTTTGGGAGTTTGTTTAGTTGTAAATAACTAGAATGGATGTTAAGTTATGAACAGTATTTGCAGCAGTGCTTTCGAAACAAATTGAAACCGATTTGCTTCAAAACAGGGTTGCCAAATTTCGCCCATTCTATTCTTTCTACAGCTTAATTAACTTTATATATTTAATAATTGTTAATCATCGATATAAAAAAATTATTCACAATAATATTTTGCATTTTTTTTATTTCTATAATTAATTTTCAACCTGTGTTAGGGAAAAATATTACTGGTCTGGAGAGCACCGCAAAGCCTATCGTCAGTCATCAGAAACTAATCGAAGATTTAATAAACCTATAAATAATTATATGATAATTAAGTTGCTTTTGCTTGAAATATTTAGGGAAAATATGACATAACTAATTTATACAACTGTACATTACAAGCATACACATAAATTATCATCATGAACGTAATTGACGGTATCTATTATCCTTCCGGCGAAGGAGTGGAAATTATTTTGTCAATAGTGGACTTGTAGAAATTCTAATCTATCAATTTTTATTCTAGCCTATGGGAAAGATCTACAGGGTGAATTTGCTGTAGCGTGAAATCAGTCCTTGTCTTGTGATCCCGTGCGGAAGCGAGGAATAGCTTTTTTATTCTTGTCCATCGTAACAATCTATAAAGGGTGGGTGGACTGTAGCTTGAAATCAGTCCTTGTCCTGTGATCTCATGGGGACGTGAGGGGTAGCTTTTTTATTCTGGCGCATGATAACAATATATAAATGGTTAGTTTGCTGTAACTTGAAATTTCTCCTTTTCCTGTGATCCTGTGGGACCGCGAGAGGTAGCTATTTTTATTCCTGTTCAAGGACTAACTTTTTTATTCTTTTCCATGGTACCATTCCATAAAGCATGCGGTTGCTGTACCTTGAAATCAGTACTTCTCTTGTGATCCCTTGGGGACGCAATGAATAGCTTTTTTATTCTTTTCCATGATACCATTCTATTAATCATGAGTTTTCTGTACCTTAAAATCAGTACATGTCTTGTGATCTCTTGGAGACGCAAGGAGTAGCTTTTTTATTCTTTTTCATGGTAACAATCTACAAATGGTGAGTTTGCTGTAGTTTAAAATCACTTCTTGCAGCTGATCTCGTTGGGATGCGAGGAGTAGTTTTTTTTATTCTTTTTCATGGTAACAATCTATAATGGGTGAGTTTGCTCTAGCTGGAAAAAGTCCTTGTCATGTCATCCTTGGGGTAGCTTTTTTATTTTTGTCCATGGTAACAATCCTATAAACTTTGAGTTTACTGTAGCATGAAATCAGCCCTTGTCCTCTGATCCACTCGGGACGCAAGGGGTAGCTTTTATTATTTCTGTCTGTCGTAGAATGGACGCTCGACGATATACCATATATAACTATTCGTTGAGGGAACTTCTTTAATTATCTTTAGAGTGCGTTAATGTCTGGCGGGCCGATATTATGTATCTTCGATATGCTTAAGAAGTGGAACTGAGCTCAAGGATAATAATATTGCTATCATTAATAAAATAGAGTTTTATTAATAATAACTATCAACAAACACAAGACGGAAAATATTGACATAAACAGAGAATGGAAAGGGTCGTGGGGGCTCGGGTTAATCCGAGGATTAAAGGATTTGAAAAGGTAAAACAAATATCGAGTTAAAGGGATGGGATGGTTCGCTAAACCATTTAAAGCACAGGATAGAATTGACAAAAGGGTTAAGTACTCAAAGGTGACGTTTGGCTTACGTAACTTTATGCTAGTGGTGCAGTGGAAGGCGACGTGAAGGAATTTTCGGTCCGCTGGCGAGTTCCAGCCGAAGGGGAGCAATAAGATAATCCTGACGTGGCGTCTTGGGAATGAGAACCGTTTCTCGACGAACGGCTTGAAGAACAATGGCTGTTCTACGTTGTTCTGTCTGAACAACCGGGGGGGGGGGGGTGAGAACCGTCTCCTGTCTACGGGCTCAAGAATAATGGCTGTTCTCCTCTGAACAACAAGGGGGAAGGGTGAGAACCGTTTATTGGCGAAGGGCTCAAAAGAACAATGGCTGTTCTACGTTGTTCTCTTCTGAACAACAGGGGGGGGGGTGAGAACCGTCTCTTGTCTACGGGCTCAAAAACAATGGCTGTTCTAATGTTGTTCTCCTCTGAACAACAAGGGGGAAGGGTGAGAACCGTTTCTTGGCGAAGGCTCAAAAGAACAATGGCTGTTCTACGTTGTTCTCTTCTGAACAACAAGGGGGAAGGGTGAGAACCGTTTCTTGGCGAAGGCTCAAAAGAACAATGGCTGTTCTACGTTGTTCTCTTCTGAACAACAGGGGGAGGGGGTGAGAACCGTCTCTTGTCTAAGGGCTCAAGAACAATGGTTGTTCTAATGTTGTTCTCCTCTGAACAACAAGGGGGAAGGGTGAGAACTGTTTCTTGGCGAAGGGCTGAAAAGAACAATGGCTGTTCTACGTTGTTCTCTTCTGAACAACAAGGGGGGTGAGAACCGTCTCTTGTCTACGGGCTCAAGAACAATGGCTGTTCTAACGTTGTTCTTTTTTCTGAACAACGAGGAGGAAGCCTTGAGGACTTGGCGTCACGAAAGTCTCGAACCTTTGGCACTCAAGGGATATTGTCCTCCTTCTGGACAAGTGATGGTGAATCTCGAGGTCGAGGTTCCTTGGCGCACAAAAGGAGAGAGGTTTGTGGTGATGTTTCGCGACGAAAATCTGGATCTCCAATTTGATCTTAGTGGTAAAGTTTCCATCTAAATAGTCGAGACACTCCCTTGGCGTTGGGGACAATGGAGTGGGAGCTTCGAGGGAATGCACAGCCGAGCCTAGGAACAATGGCTTATCTGCCCATAAGCTTAACTCAATCTGGCGAGGTCGGCGTATGGGGGCGAACGGGGGGACGATAACCTCCTTGTTTAAAGATTGACATCCGGTGGCTGTGATAAGGCGCCAAGCTTCGAAGCGAAGATGCACGTGGGAGCATCGTGGTTTGAAATAATATGTGATAGGGGTTGAAATTAATGCGTTTTCAACCCGTTCTATCACAATGTCCATGATAACAATCTATAAAGGGGGACTTCTTCCTTGCTTGAATTCAATGCTTGTCCTGTGATCTCGTGGGTACGCGAGGGGTAGTTTTTTTATTCATGTGCATGGTAACAATCTATAAAGGGTGAGTTTGCTGTAGCTTGATATCGGCCCTTGTCCTGTGAGCTCGTGAGGGGCACCTTTTTTTATTGTTATCCATGGTAACAATCTATAAAGTGTGCGTTCATGGCAGCTTGAAATCAGTCCTTGTCCTTTGATCCCTTGAGGACGCGAGGGTTAGCTTTTTTCATTCTTGTCCATGGTAACAATCTACAAAGGGTGAGTTTGCTGTAGCTTGAAATCAGTGTTTGTCCTGTGATCCCGTGAGGACGCGAGGGATAGTTTTATTATTCCTGTCCATTGGAACTTTCTACAGGGTAAATTTGCTGTAGGCTTAAATCGTATCTTGTTTTCTGATCCTGGGGGACACTAGGAGTAGCTATTCTTTTCATTAAAATAATCTACAGGCTGAATTTGCTGTAGCCTTAAATCAGTACTTGTTCTATGATCCCAAGTGGCAGCTACTTTTTATCCTTGTCCATGTGAACAATCTAAAACATGAGGTTGATGTAGCTTGAAATCATTCCTTGTCTTGTAATTCCCTAGGGATCCTAACGTTAGTTATTTTTTATTCTTTTCTCTGAAAAAAATCTACAGGGTTAATTTGCTGTAACTTTCAATTAGTCCTTGTCCTGTGATGCTCTAGAGAAGCTAGAGGTTGCTAGTTTTCTTCTCACGTCGGGACGCGGATCTATATGCCATAATTTTTCCTCTTCTTATACTCATAAATACCATTTAAACAAGTTACAAGGAGTTACAAAAAAATAAAGTACCCTAGGAGACCTTACGGTCCATTCAAAGCGGGTACCTTTAGACTAGCAATCGAGCAGGCACATGACTGCTCAATTGTTTTGCGTCCCTAAACGGCCACTTTTCAAGACTTTGTCTAGTCTTGACTTAAACTGGTCAACAGATTCACTGTTGACAACTTCCACTGGAAGTGCGTTATACTCACCGCAGATACTGTAGGTGAAAAAATGTCTCACACAGATTGCGGTTGTAAAGCTTCAGTTCAAGTTTGAAGCCGTGATTGCGCGTTCTGTTCTCACTGAGTGTGAAAATATCCTGGTAGTCAACATTGCCGAACCCATCGAAGTATTTTAAAAACTTCGATCAGCTGACCACGCAGTCTACCGGTTTCCAGCGAGAACAGATCTAATTCCCTCAGTCTATCCTCATAACTTTTATGTCGGATAGAGGGAATCAGTTTGGTTGCCCTAGCTTGTACGCGTTCCAACCTTGCCATGTCCTTTCGAAACGAAGGACTCCAAAATTGTACGGCATACTACAGGTGCGGCCGAACGAGGGAGTTGTACAGACAAAGTACTATCTCCTTGTTACGGTATCCAAACTGGCGCTTTATGTAGCCTAACATCTTTTGGGCTTTCTTCTCTGCCTCGATGCACTGTTTCGAGAACTTGAGGTCGCTAGTAATAGTTATACCCAAGTCCTTCTCAGGGTCACTCGATTCAAGAGCAGTGCCCTCAAGGATTTACTGAGATTTGGGGTTTTGATCGCCGATATGTATTACTTTGCATTTCCCCACGCTGAAAGGCATTTGCCACGTGTGCGACCACTTCCCAATCTTTTGAAGGTCCTCTTGGAGGCGGGCAGTGTTCCCCTCCTTTGCCACATTGATACCAAGCTTGGTGTCGTCGGAAAATTTGGAGATTTTGGCAACCATGTCTCCGTCCATGTCGTTGACATAGATAATAAACAGTAGTGGTCCCAGGACGGAACCTTGAGGGACACAGATAGATACGGGCGCCCATTCAGAGGCCCGCCCATTTACCACTACGCGTTGCGGTCTGTCACTTAGCCAGCTCTCTATCCAACCTGCTACCTTGCCGTCTATGCCCTGTGCACGCACTCTCCGGAGAAGGCGGCGGTGCAGTACCTTATCAAAGGCCTTTTGGAAGTCAAGGTAGACAACATCCACTGCTTTATCCCGATCATGCTCACTGAAGACGAAGTGGAAGAATTCCACAAGGTATGTCAGGCATGACCGTTGCCTTCGAAAGCCGTACTGGGAACTCTTTAGTAGCAGATTTGACTCTAAATAAGACGTTATCTTGTCCACTATCATGCTTTCCATGAGTTTACCGACTATCGAAGTCAAACTGATAGGTCGGTAGTTTGACGGATGGCTGGTGTCTCCTTTCTTAAAGATCGGAGCCACCTCCACCTCACACCAGTCTCTAGGAACGCATCCAGTCCGGATTGACATGTTAAAGATAGCTCACAGACGTTGCGATACTTCACCGCACACTTCCTTTAACACCTTGGATAGAAACCCGTCCGGTCCAGGGGACTTATTCATCTTTAGGTCAACGATCTTTTTCAATATTTTTCCTTCGGTGAAGTCTATATCCTCCAGCTTTTCCCCTGAGTAGGAACAGGTTGGCTGGGGGATGGGACCACACTCTTCAGTAAACACTGAAGAGAAGTATTCATTGAGCAGGTTAGCATTTTCTGCATCTGACTGAGTTAATGCACCCTCCTCGTCCACTAAGGGCCCAATCCTACGATGGATTGGTTTACGGCTATTTACATAGCCGAAGAACTCCTTGGAATTCTCCTTGCAGAGTCTCACCTCTTGAGTTCCTCAGTACGCTTAGCCGTCCTTATGCTGGACTTCACTCTTCTGGATAGCCTCCGGTACTCGTCAAAGGCACCCAAGATCTTCGATCGCCGGTACGCATTTCTCTTCTTCCTAAGCAGTTGGCCGATTTCTCGATTAAACCACTTTGAAGACTCATGAACTTATTTTTGAAATTGTTCCACGAATCCTCAACATCTTCACATACCGCTAGCATTACATCAGTCAACCCAGCACGAAGGCTTGCAAAGTCTGCTCTTGTCAAGTCAAGTTTCCTTGATTGACTGGCAACAGACCTTACCTCCGGGATCTTGATGGTAAATCTGACTAGCTGGTGATCACTGCCACTAAGCTCTTCGCCTACAGAGAGATCCTCAACGATATCATCCTCAGAGGTGAATATCAAGTCGAGGATATTGTCTCCTCTCGTTGGTTCTCTGACCCATTGAGGGAGGAACTTGTTGTTGGCGAATTCAGGAGTAGCGCGCTCTCGCCACAGGCTGCTCTGGTTTCCCTGTCAACTTGTCTGTTGAAGTCGCCCATAACGATGCACACTCTGCCTTAAACAAGCTCACCCAGCAGCTGGTACAGTTCCCTGTCCTTCTCAACGAGATATGAAGGGGATCTGTAAAGCAGCAGGGTCCTGTATCTGACAGGACCTATCTCTAGGTCATGCCTAGGAGCTCGTAGTTGGATATAATGTTGGAGTTCGTAGATTCGATTGTATCCTTGACATACAACATTACACCTCCACCCTCTCTGTCTGGCCTATCTTTGTGGAAGAGTTGGTAGCTGCAGGCCCCGTGCCTGGGAATCACCCACAAGGCTGACCCTGGAACATTTGCCTGCTGAGCTCGGAGTCTTTATTTTCTGAGGCAAGCTCTCCGATTCCTCTATCTTCCCCGTCATGGTCTTTTCAGTCTTTTTTTTTTCTTCTTCTTCTTCTTCTTCTTTTTCTTCTTCTTCTTCTTCTTCTTCTTCTTCTCTATCATCTTTTCCCCCTTGTCATCCTTTTCAATAACTTCTTCTATTTCTCTCTCTTCCTCTTTCTTCTTTACCTTTTTCGTCTTTTTTTTTCTTTTTCTTTTTTCCTTTTGGCGTTTCTGCCACATTCGGGCTCGGCCTCTCTGCAGAGGTGGTGTTTGCCACAGGACTCGAGAGCTCGTTTAACTTCTCTTCGAGCCTGCGGATCTGGTGGGAGTGCTCCTCCTTGAGCCTCTCGATTTTCTTTTCGAGGTCTATAGTCCTTTCCCTGTAGTAGTCCACTACTTTCTCCACTTCCTTCTTTAAGATGCAAGTGGTGCATACACTGCCTGGGTGGCATTTCGCATAGCAGCCCTCTGGGAAGTCAACGCACCACTTGTCCTTCTTACATGTAGCACACGTGAATTTTTGCGCTGCTGGACCTTTCTTGCCTGACATTTCTTTAGTGTTCTCCAAATATTGTCTGCATCAGGGTAAGACTGGAAAATACTCTTAGAAGTAATAAATATTTTAATTAGACTCAAATATTACATAAATTGGAGAAAAGATTCAATAAAACGAAAATGTGTACAGTCACCAAAACACAACAGCTTCCATTAGGAGTGTGCGTAATTAAGATATAAATAAATATCTGGAGATACATTGTTAAGACGAACATTTATTCCGTTCATGTTATTATAGATTTGTATATGCATTTAAAACTTTGAGTAATATAAAGATCATAAAAATAATATTTAGAAATTTAAATGCTCCTATTTTAATTATTCCCAAACTTCCATTACTTTAAGCATAATAAATTTGTTTATATATTATGTACATTAATAATATTTCTCTATCCTTTCCCTACACGTCCTATCGAAAATATAAATGTAAGGGGTGGGTTCATATATATATATATATATTTGTATATACATATATATATGTTTAGGAGCCAAATTACCGGTATATTTTATGTTATGGAATGGGAATGGTCAGTGAATACAATTTGGATTTATTTATATCAGAAGCGATGTAAGCTTATAAAATAATCTTATGAAATTTAATCAGTAAATTCAGATTAATAAAGAAAGGATTAAGAATTTTGATCACAATTCGGAGTTCCTTGGCAATTTACACGAAATTTTCAGCTAAATTTTCATCTATCCTTCCATTTGGCCAGTATGATTTTTTTTAACAGAATTATGCTTTTATTTAAGAGGAGGGGTGTCGAATTATCGATTTGGGAGGGAAATAACTCATAAGAAACCATATTTATGGTTTTCGACGTACAAGGGTTTTATGACACGAAAAATGCGGCCTTAGACCATTTGGACAAATTTGGCTATCCCATCCGCCATCATGCTAAGGTATCAAAATGATTTGGTAAAGCTGGAAATTCACATTTAAAACAAGGGAGATTTGACCTAGTATCTGTAATATAAATACACGTAATGGTGATACATGAGCCTAGTGACACATAAAAACAATGGAAACATTGAGAAAATTATATTTTTAGCTTACTATTCATATACGATTCCCATGGACAACTGGCCGTATACTTTACAAGTAGCTTGAGGGTTGTTGTCGGAGATTATGGGTCAATGTGACTGAGTGGCTACAAAATCCTTCTCTTTTTATGGCTTTCTCACGAAACAGATTACAGACAACAGTTCAGTACTTGATACGCCACGAAAAGGGATTTGAGTATTCTAGGCCATTTTGGCGCGAACTTAACGCACGGGACCGTATCACTCCAATCTGTGGGCGCGAAATTTTCAAGCTTTTTAGCGCGGACAATTTTGTTCAAAAACAACTAAGCCTTGAATAAAATTTATATACTTAAAATGAGAGTAATAATAATATATCTATAAAAATGAAACTACTAAAAATATGAAACGAAATAGGAGAATTTTATCTTAAATATAAAAAAAAATAAGGGAATACTGAGCTTAATTGAAATCAAACTTTTACGTTAACCATTTAATTAGCCTTCTAACACCATAAGGAGACCAATTCGCGTTACTCTTTCCTCTATTTGAATTGGTGTTAGTGATCGCTATTAAACGCTCCTATTATGACTCACTTTCCTTTTTTCCCCTATTTAATGACGGCAATGAAGCACCAAATTATTGTGTGATGCAAGATAGTTCCAATTATATTCGTCTGTAGGTTGTTTTGACGTGATTATTAATTTTATCTTTATTGTTTAAGCACCGTTGGTAAAAATTCCAAGTGTCCATTTGAAAAAATGGCGTGATATCTTCCTATTTGTCCTATGCCATTCTTTTCAAACCAATTTTATGTTGAAATTTATTGGGTCAAAAATTGGAAAGATCAATGTGGAAATTGACAGGGAAAAAACAGCCAAATCATTGTATATTTCAAAGAAACTTCGGCATCATCATTAACAGAATTAATCATTTCCATAAAATGGTTATGTAGATTATTAGTTAGATTCTAAAATGAATATTTAATTTCTACATTGGTAGAACTTCATTAATGAATAATCTTGTTTACAATTTATTGAATGAGTTATAAAGATTTGCTTACTGTCAATTTAAATTGACAGTTAATATGGCTCAAATTTACTAACTCTAAGTATACTTGGAAAAACGAAAAGAGGCCTAAATTGAGATTTCCTTCACATACATCAGGACTATAATAGTAATAATAATAAGTATTTATAATGCGCCCTTCAGGGCTGTTAGCCCTCACAGAGCGCAAATATCAAAGATCCTTGTGGATGGTAGACAGTTGCCAGCAACTAAGAAATATTCGTTTAAATCACAGGTTTCGTAAATATGATAATAATTTGGAATTTTAAGAACACGGGAAAATGGATTGGCAGGAACATGTTGCCTCATCCTTTTCAGGATTGGAGCTTGTCGAGTATTGATGATCATATTGATTATCAAACAACCACTTAGTACTTTCTTCATCTGCACTAAACTACATCGTTTGGCTGTCTCGTGTAAATCGCATCTTACTTCTTTCACCCTATATATCCCTTTGATCTTCCTATGATGTGGCAAGAGACGAAAAAGACTAAGCTTTTCAACACATCAGGCAATATTACAGTATTTACTTGCCTTGGACTATTCCTCACGCTATTTAATCCTGTTTTTTTTAGATGAATTGTTTAAAGAAATGCTGTAAAGTCTCTGCCTTTTGAGCAGAACTAAAAAGAATCGTAGGAATCTCTGAGAAGTGGTCAGCACTACCCTTTTAGGAACTTGAGATCGAATGCCCCTCTACCACCCTCACATCTTCCCTTCGCATTCATAAAAAAACGTGCTGAATCATTTAATGTCATGTCAACTCTCCCTAACTACATGTCCTATAATTTCAATGAAGGAGTACTGGCACAGAACTATGTTCCTGGTTCGGTTCAGTCATTTGTAAATCATTCGCCTCGGACCTACTTGTGGTTTCTGGTGGTAACATGAGAATAAAAATAAGCGAAAGAACACATATGGTAGAAAGCCGAGTTTTAACCACCGTTTTTACCAGTTCTGACATACTCAAGTGAAACTTGGACACTGGAAGCAAAAACACTCAGAACTTGAGGACACCTGAAACACAGAACGATACATGTTAATTAAAACAGGTATAACACTCAGAAACCATAAGAGAAATATTTTTATAAGAATCCAAATGCCATTGATGTGTGTATTAAAAAGAGCAGATGTTCTGGAATAGTGCACAAAGAAATGGTCCAAATGGACCCGTTATCGAATGGATTCCAAAGATAATCACAATTATATTGCAGACATAAAAGTTTTCACATAACATTCTCAACAGCTCGCTACATTGAGCTTTGAAATACATGAATACAGCTTTTATTGAATAGGTTGTAATGGTAACCTCTATAAATGGAATAAATGAAAAAGGTAATTATATTTCACTGAATTTTCTAGGTTCAAAGCCTGCAAATGGTATTATTAGAGTTTTGGCAGGTTAATAAATCAATCTCCTGACCGAGTATAATTATTACGTACATTTTGCTTACTAGAGAGCCTAGTTAATCTGTTAAAGATCTTGGTATCAATGATTTACTTTTTTAAACACTTAAACAATTCCATATTGATGACTTCATTCCTCTAACAATTTCATCTCATGATTAGTTTAGTTCAAGACAAAGCGGAAGATCTTTCATCTGCTTAACTTCCAAGAGGAGCCTTTCTCTTGGTCTCGAATTAGGTGTACAGTTGGCTCGTTGGGAGTTTGATTAAAAATATTCTCTGCCTGAGCTTTAAAACGTTTGATCTATTGCACAATCAAGCTACCTTCAAATTCTATATTTGTACCTATTAAATCATAGCTTCTATAATTATGTTCTTTTGACATCTATTACACAGTCAAGATCTTTTCTAGTTTCATTGTTTGCACTTATCTAATCAATAGCTGCTACAATCATGTTCTCTTGACATCTAAAAACAGGCTAATTTTCCTTTTAGTAGTCAGTAGTTCTTATTGGATCTGAGACAGGACAACTTTAAAACACTGTTTACATTTTTCCACAATTATATTGGGCATATATTATTTTTTTTACGTTTCTTATGTTTGGCATATGCAATAAATTATAAAAATGGATATTCAATTTAGACTGATTTTCAGTAAGAGAACATAGGTAACAATAAAAATTACCCATCTCAACTTCGACAAGATTTGGACAACTTTTCAATATTGGAAGTGTTTAAGGCCAACGCTAGGGCGATTGAATGTAGCAATCTCAGAAGAGCTTTGCTAACCCTTAGAGATTCTCACAAACTTGAAGTACCTCACAAATATAGCGAATTCTAGGACTTTCTAGCAAATCGACAATGGTTTCAAGAGTCGTTTATTCCTATTGAAAGATGTTGTTGATGGAACTGTTAGATAATTGAGTTCTGTTTCATTAACAGAGAAGATGAAAGTTGCAAAATGTGAAACCTACTATACCGGTATATCGCCAATATTCACTTTATTATTTTGACCATTTTCTGATTAAGTCGTCAGAAAAGGACTACTCATTGATTGTTTGACATTTCCGAATCATATTTCTGTTACGACGAATCTGGCAACTATTAAACTGCTTGATTTTGCGAGAGTATGAAAGCTCCTTCATTACCCAATACTGTGATAGTGGCTGACACCAGCTCTCATTCTTCCACAAGCAGCCATTTGTTTTCTAATCGAAGTCTTCTTTTCATTCTTTCTCTAAGATTAACCTTCTTTTACATTGCGTCTGCCTTTTCCTATAAAATTAAAAGCTTTATTAATTACAAGAAACATCAACACAATTCATTCAAGGTACCACTGGATTTACCAAAAGCATCAATAGCTATTATGATTTGTTAAATTAAAAATGGTGGGAAAAAGAAATTGTTCTATGTACTTCGATGGAGATCGGGTCGTTGGCGACCAGAAATAAATATATAGGTGATCGTGGAAAAAAGACCCAAAGGAAAAAGCTATATATTCTTAATATTTTATTCTTTCATAAAAAAACTATATATTATTCGAAAGAGAAGAGATACAAGTTTATTATCAAATATTCTTTTTTTTTTAATAAATGACTTCCATGTTTAAAATATTGCTCATTTATAAAACAAAACTTCTCGACTGTCCATAAAATCATCTTGAAGGCCTAGACTATATTAGTCTATTAATTCCATTTAACGCCTTTATTTTGTTTTTATTTTGAAGGCCTAGTAGATACTAACTAGTCTATAAACTTGAATCAGTCTTCTTTCAAAGGCCTAAGATTTTATAAAAGAACTTATGCTTTAAGAGTTATAGGGTTTTCCTTTGGGTCTCATTTCCCCAGGTCGTAGTTATATACAATTCAGAAAAACACGTCGTAATATAAAATCCTATTTACTCGCAGGGAAAAATACTGGAGCTTCGTGCGATTTCTTCTATATTTTACGACCCACGAAGACGTCACCTATATAAGTAAACGAAGTACTGATGTGCAAATTTCATTTGAAAGAGAAAACCCGTGCGTAATTCAAACTGCTAAAGCACGTAGACTAAATTATATCTCATTCAATAATATCAACGGTAGCAAACATTACTTTTATACTTTCAATTTCTATGAGATGAAAAAATATCGATGTCCTAAAAGGTCACTACTCTTTTATCCCACAATTACATTGCTCACAGCTTGATTCTTGTGCTGAGTTTCTTATATGTCTAGCTAAAATAGTTTTGGTTTTTAGAAAAATTAGAGACTTGGCTTCGGTATCATTATATAACTGAATTTGCAATAGCTAAAAATACTTTTATGAAAGTATTAGGGGAGTGTTATGTTTCTTTTTAAATATCTATCCTGTACAATTGAATCAATTATGCCACTAAAAATGTTCAAAAGGCAAAACAATATGAAGTGATTATTGTAAGCTTAACTACGTTAAAAAATTAAGAGGTTTCCAATACGAAAAACTGATGTTTTGGTATATTTCTATGATTTCAAACACAAAGATCGGAAGGTGAGTCAATTTTTGTTCATTGCCCTTAGCATATTTTATGGTAGGAGCTAAATTACTTAAAAAGAGCAAAAGGTTGTTAAAACATCTTATCCGACAAGAAAATATAATATTACCAAAACATCAGTGAGTAATTAGCGATTTGTCTCATTTGATTAGTATTATAATTTAACGAGGACTTTTATATAGAGAAGAAAGCATTCAGAAAACACCAGTTTTCATATCCTGTGTGTTTAATTTTATATATAATATAAGTTGTTTATGCACAATGAAGAGAGAAGAGGAGGGAGGGGGGATTAAGGCAAATATATACAGTTTCATATTGTTCAGAGAAATTAAACTATGATACGATTACAAATATAATTATTTGAGGATATTAAAAAACTTACATACCTTAAAATTCTGCTGCTGATAATAATTAATTATTAAAATCGTACTTCAAAATAACCACGTCTTTAATAAGAGTACCTTGTACTACTGTCCTGTGATTTCCATTAGAACAAGAATAAAATCCCCTTATTAATTACAATATCAGTCATTAATGTTACTCTTACAATATTGGAATGGTCGTTATCTTTTATAGAAAACAATTATTTAAGGGCTAACAATTTTATATTAATAATCATAAAATTTGCTGCAATAATTTTTCCATTCTTGTAGTAACATAAGTGTATATTAGAAGAACTGCATAACATCACACACAAATCAGGTACGCAAAATGTATATGATAAAATACAGAATAATATTATATCAACATATATATATATATATATATATATATATATATATATATATATATATATATATATATATATATATATATATATATATATATATATATATATAGATATATATATATATATATATATAGATATATATATATATATATATATATATATATATATATATATATATATATATATATATATATATATATATATATATATATATATATATATAATAGTAAATTGGTCATATAGATACAGGTTCGATGCATTTCTGCACACAAATAATGTTCAGCAAGAAAAGTATCTTACGAACCTGATTAATAAACCAAGTAAATTTTCATCTAAACATCTTTGTTTAAAGGTAAAAATTATTAATTTCATAACAATATATATATGCATATATAAATACATCAAAACATTTATAATAAACATTACGAAAGAGTCCACTTACATATATCACGGATTTGTCAAGGAGTGTTATACAGATTAATAAAAAATATTCTGATACTACACAAACTACTCCTTCAATACAATTCTAAAAATGACTATTAATATTATTATTACTTGTGGATCGTAAGTTGCGGCAAATTTCCAGGTTAGTCCGTGCATATCGTAAAATACAAGAAGGAGCAGAGAGGCCTATTTATTTCACAGCCTCTTCCCAAAGTTTAAGTTCTTACAAGTGAACAAATTAGAACAAAATTCCAACTATAATTTAGCACGGTGGACATCCTGTTACTTGTATCTTCCATTAACTAAAAGCAGTAGTAGATATTGCTGCTTGAAAACGTAGCTGTAAAAATAGCTATCTACAATCAGCGCTAAAATGGGTCGTACGTCATAGGCAAGTAACGTTATTCGTAATCATTTTCATCAGATCCTGTCCAGGGTCTCAATATTAAAAGATTAGCTTCAGTTTCCAAGGAGATACTAAGTATCTTCTAGGAGAACGTGCCAACGGCTGATTTGCTCGCCGCTAGAATCTCTCATGCTGTTCCAGTGGCCTAATTCTTCTTCACCAGAGCTGTTTAGTCCGAAAGCAAACCATCCGATTACATCTTTTCGTTTTATGGATCGTTTTGCGTACACAGAGATCAGGAGTGTGACGTCAGGTAGCTGGAAAAGCGCCACCTGTTGACAGAGGGACGGATTACATATGGCGCTAAGAGCATTATATAGATTAACTGTTCAAAATAAGTGGGTAAAGATGGTAACAGAGGGAAAAAATCCAATGATTGAAAAACGAAATAAACGAATAACAAGAATCATGGGAGTAGGCGCCCGGGTAGGGAAAATTCATTCAAAATTTTAATGAGATAATGGTGAACCTCTTCACCACTGTTCACTAGGTCAAAACACTGTAAATCCAAATATCTTTTCCCAAGAACATCAGAAACTATAAGTGCTATTCAGCCAAATGAAGGATAACGCAGTTGTGATGAAAATTAGTTCTTAAATGTCGAAATAAATGAAAGATTGCATTGGATAAAGCACAATTTTAGCATAGTCTACTGACGAGTGTAGGCAAAAGCCTATTTAATAACAGAATTATATGAAACAGTTGCATATATTAAAACTGCGAGAAATCTCTGAGGGGAGGAGGAATTTCTATGCTCTAAAGATTAACAAGAGTAGCTATCTTCTTTCTTCTGGTCGAGAAATGGAAGCAGGGAACGGAGCCGAGAACGACGTGAAAACATTTAAGTTTCCTGTTCCTAACATGGATCCCTTACCTGGAAAATAAAAGTCTCCTTAAAAAGAGGACTTGGTTGTCCTCTTTTGATAGATGTTTTAGAAGTGGCGATCTCCTGTCCACTCGAAGATGTCAAAGTCAGCTTGACATAGGTATCCGGTGGGCGACTGTTGTTCATGTTTCGGACGTCATCGATGTATCTGAAGAAGAGATACACTCATTTATGAGAATAGGAAGCCAATTCATGCAGATATAACCGCGCAAGCATGCGATTGTGGTTAACCAGCAGTTTGATGAGACTTATTAAGGAAAGCACCTAAAGATGGATAGAAAAAGAAAAATGGTGAAAAAAACGCCATGGCTGTTGCAAAATGATAGAAGACTAGCGACAGAAAAACATACCCTACCCTCAAATGAGTGATGAGGTACAAGAACGGTTATCTCAAAAGAGCACAAATACTCAAGTATAAGTACATGAAAACTCCTGGGATGAGATTGGAAAGGATGAGAGCTGTGACCTTGGAAGCGACTTTAACTGTTAGTGATGGATGGCGCGGAACTATGCTTGCGGAAAAGGAATGATAGAATAGAATAGGAGTGATTCCACGAGTGACAGACTTAACCTAATTGCTAGCGGACTGGGTTCAAGACATCAAGCCAGTGCCAAAGACAAGTCACTCATCCATATAGGTGAGGAAAGAGAGATGGACGTAGCTACAGCACCCGAAACTGTACTCTGCTTCAGAGCTTACCTTTTTTTCAAATTTCTGCGAAGACACACATACCATAAATACATATACACAAACCACACATGCAGTACAATTATAAACAACATACACTTTCGCCATATAATGCCAGTGCACACACGCTCATCTAGTATCATACTTAAAAAATTGAGGAGATAAAAGTCTTCGGACCTTTGAAACCAACCTGAAGTGAGAACCTTTGATGACCTCGACGGCGAGTCGTCCTGTGGTCCCTTTGTAGGTCAGTCCGAGGAAAAGCTCAGGAGCGCCGCCATGGATCGAGTGACTGGATTCAGACGAATCACTGCGGGTCAGACTTCCGACTTCCGCCTTCTCTTCTACGTGTTGCTGATGGCGTGGAACGAAGTAAAGGTCGGTTATTCACTCTGCCATTTGGTTACAGTCACTGTAACCCTTGATTTCGCTTGAGGAAGCTGGTGTTAACATACCCCTGATTCAACCTATATGCCAATATTGCGAGAAAAGAGGGAACTTTGATATCGGGGCCTATCGAAATGGCTGGCGTGACACCCCGATTTGCAAATGTTACACTTACTAACCTCAGAAGTTGAATCCTGCACTATCCAGGAAGAAACTTTGCAATATTTATGAGGAATTGAAAACTATTCTATGACTATTCGAGGGTAGAAACAAGGGGTCAGTAAAGGGTAATAAGTGAGAGAAAATTACTGCAGATGTTAGAGGTAGCAGAGATATGTCTCGAAAAACTACTCTCAAATAGCGGCTCGTATTTAAACCTCCGAAAAGCTTAACCAGTAAAAGGAAAACAAATGACCCATAGGCGAATTTACCTCTTTGATACTATGCATTTAGTTTTTTCAAAAAATTAGATTGGTTTAAGAAGGCACTGAGGTGTGTATCATACTTGGGGCCAAAATTGCTTTGCTATGCCCTCAAAACGAAATTTTGCAGCTTTAGTAAGACATTCCAGTATGACATTATGCAATAGGCCGTAGCATCAATAAACAAATTTCAGCAAATCAACATGCACATTTCAGGTTTTGTACACTTAAGTACACATATTTCAAAGGTGGACATTTTTTTTGAGAAAAATCTGAAACAGTCACGTTTTTGAGCTGAAAATTTCATTTTTTTCAATTTTCGAGCCAGAAAGATATACACCATCAGAGGATTTCAACTTTAATTATCTAACTGATCTATACTATTTGTCAACTGATCCATTAAAATCATGTTTTGTCTTAAACGATAGCATGAAGTCACAGGATTTTAGTACCACCCGAATGTAGCCATCTCTGGCTTCTTTTGCATAAACTTCGCCAGAAGCTTCAGTTACCATTCACACACACCGCTCCACACCTTGATAATGGCATAAAATGTCAATGTCGATAATATTTTGCAGGTCCGCATTAGATAGATACATTGTAAGTGGTGGTTCAAACCTGCAATCCTCTTCAGGCGGAAGTACATCTGTTAGGTTCTTAGCAGTCTTATCTATATTTGGTGGCAGGAAATCACGTAGCTCTTACTCATACACATAACTTCTCGGATCTTCTTGATTCGGTCAATGAATATTTTCCTGTTCTTCTGATCAAAGTTTGCCAGCATTGCCAAAAAAGACGTTCTTAGAATGGGCCTAGTAGCAATTCCTTTGGATTGTTTGCCATGCTCTGGTTTCACTGGCAGGTTAGAATATTTTCAGAAGATTGATCTGTTCCAAGAGATGTTTGGATCCTTCTGTGCATTTCGGAGAGAATTTGATGTGAAACCAGATGGGCCCTTAATAACACACGACAAACTGAGGACATACGAGTCATTATTAGGTTTCTCTCTTACCACATAAAGTCGCCATATTCTACTGGCAGTGGTGAGCCATCTTGCATGAGAAATTGGCCTGGTTTCAAATGTAGGAGATCATCGGCAATTACACCACTTCTAATATCACTGATAATTCTGTGCAGGTAGGTTTGGTCCCGATTAAGCTCATTCACATCTACATCTGGAAGAGGAGCTCCTTTAGCAATACATTGAAAGCCATTTGGTGATACTGGTAGAGTTTCATAGGTGGTTAAGGTTTTACCAAGTGGTCCTTTCCATTGAGTTTCACTTTCGATTGGCCAATATATTTTCGGCACAGGTGCCTCAAAGGAAGCTCATTTAGATGAAAGCTGCAGATGATCCACTGTAAAGGACGATGTAATTGACATTCCTGCACTCTTATGGCTCCATTCTTGTAGCCAGTATTAGTTGCCTTGCTGTCGGCTCTCACTGCCTTTATCTTTAATATCACTTTCAACAAGCCATTTCATCAGTCCGTCTGCAATACCTGCATCCATCCCTCGTTCATTAAATGATCCAAATAAACAGTACCAGGTTTTCCTACAAGCACATAATGAGCTTGAATTTCTTTTGCTGCATACTATTTGTTCCCTTTCTTCTTTTTAGTTAGGGTTGTGTCTCTCCTCCCATCAAAGAACAAAGCAGTAATTTTTTCATCTTCCAAACATTCAGATTCTTTTAAATTTCTCCTTAACTTCTGGCGTGCCCTTCAGACTTTGTGAATTACATGGAGCGGTCTTCTGAATTTATAATACCATAGTCGAATAGGGCTGCACTACTACGTAATAGCAGCAGCAGCAGCTCTGCTTCCATGACAATTGTTGGTATTTGTATGGTGTTGTTTTCTGTTCTCGCAAAGACTTTCTTCCATTCATCATCAGAAATGTCCGAAGATGAGGTTTCTTCATCCAGGCTTCATCTGAAATTGTAGTTTTCTCTTCCCTCTTCTCTTTTTGTGACTCTTCTTCTCTTCTTTCCTGAATTCAATCTTCTCTTATTTTCCTTTTTTTAATCATTTGACTGGTATTTACATACATCCACTCTTCCAATTTTCACGTGACGCCCAGTTCTTTGGTCAATAAGAAATTCATGCCCTTGACGTGGCACTTTCATGTTCTTTTCGCACTTGCAATCCATGAGATCAGCACCCTGGCAGCAGGCTATACCAAAGAGTTGACCCAATGATGAGATAAACTTCTTTCTCTTAGTGGCATTCATTCCTTGTTTTGATACCACAGACGCTTCTTCCACCAATTGCCGCAATTTGGTTTTAACATTCTTGATCGGCTGAACTGGAATACTGGCTTTGTTTCCAAATCTCAGTAAGGGCCTCGGATACTTCAGGAATAACATCCTTGCTCCTCCTGTATTTATTGTCTTTTACATACTGAATATACAGTATCTTCCAACCTGTTGTTTTGTTGGCAGCTCATTATGAGAAAGTTCTGGAAATGGGGAGCCAAAGACACTGTGACTTGTTGATGTTCTAGTTCTTTTACTCATCTTAGCCCTGAAAATGAATAATAGAAAGATCCGTTAGTATAAAACAGAAATAATACATGTGATGAGTGAATCTATGTATAACATACATTCAAAAAGGTGAAGCCATGTCTCTCCATAGGGAACATTCTGTAAATATCTCGTAAATTCGTCATACATCAATTAATTTATAGTGCCCTACGAATAGTTTACAAACAAGGAGTTCCTCAATCTACAATTGCCTAAACCTAAGATACATGAGTTAGAGTGAAAATTTTATTACTGTACGAAAATGACCCATTTCTAGCTTCCGAGACTCGAACTATAATAATTGAATACAACCAGCCTCACCCTACGGAAAAGATAATTTTTAAGCAAATTTGGCACCCCAAAAGGGGTGTTACGATTCTTTCAGATTTTTTCGTCTTCATTTCCAAATTTTAGATGGCCTGCTCTACAAAATCTGAAATGTGCCTTTAAAATTGGTTGCAACACTACACCCTATTATGCAATCCTACTATATTGCTTACAATTTACAACATCGACCTCAAATTATAGTCCATACCAGTAATGACCTACCAGTGACTCACGATTGAGGAACTACCCCTACTATTAATTTTGAATGACCAACTATTCTTTTTATTTCTATTCAAAACTATTTTTTAATGTTTCTTTTCAGGTTTTGAATTTTCGAAAATTTATTTATCCATTGTTTTAAAAGTATTTCATTTTTGTACCGAAATAAGCAGTTCATAAGCGTATTAACTGACAAGAATTGTAATCTTGTTTAAAATTAATATTTTGCTTTCTATGTCAATATTTGATGATAATTCTTTGGGAGAAATATTCATTATATTTCCTATTTTGGGGAATATAATCACATTATACACTTTAAATAACGCATACTTATTTCTGATTCGATACTTTTATCCAATTTTTTTTGTGGTTCTCTGTTTCTCCTGCCTAGAGTATCTTTCATTATCAGTCAGCATTCTCCTTAAAGTGGAGAGAGGGGCCAGGAGCCGGAAGCGAGCGACAAAGATTTCCTCTCTTACTTTAAAAAAAAGCTGGTCTATATTATGAAGAACTGTAGCGTTTAATTTGTAATATAGTATAAATTAAACACTTCTGTGGATTAACCAATCACGAAATAAACATCCTAGTGCTTATAATGTACAAATAGTTATATGGGTTATGACCTAGCAGATTGCCAACATCCCACAGTGTATTAAACCAACATTTAGTGTGCTGAATCGCAAAGAGTAATAACGACTTTGTAAATAAATAAAGACTGAAATGATGGCAACGCAGGAATAAATGGTTGGGAAAGTTGAGAGCGAAATTGACGAGAAAGAGTGGATGGGGTATCTTACGAGCATAGTGGCTGCCCTCGATTCCAGATTGAGCCAGGTGTTGTTGCCCATGGTTGTGGTTAGCGAAGACAGCGGGACGATGGTCTCGCCCAGGATCCGTTCTCGTTTCATCCTCTCGCAGCTACAGAGTCGCAAGCGCACACCAAGCTGACTCACGTCTTCTGCAAGACCCAAGGATAAGCGTGCGGATTACCATAATTAATGTCACACTTTGCAATGTAATACATCCACCCCCCCCAATAAAAAATCAGGTAAAATTAAAATTTTAATTAATTTAATTTTTAATGAAATTTTTGTCACAAAAAGGCTTGCTTTGGGGAATTTCGAGAGAGTTGCATACCAGAACGATACCCATTGCCCAGTGTAGACTGATTTTAGTCGGGAATCTTTATTCGTCCTATCTTCCCCATAATAATAAAAATCAGCTTAAAAGTTTGATGCTTTGTTTTTTTGTTCATTCTTTCCCTCTCTCTGTCTCTGTCTGTCTGTCTACCCCCCCCCCTCTCTCTCTCTTCCTTATTCTTGAAGACCTGGAATCGTCATTCAACTATCTCTTTATTTACTATCTAATTAAGTAACTTTAGCTCTCAGCATTTCTGATCAATCTAGATATCAGACGAATGTACGGGATTGCACAATGTAACATGTAATCTTGGTTGCAGATTAAAAGACGAGTTCACAAAATATGCATTAGCTTCATCAATAAAGTCATTAAGATTCAGAATAAGAAAGTTTTTTTAAACTTTAAGCAGTCTTTCAGCACCAATATAACAAATGTTAGAATTGATTTAAAATACTTTATGATTTTTTTAACAAACGAAACTAAACGGCAGAGGTCTTCATACACCCAAATACTTGAAAAAATAACTGAAAATTAAAAGAAAAAACCTAATGTTTAGGACACTTGAAGGAGTTCTCCTTTGGGAGCCTTACTTCCTTGAATCATTGATTTGAGATATTCAATAAATTTGCGATACCACAAAATTGGTTTCGTCAAAATATATCGATCGAATGAGTGTCTTGGGTTTGTTTCACAAAGTTGAGTCAGAATCTTCACATTCTCCCTAATCTTTTGCAACTCTCCCTCCCCTTCCCCTTCCTAAAACCCTTCAAACACCCCCACCCCTATTTTTTTCACATGGATCAAATTCATCACTTTTCTTCTGTTTCAACCCTTTTGCGAATCAAATGAATTCTCATTGTAATAAATTGGCTAGTCATATAAAAAGGGCGAGGAGATGAAGAAGAGGAGGCAATTATTACATTTACAGAAAAGGAGGAGGAGGAGTGGAGGAGAAGGAGAGGAGGAGGTGGTGGGCAGGGGCGGCGGTGAGAGGGCAGGGGTGGTGGGTAGGGTGGTGGGTGGGCAAGTGCGGTGGCGCTGGTGGTGAGCAGGGAGGGAGGGGGTAAGGGTCCTGTTTTTTTGCCATATACGGTTCTTGCTGATGATGGAAAGGTAAAGGAGTGCTGGCGATGGTCGGAAGCGGTGGTAGTGGTGGTGGGTAGAGGCATTAGTTTTATACAATTATATTTGGTATTAAATTCCCTTTCAAATCATATATGGCAACCTTCATATTTTGTAAATTTCATCCCTCAACTTTGCATAAATTTGATATTTGCAGGTTGAATTTAAAAGCGGTCGATTTACGCAGGTTTAAGAGAAAATAGCGACGAAATTTCCCCCTAACTCATTCTATTCTTGAGATCAATTCGGTGGATGGGAGTTTTATTTCTTTGGCAAATGGTCACAAATGCGGCCAAATACTCGAATTAATCTACATAGTGGATCTTAAATTAGGGAATTTTGTTCATCTATTGTTCTTTTATCAATTTTCATCATTTGTGCGATTAGTATATGGCCTAACCATAATTTCTTTTAAATTAAAAATACGTGTTCGTGTCTCCTCTTCTTAGTGATATAAGAGTGAAGGTGTGAGATTAATAGCTATTTTTTAATGAATTATTTATTTAAAGTGAAAAAGTAAAAAATTGATCATGCTCTTCCATCTCTGAGCTCCGAGGGTCAAGTCTACGGGATTATGAACCATACTTTTACGTTCTTTTGAATTAAAAAAAAAAAATCCTCACGGTTAAATTATTTAAGCTAAAGCCTTGTGCTTGGTCTCATTAGCTAGCAAATTATATATTTTTAGGCTGGGGGGGGGGAACTCGTCACGTAGATGTGATCATTAGAATCGCATGATTTCCTCGAGATTTTCCAAACTCCCCAAGCAAAAAAGGAAAACCTGATTTCTCCACTGGGACAAAATCAACATAAGAAAAGTTAAAACTTTTCGCCGATTTTTCCGACTAATAATAATAACCTTATCCGGGTTAACATGGTGACGAGGGAAGAATAACATCTTTTTAGGTACTTTGGAGAAAATAAATTCCCCTCGGGATGGCAGAATTCAAATGCCCTGACTCTAAGATGTGATCCTCATCGCCACCAACACCAAAACTCACCTGGGTTAATTTTGTTGAAAACGAAGGCTTCGTTGAATTGTGGATTCTCCCCCGTCCTGATTTTGGTCTTCTGCTTGTGCTTCCTGATCGGGAATAGGAGTAATCGAACCTGTATGTCGTAAAGAGAATGTCAAACACAACGCGCTCCATAAAGGGGTGAGTGGCACTAAGCGGCAAATGCTGGACAAAGGAAATGACCGGTGCAAATACCATATGTATTTATCACAGGCCTTATCGGGAAGGCAGCCGTACGGCTTCAGAGATAGGTGTAGTCTGCTTTGGGTCGGAAGTTGCAGGTAGTTTTATCTGGTTTGAGGTGGTATGGGTTATTTTTCAAGGAGTTATATTGTATTGAAAAACTTGAACTAGTTTAAATTATCTCAGAGGTTTCTAACCTTTTTGTTCCTCCGTACCCTTGAGCTTTCTGACAGTTTGCCACCTACCCATAATAATTAAAGATATGAAAATAAATAAATTACCTTTAAGCTTCAACATGTAAACTTCCGAACTTTTATGCATAGGTCATATAATGCCAAACGATTTGTTTTTGTTTTTTGTAATTTATCTCAATTTTCTAACGAGTTGCAAAGCAAAGAAGAAGAAAATCAACCCAAATCCTTGGCTATTCTCCCATCTCGAAGAAAGAAGGTTACTCCCCCCTCCCAACGTCTACCCGTGGTGCCTGAGAAAGATGCACCTGCACGCCCAGACGGCCCCAAGGAAGCAGCGAGAATTTCGCGTGGTCGGATGATCCCAGCGCTCTTATTAAGAATGGTCGGGTCAGTCGAACCCAAAGAGCCGCCTTAAGAATTTCGCGCGGCCACGTGATTCGTTTGGGTTCCATTTCTCCCTCGAAACATCGCCTGATCGGCGCCAGACTTATGGCGTTGAGGACTTTCGCGCGAGCCTGTGATGCTCGCCGAGAATATCCGGCCCCGCCCCCCCTGGCGCCTCAAGTCTAATGAGATCCCTGCCCCCCTTTGGGGGGCCTCTGGCAACCCACTTCCGCCGACGCAGTATAAATACTTCGGGAAAAGCTTTAATAAATTAGTACCATACAGCCCCGTCTTGGTTAGCAGCCACGTACAGTCTCGTAGGCCTTGCTCGGCCTCTCAACGTCTTCCAGCTACGAACACGACGCGTCACTTCTCTAGCCGGCCTCTCTCGTATTTAAGGCTAAAGTTCCCGCGCGACAGACGATAGATACGGACAGGTATCCATCAGTCGGGTATCGACTACGTTCTCGTCTGGAGTACTACCCCGTTCATTTTTCAGCGAGGTTAAATAAGAAGGAATTTTGCAAGTGGAACTTTGCAGTACCCCGCTTACTTTTCGTATCCAAAGCCACACGCCAATTAGGCTTTACGTGAGTCTTCCCGTCATTTGCACTCTTCCCCCTTTACCTGGAAGCAATCGCCGTGCACCCTCTCTCGGTCTATCGTGCCCGTCTAATCATTTTTATTCGCCCCCTCCCCCGTTTGTTACTCTGGATCTCATCTTATTTATTGTCAATAAATTTACTTTTGCTAATATTTTTTTCTTTGTATATAGTAAAGTTATTTTTGTACAATCAGTTTCTCTAAACCCAGAATGATTACACTGTCTAACAATGATTGTGCTACAGAAATGAGAAAGTAGTTTTCTACTATAGTTTTTGCGTAGGTTAAGAAAATAACCTTTATTTTTCATGAAATGTCTTTAGTTTTTTGTAATCTGTACATTTATTTTTTTATTAATATTAGATTATTCAGTATATAGAGGTATGAAATATTTGCTATTTTTATTTATTTGAAAAAAAAGTACAAATATAATTGGAAACAAAAAACTTATTCATCAAAACAATTTAATAAGTCCTTTTAAAACATTTCAGAGTGTAGTATTATAAAAAAATATATTTAAAAAAATAATGAAGATTTAAGATTTTTTCAAAATTGCTGACATCTATACAATAGTCATATATTTTTAGAATATTTAGGCTTCTTTTTATGTACAACTTCTTGTCTGTCTCTGTGAAGGGTTCAGCAGAAGTCAGCAAGCATTGCAAGACTCCATTTTCCTTTATAACGATTTTCTATAGTAGTAATATCTTGATGGAATCTTTCACCATGCTCATCGCTGACGACTGCTGGATTCTCTGGAAAGAAAGACAGATGGGAATACAAAAAATGCACCTTTAGTGACATACTACATCCCAACTCATTATAAGACCTAATCAAACTTTGAACAAGAATGCGGTAATTTTCTGATTTGTGCCTTCCAAGGAGACCATTACATACACCTTTGAAACTATGCCAGGCCTCAAATTCTGGCTTGCTCAGTTTTGCCTCAGACTCACTATCTACCATAAGTTGTCGAATCTGAGGCCCAACAAAGATTCCTTCTTTAATTTTAGCATCACTTATCTAAGGAAATTTTGTTTTTAAATATAAGAAGGATGGCTGGTCATGTTTTAAGGCTTTCACAAATTGTTTCATTAAACCTAATTTTATGTGAAGTGGTGGCAAAATTATGTTTTCCTTAGGAACCAATGGTTCACGTATGACAACCTACTTTTGTCTCTTCTCTTAAAGACCATTCTGAGCGTATGTAATGTTCCCCCCGAGTTCTACTGTCCAACTGGCACAAAAAACACATGAGTTTTGTGTAGCCTGACTGCAAGCCATTTAAAATTGCTACTACCTTAAGGTCAGCACAAATCAACCATTTATGTTCACTGTATTTAATGTTTTTTAAAATGAAATCTAAATTCTCATACGTTTTTTTCAAAACAACAGAGCAAGCTACTGGTATCGATGATAGTTTATTTCGATTATGCAGAAGCACGGCTTTACTACTATATAAAGAAGCGTCAATGAAAAGTCTCCATTGACTGGGTTCACAATGTATATCTAATTCTTCAAAGAGACGTGGAATATTATTACAGTAGCATAAATTGTTGTCGAATGAAGATTTGTCTTTTAAATTGTTTGATCGAATGCGAAACTTAGTAATTCGAACATCTTCTGCTACTAAATTTCTTTCTTTCAGTCTCGGGGCCAGTAATTCATTCTGTTGCTTTGTTAAGTTTAGATCTCTTACAAGATCATCTAGATCAAGTTGTGAGAAAGGCTTTGGAGTAGTATCAACAGTTTCAGAAACATAAATTTCAGTTTCTGGTTCAAATGATTCCATATCTGATTCATCAGATTTAGACAAAACCATTTCTCCAGGTGGTTCAGGTACTGGAATGTCTTTTGAGTGAGCTATAGGCCGAATAGCAGATCTAAGGTTGGGATATACCACAGCTGAAGCGCACTTCGTTGTTTTACCTAAGAGTATGGAAATTATTTGCATAAATTTAAAGTTATGTACATATGTGTGATTAAAATAAAGTGGTTCTAAACTTAATTAATTTTATATTTTTAAAAAATAATATTACGGTATACTACATCAAAATATAGGTACAGTAGACAATAAACAATTACTTACTTTGTATGTCTATCAAATGGAAATATCAGTCAGTGGCATGATCTTGGGGCTCTCGCCATACCATTGCAACACCAAATTGAAAGCTTTTTATTTTTCCTTTAGACCATTTTGATAAAGCATTAAAGCATGTCCTGCAACAGATAAGTGGTGCCCATGGTTTATCTCGGTCGCCAATTTTACATCCAAAATAGTTTTTTCAGTAGAGAAGAAATTTTTCTTTGATTTTTTAAAAATGTTACTGAACCACATATGTAACAGAATTTATCTGGAAAATTTTTACACTGTCCTCTTGGCCTTTTAATTAAAATTGTTACTTTTATTTAAAATTTTATTTAGTTAAATAACCTGAAAATAAGAAATAAAAGAATGAAATTCGTTAAAATCTTCAAAATTTGACAAAAATATTAATTGGCAACTTACAAAAAACTAGTCATTTCGATAAAAATGATTTCCATTTTTTAAAATCTATACATAAAACTACATTAAAAAAATGTCATTCTAATATTTGTAGTCGACAAAAAGTTAAATTTGTTAGACAGTGAATTATAATTATTTAACCCATGCACTGGGATCTATATCCCAATTTCTGGCGTGCTATCTTCCGGCGTCTCCGCAGAATCAATCCTCGGCTAGCATCGACTTCGAATCTACGACATTATATTCTGATGTCAGGCTTTTTAGGGCCACCCGCAGTATCTGATCTCATTTCTTTTAGACCCGTGACAGATTCTAAAGGGTGTTATTCTTGTATATTAAAGGTTCTCGTTTTAGAAACTTTAGAAAAGGTCTTACCTTTTTTCCCTTTTGTGTGCGTATTTTGTATTGAATTTTGTGACCGTGTGAAACTTTAACCCTTTTCAGTCCTCATAAAACGTCTGCCGTTTTGTAAAGGAGTTAATCTTATTTTTTTTTGTATTGTGATTGTCGTTTTCTTCGTTGTGTATTGGGCACCAGAGTCACTCGCAAAATTTCGAAGTGAATATTTCGAGTATAATTTAGAATTCGCGCCGTGTGAAATAATGATCGCTGTGTTTTTTTTTGCTTTTATTTAGTGAAGAATCGTAGGTCCGCCAAAGCCTGCCAGCACTTCTCCTGTGCGTCTAAATAATTCCCCCTTATTTTCTAGTGCTTTTCTTGAAAGTTGGTCGAACGCGATAAAATGTCATTATTATTTAACACGTTTAAGTTGCAAGAAGAGTCGCTTGGGCTCAGCGGCAAGGACCTCCTAGCTTATATTCAAGAGGAGGAAAGGACCGAAAGAGAAGAGAGAAAAAAAAGAGAAAGAGAAGAGGAGGAACAAGAAGAAAAAAGAAAGAGAAGAGAAGGAACGAGAAGAAAAAAGAAAGAGAAGAGAAGGAACGAGACGAAAAAAAGAAGATAAGGAACGAGAAGAAAAAAGAAAGAGAAGAGAATAACGAGAGGAAAGAAGAGAAGAACGAGAAGAAAGAAGAGAAAGAGAAGAACGAGAAAAAAGGGAAAGAATCTACCTTCATGAACTTGAAATTAGTAAGACCAGGAACGAGACGCTGTTTATCAGCTCGAGGTCCGAAGCTCCCCCTACCGGGTATGTTAAGCTTCCGGTTTTCAAGGAAAGCGAGGATTTCGGAGCCTTTTTAATCCACTTAGAGAGATTCTTCGAAATCAAACATTGGGACATCGAGGCAGATGGAGAGGTTCGATTGTTGCCCTTGCTAAATTTCAAATTCCAAAATATATTCATATCACTCCCCTCGGAGACAACAATTGATTATAATTCGACCTTAAAATTGGAGTTACTGGCGATCAAAATTCAGACATGCTCGCCTTCAGCCAGGCCATGCATACCGTCAGTTTGAGTACACCCTCCATCGTCACCTCAACTTTTGGCTCGATGCTTCCAAAATTCCGCATGACTACGTTGCCCTCGTTGACTTCTTCCTGAGAGACCAGTTGTTGGTTGCACTTCCGGCTTAAATCAGATCTTTAGTAAAAGACCGGTAGTGCCTCACATTCAAGGAGTGTACAAAAAAGGCCGACATTTATTCAGCAAGCCACAACCTAGATCCGAAGGAAAGAAAGAAAACGGACCCCCTTTCCCTTAAACCTACGCCAAACAAAGGTAAATTCATTCTGCAAAATGGAAGCAAGTTTGCCAAGGTAACTGGGTCGTTGAAGCCAATACCACTCTTTTCGTCCGAACATCGGGATGTTGAACCGTTCTCTTCATGCATGCCTACGTAATCTTTCCCCAGGAGACCCATCATTTGTTTATCCTGTGGTGTTGAGTGTCACGTGAAAACGAACTGCCCCCAAAATGCTCAGTTCAACACCATCGGAATCTTTTCCTCCCCCGAGCACCTCAAGTCTCGACGGCCACCAGGTAAACTTCTTGTTTGATAAGAATACCCCTGGAGGCATTAAGTTCTAATCTGGAACGATTAATGGCTGTCGTGTCTTCACTCTTATGAGAGATACCGGGTGCACCTGCATACTGATGTTGGACAAGCTGCTTCCCCCAGTAGCCTCGGGTCATAATAAATTCGCCGTCGTGCACGACTAAATGGGGCGCGCCAATCGGTTCCTCATCGTTAACTGCTACATCAATTGTGCGTACTTCACTGGCTGGGCAGAAGTAGTAGCAGCCCCTATTATATTCCGCTCCATCCGCATTGGCCAGTGCCTACGGATCTCCCTCAGCTCTGTGGCTCAGGCTGTGGTTACCAGTTCGCAAGTGGTAAAAGATTCGAAGATGCTCTCGCCCCTAGAAACCTCACGTTCTTCAGAATTCAAGGAGGTCATGACTGAAGACTTCGCAAGGAACCAAAAGAACTTTCGATTCTCTTCGACTCCTGTGGGCTAAGGCCCAGTCAAAAGAGCAAGAAGCCACCCAACGAGACAAGGTTATCTCCTACTAAGTTACGGACGGCTTACTTTACCGAGCGTGCTCAGAAAACGGTAAAACCCAGACGCGAGTATTGTGTGTTCCTCGTTCCAACGTTGGTCTCATTTTAACCATTACCCATGATAGCCTCTTTTTAGGCCATTTTAGCCACACGAAGGCCACCGAGACGTTCTTCAAATATTTTTATTGGCCAGGTGCCCATGAAGAAATCCTTCGCTATTGCAGGTCTTGCGAGATATGCCAAAATCCTGCCACCAAAGGCCGAGTTAAGCCCGCACCGTTTCAGAGAGGACCCCTAATCTCAGAGCCATTTTCCCGTATCGTAATTGATTTCTTCGGTCCTACTCCGCCCCGCCCCCCTGTTGTCGAATGAAGGTCACAGCCACGTCCTAACTTTAGTGGATTTTGCCACCTAGTTCCCCGAGGTCGTGCCGTTGAATAATATAGACAGCATCTCCTGCGCGGAAGCACTAATCTCCATCTTCTCCCGCGTTGGATTACCCAAGGAAATCTTGTCTGATCGTGGCCGCCAATTCACGTCGCAACTAATGGAGTACGTCGGCCAGATCCTGGCGATAAAACCCCGTTTCACCCAGCTGGTAACGGGATGCGTGAGAGGCTCAACGGCTCCCTCAAATCCATATTCAAGAAACTGTGCTTCGAACAACTCCGAGAATGGCACCGTTTCTTGCCAGTAGCCCTTTCACATACCGGCAAATTCCCCATCGCACCTTAGGTTTTGTCCCATTTGAGCTTCTGTGTAGGCATAATGTTAGAGGGCCCTTCAACATTCTAAAGGAGCTCTTCTCCAATTCGAAATTAAACCAGGAGATTCAATCCTCCAATGCTTATCTCCTAGACCTGAGGCAGAGGTTAGGAAAGTGCGCTGATATCGCGCATCAGAACGCCGAGACAAACTTGGGCAAGTATAAAACCTATTTCGACTGTAAGTACCAAGAACGAAAGTTTAAACCCGGTGACGAACAACAAACTTTTGATCCAATGGAAGGGCTCCTTCCCAGTGATCGAGAGACGCGGCCCCGTCGACTACTTGATCCTAACCCCGTCTGGCACTAATCTATTTCACGTGAACATGCTTAAAAAGTACCATCGACGCGCTTGTGGCCCTGGGCGAAGAATCCGCCTTGGAGGCCAGCTACCCACTTGACCCCTTGGTCGTGGTACAAGTTGACTGCGTGGAACAAGACGCGGAATAACCTCTTCACGTCTTGACAGATACCCCCGATTCCCTATCAATCGAGTTGAGTATAAACCCCCAGCTTCCGATTCATTAGAAGACCAAGTTACAGGCGCTATTCAGCCAATTCATCGATGTAATCTCGGATACCCCTTGTTGTGCTAACTAGTTCGAGCACAATATTCAGCTCACCACCCAGGAACCTGTCCGTTCGAAGCCGTACGCCCTCCCCATTCCCTTAAGAAAGGCATTCAATGAGGAGGTAGACAAGCTATTGAAGATGGGTATTCCGATTTGCAGATGGACGACATCCACATGCACTATGCATTCCCCGCTGCCGCACTTCTCAGTTTCAGTGTTGCTTTTTGTCAAGTACGGTAAAGCAGGGGAAGGATATTCCTGCAGAAGTTATGCAGGAAGATCTTAATATCTTCAAACTAGGTTGCAATACTAGATTAAGGGTGGATGCTACTGCCTCATAATTTTAATATTGATTTGATTTTAGTAATTTTAAACTTATTTATTTATTTATTTACACATTTCAATTTCTTTCTTCTATCATTCATTCTTTCTTACTTGACAAATGGACACTGTGTTCTGTGGGAGCTTGTTTTCAAGTTCATGGCCGCTAGGCTTTTCCCCACAAGAATTTTGTGGTCATTATCTCAAATAATAATAATAATAATAATAAAACAATAATGGTTGCCTCATGAGGTGGAGCCCGTCTCTCCAAGAATCCCAATTTAAAATTATATACATTAAGGGTTCAGAAAATTGCCTGGAGGACAGTTTAAGCAGAAATCCCCTGGATTTGTCTACGGAGTAATTTCCCATTAATTAATTGTAACATTAAATGGATTACTTTTGTATATATTCCTGAATAATTCTTGTATTTTTGTGTAATGCCTTAGAATATGTGCCATTATTTTTTTATTATTGTGTATATATTTTTGATGACTTACCTTGTTCCTACGTACCTTTTTTTGTATTGTGGGACCTTTCTTTCTTTTTTTAATATCCTTGTATGTAGGCCCCTGGTTATCGAGACTATGTTGACCCTGGCTATTGATAAATATTCCTGTCTGTCTTAGTCTATTATTACTATTATTATTTTTTTTTACTTGATGTTGTTCGGTGATAGGAATATCGAGCATTTCCCGAGTCCCATTTATTTGACTTATTTTTGTGGAGAGTCCTCGGTACTATCCCTTTTGTATTTGTGCCTCTATTGGAAATTTAGCCGTGTAATTACCCTATATTAGTCTGATGTCACTTCCTTCGGAAGCTCCATCTTAGGTAGGAAGGAGAGGTCAGAGAGAGAAGGTTACCCCCCCGAGCCCCCTAGAACCCAACGTCTACCCATGGCACCCGAGAAAGATGCACCTGCACGCCCAGACGGCTCCGAGGGAGCAGCGAGAATTTCGCGCGGTCGGATGACCCCGGTGCTCTTATCAAGAATGATCGAGTCAGTCGAATCCAAAGAGCCGCCTCAAGAATTTCGGGCAGCGCGTGATCCGTTTGAGTTCCCTTTCTTCCCCGTCACATCTCTATATCGGGGCCAGACCTACGGCGTCGAGGACTTTCGCGCGAGCTTGTGATGATCGCCGAGAATATCCCCTACCTCCCTGGCGCCCCAAGTCTAATGAGATCCTCACCCCGCTTTTGGGGGGGCCTCTGGCGACACGCTTCCGCCGAGGCCGTATAAATACTTCGGGAATAATTTGAAAAATTAGTACCGTACATACCCGTCTTGGTTAGCAGCCACGTACAGTCTCGTACGCCCTGCCCCACCTCCAAATGGCTTCCAGCTACGAACGCGACGCGTCACCTCTCTAGCCGGCCTCGCTCGTACCTAAGGCCAAAATTTCCGCCCGACAGACGATAGACACGGACGGGTATCTATCACTCGGGTATCGACTTCGTTCTTGCCTGGACTACTCCATCGTTCATTTCTCAGCGAGGTTAAATAAGAAGGAATTTTGCAAGTGTAACTTTGCAGCGCCCCGCTTACTCTTCGTATCCAAAGCCTCCAGTCAATTAGGCTTTACATGAGTCTCCCCGTCATTTGCACTCTCCCCCTTTTCCTGCTGGAAGCAATCACTGTGCACCCTCTCTCGGTCTCTCGTCCCAGTCGAGTCATTTGTATTGTCACTTATTTACTTTTGTTAATAATATTTGCTTTGTATATAGTAAAGTTTTTTTCTACAATTAGTTTCTCTAAACCCAGAACCTCTTATAAGAATTGATTATTTAGGCCAATCGCCCTCGATTTTGATTATATAACCCTCGCACTGGGATCTATATCCCAATTTCTGGCGTGCTCCCTTTTCGCGTCACAGCAGTCAATCCTCGGCTAACATCCACGTTCGACTCTACGACATCCCATATTATTGTATTAAACATATTAATTATCGGTATAAATCAATGCCTGGTGTTGCCAATAACTTCATCATAAAATACAACATTTTGAGTAAATTATAATTAACATATTGATTATGTAATTACTTTCTCTCGCAAATATTTTAAGTGACAACTGGTTCACAGAGTAACATACACCGCAGTACATCTCGAAACGTATGTGTGTTGAGAACTAAACAAAAACAAGTGTTGCAATGCCAAACTTATTAAAACACGATTATATCCAAAAAACGGCACTGGCGTGAAAATGGTTGTTTATAGTTTCGGTTGAGAATTGCAAATGTCCCCCTTAGGGTACATGTGCTGCAAGTTGGGAATACTTGTATTAACTTCTCTTAAGCTTAAATTAAAAAAAGAAGAATTTGATTCATAATGAAAGAGGATAGGTAATTGATATCGTTCAAATATGGGTTGGGGCCGGATAAATCAACAAAGAAGTAGCAATTCTATGGAGCAAATCGGCCACTATTCTGAATAAGAATGTGTTCGGCTATTACTGGTAAATACTAGGTGGTAACCGCCCTTATAACTTTCTGCAAGTCTATCAATATTACGACTTTAAGATCCCTCACAACTGTCAACATTTCATTCTGACCTGACCCTTCTACCTTGAAAGTTCACTGGCCCAGTGGATCCCTCCAGAATCCAGTTTGGAATAAACTTTGATGCAAAAAACACTCAAGATAGTTTACCATACATTCTTACCACCTTTTTTAATGTTCTTCAGCCAACAGAATCATAAGATATCTCTAAATTCATGGACCGAGAAAAGACAATAAAGCTCATCGTGGTGTTTTTTTAACTAGGTCAGTGCAAATAGTTGATCCACACATACGCTAGCTCCTATAACCCCCCTTCCCCCTTATTCAGACTCTATCAATCCTTATCAATCCTTTTAGAACGCCACTATCACTAAACTATTTGATTTAAAATCCATTACCCCCTTCCCCAACCGACATATTGCATAGCACAATCACCCTCACGTTTTAGTATGTTACCGACTCTATCATCTACTCCAGAAGCCCTCCCATTTTTCAGAACTCACAGTAATAACAATCTCTTGTATGTTTATATCTACTATACTCCGACACAGCAACCAATATACCCTCTGAAAACAAAAATAATCCTATTTCCATTTACATCATCTTCTATACTCACAATATGGAACTCATCAAAATATTCTCGCCATCTACTTTTGACCTTCCCTTTTCACACAAGTATCATGACATTCTTCTCCTAGATGTTCACACATATCCTTTCACTGGTTTCATCATCCTTCGTAGTTCTTTCTAGAATACGGTTCCCATCGTGATCCTCATTCGCATTTCCAGAATAAATTCATGTTCTCATCCGGATCCTTAGATATCGTTCAGGATAACTTCCTGTTCCTATCACGATCCTCAATAATCTTCCAGAAAAGCTTCCTGTTGCCATCTAGATCTTCATTCATCTTCATGTTCCCATCAGGATCCTCATTCATCCTCCAGAATATATTCATGTTCCCATATGGATCCTCATTCCTCTTCCTGTTCCCATCAGGATTCTCATTAATCTGCCAGAATAGCTTCCTGTTGTCATCAGGAGCCTCATTCATCTTCCT
The DNA here is from genome assembly GCA_963969495.1 of Ceratothoa steindachneri. Taxonomy (NCBI): domain Eukaryota; kingdom Metazoa; phylum Arthropoda; class Malacostraca; order Isopoda; family Cymothoidae; genus Ceratothoa; species Ceratothoa steindachneri. The sequence continues at coordinate 164,938,406 of OZ018330.1, read as the reverse complement.
GTTCCAATCAGGATGATCATTCATCTTCCTGTTCCAATCAGGTTCCTCATTCATCTTCTTGTTCCCATCAGGTTCCTCATTCATCTTCCAGAATAGATTCATGTTCCCACCCCGATCCTCATTCATCTTCCGGAATAGATTCCTGTTCCCATATGGATTCTCATTCACCTTCCTGTCCCCATCAGGATCTTCATTTATCTATAAGAATAGCTTCCTTTTCCAAATCAGGATCCTCATTCATCTTCCAGAATAGCTTCAAATTAGGGACGCCCCGTCACTGGGTTGAATAGAACTATTTGACAGGTCCTGGAAAAGTTATTGGTGCACTTCGCCCCCGATCCCACTTAGCATTCCTTAGATCTATCCCCTCAACCCTCTGTCTAGGCTTAGGGGGCTGACCAGCTACCTTAGAACTATCCCCTCAACCCAATGTCTAGGCTTAAGCACCTGACCAGCTACCTTAGAACTATCCCCTCAACCCAATGTCTAGACTTAATGACCTGACCAGCTACCTTAGAACTATCCCCTCAACCCAATGTCTAGGCTTAAGGACCTGACCAGCTACCTTAGAACTATCCCCCTAACCCACTATCTAGGCTTAAGGACCTGACTAGCTACCTTAGAACTATCCCCCCAACCCATTATCTAGGCTTAAGGACCTGACCAGCTACCTTAAAATTCTTCCCTCAACCCAATGTGTCTAGGCTTAAGCACCTAACCATCTATCTACTGCCGTGTCAGAAGAGAGGCTTTGAAAACTCTATTAACAACGCCCTTTAACGCCCACAGGTCCCAAGAGATCAATACTTTAAGGGACCTGGGCGTTGGGGCGCGAATAATAAGAATATCAATTTTGCCTCAATACCCACTTGAACTCCATGTAGTAGACTGACCCATCCCCAGGGGCATAAGGGTGTACTACTTGATGTGGGCTGGCTTAACTGCTGCCTTGTTGGTTGTCAGACTAACTAAAAGTCTCTGAGTCTGCCACGACAGATTTTCAGCACCTGGCCGCCCCATCTAGAATTAGTACGTCCCGGTAAGGATATCCGCACAGTCGCCCTGCCTCTTTGACTGTTCCGTTGGGAGCTAAGACCTTTTGTGATTTACCGGTTACTATGTTACTTCCAGTCAATGCGAGTCGCTCTCCTAAGTTGCGAACACCATTTTTTAACGCACCCAGGGCTGACCCATGAAATGTTCGAAAACATGAGATAGGATAGGCGACAGCGGCTAGATGCGGGCTATAATTCATCAAACCCTTCTTTTTTTTTCTTTAGTGGTCACAAGTGTCTGAAATTACCCTGTGTTAGCCAGATTTCCAAAGATTTTCAATCCTTACTCGACCTTGGTGTTGGGGTGGACGAGGATCTAAGTACCACCACCACTCTGACTGGTAGAATCCCACCCCCCTCTCTGCTACCTACAGAATAAAGCAAAGCGGTTTCCAATTTGCCATCTTCGGAGCCGCCCCCGGGCAGCTCCACCTCTTGAGCGGAGGTGGTCTCTCCCTGTGTTTTCTCAGAGCCTTCTCCAAGACCTCTAGTGGAGAGGGCGCTTAACGTTTACCTCCTTTTTCAGAGTTGCCTCCGGACGAATCTCCAATTGAAGCGGGTTCGCCTTTGCATTATTAGGGGACAGCTAAAAACAAAGCGAGGCAGAGGACGTGACGCCTTGATACCCGCCCCTCCCGTTAGAGTCAGTGATCCACTACAACACCCTTAGGGGGATAAGAGTCGGCATCATTTCCTGAAACTTGCCCACGCACCTGAACGATCCAAGGTTTTTCAAGCTGATGAAAGCCAGCATGCCCACCTCACCTCTCCTGCCAACTCAGTCAGATTGCCGATCCCAGTGGCAAGCCATAAGCCATATGTGTTCTCGGTCGGGATAATTAACATCTTGTGGGTGGGGTGGGGGAATTTGGAGGCCACTCATGAGGTGGAAATGTTCCCGGAGGCAACTCCATCCCAGATGGCAGGGTCTTCCAGGGGGCAAATTTTGGTTCGGTGCCAGACACCGAACCTGAGTTTGCTACTATACAAGGCATCATCAAGCGGCACGTGCCCCTGAAGACTCGCAACTAGAGGAAGGCCCCCTCGTCCCTACTCCGAACTAGGTACCTCTTTGAATGTCAAGATCTTTATCTCGGAGAAAGATTGTTCGAGGGTAGTACGTCCGGCCTTAGGGATACTTTCAGAGGCAGGAGAAAAAGGAGAGGACAAGGGATACCTCTCCTCCGCAGGGTCGATGGGGACGGACGGGTCTGCTGATGTTTTGGCAAGTTGCCGGAGCAAGACCCACACGTCCAGCCCCGAGGCGCCCTCGGGCGGGCAGGCCCAGAATAAGACCAGAGTTGCAAGTGCGCTGAGTGGAGCCACGATTAAGTCGGGGACCCTCATTGAGATACTACCTGACGTTTTCGAGACGGTTGGCTTCAAACACTTTCTGGTTATTGCTCCACTAATGGAAACATGTTGGCCAAGGGCAACATGATCTATCAGAGGACTACTCCTCAGAAGACATTAATGATGAGCTAGCATCTAAGTTGAGCGTGTGATGAACAAACGGGGAGGAGCCTCGAGCCCTTTCCCCCCACTATTCGTCATATTTAACCGTAACAGTCTCCCTCAGTTTGTTCGTGCCGATTGGTATCGCTACCGTGTGTAGGCATTTGTCCTGGAGCGTCCAGCGATACCTGGGCAGTTTTAGAACTCAGAATTTTAATGGCACCTGCTGCTTTCCGCGCCGATTCGGAACCTTTCTGCGGGCTCTACCCACCCTTGGATATCCACTGGTAGGGCTAGCGGTACAAAAGGTTTACATACAGCCTCAGTAACAAAACCGGGGCCCCCACCTCTCTTCCAGCATGACCGTTTCTGTGAAGGCAAAACAGCCACACGCCTCTACCGAGTCGTTTGATCCACTTAGGCAAAATCTCTGAAGGGGGTCATGAAGCAGTTTTCAGGAACTCTTAAAGCTGTCCCCTAAAAGGACGAGAGCACCAAAGGAGCTTTGAATCTTACGCCCCAACCCATGGCTAAACAAGACGATTTGAAACTACGGCACCATCCCAAAAAAGGACCCCAAAATGCGAAGCCGCCCTGCCCAACTAGTGTTTTGAGGCAAAGAGAAGAAAAGATTCGCATAGGAAGACCAACCTCCTCTGATGATTTCTCGAAGGCGATAGCACCTTCGGCGCATTCTACGGCCAATAGCGGCCGGAGTTCTACCTCCGGTAAGTGTACGGACATTCCCGTGAAAGTATTCTCCTTGAATATGGGCCCTCATCTCCTCCGAGCTAGGCCTGGAGGTCAAATACCTTTAATGCAATTGCCACGGACTCCGAGTCAGATGGAAGGTGCTGTGGAGGATTGTATCCTCCCACCCACCCCCTGCTCTTCGCAATCTCTCTGTAGGAGACCATACTGGGCAAGTGCCTCCTGCGCACCCTGGGTACAAGGGGTTTGTGAACCCATGGACATGTGATGGAGGCCGGGCAGGAAGATGGGCGATTTACATCCGGCATGATTTCTTCGTTCTTCTATTTACTATAAATACCCTTTCAGGCAGTCGCAGTGCAGCTTCACCCTGATAGGATGTATACTGTAATTTCTACATACACCCCCCCCCCACCAGTCCACTTCTATGCATGGGATTTCTGCCGCGTCATGGCACGGTTACCGAGGCTCTTTCTTCTGCTCGGGGATTTAAACGGTAGACACCACCTATGGGGGACTACACGATCAATCCCACGGTTAATATCCTTGCTGACTACGATCAATTATAAGGTTAATATCCTTGCCGACTTGAAGGACAAAGTGGAGTTTGGTGTCCTAAATGTGGGTGAGTTTAGGCAACAGTGTACAAGAACCGCTTCCTTTTCCTCCTTTGATCTATCTCGGTGCTCACTTGATGCACAGCCTTTTTTTGGGTGGGAGGTGGTCGAGGACCTCCATGGTTGTGATCAGTTTCTCATTTACATATTTTTGGGGTGGCTGCCGCCTGGAAGACCATTCCGATGGAATTTAAAGCAGGCATGGAGGTCCTTATTTCAGAAAATGACGATATCTTCGTCAACCTCTTCGCCGTAGGCCTAACTACTATCCCTAGAACGTCTGGCCGTTTTGCTCATCGACCGCTTCTTGGTGGTAAGCCGAGTATAAGACGTCCCTCAGACAGAAGTGTTATACCTATATGCGCTATAAGCAGGTCTCTAACGATTTCACTGCAGGTGAATTTCGTCGAGCTAGGGATAAGTACCGGTATGTTTCGAAGCGCGCCCGCTGCTCCTTTTGGCGGACATACGTGTCTTTACTTAACGGGAAGACAACTCTAACAGAGGTGTGGAAGCGAGTCAAAAAGATACTGGGCAAGCTCTCGCAGACCGCAATCTCGTCTCGCAGAACCGCTTTCTCCGCATTCTCTAGCCGGTATGCTGGTCGCCAACATTTGATTCGCGTCATGATCTCGCGTAAGGCCGACAAATAGACTCTACTTCCTGAGGCAGAGAACCTTTCAAAGACAAGTTTACGTTGAGTGAGTTGCGTTCTGCTGTCAATTTGTGCGCGGACACTTCCCCTGGTCAGAACGATGTCCCGTATGCCTTGCTTCGACACCTAGGTGAGCTAGGCATTGCCTTTTCTGCTAGATTTACTCATGAAGATCTGGGCAGAGAGTACTCTCCAATACTCCTGTCAAATGGATACTCTGTTCGATTTTCGGAAACCGAGGCAAGATCACTACTCCAGCTGGCTCCCACTCAATTTCTTTAACCTCCTGCCAGTGTAAGTTGATGAAGAAATTGGTAAATGTTAGATTAACCCTTTTTTCCTAGAAAACAGAACTCCCATGTATTCCGCATAGTACAGCATCCGTAAATTCTACTCCACGTCGGATGCTCTGAAAAATGCTGTCTGCGTGGCTTTCCTTCGTAGCCAGCAATACGCCATTGTTTTATCGATTTGGGTAAGGACTATAATACTCTATGAGCATACGGTATCATAGAGAAGCTTCCAGTCTTTATTTCTGAATTTCTGCGACATCATCGATTCCGCGTATGGGTCAGGGTAGCCCTCTTCAGCCTACTGGAGCAGGAGGAGGGCGTCCCGCAGGAAAGTGTCTTCAGTCTCCCACTATTTCCCTTGTGCATCAAAAGTATCACCTCGGTGCTGCAGGGAGATGTTCTCCCTACGCTCTAAGTGGACGAATTTTCTATCTTATATTGTGCTGCCCAGATACCATGTCTAAGGCGTCGACTGCAAGATTAAACCACTTATTTCGCTATGGCGAAGCGCAAAAGTTTCGGTTTTCCAGCCTAAGATGGTGCCCTTTTTCGCCATACACCACTGCGCCCAGACCCGGACCTGTACCTAAATGGGGTTCTACTAGAAGTGGTGGATTCGCACTGTTTTCTTGGTCTTTGGTCTTGTTTTCGACTAACGCCTCCCGCCAGAGGCTCATATTTACACTCTTAGGCTCTCTTGTACCCAGTCATGGAAATTCTTCGTTCCTTGACTTTTAGCATTTGGAGGGCTGATAGAGCTATTGCCTAGTTTTTAGTAATCATTTGTTCGTTCGAAGCTTGACTGCGGACGCGAGTTTGAATTATCTACACCAAAGCGTGTATTGTGAAGGGTGGACTCGATTCACCAAAGGGTTATTCATCTGGTGACCAGTGCCTTTGCGAGCCCGGTGTCTCCCTCGGTAGCCAACGGCTCTCACTGCATCTGCAGCTGATCTCGATGGTGAATATGTTGCCAAGGGACGCCAGTCATACCCTAAGCCATTTGGGTTTAGAGCTAAGAAACTCCCTCGAGAGGTCGGTATAGCCCTCGGTCCGGTGGTGCCCCTGGTTCTGCCCAGGACGCAACCTTGGAGGGTACCACATTTGACTATTTTTCGCCACGCATCTGCTCCCAAAGCTTCTACCTCGCCGAGAGTATTGCGTTCAGCCTTTTTGTAGCATACTCGTCTCACGCTGAAACCGTGCCAGTGTATATGGATGGCTCCAAGTCTAAAGAAGGGGTTGGTTTCCACCCCTTATCCCCTCTGTTTGAAGTCAGCGTGGCTCTGCCAGGCGCTGCGTCTGTCTTCACGACCGAGCTGGTTGCAATACACCGCTCGTCACGGGAGATAACGTGACGTGCCCGGTTTGGAGATCGGATTGTGATTCATAGCGACTCACAAAGTGCCCTGAGTGCTCTCGGGGCATTAGAGTCTCCACATTCCCTGGTTCGTGATATCCGTGACGCTACGGTTTTGGCGAACAGTACGAATGTCGAGATTGTGTTTTGCTGGGTTCTTGGACATGTAGGAATTACGGGGAATGACCGCGCCGATGAGGGGGCCAAAGAGTACACGAAGACTGGGCGACCAGACCAGCGTTTCGCTCTTCCTCACACCAATTACATCACAAGAATACGGGCAGCCATAGGATGCCGTGATAGCTTCAGGTAGCTTCCTGTCGTCTCCGAATTAATTGGACACACTCGCGGGAAATACCGCCATTTGATGGAGCGCTCGCCTGCGCCCTCTTGCGACGACTGCGTTGTCCCCCAGACCGTTCAGCACAGTTTTGTTAAATGGCCCAGTCTGGGTGATCTTCACGCACGTATCTGCCGCGTACATGTACGAGCGGGGTCGCTACAGCTTGTTCCTTCTACTCGGGACGAGTTCGTACACACAGAGTTGTGGACTATCTGACGTTTTGGCGGAGGTTGACCACTTCCATTTTATTTGATTCCGTTGTTCTTCCTATGATCCTATTTCATGGGGGGGGGGGCTTTCACCAGAGGGTGCTTCTTTCTCGTTGCTCTTTTACTTCTTGTTTTGTTTTGGATTTGTTTTAGTTTTGAGCTTCTTTTGCCCTTTTCTTTTTAATCTAGCCTAGAATTATGCAGTGGGATGATTATGGCGACTAATGCCCTAATAAACAATCACATAAGGTCACGTTTTGTTATGTCAGGTTAGGTTAGGTTGTATGGTCAGGTTAGGTTGTATGGTCAGGTTAGGTCAGGTCACGTTAAGTTAGTTCGCGTTAGGTTAGGTTATGCTAAGTTATGTAAGGTTTGTTTAGGTCCCGTTAGGTTAGGTTATGCAAGTTAGGTTTGGTTAAGTTATGTCAGGTTACGTTAGGTTGGGTTGTCAGGTTAGGTTAGGTCACAATAGTTTAGGTCACGTTAGGTTAGGTTACATTAGGTTAGTTCAGGTTAGTTTAAGTTAGCTCACTTTATCCACTCAATTCTTTATGACCACAACTATCACTAAAATTTAACCCATCTGTATTAAAACGAAAATACATTTCGAGTAAATATATATTTTTTTTACCTGCGCCGAAGCAGGTCTGTGGGTGAGGCAAATCTCGCGTTGTGTTCATCTTCTGCTCGTAACAAAACGCTGGCTCAATGGAGACAGCTAAAACCAATTCTACCGAAGCTAATTGAGGTCACTGAGTTCAAATATCATATAGGTTGACCCCCATATGGCTCCACCTAGTGGCTAGACGTGCTAAATCGGCTATTTTTAGATATATGAAGGTCGAACCAATGTCACAAGGGGAAATTGAGGTTTATGAGTCCAAATCTGATTGATTTTCGCCCTAGGTCCACTAGATCATGTCCCGCTAGTTTCCATTTCACCACATTGACTCTACCAACACTGCTAGATATTACTTGAATAAGAGCGTGGTGGTGAGAGGTGGAGCTGGAGAAATAGATGGCGAGAATTACACCCGAGGGTAAAAGCCACTCTTTTTTAGGTTAAACCGAGACATTTGAAGACCGATCTCAAGTCATCGGGTAATCAAAGGTTAAAGGAGGGGACGTCACAGGATCCATACCCCATTTTGATGGATTACCCCTTCTTCTATATTCTATGGAAAAACAAAATAAAATCCCCTTGAGTAAGTGGGAATAAGGGAACCCCGGGGTATCAAAATCACGAGGAATTTGACAAAACCACTCACTACGTCTGAGGTTCCATGACCCCCAGGGAGGGGGGACAATCTCCTCTTCAATAACTGCAAGACCAATGGAACCGATCTCTTTTACTTATCTATCGATCTATCTTATCTATCACTGCTATCCGGTTTTCTAGACGGATACTATCCGGCTATCCTCTTCCTTTGGAATTAATTAAAGGATCTTGTAAAGAAGACGCGTCCCTAAGGGTTTCTTCGACCCTAATCTAACCCAACCTAACTGAACCTAACCGAAACAAACTAATCTAAAATAGGCTAGGGTAAGTTAGGTTAGGTTGGGTTAGGTTGGGTTAGGTAATGAAGATTAGGTTAAGTTAAATTAGGTTAGGGACGAAGCAACCTTAGGATGCTAAATCGTTATAAAATCCTAATTAAATCTTAGAATATTATTTTTCGGTACTTCGAAATACCCTAGGATTTTTCAAAAAGGTTAGGGTACTAGGACTATTTTAATGCAGAGTTCTAGTACATTCATGTAAATATTAGTCATACCCATACTAGGTCATGAATCAGGACATATTGAGAGCATTAGTCCTCTTGAGTAGACTAGTATCCGTTCATGTTAACTGGTATGAACTTGGTTTCCATAATAATACATTATTGACTTCTATCAAGGAATTCTGTGAATATATGTATTCTTTTTGACTCCTTTAACTCCTGGTTGACCCCTTAACTCCTTGTTGCCTTCTTAACTCCTAGTCGACCACCTAAGTCCTAGACGTCTCCTAAACTCTTCGAAGACCCCTAAACTTTACCTTAATTCTTAGTCAATCCATTAACTCCTGGTCGATCTCTTAACTCCTTCTTGCCTTCTTAACTCCTAGACGTCTCCTTAACTCTTCGAAGACCCATTAACTCCTTCTTGCCTTCTTAACTCCTAGACGTCTCCTTAACTCTTCGAAGACCCATTAACTCCTTTTTGCCATCTTAACTCCTAGACGTCTCCTTAACTCTTAGAAGACCCATTAACTCCTAAATTTTCCTTTAATTCTTAGTCAATCCATTAACTCCTGGTCGATCCCTTAACTGATATTCGTAGCCTTAACTCATAGAAGTAAGTCCCCATAACTCTTATTCAACCCCTTAACTCTTCTTAATCGACCCCTTAACTCATCGACGCCTCTTTAATATTTAGTAGATCCTTAAATCTTAGACGCCTCCTTAAGTCTTATTCGACTCCTTAACTCCTAAAAGTCCCTTTTACTCTTAGTCGACTCCTTAACTCCTGGTTGAGCTCTTAAGTATAATTCTTCTCCTTAACTCCTAGACGCCCCTTTACATTTAGTCGAGCCCTTAATACATAGACGCCTACTTAACTCTTATTCAAGTTCTTAACTCCTAAAGGCCTCCTTAACTCCTGGTCGGGCCCTTAACTTCTATACGTTCCCATTTTGTCAAGTTAATTGTCTCACACACCCTTTCATTTGTGAATGACCCTCTTCCCCCAATCAAGTCAGAGAACACCAAAGGGTATTGGGCAGAGTTTGCAATAGACTGTGTTTTGCCCACAACCAGAGAGCAGAGAGACCTTCGGGGCCTAAAGTAAAGTCACCCGTTCCACGTCTGTGTGAAAAAAAACAACAGCTTCGACAGGTTCCGAGACAGAGGAGTGTGTGGTGACGAGATGAAAGAGACAGTGGTTTTATGCTTTGATATGCGTGTATTGACGTATTAGTTATTGCTCGCATTAGTTAAACACGGCGCACCGCAAATGGACAGAAAAAGTTCCTAGAAATGCACATTTTTGCGTTCGTCTCTTGCCGTTACCTTGGAAACGCATCACATACGAAATTCGGTATCTAAGAAACATTTTACACAATAAAATTGTTACCTAAGAATCCGGTTACCTAGGAAACATTTTACCTAGGAAACGCGTTACCTATAAAACTCGTTACCTAAGAAACCCGTTACTTAGGAAACCTGTTACCTAGGAAACGCGTTACCCAGGAAACTTGTTACCTAAGAAACCTGTCACCTAGGAAACTCATTATCTATAAAAACCTGTTACCTAAGAAAATAACCACTTATCCACCAGGCCAACGATATTAAAGTGCACGTATCCCCCAAGAACCAGTATCGAGTACTTTGTAGGCTTATAGTACCAGATATTATGATGCTGGATCTGTTTTAATAGCTAATAATTATGACAGGCTTTCCACCTAATCCCTATCTACAGGGTGTCCCGAAAGGTAACGCGTTGTAGGAGAAACCTAACCTAATTCTCCTATGGTGCGTGGCTTTTTTTGCACACCCTGTTGATAGGGATAATGTCCGGTATCAAGTACCTGCTCCACGTTAAAGAGGATCCTCTTGTTTACCTGACTATTAGGAGGTCCTCCTCTATCTCGACAGGGAACGTCTTTGGCTTGTAAGATGTGGACTGTGAAGGTTCTGGTTGGCAGGTCGTAGGCGAATCCTGCTTCTATGGAACCGCACTTGGCAAGTAGGACTTCGTCTGAGATCCCTAGGATGTCCTCCTGTAAAGCAGAAACTCAGTAAGGGCATCTATTTGCTCTGAGGGGTGTAATCGCGTCTGACTGGATGCCCTTCATGGTGTCATTGAAGGAAAGACGCCACACCGGATACCCTTACCCATGTCATTGATGGAAAAAGACGCTACATCTTGGTACCCCACGATATATCGGATGGTGATATACCAAACTTTTAGCAATGTTTGGAGATATAGCCTAATTTTAGCTATGTTTATAGATATAGCCTAATTTTAGCTATGTTTATAGATATAGCCAATTTTATCTATGTTTGGAAATATAGCTAATTTCTAGCTATAGGGGGGGGGGGTATAGCCAATTTTAGCTATGTTTAGGGTTAAAGCCAAATTGTAGCTGTTTGGGGATATCGCCAATTTTTAGGTATGCTTGGGGATGAAGCAAAATTTTAGTTGTTTAGGAAAATAGCCAATTTTTAGCTATGTTAAGGAATAATGCTAAATTTTAGCTGTTTGGGGATATTGCCAATTTTAGCTATATTTGGGGATATATGGCATTTTTAGCTATTTTGGGGGATATAGCCAAATTTTAGCTATGTTTGGAGATATAGCCAATCTTTAGCTAGGTTTATGGATATAGCCAAATTTTAGCTAGGTCTGGGGATATAGCCAAATTCTAGCTAGGTTTGGGGATATAGACAAATTTTAGCTATGTTTGGGAATATAGCAAAACTTTAGCTATGTTTGGGGATATAACCAAATTTTAACTATGTTTGGCGATATAGCCAATTTTTAGCATATTTATGCATATAGCTACTTGTAAATTGTAATTTTTAGCTATGTTTGTGTATGTATCCTTATGATAGCTCATATTTATTTTGCCTTCCAGGTGTAGTTTCCATTTATATTGCCACTATTTGCACTTTACTGTCTATATTTCTCTTTTCTATATTTAAGTTTGCTCTATATGCGTCTCCTCTCTAAAGCACATTTGTTCGATGTGAAGTGTAGGTCTTACATGTACGTCCTTCACCATCTTTTGTGTGTATATTTCTATCTTCTATTCCTATAATTTAGTATGTGTGTATGTCTTCTTTCTATAGCTACTTTTTCTTTATATCGTCTGAAGTTCTCCTTCAAATACTTATTAAAGAGATTGTTAATTATTTATTCTATTAATGTTTGCATCATTTTTAGGAATATAATAAATGATACACATTTATGTTACAGGGTAATACAAAAATTTAACCCCTTCAAAGACAAACCCGAGATATCTCGTTTGTATTTGTTCATTTTTTTGAGTGGCAAAAGATATCTCGCTATTTTTTTTTTGGGGGGGGGAGGGGGTCAAACTAGAAGAACCTTATTTAATAGGGGTAAATAGATTGTAAACACAGGTTTGGCCACGATATTGATCAATACTGCTAACTGTATTTGGTTCCTATATAAAATCTATACATCTCAGTGCAATAGCTATTTTTTTAGGTATGGAAAAGAAGCCACCTACTAATCACTAACTGTCTCTTTCTCAGTTTGTGTATGACAGCAAAGATTAAATTGCACAGAGCTCAATGAATGAAAATGAGCTAGAAAGTATGCCCTAGCTATTTGGTTTGATGCTTAACATCCGTCTTTGATATTATTTTTCTATTTTGAGTCCTTTCGTTGTACATGAGCGGGGTATTGCTCCTCTGTTTCACACATATATACCACACCTTTGTTAAATT